>JAOXYA010000001.1:68450041-68476318 GCA_028565675.1 Sorex palustris
TCTCAGGGCTAGGATGAAGGAGACGTTACTGGGGCCTGCTCGAACCAATCGACGACTAACAGGATTTTTGTGATTTGATTGTGAGCATTATGCCTAAAGGAGTATACCCAAGGGCTGGAGAGATAATACAGCAGGCTTAAGAGCTTGCCTTGCATGCGCCCGACTCAGGTTTGATTCTGGTATCCTGTATAGTCCCCTGATCACTGCCAGGAGTGATTTCTGAGTTCGGAGCCAGGAGTAACCTCATAGCATTGCTGGGTGTCATTCCCGCCCCCCCCCCCCAAAAAAAAGTACATGCCTTAATTTTAGAATACTAGACATTCTCTGAGCCCTCGGTGAGTTGTAATCTTTTTACTAGTGGACAGTCTTGTCACAGAACCTTGTTACCTGAGGGTAGGGATGTAGTGGTAGAGTGCTTGTCTTGCATACGTGAACTTAGGAGTTCTATCTCTGGAACTGCAGTCAAGTTTTGTTTTTTAACGCAAACATAAAAAATAATTGGTCTGTGAAAACCCCATCACCCCCGGCCGCCCCCAGAAGCAGCAGTTAAGAGGTAGTTCTGGACCACTTAGCATCAATGGGTGTTTATTAACTCTCAGCTTCCTGGGCCTTTGAGCCTTTAACAAATGTCCCGTGCCACTTAGCTAGACAGGTTGTAGCTGTCCCTTATGCAGGTCTGGCAAACAGGACAGGCCCAACAGACTCGCCCCACAGCAGGAGAGTGTCATGGTGCTATGAGAGCCACTCCACTCTGTGTCTCCCTGCCCAGGTGCCCGTGGGCACGCTGAAGGAGATCCTGCCAAAGGTTCTCACAGACGGCTTGAATTCGGTGCTGAGCTCCCCTGAGCACCTGGCGCTCTTCCTCCTGGCCCGGGAGAAGGTGCCTGTGAGACTCAAGAAGCTGATGGGATCGGTCGACCTATTTTCAGCTGAGAACATCCCCAGGTATGAGGGAAGGGAGGCCAGGTGGTTCTCTGGGCTGCATGTGGCCCTCGGGTTGCCCCCTGAGCCCCCACTACCCTGATCCTCAGGCTGATAGATGTGCTGAAGACCGCTGCTACCTCCATAAGGAAGGAGCACCGGCTACCTGACGTGACCCTGAACCTGCTCCGTCTGGCACTGCGGGAGGACCAGTTCCCCCGATTCTGGACGGATGTCATCGAGCAGGGGCTGATGAAGAAGCATTACTGGCCGGCCAAGTACGGGGGAGCTTGTCTGCTTTCGAATCCCTCTCCCTTGTGGAAGAGCGGCAGGGGGGCCTGTGGTCCACGTGGCAGTGCCAAGTGCTCTAACCCAGCCCCGCCCTGCACCTCCTTAGCTACATGTGTTTCCGCCTCCTGGGCACCGCCCTGCCCCTACTGTCCGTGGAGCAGCTGCAGCTGGTGATGCAGGGAGACCTGATCCGGGTGTTTGGAGAGCACGTGGTTACTTCCCAGGTGGGCTTCTGTCGCAGTTTCTTTCTGCTGAAGGTGGCGGGGGGAGTCACTCAGCCAGCATCTGGAAAGGAGCTTGCTCTTTGTCCCTTTACAGGGGGCCTTCCTGCGTGCAGTGGACAGGCACGGCTGCCAGCGGAGGGCGGGGGGATATCTGTGGGTGCCCTTGGCTGGGGCAGGGTTGGTTCTTATGGCCAACCAGCAGCCAGCTCCTCCAGACCTCTCTACGCCCTGCTGGTGCCCGCAGTAAAGCAGCAGTTGCTGCCGATGTTGGGGCAATGCACCTGGCTCTGAGCTCAGCACTCCATGGGCGACTCCACCGCATTCGGGCACTTATGGCACCAGTGTCACCGCACACAAGAGGCCGTGGGGTGTTGCCTTCTTTCCTGTGCCTGCCTCTCTGGTCTCTTGAGACAAGGGAGCTGGGGAGATACCTGAGTTTGTGGCCTCAGGGCTCTGCACACAGGTCTGGGTGCACAGGAGGGGCCGTGCGCCCGCACATCTCCCCATCTCAGGTCTTACCTGCTGTGCAGGAGCTGCCAGGCCCTGCGGCTGGGACAGGCCGGCACAGGGAGCACAGTGCCCGCGATGCTCCTGCTGTGCTTTTTGTGCCTCTGTTTCTTCATCCATAAAATACGAGACCCCGTGCAAAGGGTTGTGAAAAGAAGCATGCAGCCACGTGCAGACACAAGAGATGAGGCACACGGTACACACAGGAGGTGTGGGTGCTGAGCTCTACGATGGTAAAAGCAGAGCCTGAACCTGTCTGATCTCACCTTTCCTGCCCCAGTGAGTGGTGGGGAGGGAAGGCTGAGCCAGAGACTGGGGAAGAACCCAGAAGCCATGAGTCCAGGCAGAAACTGGGCACCGTGGGGTGGCACTGTCTTGCCATGTCCACGGAGCTCAGTCACGTGTAAAAGGCCAGTGGTCCACTGCAGCTGCTGACCCAGCACCTTGTCTGCCTCGCAGGTGCCAGGCCAGTTCAGGTTTGGTCCTGAGATGTCTGAGTATGTGCACACCTTCCTGGAGGGCTGCCAGGAAGACTCCGAGCGGCAGTTGGCTGCAGTGGTGGCCTTCACCTCCATCACCAACCAGGGCCATCCTGTCCTGGCTACCAACTGGCGTGTGGTGGGGTCCCTGAACGTCCCTGCTCTCAGGGGCTATGTGGCCTGGCTCCGGGACATGTTTCTCCAGCCCCGACTGGACTCCTTGGTGGACTTCAACACCAGCCACCAGGAGAAGAACAAGGATATAATGCCGTATGGGTGAGCTGCCTCGGGGGAGCTGAGGTGTTAGGGGGCTTCTGAGCCTGGTGCCTGACCTCTTCCTGCCGTGGGGTCCTGGGTCCAAACAGGTCCGAGGGCCGGGGTGGGCAAAGTAGGAGCCTTCGCTGTCAGAGACCCATTTCCTGCATGTGTGGTCTATTCTGGTAGAAGAGGGTGAGTGAATGAATGGTTGAAGTCATTAGGGGGTGCAAGTTTTCAGGCTCAAGGATGTCGGGGGGCTGCGCCTTTGCTCTCAGAACAGTTCTTGCAACTGCCGCCCGCCCCCAGGCCTGAGCGTCCTGTGTTTCGGCTCCGGAAATGGATTATCTTCCGCCTGGTCAGCCTTGTGGAAAACCTGCATGTGAAGAAGGAGGAGGCATTGATTGAGGAGGTGGCCAGGTGAGCAGTGCTCCAGCCCCAAGTTCAGGGGCAGGGTGGGGGAGGTGGTGTAGCCAGAGAATAGGGCCTTTAGCCCAGACTTCAGGTGGGTGCTTCAGAGCCAGACGTCTTTGGTTCTGTGCATTGCAGTGGCTTTACAGACCTCCCTGCACCCTCTGCTCCTTCCACCTCCCTACAGGCCTCACCTGGGGCAGGAGTGATGGTGGGACCTTGTCGGCACCCCACAGCCTCCAGTCCATCTTGGTCCAGGGGAAGGAAGGAAGGAAGGGCTGTTGTCTCCCAATCTCAGCCTAGTGCCTGGCTGGGGTTCAGACCTGAGGGACAGCCCCTCACACACTCACTGCCTGATCACCCTCCCCTCCCCGCCCGCCCGCCCGCCTGCCCACTCCAGGCCAGCCAAGGCACTAACCCAGGCCACCCTGTTGCTCCCTCGCCCCAGATTTTGCTTCTTCCATGCATTCTTCGAGGCCAAGAAGCCCGAGTCACAGATCCCGGAGACCAAGCAGCAGTTCTCCTTCCCCATGACGGCCCAGACCCGCGAAGCGGTCAGCTCTGCCTTCTTCAGGTGGGCCTGGGCCTCAGGGGTCCTGGGGGGAGGGGGGTCACTGTTCTTTGAGCCCAGCCCGTGCCACTGTTGCACTTCCTCCCGCAGCCTGCTGCTGGCCCTCAGCACTCAGTTCAAGCCAACTCGGGAAGAGGCCCAGGAGAAGCAGTCCTGGCTGTACCGCCTAGTGCAGTTCGCGGACACGCTGCTGAGCCACAGCCACCATGTGGCCACCCTGAAGCCCTTCACTAAGCCGCAGCACCAGGCCTGGAACCGGTGAGGGGCGCGGTGGGCTAGGAGGGGTTTGGGCCCCGTCTCGGGCAGCAGTGGCCTAAGAAGGTGCCCCGTGGCCTACAGGATGCTGCAGACGCTGAAGGAGTTAGAGGCGCGCTCCTCCGATAACGTGGCCGACGCCAGGGCCAAAACCATGGCCTTCCAGCACCTGCTTCTTTTGGTGGGCATCCACCTCTTCAAGGTACGGCCCCGGGGCAGCTATGTGGGCATCCGAACTGGGCTTTGGCTTCCCTGACCCCCAGCACTCCAGAGTGCTTCATTGAACAGAAGATGGGGGGCGGCGGGGAGAATACCTGCTCTGGCCGACCTCTCGCCTCCCGAAAGCGTCTCTCTCTGTTGGTACTTAGAAGTATGGTCCCCCTCTCTGTAATTCTTCACCTATCCGAATCACAGTGATGGGTTGAGAGTAGCAGAGGGGGTGCGTTTTTCCTTTTGGTTTTTAGGCCACACCTAATAGGGTGGGAGATCAGCAGGGCCTCTGGTGGGGAGCAGCAGCTCAGCCCGTGGGGCCCTCTTCCGGCCTCCAGGATTCTGTCTGGTTCTGGGGGCTTTGCACCTGGCACTCTCCCTCAAAGGTGCTAATTCCTGCACCTACTACACCTACTGACAGTTTCCCCGGAACCAGCTGCATGGCCTTTCCCGTTCAAAATTTCCACCAAGCAGATTGCTACCCCCTTAGAACTTGGTGGCTGCAACTCTGGAGCCTCAAGGCCTCTCCCTGAGTGGTGGGACTTGGAAGTGTCCCTCCCCTGCAGGCCTCAGGCATACCAAGTCCAGCTGTTGTCAAGTCTGGCGGATAACAGTGGCCATGGCACCTCCCACTCCTTGGCTTTGGGCCTCTGGTAGCAGTGGGCTACTGCCCTCTGGTGCCACCGGCTCATCCGAGGGCCTGCCCCTGACTCTGGAGGCTGGAGAAGGGTTTCTCTTGAGTGCCTCAGATGACACAGTGACCTCAAGATCCTCCCAGTACCCTGGTCATGACTGGGGCTTGGACTTAGCCCCAGGGTGTTGGGACTTCATTGGTTTACATCAAATTAAGCCCATGATATTCTGTTCTTCCTCTAGTGCCAAGCCAGGTATGTAGGGAATAATCTAGAATTTTGGTTCTGGAGGCTGGCACTTCCTGTTTGTTTCCTGTGCCCTGTCCCTGCCTCCTCCACCATAGCTCAGTCCCAGACAGTCCTTGTGGCTGTTATGCCCTGAGGGGCTCAGGTCTTGGCTCATTATCACATGGGAAGGTTCTCCGCTCTTGGGCTGCGCTGGGGCCCGCGGTGGGCCCTGCCTTCTGGCCTGTGAGGGCAGCTGCGTCTTTGGTTCCTGCTGCTTCTGCCGGGCGGGTCCCTCCCTCATTTCTGCGTTTCTGTCCTGCTCTGCCCACAGACCCCTGAAGAGAGTTGTGACCTCCTGAGTGACATCCAGACTTGCATCATGAAGAGCCTGGCGGAGAAGGCCCGCCGGAAGCGCTCTAAGGCCACCTGTGGGTCACTGCCCTGGGGATTTGGCGGGAAGGGGGATGCTGTCCTGTGCTGGGTGGCTCAGCCCTCTCCTGGCTTGCAGCCCCCGAGGAGCCACCGTGGGTGGAGGTGATGGTGGAGATCCTGCTGGCCCTGCTGGCCCAGAACAGCCACCTGGTACGCATGGTGACCCGGACCGTGTTCGGCCACATCTGCCCGCACTTGACCCCAAGGGCCCTGCAGCTCATTCTGGATGTGAGTGTTTTCCTGGGATGGGAGGGTGGGCCTCGCTGACAATGGTGGGAGGTATGTGGGGAGAGAGGGGTCAGCAGGCTTGCCAGGTGGCTGGCACGGAGCAGGCCTGGCTGTCTCCTGGGGCCAGGGCTCAGGGAAGGCCCAGAGGCTAGGGAAGCAGAAGGGTCAGCTGTCTGGGTTTGTCACTCAGGTGTTGAACCCCGAGAAGAGCCAGGACGATGAGGAGGAGGAGACTGTGGTGGTCACAGACGATTCCCGGAAGCGCGCAAAATCTGCAGAGGTGCTTGCCAGCAAGGGGAAGGGCCGGGGGGACATCCATGAGGGCAGCGGGCAGTCGTAATACCTGTCCATGCAGGACCAGGACTCCGACGGCGAGGATGCAAACTCAGGGAGTGAGAGCGATGAAGAGAGTGGTGAGGAGAGCGGCGAGGAGGAGCGGGACGGGGACGTGGACCAAGGCTTCCGGGAGCAGCTGATGGCGGTGCTGCAGGCCGGGAAGGCACTGGTGAGCAGGCGGGAGGGCTCCTGCCCTGGGCATCGACGGGAGGCAGGGCCACTCACGGGGATCTGTTCTTGGGGGTGAGGACGGCGATGGCGATGATGATGACGACGACGATGAATTGAGTGATGAAGCCATGATGGCCCTGGACCAGAACCTCTCCAGCCTCTTCGCAGAGCAGAAGCTGCGCATCCAGGCCCGGAAAGATGAGAAGAACATGCTACAGAAGGAAAAGGCTCTCCGGCGGAACTTCAAGATCAGAGTGAGCCCGGGTGCCCGTGTCGACCCACCCCTCCTGGGCGTGTGGCCACACCGCCGTCTGAGCCAACCTGTCCTGGCCACAGGTCCTGGACCTGATCAGAGTGCTGCTGAGCAAGCAGCCCGAGAACCCCCTGGTCCTGGAGCTGCTCAAACCGATGCTGGAAATCATCCGCTGCACCATGCGCTCCAGCAGCACCTCCCAAGAGAAGGACCTCCTGCAGAAGACGGCCCGCATCTTCTCGTGAGTGGGCAGGCAGAGCCAGACACTGGGAACCCACAGTCTGTGCTCCAGCCACCACCCCACAGCCAAGTGGCGGAACAGTGGAAGGGGCTGGGGAAAGGGCCAGGGTCATGGGGGCAGGGGCACCTAGTTCTCCTGGAGGTGCCAGGGAGAAGTCTGTTGCTGGGAAGGTAGTTTATGGGACGAGGCAGGAAGATCCGTGTCCAGATGGAACCCAGCAGATGTAGCTGGAATGTAAAAGGCTTATGGACCAAACGCCCAAACTCGTTGCAGCGCGCCACAGAGGCATTTATCCAGAACGGCCTGGGACAGCCGAGTGGGCAGGACTGCTTTTCTAGGAGAGAGCAGCAGAGGGCGCACTCCACTGCGCCAGGCCCAGCCTGGGGTGCACAGCATGGAGGGAATGATGGTTGTGCCCTTCACGCAGGGCCCGCCGCCTCTCGGCCCCCGCTCCCTGTTGCTCTCTTGGCTTCTGTTTGTTGGGGGCGAGGCAGGACGGGGAGCCTGTCTCTGGGGCTTGGCTCTGCAGGGCAGGGAGCAGCGTGGAAGGAGAATGCCAGCCCCAGCTCTGCCCTCTCCCCTCAGACACAGCCTGCTCCGCGCCCGACAGTACTGCCGTGATTTGGACAATGCTGAGGAGATGCTGCACCCCCGGCTGGCGTGGCTGGTGCAGCAGGCCGGCCGCCAGGTGGACGCCTCCATCTCCCTCTACTACTTCAACGGCTCGCTCTACCTGCTCCGTGTCTTGAAGGGTAACGCCATCCACAAGGCCCAGAGAGAGAACGACTGCGGCAAACCCGGGAGCCCCAAGGTGAGGGCCCCACGAGCCGGGCTTCCGCCTTCTGCAGGCCATTCAGACTCTGCCCACCAAACCTCTCTGCCACCGCACCAGCCCATTCTCTTCTCTGTACCGACCCGGCCAGGCTTCCAGCGGCTTGAACCTGGGCTTCGTGGTCCCGCTCTACTCGTCGGCGCTGAGCTCCTTCCTCACCAGGCGCAACAGCCCCCTCACGGCTCCCATGTTCTTCGACCTCTTCAACCGGCACCCGGTGAGTGGGGGCGGCCCTTCCCTGGGGCCCTGCAGTGTCTGGCGCTCACCACACGGCCTCTCCCTCCCTCCCTTCCTAGATGCTGTGTAAGGAACTGCTTCCTGTCGTCATCCGCCACCTGGCGGGCCCCTTGCGGCCCCACCAGCAGGTAAGGCCCAGGGCCTATTGGGTCCGCAGGTCTGGCTGCTGGCTGGGTCTCTGTGGGCCCAGCTCATCCTACGGGTGCCCCTGGACCCTGGCACGTGCTCCCTCGGGGTAGAATTCGCTCTGACCCAGCCGCCCTCTCCTTCACCCTTGGCACTGAGCGGCAGGAGCTGGGAGGGTGATTTTCCCCCACAGCTGCCATCTCCCCCCTTCCCGGGCCTCCTGGCTCTGGGATGAAGGGCGGGAGAATGTGGCTGAGGTGGTCGGGGAGCTGGGAAGACGCAGCCTCAGACCTTCTCTTCCCCAGGGCCGGGTAGGCTCTGCATGCATGTAGGGTCCCCTTGTGGTTCCGCCTGCCTCGGCCCCACCTCACACTGAGGGCCTTGGGGCTGCTTTCCCTGCCCAGGGCCAGGCCTGCGCGCTGCTGCAGAAGGTGCTGTCCATGGGGGAGCTGCTCAGGCAGTGCTATGAGGAAGCCGACTGGCAGCAGCTCCTTGGCCAGATCCTGGCGAAGGTCACCGAGGTAACCCCCGCTGCAGACTTCTCTTCGCGCACCCCTGGGACTCCTTCTCGGAACACTGGGGGTTGGAATGCGGGGTGTGTTTAGGGGTCAGCCAATGCCTGTTCCCTTGGAGCAGTGGCATGGCCCCAGGCGGCTCAGCCCACCCCCTTCTCCCCAGAACGTGCGCGCGTTGGGGCAGTCTCAGAGCAAGGTGGTGCTGCAGATGGAGCTGTCCTCCTTGGAACTGCTCAACACGGTCATCAAGAGTGTTAATCATGGGGTAAGGCTCCCAGGGTGCGGGCAGTGGGACCCTTCTGCACGGAGCTTGGGGGTGGCGCTCGGCAGGAAAGGTTCTAGGTGCCTCAGTGAGGAATCAGTAGTAAGTGGGGAATGTGGCGTGATGCTCGGGTGAGGGGGCCATCATGGATGAGGAGGGAGTATCTGGGGATGTGCTGGGCTTGTTCCCCTCAGGAGGGGTTTGGGTCCTTAGTGTAAATGCCAGTCAGAGCCAAGTGTGGCTTAGCTTGCCAGGAGGGCGCTGGAGAAAGATGGGGCAGGGGGCAGGAGGAGCAGTGCCAGGAGGGAGGCATGTCCTGCAAGACGGTGCAGAAATCCGTGTGGCAGGAGGTGTGACTGAGAAGGAGGGGCCTTTGCGGGGGGCTGCAACAGGGAGGAGAGGACACAGCTCTGACCTCTGCCTGGAAGAAGGGTAAAGCTGGCTTGGCGCAGTTTTTCCTTCCCGCGCGGGGAGGCAGTGGTGGTGTGCAGCAGGGGGCCCATGGAGGGACGCTGGGGGCCAACAGCCTGGATCCCTCTGCAGAAGCTCTCCACGGACCTGACCGGCATCCTGGCTGTGTTGCGGGGTCAACAGCCTGCCCTACAACAGAGGGAGCTTGAGATGGGCTCCAGCCGGCTCCTCGACCTCTACTGGCAGGCCATGAAGTTCCTAGGAGTCCAGTGAGTTGGGGCCCCTTGAACAGGGTGGGCTGGGGAGGAGGAGCTGCGGGAGGCCTGGGCCTCCCCAGCTGAGAAGGGGCTCTCCTACCCTTGGCCGACACTTCACGCTTTGCTCACTTCCAGGCGCCCCAAATTAGAGAAAAAAGATGCCAAGGAAGTTCCCAGTGACACTCAGAACCCCGTTAGCACAAAGCGGAAGAAAAAGGGCTTCTTGCCAGAAACCAAGAAGCGTAAGAAACGTAAGGCGGAAGGTGTCACCCCAGAGGATGCCAAGCCTGCACCCCCCAGTGCGGACCAGCCCCCCAGCACAGGGAAGAAGAAGAGGAAGAGGAGAAAGAAGAGCAAGGGGAATGCCCAGGTCCCAGCCCAGTCCCCGGTGAATGGGTCACCTGCCACTGGGAGTCCAGGGCCGGCTCCCCCCACCACAAGCCCCAGCGCCCCTCCCCAGACCCCGAAACAGCCGAAGAAAAAACAGAAGCTTTCTCAGGCGAATGGAATCTCCACCCTGCCCCCCACTGACCCTGAGAGCAAACAGCAGCGGCAACAGGATCCGCCAGCAAAGGTGGGGTCGGGCAAGACCCCACAGACACCTCAGCCACGGAAAAAGGCAAAGTTGTCTCTGGCCAGCGGGAGCCCCAGTCTCCCCCAGAAGGAGGCCAAGAAGAAGAAAGCGCAGGCCAGGAAGGGGGACAAGCCATGAGTGTAGGCTCTGCCCATCAGCCCCCAGGGACGCACACTGGCCCGGGGAGGGGGCAGCCGCCCCTTGAGTGTGGCCCTGGGGGCTCGGAGCCTCTGATCCTGGGCTGGGCCTGCGGGTCCTCTGTCTAGGAGCTGCTAAGCTACAGGAGTAGGGAGGTCACTAGGGGTGGGGACCCGCTCAGTTCACAACAGCCCATGCTATTCCGTCCTTGCATCCCCAACCCCTGAGTCACTGCCACGGGAGCCACCAGCCATGATTTAAATAGGTTTATTTCTTCATTTACAAGGAATATATTTGGCTTCTCTTAAGACTCTGAGATTCACAATCAGCAGCTCTATAAAATAAAGGAGCAGTTTGGCTTCCGGAAGGAAGAGGAGGCAACACTTGGACCTGGTTCTTGTACAACAAGAAAACATCGCTGGGGCCCTGTGAGGCTGGGGTGGGAGTAGAGGCCAGGCTGGTCTTCTGGGGAGCCCACCCCTTGTTAGGCCCCCCAGGGTGCCCCAGCACTTGGTGGGGAGTGGGCATTCCATTAGCTTACACGCCACTGAAGCCACGCCAGCCAGTAACTACAGGGCAAAGAGCATTGTCTAAGCTGGCCCCTAGGGTCTCCTGCGGGTTACATGGGACCCCCAGACCGGACACCTCATTCCAGCCAGCGCACAGAGAGGGCTGTGGGGCAGAGAGCATAAGCTCCGTCGAGGAGGCCTGGAGGCTCGGGTGGGCCCCTTCCCTGGTGAAGCAGAGAGTGGGGTGTTGGTGAGCAGAGGGTGCGCCGGAGGGCAGGGCTGGGGCGCAAGAGCAACTATCATTGGATGGGTGGGCTCGGAGTCGGCCTGTGGGGCTGTTGCCTCTCCCGGCTGTCTGGACAGGAAGCACGGGTTGCCTGGCCACTACCTCAACGGTTCTGGGAAAGCCCAGCCTGCAGCAGCGGCAGCATTCATGCTGCTGTAGGGGGGTACCACAGATGGCAAACCAGGGAGCACAGGCAGACCAAAGCTGCCACCAGGGCCTTCACCCCTGGTGATGCCACTTCCTGCCGGGTTGGTCCCCACCTGGGAGACCTCCAGGCGGAGCCAGTCCTCTGTTGTTGAAACAGGCTCCTAGTGGCCAGCAGGAACTGAGCGACAGCCCTGAGCACGCCCTGTGGCCCCCGTGCACAGCCCTGGAGGGAGCCTCAGAGCCTGAGGTGCCACCCAGAGGCCGGGGTGGCCCTGTCTCTGTACGGTGCAGGAGCTGTGGGTTCTTCGAAGCTGCACAGAGTGTCCTGGCCAGCACGCTGCCCGGGAAAGCGTGGCCCTCTGCCCTCGCTGTCTGGGGAGGCCAGGGACTTGCCCAAAATTGCATAGGCCAGCGACAGGCCAGGCTCTTCTAGCACGCCCACTGGGGGCTGCCTTCTCCGGGGGCCCCAGGGGCTCAGTGGCCCCAGCCCAGGGCTGGGCATCTGTCCAACTGTGCGGCTCCAGAGCATGCCGTCTGCCAGGTTAGCTGAGGACACAGCCTCTTGGAGCCACGGCCACTCGGCAGTCCCAGACCAGAGTGGGTGAGTGCCCAGCCGTGGGTCGCACAGGAAGCCCTGGCATAGCCCAGCGGGACTGGCCAGCTGCCGGGCACCTCCCAGCCTGGGCAGCAGAGCGGGTTCTTCATGGTCCCAGCGGCACCTGGAAAGGAGGGGTGGAGGGTCAGAGGCGGGGCTTGGGGGAGGACCCTGTGTGCTTCCCTCCTTCCTTCCTTCCTTCCTAGCTGATGAGTGCAGCAGGCCCTGCTCTGGGCTCCAGGTCTCCTGGAGACCTGTCTCTGGTCTGCTGGGAAGTCACAGGCCCAGAGGAAGGTCAAAGAAGTTGGCCAGGCGTGGGCAAGATGACGGGGGCCAGAGTACAGGGCGGAGCAGCGGTACCTGGCCAGGCTGGGTCTGGCTGCTGTCCCCATCCCTGAGGAAGGGGTGGGGACAGGCCCTGCCTGTAGCTCCTCCGGTCTGTTCAGGGCCTGTGTGGGGAGGAAGAGGGCCAAAGCCAAGGGCAGTGAGCCGTGCCCTGGCAGTAGCAGCCTTGGGAGGAGAGGTCCATGAAGTGAGTGATTCTGAAACCATCCCGAGTCAGCAAGTGGCTTCGGGTGTCACTGGGGTTCTTTCCCTTGGTTCAATGAAGGTAGGTTTCCAGGGGAATACCTTTTTTTCTTACCTTTTTTTTTTTTTCTGAAAAGGGGGTGGTAAGCCAAATACATTTGGGAGTCTCTGTTCTAGAACATTCCTCATTGCCCTGCGTGGTACTGCCCAAGCACTCCCTCTCCCCTAACCTAGCCTCCCTGGCCCTGCACTCACCGCCTTAGACTTTCACGGAGGTGGGTGGTATCACCAGCTGGTTCACCCTGGGGGAGAGACGGACGGGGGTCAAGGTGGCGGATCACCGGGGGCCGGGCCCGGGCACGGCTCTGGCACATCGCATCGCAGGGGCCAGCTGGCCGGAAGTGCTGGGCAGGGACCTCGTCAGCCCCAGGGGGAGGTGGGAGAGCCCAGGGGTAGGGAGAGGAGAGAGAGAGAGTCAAGAGGACGGGAGACAGAAGTCAGAAAATGGGAGGAAAAGTGGGGAAGGGGCCCAGCTCTGAAAACTTCAGGGACAAGCCCACGAAGACAGTGTCCACCCCCGCCCCCACCTCCCGACCCTGAGAAACACGGGGTCAGCCAGACCTGCAGGACCCCAGAGGCTGAGTGACCCACCCAGGGCAAGTTCCCCTACCTCCCCACCACCCCACTCACTGCTGCTCCGCCTTGGCACGGTCGCTGAGGAAGAAGAGCGCCGTGGCCAGGAAGAACATGCCGCCCAGCACCACCACGAAGGGGCACAGCATGAGCGCGTAGCCCAGGCTCAGGAACTCCCAGAGCGGGGAGTCCTTGGTGCTCTGGCGGATCACGTCGGAGATCTGAGGGGGTGACGGGGCGTCAGCACGGAGCCACCTCCAGGAGCCACCCCCTCCGCTGCACACCCTTGCCCCCCAAGACTCACGAAGCCAATGAGGTAGGGGCTTCCGGCGTCCCCCAGCAGGTGGGAGGTGAAGCTCTGCAGAGCCACCGCGGTGGCCCGCCTGGTGGGAATGACCACATACTGCAGGAAAGGAGCAGGTCAGAGGTCAGGGGAGAGTTCACCCCAACTCTCCCGCCCAGGATGTCCTGCTCTGGGCTCCCTGGGCCCCACCTCGTGGCTGAAAGTTCTGCACAGAGTTCTGGTGGGGAACCATATTCAGTGCTCCAGGGGAAACTGAGGCCCAGAGGCACAGGCTTCAGTGCTTCTTGCCCTCACTTATCCACCAGTTCATCTGCCTTAGTTCTCAGGAGGACCTGACGGGATCCAGGCTGGCTGGGACGGACGGTGGTGGAGGGGGACCCTTCCTGAGAGGGCCACCCATGCATCCCCGTGGGGCTGTAGGTCCAAGGTTGGGCAGGCCAAGACTAGCAGAGGAGCCGTGGCCAGTGCCTGGGCACCACTGTCAGAGCTCCGGCTGCCCCATCTACTCAGAGTCCCAGCCTTCCTGGACCGTGTGAGAGCCCCATTACCTGGTGTGGAGGGAGGAGGGGGAGACCTGGATACTGTGGGACTGTGTGGCCCCATTTCTAGCAATAATTAGTCACTTGGCTGTGACACTGAATAAAGTAGGACATGATTTCCCTGGGACCCAAACCCATCAACCGCGGGGGGTGGAGGCAGGGGAGGGGACCCAGTCAGAACCAGGGGCCCCAGACTCAGACCTGCTCGATCGCCCCCTTCCCCCTTTACCACGGCATGTGCAGTGCCCCCAGCCCCAGGCCTGCCCCCACACTGCTCCAGCCTCCAGGCCCACCGCAGGAGATGCATGGGGAAGCACAGCAAGGGCCCCCACTTTGGGCAGACTGACCCAAACCCTACGGGTCGACTTTCATTCCCCGCCCCAGGCCTGCTCACATCTCCCCAGATGTTTTTCCTACCACAGCCTCCTGTTCTGCACTGACTCAGGGAACCCCAGGACAAGACTAGGTGTCCCACACTGCGCTCCTCCCGACACACACACACACACACTGCTGCTCACTACTTGAGCCACAGCCCCTCCCAGTTCCAGCCAGGCGGTACTGTCCCGCCCAGGGACACAAGAGACACCCTTTGTCCACAGCCAGCGGGTGTGGGGGCCATTGTTGCTGTGTGAACACAGCCTCTGTCCACCCGGGCCAGCCGCAGGCACTCGGCAGGCGTGCCCGGGCCCCAGCCTGAGCTGGGTGGGGCAGGGTTCAAGCAAGCCGAGCCTGGGGGAGGAGTGCTGGCAGGCAATAGCACCTCTGTGCCAGCCTGGCACCGCCAGCCTCCCAGCCATGGCACAAATCTGAGCCTCCAGCCATCCCCCACCCAGCCAGTTCTATGTCCTTCCTCTTCACCTGTTCAACCCTCCAGACCTCAGCAACACTGTCCCCCTCCCTGCCACCACTCACCTTTCCTTTTTCCCACCCACCTCTTCCCCTGCTCTGCCCTACGGGGTCAAAAGACTTGGGTCAGTCTGAGGCTACCATGTCTCACCATGAGGATGTCGGCGGTGATGGCCCAGTTAGAAAACAGCAGCGTCTCCCCGACAAAGATACAGATCTGCCCAGAGAGAGCAGAGCAATAAGTGACCCTCCCGGCCATGGCTCACACAGCTGGCCACTCGCAGGGAATCCCCCCCAGTCTCCCCCTGCCCCCCACCCCCCGGGGGTCTGCGTCTCCCAGCAGTCAGGCTCTTGGATTTGTGGGCTCCATGCCTGCAGCCCCAGTGGACTCAGAGTCCTGAGCAGGGCCCTGGACAGAGCTGGGGCAGGCCGACCGCATTCTCGTTCCAGAGCGGTACCCTCTCCAGGTCCTGCTCCCCCAACCGCTCTGACACCCCCACTCTGCACTCACATAGGCCCCAACGATGCTGCTCTTGGCGGCCACGAAGATGAGGCAGATGAAGATGGCGGAGCCCAGCATACCCACCGCGCACACCAGGGGGTCGGCCCGCTGTGTCCTCAGGCGGCACCAACGTGTGGCTCCTGCCCCCGTGACTACACCCAGGAAGCCTGTGAAGCAGGTGATGGCCCCGAAGATAAGGCTGTGGGGACAGAAGACAGATAGGGCAGTTGAGAGGCCAAGGCCCGGACAGAGGAGCTGGCATGCCTGCCCCACTGATACCCCTGTGCCCACTGCCCTGCCCAGCCCAGCCCACCTGTCCTTGGCTCCACAGGGCGGGCTGCTGCAGGTCTCCACTGTCTTCTGCACGACCTGAGCGCGGTGCAGGTAGAGAGGAATCCACATGCCCAGGGCCCCCGTGGCGAAGGACACTGCTGACGTGGCCAGGGAGGAGAAGACGTAGCTGCGGCTGAAGGAGGTGAGGGCAGGGGTGCTGAGTTGGGGGCCAGGAGCCTGCAGCCAGCAGGGGCGTTCCCGGCATGGGGACCCCCCCAGCTGCCTTTTCTCCCTCATCCCTATGGACAGAAGGGGGACTCCAGGCTACAGAAATATGGAAGAGTAAAGGCTGCCCAGAACCGGCAGCGCCCTGGACAGCAGGCTTCGCGGGGAGTGTGTTGAGGGCGCTGGGCGGGCCGTCCTCTCATCTCAGCACCCCTCCTTCCCACCAGGGTCCTCCCAGCAGCACTCACTTGCGGATCAGGGCCTTCATGTCTCGAAGCCATGAGGTCCGGGCCTTGAGCTGCCCCCCGAGCTGGTCAGCATGGCCTCTCTTAGTGGCCGGGACCAGGACAAGGATGAGAGTTCCTGTGATCATGCCCAGGATAGGAGACACCTGTGGGGCGGGAAGAACCAGGTCAGGGCACCAGGAGAGTATCTGACCAGCCTCCTGAACGGGCTGCCAAGCTAAGGCACTGGGGAAGAGCCCAGAAAAGGGGGTGGGCATTTTAAATGGGCTTTCTGGGGGCCAGAGTATAGGATAGTGGGGATAGAGCTTGCCTTGTCAACCCGGGTTCAACCTCCAGCATCCCATATAGTTCCCTGAGCACTGTCACGAGTAATTTCTGAATGCAGAGCCAGGAGTGGCCCCTGGGCATTACCAAGTGTGACCCAAAAACAAAATTAATTAATGAATGAATTAATTAAAAGGTGAGGGGAACAGGAAGAAAGGAGAAAGGGACAAATAGTCAAATGAATGGAGGAGGGAAAACAGATAGGCTTATGGATGGATGCATGAACAGGTAATTGGAGAGAGGAAAGGATGGATGGATAGATGAATGGATCAATGGGAGACTGATGATGGATGTATAAATGGTGGGTGGATGGACAGATGGATGGGTGGATGATGATGTACGGATTAAAGGATGGGGGATGGATAGATGTATGGACAGAGGATGTATGGATGGAGGATGTGTGGAGGATGTATGGATGGAGGATGGATAGATGGATGGAAGGGGGATGGATGGATGGAGGAAGGAGGGTGGATAGATGACGATGGATAAATGGAGGGTGGATGGAGGATGAATGGATGGGTGGAAGGAAGATGGGTGGATGGATATATGATAGAAGGGTGGGTGACAGATAGGAGGACAGGGAGAGGGACAGACACAGAGACTGATGACTGGAAGAGAAGAGAATTCCTGGACAGAGTCAGATACTAGCTTGCCCTTGGGGCTGGGAACATTCCTCGTGCTGGCTCCTCTGTGTGTTGGGGTGGGGGGAGTCAGGGAGGCCCCTTCCCAGGAGAAAGGGATGGGCTATTACAACAAAACTCAGCTAACTTCTCAGGTACTACTGTCTTTGGAAGAGGCCCATGTGTGCCCCAGGAGAACAGAGGTTCAAGGGTTTCCCTGTGTCTAGCCCACTCAAGATGAGAAACTCAGTAACGGGCACATTGTTACAGCCTGGACTGCAGGACACAGCCCAACAGGAGCTCCTGAGAACAGGGAGGTCTGTCCCACCCCAACCAGGCCTCAGCGCCCACCAGATGGGGTGTTCCTCTCCATGTCCCCCACTACCCCCATCAAGAAATTCCACGGAGGCTGCTTCCTTCCTGCTTTTGAGGAAAAAACACTTTGTCTTAAGCTTCCGTTCCTCCGCGAGGCTGGGGATCTCTGTTTCCTCTGATTGCACTGTCCTGGGGCCTTGGCAGACTTGCCCCAAATCCTCCCTGGGGACAGGAAGTGGCCCCAGGCTCCAGGGGCCCCACGCAGAGGCCCTTTCTCAGACTGCTGCCAGCACGGGACCAGGCGCAAGCAGGAAGCACCTTCGCAGACATGGAATTTCCTGACATGGTGGGAGAGTCCTTCATCCTCTCTGACAGAGCCGTGGGTGAGGGGCTGAGCCAGCGCCTGCACACCTACGCCCCGCCCCGCTCCACAGTAGGGGCTAATCCTGGGCTCCTGGGGGTGGGAGTGGGGCAGGGGAGCCTGGAGGTGGGGCCCCGGCCATGGCTCCAGGTGACCATGGGCCAGGGCTGGCCTGAGTCTGTCCTTACCCGTAAGGCCCAGTGCCAGTCTCCAACCGCCTGCTTCACGCTGGAGCCCGTGATGTAGCCCAGGCCGCTGCAGACAAGACAAGCACAATCAGGCCGGAAGGGAGACGCAGTGGTCAGCGTCACCCGTTCCCCAGCTCCCGGCAGCTGGCGTCAAGCAGGCGTTTCCCACAGCCATGGCCCGCAGGTGCAGACCCTGAGGAGTGACAGGAAGCCAGCAGCCACGCGGGCCCGCAAGACCCCAGCCTCTCACTCACCTGCCCAGCGGGATGGCGAAGTAGAAGACCGACAGCATGAGCGTGCGCGTGTTCTTGGTGAAGAGGTCGCCGATGATGGTGGGCGCGATGGTGGAGTAGCTGGCCTCGCCGATGCCCACCAGCCCCCGGGACAGGACCAGCAGCCAGAAATGCTAGGGGGAGGGTCAGGGAGTGTTGGGGATCCCGTGGCTCCTCAGCCCCGGTCCCCTCTCGGCAGGACCCGGAGCTGGGAGAGAGGGTGGAGCCCACTGCTGGTCTCTGCCAGGACTGCACACCACGCTGGGCCTCCGTTTCCCCCAGTAGAGTGTGTCTGACTAGGGCTGGCCTGTGGCTGGGGTGGGACATTCACAGGCGTGAACTGGAGTTAGGGCTCAGACTGGCACCGTCAGCATGAAGGACAAAAGTTCCATCCTGTCCCCCCAGTGAGACCTCCCCTTCGGGTTCCCATGCTGCCTCAGCGCCTCCATGGGTGCCCGGCCCCCAGGCAGGGCAGCACTGAGGACCCAGTGTGTGTGGGGGGGAGCAGGCAGGGTGGCCCAGTGGGCTCCGAGTCCCTCCCCCACGCACACATCAAAGCCCAGCTGAGCTGGGGAGGGCGGGGCCATGCCAGCCACCAGTGGCACTGCCCCTTTGATGTGGACCCCGCCTCTCCATCCCCCCCAGCTGCCCTGGGCCTGAGAACACCGCCTGGTCATCTTTCCCCGGCCCCACCCTGCCCACCCATCCGGCCAGCATCGCCCACATTCAGCCCTGCTCCGGGCCCCTCTGCTGCCCTCTCCCCATCTGCCCAGCTCCCCCTGCCCTCCCGGCACCACTGCTGCCACCGGCCATCCGCGTCTCCTCCTTCTGCGCCCTTCCCAGCTCCTCCTCTGCTCCGTTCATTCCCAGAGATCCTCTGCCCACCACCTTCGCCCATTCCTCCGTTTGTCTTTCTCGCATTGATTCCTATTCCCGTTGTGCTTCCTTTATTTTTAGCCTCCTACATTTTCTATGTATCATGGGCATTGGCCATTTACTATAAATGTCACAGAAGTTTTCCCTCATCTTTCTCTCCACTTTATTTATGGGGAATTTCACCAGTTTATTTGGTTGTGTTTATTTTGAAACTGCCAAATATGTTGATTTTTCCCTAATGGCTTCTGGATTATCCCATCTTGCTCAACAAGGTCGACTCCAACCCAAAATGATTAAAATCCTCTCTTATCTCTTATTTGCTGTATTTTCTTTTCATTCTTGCAGCTGACCTCTGGGCCTCATATATGAGTTCTCCCACTGAGCCACACTCCCGCTCTGTTTGTTATATTTCAGACAGAGATGAAGAGAATGGAAATTTCTACTGCCCTTCTCCTCTGGTACCAGGGCAGCAGGTGAGAATTCTCATCCCCACTCCTCCCCCAGGAACTCTGAGCTGGGCAGTGGCTGGGAGTCTGTCTCCACCTTTGCTCACAAATGTCTACAGGAGACGAACAAGTATCTCTTGAGTCTGTGCACAAAAAGAACATTTAAAGCCCCAGCTCATGCACCAGGTCCTCTTGCTCTTCTCTCCTTGTTCTGAAAACCCACTGAGGCTGATGACATAGATTGAGTTCATTCTTTGCAGTTAAGTATCTGATCCCATTTTATCAGGCGACAAGGTCATTTAGTTTGTTTCCCTTTTTCCTCCTACAAGACTCACTTAACAGTGTCCACAAGTTGGCTTTTCTCTCTTGGGCATGTACCTCGAAAGCAGAAGGCTAAGCCGCAGCCTGTACCCAGAATTTTCACAAAATCCTGCCATTTTACTCTCCAAAGAGGTTCTACCAATTTACACTCTCGCCAGCAGCTTTAATAACACTTGGTATTGTCAGCCTTTTTAATTGTTGCCAATGTGAGGAGTGTGAAATGGTAGCTCGTTGTTGTTTTAATTTGCATTTCCCTGATCACTCCAGAGGCTGAGCACCATTGCCTCCTGCATTTATTGCCCATTTGGGTATCATCTCCCAGAATTGCCTGCCACTATCCTCTGCCCGTCTTTCTATGGGGTTATTATTTGTCTTTTTCTTGTTGATGTATAGCTGTTGGTTTTTTGCAATGCACTTTCTTTTTCTTTTCTTTTTTTCCCCCTTTTTTTGGGGGGGGCCAGGAATAAGCCCAGCGGTGCTCAGGGCTTACTCCTGGCTCTGTGTTCAGGAATTACTCCTGGCAGGGGGACCATATGGGGTGCCAGGGATTAAACCTGGGTCGGTTGTGTGCAAGGCCTACCTGCTGTACTATTGCTCTGGCCCCTCAATCCACCTTTTAAAAAGATTTCTACCTATCTAGAATGCATTTTGCAGAATGGTCTGAAAAATAGACCATCTTTTCTTGCCAGTCCATATGGAGATTATTAATTCTCCTCAAATCTGAGCTATTACCTTCATTCCACACTCAGTTCCCCCAGGAAGGAGGCCTGTTTGATGTTCTCTTATTTCAGAGAAAAGCTGTATTGAGGGAACTAGATACAGCAAGTCCCCTCTTGGTGTTATTTTTCACAATGTTCTTGGCAGTTCTGAGTATTTTCCCTGCCAAATTAACTTGAGACTGATATGGCCTAGGACCACCAAAATCCCCATGGACTCGAATTGTGATTGCAATACATTTACAGATTAGTTGGGAATAATCTGTTACTCTGCCTCTGCTCAGTCTCTCTCTCCTACCCCCTGTGCCCAGGAGGGGCAGGCTATCACAGTCCTGGGTTCACAGGTCAGCTCCAGAAGTGGCCCTGGAGATCAAGAGATGAGGGTGGGCTAGTTAAGTGTGGGCAAGGCCATAAGGGCTCTCATGGCTTCTAGTCCAGACCCTGTATTCAACTGAGACATGACACGCCTGGTCCTGACCTCTTCAATGAAGCGCCCCGTGAAATAAAGGTGCACCCACAAAACTGACATAGCACATCTTTGGGCGTCCCAGAGCGTTGCATGGCCCTCGGGAGATGCCCAGTCTCTGCACCCAGCACTCCCGATCCTGCAGACCTGGTCTCACCTGCCTTTCCACCTGGGCGCTCTCCTCTCCACACAGCCCCCCATGTCTGCACTCTGGGTTGGCCACACCTGCCCACGCTGTCTTCTCCCAGCAGGCCTCATCTCACAACCCTGCCTACCAGGCTCGGATGCACCTCCTCCAGGAAGCCTTCCCTGACCCCAGGCACTGCAACAGTCTACTCTATTCATCAGCAGTTTGCAGGTCTCTCTGAGAGGGAGCTCCTGTCATATCCTCCCTCTCCCAGCAGGGTAGAGAGTGCACCCTGGGGCAGGGCTGCTATCCTCACTGCCCCAGAATAAAAGCTCCTAAAAATGAACATCTCCTGGTTTTGCTCACGTTGGCTTGTGTCTGCATCCCCTGGCCAGTCCCCCCTCTGCTCGATGCCCCACAGTTGCAGCCTCACTGATGACCATGAGAGAGGAAATCTCGGTTTGTCATCCACATCAGCTCTGCATGTGTAAAGTGGGCTATGTGACAATGACACCTTCATGCCGTGTTCTTGCCCACTGTGGGGTACCCCAGAACCATGGCACAATGGTGGGCATGGGTCAGAAGGAGCTATGTGGCTATGTGGGCAGTGAGGCCCAGAGCTAGTAGGACATTCTGATGCTCTGAACCCCTTTGGAGCACAATGTTGCCACCCTGAGTCAGCACGAAGGAGCTCGGCCACCACACCTCTGATAGGGGCATCACCCGTGTTGCTGACCAAGACCCCCCTACACCAAGGCCAAAGGTGATAAAATGACTCCAACTGTGTTCAAGAGCTTCAACACCCCGGCCATGTATATGGCCATCCAGGCCATGCTATTCCTATGTGCCTCATATGCACCGTGGACTCTGGGACTGGGGTTGTCCATGGTGCCCACTGATGAGGACTATGCCTTGCCCATGCCACCTGCTGGGTCTGGAATGGAAAATCCTCATGGAGCACAGCCACACCTTAAGCACCACACAGCCAGAGAGCACGGTAACACCAAAGAGCCATGGTAGGGCGCCCTGAGTGTGGAGGGGGAGACGACTCCCACAGCGTCCTCCACCTCCCTGGACAAGAGCTGGGGACTGCCCAGAAGCCAGGTGATCACACCAGCAGCAACTGGTTCTGGGGTCCTCCAGCTCTCGTGCCCAAGCATGGCATCCCATCCCACGTTCCATCCCTTTATGAAGTGTGACATCAACATCGGGAAGGACCTGCACCAACGCACTGCGCTCTGGTGGCACCCCATGCACCCCAGCATTATGAGCCAGATGCAAAGGGAAATCACAGCCCTGGCTCCCGTCTCTGAGAAAGTCAAGGTCATTGCTCCCCCAAAGCATGAATCTTCCGTGTGGATCGGGGCTCCATGCTGGCCTCGCTGGTCACCTTCCAGCAGATGTGGGACACAAAAAGGGAGATGATGCATCTGGCCCCTGCGTTGTCCACCGCAGATGCTTCAAAACAGGTCGTGAGCAGATGTCTGCCCCTGGCTGCACAAGGACTGCCTGAGTGTAAATTTGTCCTGACACATGGAAGTGGAATATCACCCTTGCCTCAGGGAAGTGAAATAAGCCTTTGAAAAGAGACTTGTGAGCAAGAATGATAGTCTAGTATAGAGTAGGGTGCTTGCCTTGCACACAGTCGGCGATGTTCAATCCCTGGCTTCTCATATTACTCCCTGAGCCCCTGGGAGGGATCCCTGAGCATAGAACCAGAAATAAGCCCTGAGCACTGATGGGTATGGCCCTCACCTCCCCCCCCAAAAAATTGTCCTTGAAGCTTGTACTGATATCCAGTGGATTGTAGGACTCGTTGCTGAGATTGACCTTGTTTTTGAGTTAACTTCCTTCAGTATGTGTTTAATGTTCGGTACCTGTCTTTGGTTAAACCCCAGGTCATGCAGCTGGTGCCTTGGAGGTAGAGGTTTCAGTGAGATGTCCGCTGGCCAGCACTCCCTTATCTAGGCGGGGTGTTAATGCAGAGCTCCCTATTCTCCAGAGGCAGGACAGTCCAGAGCCATTGTTGTTTTTGTTCCCCCTTTAAGGAAGGATTGGGTGGTCCAGGCCTTAGGGTCTGTTTCCTTTGCAACTCACCCAAATACCAGGGTTTTTAACTTGTCTTGAGTTGGAAAATAGTTTGTATTTATATCTGTAAATATATTCGTCCTTTAATTAATTTTTATATAGGATTCTCAATTCTCAAAGAGGGGCAACACATTGGTTTTCTACTGTCAGGAGAGACTATTAGGCCTCAGCGTCACATCTTATGAAGATTAGAGACCTTTGCTTGAATATCTCTGATGATGGGCACCTCACTAATTCACAAAGCAGTGTATCTGATCTTCAGAAGAAAGAACCAAAGTAACCTTTAGTGGAGCATCTGCAGGTTGCAGGGCCTCTGCGTGCTTAGCTCAGGTAGTTATCACATTATGAAAAGTATTATCCCATTTTTGTAGGGTGGCTGCCTCTCTTTAAGATACTTGGGAAGCCGTGTGTGTGTGTGTGTGCGTGTGTGTGTATACATACATATATATGTATACATATACATAGCACAGTGGGTAAGGTGTTTGCCATATGGCAAAGCCTGGCAAGCTACCCATGACGTATATTCGATATGCCAAACACAGTAACAAGTCTCACAATGGAGACGTTACTGGGCCCGCTCGAGCAAATCAATGAAAAATGGGAGGACAGTGCAGTGCAGTGCTACACACACACACACACACATATATGAAATGCTGGCGATCAAATCAGGGTCAGTCGCATGCAGGCAAGCTGGCGCCATATTATTTCATTTTAAACATGGAAGGGAGGAACCCAACACTCACTGAGGTTGAGTTTTTCTAGAGAAAGACTACTTAACTTTTTCTTGAACCCCTTTTTGCCCAAGCATCGCAAGATGTCTGAGTGCTGCCGGAAGGCCCTGGGATTACACGGTTGATTTCGAATTACTTTGTGGTCATGAACATTCAGAAACCTTTTACCGCTTCGATTTCTCTGTGATTCGCCCCACAGTCCACGGGGCCACGACCCACACACAGTTCGAGAAACGGGGGGCCAGGTCACAGAGTTGAGACACTTGAGCCAGATCTGTGGGGCCAAGTGAGAGGCTCCTCTCCATTGAGCGGGTATTTGCCTGTGTGGGACTTGGCCTGAGGAGTTGGCTGGTTGTTAGGCTGACCCCCTGGGCAGTGGCTCTCCTAGGGTCACACAGCATGGTCACAGCAGAGCCAGTCTAAGAACCAGAGGGCCTGGTAGGTGCTCCCCCTGCCTTCTGTCTCCTCTGAGATCAGAGTGACCCCAGACTCAGGACCCGACCAGGGCCAAGTCCTTCAGTACAGGCGGGCACAACCCAAACTGCTGGGCTTATTTGCAAAAGCACCCAAAGGGGCTGGAGTCATAGTCTTAGCAGGCAGGGCACCTGCCTTGGATTTGATTCCTGACATCCCAGATGGCGTCCTGAGCACCCCAGGAGAGATCTCTGAGCATAAAGCCAGGAGTAAGCTCTGAGTACCAGAGGGGATGGTCTCAAAACCAAAATAAATAAATAAAACGAACACTCAAGCATTATGCATCCCACTGTACCAGAAGACACTAGGATTTGAATCAAGGGAGTGGAACCCTCCAGACTTGTCACCCACCAGAAGCAGTAAGACCCACATGGGACGGGAAGGGTCTCTGGGCGGGAACCCCCACAGGCCTCACCTGCTGGGGGATGAAGGAGCTGGAAAAGGTGATGGCCGACCAGAAGAAGATGCCGCAGCTCAGGATGACCTTCCTGTTGAAGCGGTCCCCCAGGTAGCCAAAGATGGGGGCAGCCACCATGAAGCTGCAGATGAACACTGTGGGGAGAGCAGAGTGTCAGGGGGGGTCCGCCTGCCTTTTCTGCCCCTGCTGGAGACCAGGTGAGACGAAGCCCAGGGTCTGCGGTGCGGCCTCACTCAGGCTGGGCCAAGGGGAGGCAAGGAGGGGTGTCTGAGTGAGGGTGCCCCACTATGCCCACTTCAGTGCTTATCCACAGGTGGCCTGATTTAGGGAGATCCCTTTGGGTACTTCTGAAAAGAGTAAAACAAATCAATTATTACAGAAAGCCAGGACAAGGAGCTTTGGGCAGAATCTGGGCAGCAGTGAAGGGATGACGGGCCAGACGTTCATGCAGAGCTAGCTCAGCGGACTGGAGAGATTGCTTTAGGTGCAGGAAGCTGGGTTTGAGTACTATCAGGAGAGAACCCTGAGCACCTTGCCGGGAGAAGTTCACTGGGTATGAGCCCCACACAAACAAAGCAAAAGATAAATGCTTCCAATGTGCCAGGAGCCTTGCCAGGGGCTGCCACAGAGCACCACGGAGAGACTCACCCCCACCACACCCCCCACCCCCACACACAGTGGGAAGACAAACTCAGAGAGAAGAGACTTTCCCAAGGCCCCACTGGAAGGCAGTCAAGTATCCCAGTAGGAAGCTGACCCCTGCTGACCTGACCCTAGAGCCAGTGCTTTGCCACCCGACTCTCCCTGCAATATTCGTGAAAGAGGGCAGGAGAGTTCAGGGGGCGAGGTGCTTGCCCTGCACACAGCCGATCCTGGTTCAGCCCTGAGTTCCACCAGAAGTGATCCCTGAGCACAGAGCCAGGAGTAAGTCCTAATTGCTGCAGAGCGCAGCCCAAATCCCACCCCCCTCACAGCTACCCCTTAAAAAAAGAGCTTATGAAAGAGGCCTAGAGGGGGAAGGAACCCTCCCAAGGCCACACGGCAAGTCAGGGCAGAACTGGGTCAGAGCCCCCATCACACACCGTCACTCTTTCTAAGGAGGCTGCAGAGGCTCAGCTGGCCTTGGGGAACACTGCTGTTGTTGGGCTCATTGATTCACTCATTCATTCATCCACCCTTTCAGCAAGTGACAACAGTTCCTGCCCTCTTAGAGATTTCATTCCAATGAGGACACACAGACAAGGAAATACAAGAAAAAGTATATAGCATGTCAGAGGATGACGCATACTAAGGCAGGCGGAAATCGGAGACAGGAAGTCGCTGTGTAAAGAGATCAAATGGTCCTGATTTTTAACAGGGGATGACATTTAAGGGAAAGAGGTAAGGAATCAAACCCTGCAGTATTGAGAGGCAAGACCAGCCAGTGCGAAGGGCCTGGAGCAGCATATACAAGGCATGAGACCCAGTGGCAGGAATAGAGGGGAAGGGCACTGCTGGCTCAGCCGGCGGCCACTGTGAGAACTGTGGCTCCCATGAATGGGGAAATAGCAAACAAACAAACAGGAGGATGAGGAGCAGAGGTGACTCGACTTGTCTGTTCTTCTGGGACAAGGCAGAGTCAGATCTCCAGAGGGCACCACTGCCTGACACGAGGGCCTTGGAGGCCCAGCCAGGCAGGGCAGGCTCAGGGCCTCTCAGCAAAGCATCCCGCTTCCTCCGCTTGAGCACAGTGCCACAGCTGACAGACAGATGGCCAGACAAAGGCCAGGGGTGGACAGGCCAGGTGACCTGCTGGCTGGCCTCTGCCCGCCAGGCTGAGTGTGTGGAAGGGCTCAGCTGCCTCCTGAAAGGAGAGGGAGAGAGAGAGAGAGAGAGAGAGAGAGAGAGAGAGAGAGCTGAATGCAA
>JAOXYA010000001.1:68479668-68490039 GCA_028565675.1 Sorex palustris
GCCCCCCCCCCCCCCCGCTCTGGCCAGACAAGAGAGGCCCCTCCCCTGCCCCGCGGGGTGGCCTGTGTCCCGTCAGGGGAGGAAGGGGGAGAATGTCCCTGGTAGAACAGGCAGCACAGGCGGGCCTGGACATGTGCCCCTTGCCCCAGATGGGGAGCGAGAAGCTGATGGGGTCAGCAGGCGGCTCTGCTGGGAATAACAGCGGGCCTGCTGGAAGCTTCCCTGGCCCGCCCTGCCCCCTGCACGGCCTTTGTTTGCAGGAGGGGAGCTTTCTGGGCCAACAGGCTGCCCCGCCCCTGAATTAGGGGTGGCCTTCCCAGCAGCTCTGCACGAGGACATCCTGTGGCTGGGAGTGGGGATCCCTCACTGGGTTCACGTGGGCTGTGCCCACAGTCTGGGACAAGGGTGCGAGGGCCGGGTGGATGCTGAGGGCCAGGCTCACTCCCATCTCGGTAGGGCAGCAAAATGCCCTCCGTACCAGGTTGAGAGTTCATCTGACAGCACAGCCCTTCTTATATGCTCAGGCTCCAAGTGCCGGACCACAAAGAAGCACCCAGAAGCATCCAGAAAAACCCTGCGGAGGGGGATCTGTGTCCCCAGGATGCCACTGCCTGGAGGGCATCTTCTGCTGAGAGTCTAGGGTAGTTCTGGAGCAGGGATGGTGAAGTATGAGCCGGGGAGGGAGGGGGGGCTCTGGACTCCCACACTGTGGCCCCAGGGCCCATATCTAAAGCCCAGGCCCACCTAAAGTTATTTTTTTGAAATCCAGATCTGGGGGACCCATTATTGGGAGAACAGCCATGCCTCACATCTTGCGGCCAAGGGGCTACTCAGGCGCCGGGTGCCCTCCCTGCCTGCAGGGTGAGGATGGCAACCCAGGTGGCACAGATGGTGCGGGGAAAGCAGGACAGGTGTCCTAGGTGCCTTCCAGCCCCGCTCAGAGGAGGAGCCTTGGGTGGGCTCTGTCAGGCCTCAGGAAGCTGACGGGGAGGCCATTGGAACCCCAGACTTGGCCAAGAGAGAAGCTGTTGCGGGGCTGGCGAGGGTGAGGCAAGCCAGGCCAGCAAGCCATTTGGCCCAAAGCAAAGGCACTGTCTGGTTTCGGTCTGAGCTGGCTCTTCCTCTGCCCTCCTCTTGCTCCTCAGCAGCCCCCTTCCTCGTGACCCCAGGAGCCCCAGCCCTGAGCTTCATTCATTCCCACTCTCTGCTCCAACAACTAAGAACTTGCCTGCTCTCGAGGCTGAAGCCGTTGCCCTCCCCAGTCAGCCCCGCCCGCTGCCAGCCCTCCTCTCTCTGCCACCCACATCCAGCTGTGGGACCCCTGCCTGTACTCCCCCTGCCATCTCCTGAGCAGCATTCCAGCTCATGGCCCAAATCCATCTTCTAGTTTGCTTCTTTTCTCTTCCACAGGATCCAGTCTAATTAAGCTCATCCGAAAGTTACATTGGGAATTCTTAGCACTTGAATTTCGCTTCTTGAATCTGGAGCTTATGTCCTTCTTGTCTGTTTTGTTTGGGGCGTTTTGCCTTCAGTACTTATTTGGGTTTGGTTGTGGGGCCATCCTCAGTGGTGCTCTAGGGCTCTTCCTGGCTCAGAGCTTGGGGGGAGCATAGGAACTCTGCGTATCGACCATGCTCTCTAGCCCCTGAGCCATCTGTTATTTTTCGAATACTGTGCTCTTCCTGTCTCCTAAGTCCCACCCTTTCCTGCAGAGCTTTGGAAATTAAGTATGACTGATGCCAATCCCTTTAAGACAGGTCTATTCCCTGGAGCTCTCGGGGCAGGCTTCCTAGTGCTGCGGCTGCTGACAAGTGTGACCCTGCTTCAGTGGCAACTGTCGTCCATGTCCCGGGCGGGCTCTGGGTCAAGAAGGTTTGCCCAAGGAGCAGTTTTGGACTTGGCCGCTGCTGGCGTGCCTGAAGACAAAGGCATCTTAGGGAAGGGTGTGTGTGTGTGTGTGTGTGTGTGCCTGTAGGGATGGGGGACGGAGTTGCCTGGATAGACGAGGAACCAGAACAAGCTCTCTGCATAAAGCCATTAATACATTCTTCTCCCAACACTGACTGCTCTCCAGTCTGGGGCATAGACTTTAGAAGCAGGAGCTCATCCTGGATCTGGGCAGGAATGAATCGTCCATGTGACAGTAGAACCCAGCCAGCTCTGCCCGGTCCTGCGAGCAAAGAATCCTTCACACCTGGAACCCAGACCGCATGACTGATGTTTTGATAAATCTGGGCGGCGGCTACATGAAAAGCTGTTGTACTAGTCTTGCTCCACTTACTATGTGTTTACATTTTTTCATGATTAAAAAAAACTGTTTACATTAAAAATATTATAGTAAGGGCCAGGGAGATGGCCCAAAGGGCTGGAGTACATGACTTGCAGACAGGACCCCCAGATCCCAGCCCCAGCCACAGAAGGTTCCTAGAGCACCACGGGGTGTATCCTCTCCCCTGCCAAAAAATTCTGCAGCAAACTTCTAAGACATATACCGGTCCTGGAGCACTGTACCGCTTGGTTTCACTATCAGCTCCTGATGCAGGTGCTTAGTTCAACTCTTTGCTTCTGGCACCTGGAAATTACCCTGCAAGCTTGAGCTTTCATGCTCAACTATATAATTTAAGTCCTTTCATGGCACATTTTATCCAGTAAGAGGGGGAAGGGCAGCTTCTCCTATCTAACTCCTTTCCCCCCATCAAACTCTAACTCACCCTTTTGAAATCCCATCCAAATGCCCCCTCTTTGGGGAGATCATCTCCACCTGCCACCAGACAGGATGAGGGGCACAAGAGCTGTATTCAGCCCCCTACCTACTGCCAGGCTGGAAAGGAGACGGCCTCTGCTCCTGCAGCTAGAAGGAGCCTGGGGGGACCCAGACAGGGACAAGTTAGCAGCGGGGTCAGCGATGGCTGTCCGTTGGGGTGCAGGCTATTGGGCTCCTGATTCCTCCGGACCCAAAGCTGTGAACTGCTCTGGGCTCTCAGCGGGCAAGGTCCAGGCCTCTCAGAGTCCAACTGGGAGCACAGCAGTCCGCAGGGGACTTTTGAAAGCTCTCTCTCCCTCAGCCTCATGTTCCCGTCCCAAGAGGAAAGAGCAGGACAGGTCCAGGCCCAACCCTCAGCCACCCCCCGCCCTGTCTCCCAGCCCACCGCCCCTGGTGCCCGCAAATAAGCAGGCAACCGGGCTCTCAGCCCCGGCCCTTTGATCTGGGCAAGCACCAACATCTGACTGGTGCCCTCCGCCCAGCTTAGACCTTATCGGGGCTTGGGGAAGAGACAGGTGCCTGGGGCCCAGGCCAATTAGGTGATTTGCCTGGTTGCCCACTGAGTCACATCCTGGCCGAACTCTGCTGGCTGGTTGGCTCATCTGGCTGACAGGGCCAGGATGCTGTGCTGCAGAGCTGAGCCAGCCACGCTGAAAGGCCGCGAGAGGCCAAGAGCAGGAGGAGGTCTGCGAGCGCTGGGAACAGGTACCCGGGCAAGGAGCCCCCGTGCGGCAAGTGCCAGCCGCAGCCACCCAACTCTGGGACCAGCATCAGCACCAGCATGTACAGGGTGCCCGGGGCAGGCGCTCCCCAGAGGCTAGGCTGCCCCCTTGCCCCTCTGCCCTCTTTCTCTTCACCGTGAAGTTGGAGGGGGTGGAGGGGGAGTGTCGGGGGCAGCGTCAAACAGGACGGCTGAGACATTGCAGGGGTTTTTCCTAGCCGTGAAGGCTGCCCAGGAGGTGACCGAGCAAGGAACTGCAGCATCCCTGGGAGTCGCTGGCCTTGGCCTAGCCCTGACTGCGCTCCCTGGGTGGGGGGAAGGAGGAGCCTCAGAGCCACATTCCCTGGGCCAACTGGCAGGAGGGGCTGATGTTCCTCGAGTCCCTGTGGAGTGGGGGCTGGGCCGCTGGCTCCCTCCTGCCCTTCGCGCAGCCGTCCCCCTCCCACCGTCCATCTGTGTTCAACTCTGCTCTGGCTGTAAGTGCAGCCACTGTGGGTGCAGAGTCCAGAAGGCTGGAGAGGCCTGGGGCATGGGGGCAAGCTGACTGCTCAGGCCCAGCCCAAGAGGCCTCTGAGGAAGGGGCGCTCATGCTCTGGGGGGGGGAGGGGCGGAGGATGCAGAGGTCTGGACACTCTCAGAAGGTGCTGGGCCACAGCCTGGCTCCTGTCCCCACTGGCAGCTCTCATTGACCGGGACTGAGTCCTGCGGCTCTCCCCCTCTCTTCTGAGCCCACGGAGGTGGGAAGTGAGGCCACAGCTGGGCCTGGTGAGGGGCTGGGGGCTGGTATGAGCCTCGCACTCACGCAGGCTGCACGCTGGAATGCCACCCGCACAGGTCAGGCAGGTTCCTGGACAGAGCCAGCTTGCTCCGCCCTAGAACCGGGGAAGGGATCTGCGGGGCAGGACCAGGTTCACCGCCTGGAATGGCGAGACCGTGGGCTCTCTCCCACATTTCGATGGCCTCGCTGGACCGAAGAGAGACCACCACAAAGCAAGGTGGGGGCCGGGAGTGCAGCCCTGGCTCTGCCTCTGGCTGAACCTGAGCATCCTACACAGCTATGATGTACAGTCAGCAGGGCCAAGGCCAGTGGTCAGCGGTCAAGAAGGACAGGACAGGAGTCAGGGTGCCTGGGGCAGGGGCCCAGCTGGGGAGAGTGCTCACCTGCCACCCCGTTCTGGCCCACCCCGTTAGGTCTGGCCCTCTGGAGGAACTGACTGTGGGTCCCACCCTATCCCACACTCGGTTCTCAGGCCTGGCCCTGAGTTCTGGATCTGCTCCGGGCTGACAGGGGGTTATGTCCTGCTCTGAGAGTTAAGAGAGGCCTCCAGGGTGAGGCAATGAAATTGAAGGGATGGACAGAAGAGAAACAGGGTCCCCAAGACTTTGCTGGCATCACCCTTCTTTCTGGTCCAAGCCGTTCCCTTCAACAGCAGCAAGATGAACCCTGGACCACCGACTGAGGCTCCTGGAGGCCCAGGACCCCTCAGATGTGTCCAGCATCCCTCCACAGGTAAATTTGTTTTAGGAGAAAATAAACTGAGACCTGGAGGAGTGAGGACCAGTGGGGTAACAGTGGGTTTGGGGGTGGGGTGTTGGGTCACAACCAGAGATGTTCAGGGCTGACTTCTGAATCAGGGGTCACTCCAGGTAGTGATGGAGGGGCCATATGTGGTTCTGGAGATCAAAGTGGGGGGTCATATGCATATAAAGTAAGTGTCTTAGCCCCTGTACTGTCTCTGACCTAGCAGGGGGTTTCGATGCCCGGTACAGGGAGTGGGGGACGGGGAAGAGACCCCTCGAGAGATGAGCTTCCAGGGAGAGGGCGCTGGCGAGGGGAGGCCTCACCTGACTGCAGCAAGCCGGCGCCTCGGTCCTTCACCCCGAAGTGCTGCTGGATGTCCAGAAGGACACCTGGGAGGGGAAACAGAGAGGGTTTAACAGCAATGCAGCCACCTGGGCATCCGTACTCCTCAGCCCACTGCTGGCCTCCAGTCCAGCCAGCCCTCTCATGGGGACGAGCAAGAGCCCACCAACAGACACTCACAGCCCTCCCTGCCTCGCTGGGCCATTGGAACCTTGTGGGCCACATTTGTATCCTGTCCCCGGGCCTCTGTGAGCATCCTGGTATCCATCCTGATGGAAGAATCCAGGGCCTCTCGTCCACCCGGCACGGCTCAACACTCCTCCAATGCCACTCGGTGGCTGGGCGGCCAGGCATCCCCTCTGCCAACCTAGACCTCTCACCCCTCTGAGGTCCAGTCCCAGATGGGGTCCTGCCCTCAGGGAAGACCCCAGAAGCAGCAGCTCCGCCTCTGAGGACGGAGAGAGCAGAGGAGCATGGTGGGCACCCCCACTCATGTGCACAGACCCACGCACCCTTCCAGACACGCGTGCCCAGTTTTTAGCCAGGATCCCCACCTTGTGGCCACAGGAGTTGAGAGGCAGAGGGAGGCAGGCCGGGATCTAGGAGAAGGGGACTGAGCCCCCTGAGCCAGCCTTCTGCCCCTCAAGTCCCAGCCACCGCGCTCCTCCCCTGAGGGCTATGCTCACTGGGAACAGACCGGAGGGGCCCCCTCACAGCCTGGGGCTCTGTACCAGGCTTATGAGGAAGCCCGCGCAGTATGCCCCCCACCCCCACTCTGCTTATCTTTGAGGCCACAGCAGGCAGGAGCCCCCTGACCGTTTCACCGACCTTGGCTCTGGGAGTGGGGGAAAGGAGGAGGCGACAGGCCTAGGTGGGGAGGCAGGGGACAGAGACAGGGCCCGGCATGGACTTGGGGGCTGCAGCAAGCAGCTAACAGGGTGATGACAGGGCCCTCTGGGCATCGGTGCCTCCCTGCGTTAGACCTTACGCAGCTCTAGGGCACCCATCCTCCAGCCCGATGGGCAGATGGGGAGACTGAGGAACAGCAGGATGAGCCACGTGCTCCAAAGCACACGAGGCAAACGTGGCGCACCCAAGTGAATGCCGCCCCATCTGGGCTGGGGCTGGGGCCACAGGAGGGGGCCTGGGCATCTCACGGCTCCTCCTGGGACAGCCTGAGACGCTGCGCCATTGCTGGGGTGAAGGATCAGGCAGGGCTGGTGTCCCAGCAGCCTGACAGCCAGAGAAGCTGGCTACCCTCGTTGATGCCCAGAGAGGATCCACCATAATTACCCGTAATGAAGAGGCCGTGTGCGGCCCAGTTAATGACTTAATGACCTAGGCGGGCCAAGCCTTCCCAGGGAGGCAAAAGCCAGGGACCCATCCTGGGCCTGCAGATAAGGAGGTCTCCAAGTGGGTCCTCCAAGGTACGCCCACCTGGCATCTGGGGCCAGATTTCCCTCTAGACGTGCAGGTGGCCCAGTTGGTCACTCATGGTCCCTCCCAGCCCCACTGCCCTTTCCCACCCTGGGCTGAGGATTCTGTGCCCCTCTGACCCTGGGTCCCCACTACTCAGGAGAGGGCCCGGGCCCTCACCAGGCCTTGAAGCTGCCCATTCGGCCCTGGCACCCCATCCACCCCCACCCCCAACTCTAGCCACACGTCTAGGAACACTATCCCTTCAGCACACACTCCAGAGCCCCCCACACTACTCATAACCCTTCCCCACAACTGCACACACTTTCTTTTTTCTCCCTGGCACCTCTTTGATCGTGGTGCTAAGTCCTACCACTCTTTCAAGACAAGTTCAGATGCCCCCTCCTCTGTGGAGACCGCCCTCCTCCTGCATAAGCTAGACTCTCTGCTTGTCTGTCCTTGTTTCAGCACTTGTCACACTAGGAGGAGTTGGTCCCACCCGGACATGACTATGAACGCAGGCGTGCTATGGCCCAGAGCTAAAACCCTGCTGGAGCTTCCAGGGACTGTTCCACTCAGGCTGGAATTGACTCCCGTGCCCATTTCAAAGATGAGAAAACCAGGGCTCCAAGATAACTGGTCACACAGAACACAGGCACCAGAGGTGAGATGTAAAACCAGGCCCACTGTCCAAACCAAAGCTGTCTCCTGCCTTACTCCCTCCAAGTGGCACATGTCCGTCCTCCAGCTACAGTAACTGAGGAAGGAAGTCAGTGAGGTGTGTCTGCGGGGCCCCCTCCAAACCCTGATTCCCTGAAGCCAGGGCCGTGGCCAGTCATCTCCAGAATCCATAAAGGTCACTATTTAGAAAGTGGGTAGGAAAAAAGATGGAAGTCAGGCAACAGCAGACAACACTCCCAGCAGGTCCCCCTCCACACACAGGGAAGGCCCCAGCCAGCAGTCACCATAGACGCTCAGGCTTGGCATTGGGGGTGACAGATCAAAATGTTGTCACGAGCAAATAACAACACCCTTGCTTCCGCCCCAAGTTCCATAGTCTATGTGACTGGGCACATTCCCCTTCCCACGATTTCAAGGTCCAATGTTTACTGCTGCCTCCAGGAAGCCCCCCTTGTCTTCCTCTATCGCAGATGGTAAAGAAGGCAACATTTTGCCACATCCAGAGGTGCATCTAGGGTCCCTGGGAACTCCTGGACCATCCAGACCCTAAACCATATGCTTTGGCTGCTCCCACCCATGACCCCCTAGAGAAAGGTCCAAGACTTGAGCTCTAAGGACAGAGAGAGCCCTGCAGGCAGCTGGTGCTCATGTGGGTCAGAGGGCCCTCTGGCTGTCCCTTTCTGAGCGTCCAGCTTGTTTTCTCTCTCCTGGAGGGGGTGGTTTTGTGTGTGTTGAGGGGGGGGTCCCCGCAGGCCTGGCGGGAAGCATGTGTCACAGCCGCTGGCCGGCTGTTTCAGTTTTTCCTCTGTGCTCCAGGCTGGCCTGGGCCTGCACACCCCCTTCCTCCTTCACCACAGCCTTATTTTTAGCCTCTTTCCTGGAGGCTGAGGTTTGGTGGGTCACAGGATGGGCCTTGCGCCCAGGAGCGGCCTCCTACAGCCCCAGTCGAGCCTATTCCACCAGTCCCCGGGGCAGGCAATAGGGGGCTCCTGTCCCAGGGGCAGCCCCCAGCCTCCAATCCAGGTGGCTTCCCAGGCTCCCGTCTCTGAGCTAAGAGCACACCCTAAATAGGGCACCTACTTCCTCTCACCCACCCACCCGGGATACCTCTTCCAAACCCCCATATGCTCCCCTTTGCCCAAGGCCAACACTGCCCTGTTTCAGGCCAAAGTCCCTCTTGCCTCACAGGGATCTGACTGACTCCATCCCTGGCCAGGCCCAGCATCCTCCTTGCTTCTTCTGTCCTGCACATCCGCCCACTCACTGCCACCCTCACCCACCTCCCTCCAGAAGTTCTTAAAGTTTTCTTCCCAAGGATGGGTGTTGGAACATCGTATGACAGAAACCCATCATGAACAACCTTATAACTGTGTATCTCGTGGTGATTCAATACAAATAATAAAACAACAACAAAAAGATATTGGAAATTTATAACCTCAAGTTAAATTTTGCTATAAAACAAAATTGATACAAAAATGAGGTTTGTAAAAATAGAAGCAATGTTTGAATATTAGAGAGAGAGAGAGAGAGAGAGAGAGAGAGAGAGAGAGAACTTCTCTTCCCGCCCTAACAATGTCCTTGTCCATCACTCTGGGAAACCCACCATCTCTTCGTGGCTCAAGTCCTCAGGCCCGCTTATCCCTTAGTTTCCCACACATCTGGACTTGGATTCCTGGACAGTTATATAGGCTGGTCCCAGTCCCCTGAATCTCCCCAGGCCCGACAGCAAGGAGGCAGCCCTGGTAATGGCCTCAGCCTGAACCCTTTTCTGCCTCCAGAGACCAAGAAATGGTTTGGGAACCCAAGGAATAAACAATTCTCTGGCTTCAGCTGCTTAGTCTGGGCTGGACCTCAGAATTACCTATAAATTCTTTAAAACCAATGCTCTGTTTCAGTGACATGGCTGAGGACAGCACAGAAACCTGTGTGTTGGCATGCACCGAGCGCTCATCACGTGCAGACACGGCTCTGAGAACGTGACCCAAAGAAGCTCACAAACCCAGCGCCTGCTAACACGGATCCCACGCCAGCTCCCGCTAACACTAAGGATCCCACACCACCCAAAGTAAGCCTGGACTTCAGGACCTGAATGCTGATCTACCCAACAGCCCTCCGAGAGGATCCCCCAGGCATCCCTAAGGCATTCAGGCCGCTTGTGCCCATGACAGCAGCCATGCCTTCTTCTGGGGCATCTATCTCCCCTGACTAGATGACCATCTCCCTCCTCCAGGGCCCGATGGTTCCCCTGACTTCCTGTACAGTTCTAGGTTCAAGGTGCATGCAACCAGGGAGGCACCCCAGAGCTGGACAGAAATGGACAAAAATGCACACACACACACACACACACACACACTCATACATACAAACACATATACATACACTCACAAGTACACACACACTCATACACTCCATCTCCCCAGCCAGGAGGTCATAGGGAACTTGCACTCATCTCCCCTCACAGCTGGGCCCTTGGCAGTCCCTGGTCAACTGGCCAGCTCCAGATCCTGGAGTAGGACACCTGGCTTCTCCCCTCCCCGGCCCGTCTGACCTGTTACTATTGTAAAGTCATCTCAAAGACCCAGTGTCAAAGGAAGCCCAGGTAGTCCTTGGGGGCATAACCCTCCACATACATACACACTCACACAGACACACAAATGTATACACACACAAATGCTCATATATACAAGCACACACATTCACACATGCACACGTATACACACACTCACACGTACATACAGACTCATACACTCACTTACTTATAGTCACACACACATACAGAAACATGCACACACACATACACATTTTCACACCTCATCAGCCAGTATAGATAGGCTACCTGGTACACAAGTTCATCCCCACAAGCACAGCTTTCACCGCCCCCCCCCCCCCCCCCCCCCCCCCCCCCCCCCCCCCCCCCCCCCCCGC
>JAOXYA010000001.1:68499741-68512960 GCA_028565675.1 Sorex palustris
GCGCGCGCCGCGGAGCCGCCGCTGCACCATCCCGGCCCGGCCCGGCCGGCCCGGCTGGTCGTTGCTGAACTTCGGACTCCGCTGCGGTGCGGCCGCGGCTCAGCCCTCTGCGCCGCGGTCGCGCGGCCGAGCTCTGACAGCTGCGGCCCGGCCCCGCCCACCAGGCCCGCGCCCAATCAGCTCCGCGATGTGGACCCGGCCCCGCCCCGCACGTGCTGCCCCGAGGGGGGCTGCCGCGGGCGGGCGCAGTCACGCCGGAGTCGGGGCAGCGGGGAGCCTGGGAGAATCCCGAGGGGGTGGGGTCCACGCAGGCACCCGAGCCAGACGAGGGTGCCTGGAGCAGTGCTCCTCATCACCACTTCAGTGTCCTCCCTCCGCACTCCCTTCCGCCCGAGGGAGTGTGATCCTCCCGGAGCTGGGAGTGCACTTGGCGCTGCCACCGAGGGCGCTTGGACATGCGGGAGAGGGTCTCACCTGGAGAAATCAAAGGCAGCAGGAGGAGAACCTTGGCGGCTCGGCGGTTACTCGGCACTCCGATTCAGCCAGCTCAGGAAGCGCTTTGCAAGAACTGGAACCCAGGACCCAGGCCGCCTCCAAGCCCGCCCATGACCCCATGGAAACCCAGATCCGCCGCTAATGTCTCCCAGGGCTGCTTCCTGCCTGTTGCACAGAGACCCCCCACCCCAGCTCCAGGGAGAGGCTACTCTGGCACGGCACCCCTCTGGTTGGGGGCCACCAGAACGGCCTCCTCTGCTGAGAGCATCTTGCAGCTGTCTGTAATGAGGGACCAAGACCTGAATGTTAGGCGACACACATAGGTCTGCCTGCAGTGTGACACGAGCCGTGGCCAGGCCACTGTCTCTGGGTCTCTGCTTCTCTATGCCTTGGTCCTTGCGTGCATGACTCAGACCACATGGAACTTGAGTGGCAGCTACCACGGAGGGGGTTGGGTGGGGGGGAGTGGTGGAGAATCCTGTCTCCTGTCTCTTGTGGATGGATCGGATCTCCTCCACCTCGGAGGTACTGTGATTCTGTAATACCCTCACACATATACATGCACACACATACACACAGCCCTTCCCACACATATGAGACACATCTACACATATATGCACACATACATACACACACACACACACAAACCACCCTCACCCTCTTCATCTGTCTGAGGCTTTGATTGCACTTGCTGAAGACAGAATGTCAGAATCAGACAGAGCCCTGGAAAGCAGAATTTTCCCCTGTGTTTCCAAGCAGATTGAAGGACCCAGAGATGACCCCATCAAGACGTGTAGCTAGTTGGCAGCAGGGCTGGTGCTGACCCAGGTTCTGGCTCTCTCCTGCTGTGCGGGCACTCAGCTCCCTGTGTAGGCTGCTCCAGGCACCATGTCCACAGGCAGGTGTATGTGGAGAAGGTGCGAGTGAGTCATGGCAGAGCCAATGGCTTGCACAGCACCAGGCACACCCCCACCACCCACCCCACTGTCTCCTGTGAGCTGAGTTCATCCCTAAACTAGTGTTTCTTGGCGCCTTCGAGGTGTATTTTAAATTCTGTGAAGTGACTAAAAATATACTTTGGCATGTTGGGTATGAATGGCTGGGATAGGAGGGTTAGGAAAACAGATTTCATTCTGGAAGTTGCCTTGCTGTCTCTTTCCAGCTTGCTGAGCTTGGGATTGCAGAGCCAGATGGGTGCTGAGATGACAACTGATTAATAGACAAAGACGAACCTGGAGCACCCCAGGGCTGGGAATGGACTCCCACACTGACCTCATGCCTGCAGGATGCACCAGCTAGGGACCAGGGTAAGCTGTGGGATTGTGGTCAGCTGGGAAGAAGGGACAACCATGCCTCCAAGCAACCCCAGAGACCCCTTTTCACTCCTCCAAAGTCCTCATCCTTTTTGTTACAGCCCTTCCCAGGCCCAGCTTTAGCTTTGACCACAAAGGGGAGTATCCTCTCTCCACATCTCGTTCCATCACTGAGAGGGCCCCAGAGCTGGGAAGGGGAACTTTCAAATGTGGGGAACTCTGAGCTACCACTGATCCAGCCATCTGATTCCACTGTGGGGTTTGGTTGGCTTCCTCTGAGTATGTCCTTGAGAGGGTTAAAGGGTTCCCAAAGGCTGGGGAATGTGAAGGACAAGCAATTCTCTCAAGCTGTGTGACCCTGGGCAAGTCACAGAGGCCTCCTGAGAGCTGCTGGCAGGACGCGGGACCATCAGTCACCAGACACAGGTTTTTTTTTTAATCTTCCTGACAGTGATGAAAAACTGAGGGCCCGGGAAGAGAGATATGTGCTTAAGGTCACATACCAAGTAAATGATGGGCTTGCACTAACTTGGGTGTGTCTTCCCCTAATCCAGAGCTTCCTCCACTGCTCCACAATGCCCCTACAAGCCTCTTTAGGACAGTGTCCTCATTGGCTTAATGAGAAGCCGAACCCCGTGAGGGCAGGGCCTTTTGACATTAACTCAATACATCAACTGAGACATTAACTTGAGACCAAATGGGTCACATAGCATTGGTGTCCAGTGTCACAAGAGCCATAGTGAGGGTAAACACAGAGAAGGAGGCTTCCTCACTGAGGACTTCTCCCAGTCTTTAATCTGAGCCTGCACACTGAATCTCAGGGGTGGGTGGGCAGAACTCTAGGCTGTCATGTTCCCAGGTATACTGACCACAGAATACCTTGTGAGAGCTGTCAAGTGCTACAAAGCACTAAGAGACACCAGCCGCCAAATCTGGCAACTGGGAGTTCAGACCTCCTACCCTCAGCCTGTGCCTTTCATTGGAGCATCTCTGGGTCCTGGGTCTCAGTATCCCCTTCCTGCCAGGTATCCTCTGCTTTGGCACTGGGTTTCTGCCCATCACTTATGTGCTCATAACATCCCAACCTCCAGCTTTGGGTGAAGTCTCACCTCTAGGCCATGTTGTCCACATGAAATCTCCCATGCATCAAAGCACTTTTAACTCAGAATATTCAAAACTTAACTCATCTCTCTCCCTTAACCAACTCCCACCCAAACATCACTTTTCTCATGACAAATGGTATCATCATCCATATTTTCTCCAAGTAGGAACCCTGGGAGCCATTTGGTACTCCTCCCTCAACTCCCACATTAAGGGGTTCACTTTTCCTCCCTAAATTTCCCAATGGCCCTATTGCTTATGGACAAGCTCAAATCCCCCTGTCCCTCATTTGGATCCCATTTAAGCTCAGCACCACTTATTCAAAAATAATTCCTTCCTCATGCTTGGCAGGGGCTGGAGCGATAGCACATCGAGTAGGGCATTTGCCTTGTACACGGCCGACCTGGGTTCGATTCCTCCGCCCCTCTCGGAGAGTCTGGCAAGCTACCGAGAGTACCTTGCCCTCACAGCAAAGCCTGGCAAGCTGCCGTGACATATTACATATGCCAAAAACAGTAACAACGAGTCTCAAATTATTGTGAGATGTTACTGGTGCCCGCTTGAGCAAATCGATGAACAATGAGAGGACAGTACTATGGTGCTTGACAGCAATTGCATAAATCATATATGTGGCCTCTTCTATTACCCTGCACAAAACCATTCCATGCCTTAATATTACCTATAGGTATTTAGTATTTAAGTTCCTTAACATGGTCTCCAAGATCCTTTATAACCCTTCATGACTCATGCCAATCTTCAGCTTCAAATCCTGCAGTCAATCCATCTCTCAAATTACACAGCACCACAGTGACGGTGGAGTTCCTTGAATTTTCTCATAGTTACTGTAGTTTTTGGTACCTGAAGAAGGAAGGGAGGTCTGTGGTCACTTGTCTGTAGTTCCTGCTATCTTCTCAAAGCAAAAAACTGGTTCTACTCGTTCGCGTGGTTCAGGACCACGGAGAGCGTCACATGGGCACCCCCTCCTCCCCTCGCCCTTCAGTTATGCACTGCCTCTGCTCTCCACCTAGCTCGCTCCTTCCAGTTGTCTTTCAGCAACCCAGCACAAACATGCCTTCTTCCCAGAAATGGCCCCTGACCCACTTGAGCACTCATGATCCCTCCCCTGGGCTATTTGAGCAATCTGTCCATCCTTCCATCAAACCAAATTCGTGCTGATTATGTTTGGACACGATCCCACCTCCTCCCCACCTCCACCACCCACCCACAGAAGACTGTGAGCCTCAGGGGCCCTACCTTGTCTGATTCATCTCTGCAGTTCTGTAGGTGCTCGAGAATGTTTGTTGATTGAATGAGTAAATGACATTTAGCAGGTGCTCAGGAAGTGTGTGCTGATTTGTATCGTGTGTCTGTGGCACTCAGTGACTCAGAAACCAGCCAGATTACTCTCCTGGCCCCTCTGGAAAACAAGCATTTTCTCACTGCTCTAGCTCCACCCTCCATTAGCTTCCACGTGCCATTTGCCTCCACCCTTTGATTGCCTTCCGCACGGTTCCCTCCCACAGGTGAGGCAAAGATGCCTCTTCTCCATGGCTGCTTCAGCCGAGCGGGCCCCGTGGGAGGCCCCCCAGCCCCCAGCCGGGCCCGCCTCCTGAATTCTGCTCAGAATGCTTCATCGCTGCCTCTCTCTCCTGCTCAGAGCAGATGGCTCTGGGTTCCCACAAACACAGAAGTTCCTGTTCTGTCACTCAAGCATGTTCCAGCCTCCTAAATTATAACAGCTTCAGTTTCCTTTGATCATGGACGCAGACTAGCAGAAATGAAGAATTCCTTCCTGTGGAGACACACTACCTCGAGAGGGCTGGTGGCCCACCAGAGTCATTGTAGCAGACACAGTCTTGGTTCTTGGTTTTGTTCCTTTTTCCCCCTCACTGTTCTTTCGTTTTAGTATTCTTGTGGAAAATGTTCTTGTTTCCTGATCTTCATGGAGCTATGAATCAAGGCATGGGCATGAAGTGCAACTGGTACTGGTACAACTTCCTGGACCCGAGGGTTTTTTTTCAGTTTTGAAGGTTGGTGGAGAGATATTATAGTGGGTAAGGTGCTCACCTTGCAAGTGCCTGATCCTTGGCATCACATCTGGTCCCCTGAGTACTGTAGAAAGTGAGCACAGAGCATGAGTAGTCCCTGAGCACTGCTGAGTATGGCCCAAAAACCAAGAAAAGGGACTACTGGACAATTCCCTGGCCCATTTGTGGTGCCGGGACTGAACTGGGGTTAGCTGTATGCAAGGCAAATGCCTTAACCCCTGTACTATCTCTGAGCCCTTTTCTATACTTTTAAGTCTTGAGTATGGTGGCAAACAAATGGGGGGAAAGTTATCTGGAACTGTGGCAAAGACCCTCCAAATAAAATGATCCAGGAAACTTGACTCCTGAATCTTCCATTTCCCCTCTCAATTTTGTAAGCTCCTAATAGATTTTTTTCCCTTTTGGAGTTACCCCCAAAAGTGCTCAGAGATATTCCTGACTCTGTGCTCATGTGCTGAAGGTCTCAGGGAACTGTCCAAATGTGGTGCCAGGGATTGAACCTATGTGCACGGAATGCACCTTACCTGCTGTAGTATTCTCTGGTTCTAGATTTTTTTTTTTGTTTTAATCCCTTTCTTGCTTAAGATAGTTTCTGTTGCATGCACTCCTAAATCTCTAAATGAGGCCATATAAGGAAACACCTACTCCCTAATCTCTGAATTTGGGATAAAAGCACGGCCCTAGCAGCCTTAGGCTCCCTTCTTTAGGGGCTGCTTTAAGCAAAAGGACCCCAAAGGCCCACCCAGACAAGAAGAGACCAGAACTTCAGGGAAAGAAGTTGAGCGGTGCTTGGCATGACAGAGGAACAGCTAGGTTTGAGAGGGATGCTCATCTCAATACACACGCTCAGCCCCCAAGCTTAATGTCAGAGTGGAAGAAACTCTTTTAGTATGCCCTGAGCAACACCCTGACACTGCCTCATTCACCCAGGCAGAAACAAACATGTGCAGCGGAGGTGTGGGCTGACCCTGGGAACTGAAATACTGCATTTGTTTGGGGAGAGCAACTGATATGCTCAGTGACTATGCCAGTTGCATTTGGGGGCCTCTTCCTGCTGGGCCTCTTCCTCCACCAACATGTTCCAGAAGCAAGTGCAGAAAATTGGCACCTGGGGTTACCCAACAAGTACCCTCGGGCTGGTAATGAAAGTTCTGCTGTCTCCTCTCCTCTAGACCAAGAGGAACTCTCACAGACCTAGCCCCTAGCCCCCATCTGATCACTGACCCCAGGAGGCTAGGGGACACCATATGGGGAACTGGGACAGCTGCAGGACAGACTCTGATCTCTCCCTCCCAGACTCCACCAGCCCTGGTCCTGCCCCTGGATGATGCAGCCCATGAACATCTGGCTGAGCCTTTTGTCTCCCTCAGTCCTAGGAAGTACCACCCAGCCCTGCCCAGCAACCCAAACAACAGAATGTGCTTGAGCCGATGACCAATTCCAGCCCTCACTCCCCAGCCAGCACCCTGGGCCCCTGAGCTCCCTCCCCAACAGCAGCCACATCCCTGCTCCTGCACCCCACCCCACACCTCTGTGACTCACTGGGGATCTCAGGCTGGGCCCACATTCCTTGGCCGCTGGGATTCCCTTCTCCACACCTCCACCTGCCATTTACCAGCCAAGCCCACTTCTCCAGAGGCTGTTGAGGAAGGTAACCCCAGCGCCTGTCCCGAGAGGCACCTCACTGACCTCACAAAGTGTGTTCCTGCCGAGTCCTATGTGGTGTGGGAGCAGGGCTCACTGCCCCCCATGGAGACAGGTGTCCAGGGAAGTGAACAAGCGGGGCTGGCCTTGACAAAGTTCCTAATCTTCCACCCAAGTTTGTGACTGGGGGTGGGAAAGGTAGCAGGGCTTCCACGCTGCCTCTGGGGAAGTTCTGACTATTTCCTGGGCACAGAGCCTTATCGAGATCTTCCCTGGTGCTGTGGAGAGGAAGGGTCAGGACCTGTGACTAACTTCAGTGGGCCCAGGCCCAGCCAAAGAGAATCACTCGAGGTCTTACTGGCACCCGTGCTCTGTGTACACCTTGAGAATATGGTCCGAGAGTCTGGGCTCAGAAAAATCAAGAGTGGCCCAGGCCACAAGGCCAGTGACCACCTGTAGGATCATGGCACTGGGCCTGCCACATAGACCAGCCACTTCCTTTGCAGGAATAACCCAGTATTTCATGCATGATTACCTATGTAATTTGGGGGACCCATTTCTTAAGACCCCGCATCAGCTTGTGGGTGAGATCCAGACAGCCTGAGAGTGCTGGTTCCTGAGGGAGGACAGAGACTGGGGTTTGACCCCTCACTGCCGGGGCTCCAGCTCCTCCAACACAGAAGACAGACAGGAGGAAGCAGGCAGGGGGGAGGAGGTTTGCGTGGGCCTGGGTCAAAGCTACCCTCAACTGCCGGGAGAACACGAGCTGACACGGCAGAGGTGGCAATCACGCGGGTACAGTGATCTCCTGGCTGGCACCAGGGTGGGGGAGGGGCACTCCTGCTCAGGGCCAGTGCTAGAACATGCCTCCCACTGCTGCCCGCCTGGAAGCTGTTCAGCTCCCACAGGGCATGCTGTGCCCAGCTGCTCTGATGCCAATGACAAGTGTGGTCCTGCAGAGAGAGCCCCTGATGGGCTGTTCCATGCTCCAAGTGTGGACTGGGGTGCGGAATACACATGGCCGGGAGCCCTCCATGCAGCCACGCCTGCACCCCCCACATAGCACAGAGACAGCCTGGAAACCCGGAGTGACACCCCACGTTGCACCCGAGGGGACGCCCATCCCTGAGACTCCTCATCTGATCCCGCCTGGGGCCAGAGGCCAGCGTGTGCCACGTGTGCTGAAGCTTGGCTGTGCCCTCTTGATCCTGCCCAGAGGGAAAGCTGGAGCAGTGTGGAAGATCCCGGGGCCAGGGAGACACCCAGAGATCCCCGCTGGGCAGCCCCTCAGTTTCCCCACTTCTGACATCCTTCACTGCACTGCCCTGTGGCTGTGCACCAGATAGTCTAAGAACTGGAGTCGATGCTTTGTACTAGCTATGTTTAATGGGTGAACAGGCAGGGCCTCCACATTGGGGTGTCCTGCATGGGGTGCTGCATTGGTCCAGCCCAGGCCTCCCACAGAGGATGCTGACAGCTCAATTTCCAGCCCAGGTGTCAGACCATGGTGTCTCTCGATGGGAGGGAGAGAAGGAGTAGCGGGTGAAGCTCCGCAGGGGCTCCCGAGTCACTGCCAGGTAGGCAGAGGCATGAGCAAGAGGAAGCCTGCTGAACGGACTGACAGACCGCAGGGAGGGTGCAGGCTGGATGGATGGGGCTCAGGGCTCTGTTGCAGAGGCAGCCTCGCTGGAAAGCAGACCTTGGCGCTCTGAGTCTTTGCTGCTGGCGTTTTTGCCGGCTGGAGTTCCTGTGGGAGGAAGGAAGCTCAGTCAGCCCCAGAGGAGCCAGCAAGCACTTTGGGAGCAGGCCTGGGCCCAGGCTTCCAGGAAACCCTCCAGACTCCATTTTCAAATAGATCCCAGCTCCGATCCCTTTCCTCCACCTTCAAAGTGGACACCACAGCGCCAGAGCAATATAGCACAGCATGAAAGGCGTTTGCCTTACACGTGACCGACCTAGGTTCACTCCCCAGCATCCCATATGATCCCCTAGGGATCATTAGCCGTGGGACTCTGGGCAAGGTGTTCCACCTCTGGTGCCTTAACCTCATTCCCAAACACATTCCCAATCACCAGCAGTGATTCCTGAGCACAGAGCCAGGAGTAACCCCTGAGTATCACTAGGTGTGGCCCCCAAACCAAACCAAATCAAAAAATCAAAATGAAGAACAACAACAACACAAAGTGGTCACCTCAATCCCAGCCCCATTGCTCTGTCCCAGAGGGTTCAATGGGACCCTGTAAGATTCTCAGCACCACAACCAAAGTGGCTTTTGAGTGCAGATCAGAGGCCTATAGGCACATCTACGGGAACCCTCTTAGCATCTCCCCTCCAGGCCACAACTCCTACCAGGCCTTCGGAATACTGTCCTGCTCTAGTTCTGTTACTGTCCCACCCATCACCTCCTTGCCCCACTCACTCTACTCTGTCCCCTCTGGTCTCCTTTTTGCTGCTCAGGCACATCAGAAACTTCCCCGACCTCCACCACAAACTGACATTTACTCTCCCAGGAGCTGCCTGGTTCCCTCCCTCACATCCTCCAGATCTTCTCCAGGGTCTCTGAGCAGTGAGACCCTCCTCACTAGCCTTTGCAAAAACTTCCCCCTGCCCCCATCTGTCCCTATCCGACCTGCTTCCTGCTTTATAGCAACTCAAGCACCTGCCACCTCACAAGCATATTCTAACTTTTCTTTGGTTCTATTTGTTTCCCATCTGTCCTTCCCTCTGGAGCATGGGGTTCCATGAAGCTTCAACTTGGCATTCACTCCCCAGGATCTGCAGGCTTGCCTCGCACATAGCTATTTTTGAATAAAAGAACCAACAAATGGGCCAGAAGCTCAAGAGAGGATGATGCTCCTTGCTCCCCTGGTGGTTCGGTCCTGAGCAAAGGTGGGGATACCTATGTCGGGGTGCCAGGCCTGGGCCTGGTCCCTCTCCAGGTGCAGGGCCGTCAGCAGGAAGCAGCCTCCTCCCAAGGCGATGACGAAGGTGCAGCACAGGAAACTTTGCTGCAGGCTGAGGAAGCGCTGTAGGTAGGTGTCTGGCCGGCTGGCCCGCAGGGCGCTGGAGATCTGCGGAAGACAGAGGCAGAGGTGCGGGACCCCAGGCCACTTCCAGGCCTCAGCTGGAAGGATTCCTCCCTCCCCCACACAGTGCACCCTCAGGCTCCCACAGGGCCTCACCAGTCCTGTGAGGTAGGGGCTGCCAGCGTCTCCCAGGATGTGGCCCACTGTGATCTGAAGTGCCTCTGCGGTCCCCCGGCACTGGGGCACAACCACGGACTGTAAAACACAGGGACTTCAGGGCAGAAGAGAGGCCCCCTCATATTTGTCAGAGGATGGCGGGAAGTCAGTACCCTGATGCCTGACCACCCCCCGAAATAATGCCAAGAAAGTCTCAGGATGTGTCTAAGGCTCAGGAAGGCTCCCCAGCACCCCCTGGGATGAGGACATCAAGGCCCTGATGAGGGCCACTCCTCTTGAGGGTGTTCTGATCAGCCCCATTGATCAGAAAATGCGGCTTTGCTGGAGAGGCCCATGTCAATCCGTGGAAGAGTCTAAGAACAAAAATAAGAAATATTGTAGAGATAGTACAGGGATCAAGGCGCTTGCCTTGTACACATCCAACCGTGGTTCAATCACTGGCACTGCGCATATGTTCATCTGAGAACCACCCATAGCACAGAGCCAGGAATCACCTCTGGACACTACTGGGTCTAGCCCTGTGCTGGCTCAAAGAACTGGAGATCATGCTTTACATTAAAAGCCCAGATTTCACCCCATACAATATGGGCTTCTAAGCACCACCAGCAATAATCCCTGAGCACAGAGCCAGACGTTGCCACTGAGTATCACCAGGTGTGGCCCCACCACTAAAAATTTAAAAAAGAAACGACAGCATCTCACACTGGTGAGAATGACCTATATAAAAAAGTATAGAAATGGGGCCAGGGATGTAACTCAGTGGTAGAGCACTTGCCTTCCCTGTGGAGGCCGTGGGCTCGATTCCTGACACCGAAGAAAACAAGAAATACAAAGACATGAATGCCAGAAACAACAGGAGGTGCAGAGGTGCAGTGAAAAGGCAACTCGCATTCACTGTTTCTGGGAATGTTATTTTGTTCCGTCTCTATGGAAAACAGTACAGAACTTCTCAAAAACTTAGAAGTCCCATGTAATCACATGATTTACTACTTAGCATTTATCCCAAGAAAACAAAACGCCAAATCAAAAAGATATAGACACACCTGTGTTCATTGAAGCACTATTGACAATAGCCAAGATCTAGAAATCACACAAACGCCCAGCAACAGGCAGTGATAAAGAATCTACAGTATATAGGGGCTGGAGCGATAGCACAGCAAGTAGGGTGTTTGCCTTGCAAACAGCCAACCCAGGTTCGATTCCCAGCATCCCATATGGTCCCCTGAGCACTGCCAGGAGTGATTCCTGAGTGCAAAACCAGGAGTATCCCCTGAGTATCACCAGGGTATGACACCCCCCCAAAAAAAGAATCTACAGTATATGGTGAAGGGACGGGTGTTGAAACATCACTGAAACCCAGTTATGAACAACTGTGTATCTCACTGTGATTCAATAAAAAGAATTGTTTTTAACTAACCTACTGTATATATACACAATGAAATACTATTCTGATCTAAGAAAAGATAAAGTCTTGCATTTTTCTACAATTGGATGGAACGGATATGTGGACTATATAGAAACAATGCCAAGAAGGCTTGATCGCCAAGCCTTTGAACACATATCTTACTTGCTTATCTCTGTCTTTTTGTTGCTTTCTCACATTCTAGAGAAGCCTGTGTTCTCTCCTAAACATTCTTTCTTTCTTTCTCTCCCTTACATCTTTCTAAGAAGGCTTCATTCAATAAAAACAATCTTGCCTCATTAAAAACAAAATTAAACGCAAACGAATAGACAGGGTTCGCCGAAAACAGACAACAGAACTGAGGTTTCCAAGTGGGTAGAGACGGGCAGAAGAGAAGAGAACTTGAGATGTTGGGGGAGTATTTGGTGGTGGCGTTTTGGTGGTGGGTGGAGTGCAGTAACATTGTACATCTAAGGCATAATATTAACATCATTGTAAACTACTTCTCTCTTGTATAACTATTGTATACAAGAGCTAACAATACTGTTAACTATCATTATGGAAATAACATATTACTTCAATAATAACAAACAAAATAATATTGATAAAATAAAAATTCTAACATAAATTTATGGGAAAATATATGGATCCTGGAGATAGCTCAAAGATGCTGAGCAGGGTCTGAAGCCATAGTACAGTGGGTAGGGTGTTTGCCTTGCACACAGCAGACCCGAGTTCAATTCCCAGCACCCCATTTGATCCCCCAAGCACCACCAGGAGTAATTCCTGAGCACAGAGCCAGGAGTGACCCCTGAGCATCACCCGGTATAGCCCCCAAATAAAAACAAAAAATTCTGAGCTAGACTAGAATATTAAAAAACTCAAACTAGATTATGAGTTTGAAGCTCAACATTGCCTCTCTTCAATCCACACCTCATCCCACTGCATCCCAACTGCTGGCTCCTGGGCATCCTATGCCATTACCATCAAACATGGTCCTTACAGAAAAGGATAACAGGGGCCTTAGAGATAGTTGAGCCAGCTGTTACTTGCAATCAATCTGAGTTCAATCCCTGGCACCACATATGATCCTCCGAATCCCACCAGGAGTGATCCCAGAGTGCCGAACCAGGAGTAAGTCTTGGGCACTACTGGGTATGGCTCCCAAACCAAAGCAAAACCAAAAAAATCTACAAATTATATCATGTTCCTCTATCATTTCAAAACCTGTAATAGGGACCGGGAGAGATAGTACAGCTTCTTAAGGTGCTAGCCTTGCGTGTGGCCAGCCTGCTTTCAATCCCTGGCACAGGAATGATCCCTGAGTGCAGAGCCAGGACGAAGCCCTGAACACATGGGTGTGGTTCCCAAGCCAAAAAATAATTAATTCATTAATAATAAAAGAGAACATGCCAGAAGATAATTATCTCAACCTCCTAACCCCTGTTTTACTGGCCCGCCTGCTTTAAACTTGGTGAGAAAGTCTCGCTCACACCCCACCCCTTTGTTAAAAAGATGTAAAAGGGGAAAGATTTCTGCCTTCTTTTTCCTTCCTTTCCTTTCTCGTAAATAAACTCTTTTCTGAATTCAGAGAGAGGGAGAATTCGGACACTGGGGCCGTGGGGATGGCTTAAAGGTCCTGAGTGCAGCCTTGCATGTGTGAGGCCTGGATGGATCCCCAGCCTGCTGCACTGGCCCTGGCAGCCCCTTGGGCCCTCACTAGGACTGGCCAGCAGGCCTGAGAAGAAACTGAATATAGGATCAAGTATCACTGGGAGTGGCTGCTGGGGCCCCTGAACAGGGCCCACTTGAAATACAAATACTGTTGTTAGATTGCCTGCCTTCCGGCCCAGACTCTCCACTCACTAGCTTGGGACTCTGGGCAAGGTGTCCCACCTCCGGTGCCTTAGCCTCAGTCCCAAACACGTTATCAGTAGCCCTCCCGTTGATCATCGATTTGCTCGAGCAGGCCCAGTAACGTCTCCATTGGAGACTTTGTTGTTACTGTGTCTG
>JAOXYA010000001.1:68514588-68528731 GCA_028565675.1 Sorex palustris
GCCAGGCTCTCCGAGAGGGGCGGAGGAATCGAACTCGGGTCGGCCATGTTGGCTGCGTGCAAGGCAAACGCCCAACCACTGTGCTATCGCAGCCGGCCTGTTATCAGTAGCACCTACCCAAAAGTTCTTCATTGTCACTCTTCATCTGGGAGCTTAGCGTGGCAGCTTGATTCAGTGCCTCTGGTTCCAAGAGGCACGGTGTTCCTGGCCATGGGAACAAGCTGTGCCGTCTTTCCAGAGAGCCTTACCCACTCTGGTCCAGCTGATGCAACTCTGCTGGTCTTTTAGCACTGAGCTTTGGGTCACCTCTTCTATGAAGCCCTCCCAGAGTTCAGGTGATGGGTCCTTTCAATCCACTCCCTTACCCCCAACATGGTCAGAACAACAAAGCTCCTATCTATTTTCTCTTGGGGTTCCTGGGGTATGGGCCAGGCACCAGGTACAGAGGAGACCAGCTCGAAGTCTGCCAACTAAAGAAGTCAGAGAGGACCATGTGGGAGACAGAGTCAGATGCCAAGGCCTTGCCCAGCAGCAAGGAAGGGGAGAAGGAGGAGGGGGTTCAAATAGAAAGAGGAGGGGGTTCAAACAGAAGGAGGAGGTTCAGACAGAGGCTGAGGGGGCTTCCCACCCCACAGCCTTATCCCTGAGATATAAAATCCTGAGTCCCTCCGAGAATAAAATAGTGATAATATTCACTAGTATTTAAAAGCTTCTCGTAGGCTTGGAGATGCCCCAGAGGGCAGAGCGCCGGCTTCTTCACATGTGGGAACCCCAGTTTCTGTCTCCAGCACTGCCTAGTTCCCTGAGCACCCAGGGGGAGTCCCAGCACTGCCAGGAGCAGCACTACTAGGTGTGGCCCCCAAACCAAGAGGAAGTAAAGTCACAAATAAAATGTCCTGTATACCTTTAATATGTCTTCCATAAACAAATAATTCTGATGTATTTACTAAGACAAGCCCCGAGGGACATACGAACATCATCCGCTAATGCCAGGAGAGGAGAGAAGTAGGCAGAGGGTGGGGAAGTCGCCCCTGCAGGGCACAGAGCAGGGGAGGAGCAGGGCTAGGATCGGGCCCCACCCTTCCCCTGCCAGGACCCAGCGGTGCTGCTGCTCTGAGCAAAAGAGGGCCTTGCCAGCAATATTTATGTGTTTGTGATCAAACGTTCAGAAAAGAAAATATAAAGAGGCCAAGTTCCTTGTGGCCCCGCCAGCGGGAAGGAGGGAGCTGGGAGGACCTGGCAGAGAGGCAGAGGGGCAGGACTTTCCGGGAATGGAGGGGCTCAGGGACTGATGACCTTGACTGAGCTGGAGGTGGGGGGCGCAGGAGTCACTCTTGGGGGTTAGTCGGGTTTGAGGGTCACTGGCACGGAGCCACTGGGTACAGGTGACAGAGAAGGGGGCCTCCGCCCTGGTGGGGAGGAACTGACCACAGCACTGCACCTTCCTCAAGTGCTTCCTGCTCACCCCATAATTATGTGATTACTCACAGCGGTTCTGGGGAGCCGGGCAGGGCCTCCCACAGGCTGGGCCCCAAATGTCCAAAGGAGTCCAGGCAGGCCTGGGGGCTGATTGGCCCATTGCCCACCGGGTATAATTCCTCCTCCGCAAGAACCCCAACCTGCTGAGTCCAGCCTGGCCGTTGCTGCCCGTGTCAGCAGAGCGAGGTCTCCTCCAACCTGTTCTGAGACCCCGTAGCCACCCGATGGCCGGGTGGCATGGGGTGGGGGCGGGGGACAAGGCAGGGCACTGAGAGCAGGTAATTTAGGAGCCAGAAGTTTTGGCTTCCTTACATCCAGGCTCACGCAATTCTGAGACAAAGCCCCACTGTTCTGCCTCTCCCTTCTTAGAAGAGCATTTCTCTTTATAGCCCGGCAGAAGCCGGCCCAGCCCAGGGCTTCAAGAAAGCCAGGGTGGCAACTGTCAGGTGCAGGTTCCCCTCTCAGCCGGTCACCCCCAGGAACCCTGGGGCAGCGGGGGGCGGGGGGGAGAGACAGGGAGCAGAGGGTCCCTGTGAGAAGAGAGAACAGGAGAGCTGTAACCACCTGTCAGGGGCAGGAGGGAAGGTGCTGAGCAGGTGGGCGTGAATCGGGTGGCTGGGTTCCAGAAGCCCAAAGAATAGGCCTGGGAGAGGGAGAACCCAGAGGCCTGGGAGCATATGCCCGCTGCTGGGGGCAGGAGGTGGAGGATGAATTGGCTCTGGACACCCAGAGTGGGGTCTCTAGTGTGGGGACTTTTGGGGAGAGCTGGAGTCCCCCGAGGTGGGTTTGGGTGGGACTGTGGCCTGCAGAGACACAGGCCCAGCAGAACCCCCAAGGTGCAGGGGGCTCTGCTAGAGGTGGGGCTTGGGGGCTGAGCTGTGTCTCGTCTGTGACAGCACCAGCTATCCAAGGCAGGAAATTCCTGGGGTACAGAGAGAGTGCGCCCCAGGATAGCAAGGGCGGGACAAGGCAGAATTTTGCGCCGATTCATAGACTGGGGGCCCGTGTTCTCCAAGTGCAGTGTCAGGATTGCCTGCGACGCTCCTCGCAAACGCAGACCCCTAGACCCCACACAGCCCCACTGAGTCCAACTCTGAGGCCAAAGTGCCAAGAAGCCCCCAAACCTAACTCGCTCTCAGAGAAGTGTAAGAAGCACTGGCCCATGAGTCCCAGGATTCTCCCCTGCCATGAGTGAGCCCTTTCAGAGCCCTGATGTGGGGTGGATGTGGGAGCCGTGGGGTCCCACTCGCTGGGGGCACGCACCATCTGGGGACTCGCTGCCCTCGAACTCGGCTCTTCTCAGACCCAGCTCACTGGGGCAGTGGCTTAGCCAGCAGAGAACAGAGCAGCTGGGGCGGGGCGGGGGAGGGGGGCAGGGGGATAGGAGCAGGTGGACTGTCCAGAGACCTGTCCTGGGGCCCTGCTCAGGAGCCATGGAACCTCAAGCACTTCCTGCCGCTCCAATGCCCCCACACACTTCCTGCTGGCCTGCTGGGGGCTGCTTCCTCTGAGCTCCAGCCCACCCCCTGTTGGTCTTCTCTCTACCCTTCTCCCCCCGTCCATGGGGGCTGCTCCCCCCTGCCCATCCCCTGGGAAAGCAGACTCTGCTCCCCCGCCCTCTCCCCGCTCTTCACCCTGCAATGCTTCCCCCCTCCACTCCCCTGCAATGCTCTCCCACTCCCCTCCCCCGCAGTGTCCCCCTTCTCTTCCCCTTTTCTCTCCACCCCTTTATCTCCCCTCCTCCTCTCCTCTCCTCTCCCCTTTCCTTCCTTCACTCTCCTCTTCACTCCCCCTCCACCATCCCCTTTCTCCCCTCCTCTGCAACCCCTCCACCTTGTCCCTCTCTCCCTTCTGCCCTCTTCCCTCTCCCCTCTCTCCAGGCAGTTGTCTGTGTGCCAAGCTCCCTTCTTCACCTCCCACGCCTTCCTCACCCTACTGCAAGCTGGCACACAGTTGCCCCACAACCGGCCCCTCATGGGCATTTCTCCCGGGATCTGCCTTCTGAGCAGGCAGGTGGCTCCTGGGGGACCAAGCACCAGGCTTCAGTGAACTGTCCCAGCTGCCACTACCAGTACAAAAAGGCGGTCCCTGGCCAAGGGGCTTCAGGGAGGTGGGCTCGCAGAAGCGGGACAAGAGGTTTTCCTGGGTGACTGGCTCAGCTTCGGGAGCTGGAGGCCTCATGTCCAGGAAACACCACAGGAAGTCCCAGGTGAGCTGGGCCATGTTCAGCATCCTCACAGTGCCTGCCCGATGGACGGACCAACCAGGGCTGATCAGTCCCAGAGACACCCCATCCCTGCCCCCAACACACAACTCTACACAGGGCCCTAGCAGGTTAATCATTCTTGCAACACAGACACTGGGGACAGACACAGTCTTCACATATCTGTGGGCCGTCATGTGGAAAAGGGAGCCTGGTCGTGGGGGGTAGGTCGTCGTGGGGGGCAGGTGGAGGAAGCTGCGGGGGGCAGACTTCAGAACCGTCTGAACGCCTGAGAGAAAGCAAGCTATGTGGGGGCGCGGGGCGATGCCAGCGCTTTCCCGTTTTCTGCCAGCTCCCCACATAGCACCCGGCAGGTTAAGATGACCCTGTTATAGATCTGGAAACCCGGGCTCCAGCCACTCAGCAGGTCTGCAGTGCATCTGGGCTGGAGCCCAAGACTCCAGGCTCGAAGGAGGGGCAGAGAAGACCCTTCACTCCACGCAGGCCCCCACCCTGGAGTCAGAGACAGGGCAGCCCCCTGAACCTGGCCCCCGGAGGCAGCCAGTGAGAGCCCCCACGGTCAGACAGTGGCTTCCAAGCAGGCTCTGAACAACAGTGAAGTGACACGTCTCCACGGCCCTTTCAAGGTCAGGCCCAGGCTGCAGGGCTTCTCTGGAGATGGAAGAGGAGAAAGCAGCAAGCTCGGGAGTGACCAGACCCCAGGCAGCACTCTGCTCAGTGCTCAGGGCAAGAGCTTCTCAAGGACAATTTCGTGTCGTCCTCCCAATCAGCAGGAATGATCTGCCCCACTCGCCACCCACAGCAGGAGATACACTGGGACTTGCCTAAGTCGCACTCAGCTAGTTAAAAGCCGGCTTTCCCACACTCCACTATCCTCAGGATGGCTCCCACCCATGATGGGATCACTGGGAAGCAGCAGGAGGATTCTTGGGGTGCTTCTAAGTCTGAAACTCTGCCCTGTCCCAGCAGTCCTCAATGTCCCTCCTAGAAGGTAGGGATGCCCAGTGGTGGGTGAGAGCAAGACAGATAAGACTGTCTGAGCATCTGATAGGGCCCTGTTCTGCAGCCTGTCACCTGGGCTCTGGGGTAGCCGGGACGCCCCCTTGGGCTTGCGGTTCTAGCTCTAGGGTCTAGAGGCCAAGGCCAAGTGGGCTGAGGCCAAGGAAAAGGATCAGGAAAGAAGTGGAAGCCCTGGAGTCTTGACTCAGAGTCTTGGCTCGCGGCGTGACCCCAGTCCTGTGACCGGGGGCCTCTGGCCTTGCTGAGCTTCATTTGCAAAATGGGCTGATGGTCAACGACGCTCCATGTTTGAGAAGCCCTGGCCCAGGTCACTCTCTAGTGACTTCGGTCCTCCATGTCATGGTCTCTGAAGATGCTCCCCACACCCAGCCCGGAGCCCCAAGCCCTACTACCTACCAGGAGGATGTCAGCCACCACCGCCCAGTTGCAGGACAGGAGCAGCTCCACGAGAACCAGGAACACCTGTGGACAACGTGGGCTGGAGTCAGGCCTGCAGAGGGAGCATGAGGCGGACCCTGACAGGGGAGAAAGGCCCCACTTCAGCAGCCCCTGGACGCCTTGCACCCCTTAGGCAAACCCCACTCCCGGGGCCCAGGGACAATTACTGCTTGCTGAGCAGCCCCCCTGGGTACAGACCTTGAGGTCACTCTGGAGCACCAAGGGAGGACAGCCAAGAGTCCCAGGCCACTTAGGAAGGGAACTGAGGGCAGCCTGTGCACCCCTCCTCTGTCTTCCAAGGCCTCCATATGCTGATAAGGTGCCTACTCTGTGCCAGACTTCTTGCTTGGCACAGAGGCCCAGCCGCAGCCCCTCACCGGTCATCTGTTCCCAGAATGCATCAAATGATGAGCCAGGCTGAGATAAGAAACTGAGCTGGATCAGAGCCAGGGGGTATCACCCTCAGGGCCCTGCAGACCCTGAGCAAAGCCGACCGGTCACGAGGCTTTAGGAACCTGCGTTCTCCACCCTCTTCCCTGGGCAGGTGGGGCTGGTGTCGCCTCACATGCCCCCTGCCTTGCCCCGATGTCTGCAGTGACTTCAGGCCACTCCAGGCCTTCTCTCCCAGCTCCCCAAACCCCCTGCCTCCTGCCAAAGGATTAAGACAATCCTCATTCCACTCACTCAAGAAGAGTTTAATGAAGCAACAGAAAGGAAAAAAGCTTCATTTCTCAGAGCTTTCAAGAGCTTATGGCTGGAGTGGAATGAGTCACGGGGCTGTGCCCAGGGCAGCCCGGCTCTGGCACCCTGGGCCTGTGAGCACCCAGGGCAGAGGCAGAGGCAGCTGAGGGGACTGCCTGAACAACCGCTGTGTACCAGGCGCCCTTGTAGCTCCAGCTCCCCATGGCCCCTTATAAGGCAGTGACGCATCCTTCACAGACAGGGCCACTTCCGGTCCAGGCCGCACTCCCTTAGCTGGTGCCACATAGGGAGGGACAGGAGGCTGCAGTGAGGGGGCACTCGACAGCCTCAGCAACCAAAGTGCTCGACAAGGCCGGCAGGAAAGCAGGTAGAGGGAAGGCCAACTGGGGAGGACTGGGAGATGGATATGGCCCTGTGGGAGCACTGAAGAATGAGCAGGATAAGGGTGGACAGGGAAGACCCCCAAGGTCTTGCCAGGCAAAGGGGTCAAGGGCATCGAGGAACAGGGGCTGGAGTGAGCACCCTCCTGGGTGACGCATGTGTGTGTGTGTGTGTGTATGTATGCATGTGTGTGTGCATGTGTATGTGCATGAGCGTGCATCTGTTTACAAGTGTGCATACGTATGGATATGTATGTGCATGTGTGTGGTGAGTATGCATGCATGTGTGTGTGTGTGTGTGTGTGTGTGTTCTTTTAGTCTAACCAGTCTCAGCCCTCCACACCTAGATTGGCGGGGCCCTGGAGGGTAGGGCCAGCCTTCCTCTGGGCCCCTTGGCATGGGGTGCGGCCCCCACAGGGGAGGAATCAGGAAGCTGCCAGTGGGCAGGTCTTGGGTGTGGCACAGTCAGGCCGCAGGCCCAAATTCCAGTGAGGCAGGGTCTGCCAACCCTGCCTCCGGGGCTACATGAGAGCCCAGCGGGCTGGTGGGTTCACACCCATCCTCCCCTCAATCCAAACAACCACCTGGTCAAGGCCCCTCCCGCCACACCTCCTGCAGCTGCTTCCTTCCCTCCATCCCTTCAGAGCCCACTGGCAGGGCTGCAGCCCCCGTGTCTGTCTGGTCCAGGCTCAGCATCCACCCACAGGACATACTGAAATACACCTTTTCCTTCCTCCAGCTGGAGCAGGGTGGGACCCTACCCCGAAATAGAGCTGCTCACAGGGCAACTGAAGCCACAATGGGGCCTTTCAGTCCGCACCAGCGCCCGAGGATGCCAGGTTTCTGCAGACACACCTGGGATGGGCCGCGCCGCAGAGCCTGGCCTCCACACAGCGGCTTTGAGGGGCGCAGGGGAGAGGCAGCCTCCTAATCCTGTAATTACAGAGGCTCACCAGGCGGCTGCAGGGGCTGTGGAGGGGTTCTCCCACAGAGAGGTGTGTGCTCCTGGGGGCAGGGACAGCCCCTCCCTGCCACACTGGGCGGCCCCCCAGATGTCTCGGGGGCTCTGGGCCTTAGTTTCCCCAAATGAACCACAGTGTGGGTGGCCTAGCGGCAATACCAGGTGCCTGATGTCTGGAGCTGGTAACCTCCCTGGCACACTCAGCTGCCCCCCGGCTGGGTGCAAATGGATCTGAGTTCAATGGTTTCCGTGACCAATTCAGACTTGGATTCCGCAATTAAAAACCAAACCAGAGAGCGCTGGTTTGTAGGCAAGTCACCATGAAGAACTAGGCCGGCAGTTCAAAGCGCCTTCTGCTTGTGCCTGAGCCAGAGGTCCGGCCCCCCTGGATGCCCCCTCCTGTGGGCCCCACACTCCTCTCTGCCTGACTCCATGATCTCCTCCTCTCTCCTTCCACCCCCACCCCATCTTCGGTGTCCTCACCCGGCGGGGGGGACGGAGCCATCCAGGCACCTAGTTCTGATGCTAATAGCTGCCAAAGAGCTTTCCTGGTATGGCCCCTCTCCCTTGACACCAGTCTGGGTGCAGGGAAGGGAGCAAGGGGCTCAGTCCCCCTGACCCCATCACTGAGTCAGGTCCATTCTGAGTCCTACATATATGATCTGCTCTCTGGCGGTCTGGTTCGGGTTGCCCCCATCCCTCTTCCAGTTTCCCAGCCCTTCCCTGGGGTTGGGATGAACATCTGACAGAGATTTCACCCTACACTTGTCCCCTTGGAGTCTGAGTGTGCTTTGCTGCTCACTGCCTCAGTCCCATGGGTGAGGAAGCCTGGGAATGCTGTCTTGGAGCCTGAGACTCCAGACCCAGGAGGATTCCCCAAGCTGGGGCAGCAGTAACAAATCTGCCTGTCCTTATTCACCCCGACCAGAGAGGCTCATGTACACATACTCACACACCCACACCCACAAACACACACACTCACACGCGCACACACACACTCATTCATACACACTCACATACACAAACACATACATACACTCAAACACACACCTGTGCACACACACACTCATCATACACACTCACATACACAAACACATACACACACTCAAACACACACCTACACACACATGCAAACACTCAAACAGAATCACACATACTCAAACATAGGCACACTCAAATGACTCAAACACACGCATGCTCATACACACACTCACACACACTTATCCACTCACATGTACTTACACATACTCATGCACACAGACACATACACACAAGCACAAATACACTCACATATGCTCACATGCTCACACACCTATAAACACGCACTCACAGTTCACATACACATGCACATGTCTCCACATACTGAGGCAACCACACAGCCAGGTACAGACAGATGCGTGTATGTGCAAGACCTCACCCCCAAGAGAACACATCCTTTGACACATAGGCACACTCATACATAGGCACACATGCATGGACACAAGTCCTCACTTATGCAGGAAACAGGGAGGACAGTCACACTACAGTCACAAAGCCAGTCTGCTGGGGTCAGCCTGACAGGGACACAAGCACACTGTGGCCTCATGGTAGGGACAGTGGGACACAGACACTCGCACACAAACATGCTTCTGCCTGGTGCGTGTGGAGGCAGGTGGAAATACATACACCCACATACACAACATTTCCTATGGTCACCTGTGCCAGGTAGGCATGGAGGGGGAGCAGGAGCAGGAACATGGAACACTTGCTCAGTGAGGGTCAGCGCTAGGGTGTAAAGAGACCCATGTCTTCACCTTTGTTTCGGGGGGAACTTCATCTGGTGGTACTCAGGACCTACTTCTGGCTCTGCACTCAGGGGCTCGGGGAACCGTATGCGGTGCCAGGGATGGAACTCAGTTGTCCTCGTGCAAGGCAAATGCTCTGCCTGCTGTCCTACCCAATGCCCTCCCCCTCATCCACCATGTCTTTATCTTAGCCCATCTGTCTCCCACTGGACGCTAACTGACCTCTCAGCTTAGAGAGTGGATCTAGGTCCCCCAGGGAGGAAGAAGGCAAATGTGTCCCCCAGACTAGGTAGAGACTGGAAGCTAAGAGCCATCCCCCACCCCACCGCTGAATCAGCTCCTTCCCCAGAGTGGCTGAGCCAGTCTGGACCCAGGCCCCCCGCTCAGACTGGCCGCCAGCAGGCTGCCATGCTGACTGGCACGCTTCGCTCCTGGGCCTGCCAAAATGTAATTGCCAAGACTGGCTTCAGGGCACAAGGGCACCGCCTGGGGGTGGCAGCAGCACAGCAGCCTGGGGACAAGCAGTGGGGAGTGGGCACTGGCTCCACATCACTACCCTGTCCTTCTTATTTCCATAATCCAGGAGAGGCAGGCGAGAGATAACCAGAGCAGGGGCCACTTGGGCACTGTAGAGCGGTGGCACATCTATTTATCTAAACCACAGAGCCAACAAGCACTGAATACTTGACACCCAAGCTACAATCGCCCAACTTAAAAATATGTCTGTTGGGTCTGGAGTGATAGCACAGTGGGTAGGGTGTTTGCCTTGCACACCGCCAACCCGGGTTCAATTCCCAGAATCCCATATGGTCCCCTGAGCACTGCCAGGGGTAATTCCTGAGTGCAGAGCCAGGAGTAACCCCTGTGCATTTCTGGGTGTGACCCAAAAAGTAAATAAATAAATAAATAAATAAATAAAATATTGTGGTACCAGTGGGAATCATTTTGATTTTTAAGAGTATTGCACTGATCATAGAATGAGCTAGAGTTCACTCAGAGGTACCAGGACTGATGTTATCTTGCTCACTCTGGTTGGTGCAGGCTGGAGGGTCGGTTCAAGATGTTGGAAAACTCTGGGGAATTTATTGAGCTGCAAATCAGGAGTATTGCCTGGCATGGAGCCTCGGCCCTGGATGGTGCCTATACTTGTTTATTCCTTTCTTTGTTATCTTGAAAGCACATAAAATGTGCTATCTACCTCTCTAGAAAAAAACATTCCATTATTAAATTTGAAATCACATTATAGTATATTAGATTATATGAGCAGAATATTGACTTAGATTGGACAATACTTAATCGCAGAGACCAAAAAAGAACTAGACCAAATGAAAGATGTTAGTGGTAGAAGGGCTTTTAGGAGGAAGAAGGAAGCAGTAACCAGGAACTGATACCATAAAAGCCATTTGGATTCAGGCTGTGGCAAGTATATCAAAAAGATTAATTACCTTACTGTTACTAAGCTCATTATGCAAGTACTAACTGAGTGACTTATATTTCAATTCTTGGTGAGCAAATACTCTGGAGTAATCCCTGAAGAAAGAGCCAGGAGTAAGCCCTAAAGCACAGCCAGGTGTGGACCCCAAAATTTAACAAAAACCAAAAAAAATGAGTCTCAGTTTGGTGACACGGGGTTTATCCCAAGGTACTCTACTGTAGGCCTCTAGTTCTGATGTAGGTGGACCCCATGAGTGGCTCACGTGAGTTGTGAGAAGAGAAAGATGGTCACCTTCTTCCCCTCTGCCTCTGTCACCCGGGTCCAGCTGGGGAGGCTAGAACTGGTAAAATCAGCACAGGCCTAAGCCATGCCAGTACCACCAGGTGTCCTTCAAGCCACACCTGAAGTCAGCTTGGTCTGCAAGGCACAGGAGTCAATCCCCATCACCTGATTTCTCAGGGACCCACGGACTCAGGCTGGAGTGAGGATTTGCTCTTTGTAGAAAAGGAGAACCAGACCCAGGCCTTACCCAGGGTTTTCAGGGTTCTTGTCTCACCTCTCAGAAAAGAATTTCAGGAGTAGATAAGCAGTGAAGTAGAACATGATTTTATTTGGAGGGCTTTTTGAAGGAGTGGAGGAGAAGTGAGTGAAGGGAAAGGGAGAGAGAGAGAGTAAAGCATTCAAGGGAGAATGCCGGCTTATCCAAGGGCGGAGAGCCCCTACGCAGACCCTGGCATTAGACATGAAAGCACAAAAGTACACATCTCAGGAGGGCAGATGCAGGCGACATATGTGCTCTTGGCCACGTGAGCACAAGCAGCACATGGGCTCAGGCAGCATATGCGTGCCCTTCCTTTGTTCAAGGTGGCATTTATAGGGTTTCTCCAACCTGCCCCCACATGGGCTTCTACCTAGATAAAAGTCCTTTGCTAAGGAGGTTACCAGGGGGAGTTGGGAATGGTGATGGTATTTGAAATTCCTTTCCTTGCCTTTTGTTTCTACAGGAGCTTCTCCAGGTCTGTTGCTGTAAATAGGTGAAGGTCTTATCAGGCCGTAGTTCCTGTTTTTCCTATTTTCTGCAGGACTGACTTTTGCCATTGCCATGGGAGGGGGCCTTCCCTGTCTACCTGCGTACATCAGTTCTGCTTTTAACACTGTGGATACCAATCCATGAATCCTTAATTTCCTCTACCTTTTGTAATAGAAAAACATCTTTGGAGGGGGCAAGAGTGATTGCTTCATAAATTTTTTTGTTCAAGAGGAAAATTTTTCTTTCTAGTATGTAAGAGCTAACTTCCAATCCTGGCCTTAAGTCCAATGCATAATTTCAAGTTCTTTTGTTTAATGGATTCTTTTAACAACTAATCCCTAGATCCTGGCATTCTTCAACATAATTTGTAAATGTAAAACTCCTATTTTAAAGGTTGCATTTTGCTCATATTTACAATACATCCTACCCTCAATCCACAAATAAAAGACATAGCCTTTAATGAGTCAGCATATCAGGATTTCCAGGAGTCTGCCAAAAGTTAAATATGTTTTTTTCTTAGTTTACTTTTATTGTGAACTTCCTTCTATTGACGTTTAAGTTGTTTTGTCAGAATGAGAAAAATGTGAACTCTGCTCAGCAGTGAAGATGACTCATCCAGACTTTCTTCAGGGATGCTCTGAAACTCTGGAATAAGTCGTTTTTTCTTTACCCAAACTACAATGAAAACCATTCTATTTCAGATGACACTATTCTTGAATGGCTTCCCATTTCTCATTGCACAGACATATCCAAGGTGGGAGGGAAGCACTGGGATCAGAAAACCATCATTCTCCACCTAACTCTTTTTTTCTTAAAAAAAAAAAAAAACACAACCCCTGACCTTTTGAGATCAGGAAGTCTGTTGGTCGCTTTCAGAGTTGCTCTGGTGCTTCTGCCGTTTTCCAGTTCTAGGCTCAGAATAATTGGGAACTTAGGGTGAATTATTCATTGGGTTTGAAAGAATTTTGAGTAATTGGTCTGTTAGAGGTAAATGGTCCACATCCTTTCCTGTCCAAGCAGAAACTCCTGACATCATCCTGAGTTTCATCAGTTAGGTAAAGTCTGATGTGGGAGAGCGGGTATGTGTTCAGGAGGATGAAAAATTTGGGTTGGGAGACAACACAAGAAAATATGCTGCTGAGTGGGCTTATTTATTAATATCCCCATTCTAACCCCAAATAAATCTTCCCACCTCTACTTCTGGGTCAAAATTCCTGAGGGATTGTGGGATCTGCCCCTTTTACTCCAAGGGCCGGCATAATGGCTGGAAGCTTCCAGAAACTCTACCACCAGCAACCTGCCTGGGACTTGTTAGAAATGCAGAACTTCTAGAAACAGCCCAGACCCAGTGAATTCAAATCTGCAGTGTTACAAGATGTCTAGGCGATTTGTGAGATATAAAAGCTACCCAACTGCAATCATGAGCATCAGACTCCATGGCTGGATAAAGCACATAGGTGGAAGAGAAAAGAGAATTTTTGTTTTGTTTTATTTTAGGGTCACACCCGGCAATGTTCAGGTTCTCCTGACTCAGTACTCAAGGAACACTGCTGGTGCTCAAAGGTTCATAGGATGCCAGGGGTCAAACCCCAGAGTTCAAGGTGAGAATCTACCTGCTGTGGAATCCCTCAGATTCTAAGAAAGAATATTTCTGGCAACACTTCAGGGTTTGAAAACTGAGAGGACAATGTCCTCAAGCAATTAGCTTGTCTGCAGAATCCCAAAAAAGGGTTTTCAGAAGTGAAAGTGAGAAAGGGTGGAGTGCTGACATGGGGGCACAATCTTATATGAAAATAAGATAAGTAAGCAAATAAAGTCAGCAAATAAAGATTAGATTATGGGAGTGGTGTGGAGTGGGATATGGAAAATGAGATGGTAAGCAACCTTTACCCTTAAGTTTTACAGTTAGTTCAGTTTTCTTATCTACTGTTAATTTTGGCCTGCTTTTAAGACTAACTCCTTATCTTTATGGGTGTGCACCTGCAGAGTGAGCAAAGAGAGAGCAGTTTTTGCAAAGAATGGAGTGGGGAGACTTACAGAGAAGCTTCTTTTCTAGCTGCTCTGAAAACCTATGATATTTTTAAAAATCCATCCAAGTGGATTTCCTAACATTTCCTAACAGAGAGTGCTGTTAATGTTCTGTTTTTCTGTTCTAAAAATGTCCGCATATAGAAGTCAGAAAGAGGGACTGGAGTGACAGCACAGTGGGTAGGGCATTTGCCTTGTACACAGCTCACCCAGGTTCGATTCCCAGCACCCCATATGGTCCCCTGAGCACCGCCAGGAGTAATTTCTGAGTAGAGAGCCAGGAGACACCTGTGCATTGCCGGGTGTGACGCAGAAAAAAAAAAACTAAAACTAAACAAAACAAAATGTCACAAAGTTCAAGTTTTCAGTGAAATTCTTGAGCCTATACTTTTGTTTATATTTGTTGTACCAATACCTGTGTTATCTAGTTTCCTTAAACTTTACAGGTAAGTAAAGCATGAGACAGGATTCTATTTCCTAGCTACAATGCTTAGTGTTGCTTTTCAGTCCACAGCACCACATTACGAATACCATATGGAGAAATAAGAACAAAACAAATTTGCATGTTTTATTATTCTGATGAAGGATACCTTAATCACTTAATCACTTAACTTCCCGTTAGTCGTCGATTTGCTCGAGCGGGCGCCAGTAACGTCTCCATT
>JAOXYA010000001.1:68554690-68567107 GCA_028565675.1 Sorex palustris
AGTTCCCAAAACCTAATGACAGTCCTTCATGGGAGACTGCAGTCAGTTCCCACTCACCAAAGTTTTACGAGTGACATCAAGTCCTGTGGATGCCAGGCTCCTACAACTTTTACTAACACCTCCGGCTGAATGTTGACCTCCCATTACACACTTAGAATGCACAAAACCAGAATGTTCATCTTCCCCTTAATCTTGCTATTCCTGTCCACTTTGTAACTCATCACTATCCTCTCCCAACTTTAAGGTCAACAATCCTAGAATTCACCTTTGACTTATTTCTCTCCTATCACACTGAATCCTTCAGAAAACTCCAATAGCTTTTCTGCCAAGTCTACCAGACTCACTTCTCGCCACATCTGCTGTTGCCATGCTGGTCCATGCCCCATCTCCCACCTGCTTGGGTTTGTGCCCTTGCCCAATCCCACCTTCCATGTGAATCTATTATCAAAAGAGAGCCAGAGGAATCTTCTTAAAAAGTGCCAAATAGCAGAAAAGTTTTAGAAATCAATAAAAACCAAAAATTGTAAGCATAATTGACAAATATTTAGTAAAAATGAGCATAAAAGAGGGGGTGGGGAGAAAAAACTCAAATTACTGGACTTCAGAGATAACCCAGAGGAATGAGCACATGTTTTACATGCAGGAGGTCCAGGTGCAATCCCAGCCCCACATGGTCTTGTGAGTACTATCAGGAGAAATTCCTGAGCACAGAGCCAAGAAGTCGGCCCTGAGCACTGCAACCTGTGGTCCCAAATAAAATAAAACCAACCAAAGTGAATGACTCAAATTACGAAAATGAAGAAGGAAAGGGGACACATCACTGCTGAGCTTACAAAAATTTAAAGAATTACAAGAATTATAATGAGCAGCTGTATACCAACAAATTAGCTTGACCAAAAGAAATGTATAAATTCCTACAACAATGCAAGCTACCAAAATTGACTTAAAAGAAAATTTAAAGTCCTAATTGACCTACAACAAGTAAATATTGAGTCAGTAATCATAAAACTTCCTAGCAACAAAAGCCTAGAACAGATGGCTTCACTGGTGAATTCTAACAAACATCTAGAGATGAATTAACACAAATTCTTCCAAAAACTGGAAGAGAAAGGAACACTTGTCAACTCATTCTATGATACAAAAACCAGATAAAAACATCATAGGGAAACTACAACATTTTTTTTGTGAATACAGATGCAAAAATCCTCAGCAAAATATTAGCAAGCTAATTAAGCATCACAAAAAAAAAATCACGATAGATTATGACCAAAAGAGAGTTGGAACACAAGGTTGGTTAATCACACAAATACCGGGGCTGGTTCAAAGGACTGGGAGTATGTGCTGTATATGCAGGAACCCAGATTTGTTCTCCAGCACCACATGGTCTTTTAAGCATTTCTGCTTGGGTCCCCTAAACAAAACAAACCTCCACCCAAATGAAAGTCAACATAATATGGCACAAGAATAGAATAAAGAGGGCTAGAGAGATACAGGGGCTATAAGGTGCTTGCTTTGCACACAACCAGCCGGTTTAATCCCCAGCACCACATCTGGTCCCCCAGAAGTAGTCCCTGAGCACTGCTGAGTGTGACCCCGAAACCGTAAAGAACAATAATACTCGTGATAATGACAAGCCACAAACTCATCTCCACAGGATGCAGAAGACAGCCGGATCTCTGCATCCCCAGGGTCAACCCCACTCCCAGCATAAGACTCTCAGCATCTATCTGATGCCCACAGGCCTATGGGATCTCTCTCTCAACACCTGACTGTCCTCTCCCTCTGTCACCTCACTCCACACGCCCCAGTGCCTTCGTTGCAATTCCTGTATGCCCCCAGGGACACTCCGACTTCAGGTCCTGTGACTGCTATTCCTTCTGCCACAAGCAGGGCTGCCCTGAAGCTCCACACCACTCACTCCCACACCTCTCAGCTCAGTATTCAGTTCTGTGAACCACTCTGGCCACCTGAGAATAAACCACAGCCCTCTCCCACTCCACATCCACACACACCCTGTCTTCTTCCTTCACCCCACTTTCCTAAGCCTGCATTATCATAAGTTCACTAGAAGGAATCTTAAATCTGGGCAGGCTCAATAGTGCAGTAAATAGGGCACTTGCCTTGAATGCAGCTGACCCAGGTTGGAACCCTAACACCCCATATAGTCCTCTGAGTCCCCCCAGGAGTGATCCCTGAGCGCAGAGCCAGAAGTCGCTGTCGCTGGGTGTAGCCCAAAACTAAACAAAGCAAAAATCTTGCTTAATCCCCTTGCTTGGTGTGAATCTCCCCAGACTAGAAGGTAAGGCAGAGGGATCATCAGCTACCATCCAGATGGCACACCTTTTGGTGCGATCCAAAGGGAGAAACATGATGCCCGCCATAGCCACGCCACTGGACCTCGCGCCAGGCTGTTTCACTTGGGTGCCCCAGAAGGGGGTGGGTGAGAGCCCTCCCTGCTCCAAGGGACCCAGCCCCTGCAGCTGTAAACCTCCAGAACCCAACCACTGCCACGCTCGAGGCCACTCCCCACACACTCGAGCAGAGCCTCACACATGAGTGAACCTATTCCTGGACTGTGGCCGCATTTTCGGCCACACGACACATCATAAGACACTCCCTACCCATTCTTCAAGAGTACCACACCACATTTGATGGGGTTCAAATAGCAGGCAACCAATCATAGAGGGAAATATATATATATATATATATCTTTTTTCAGATATATATATATATACACGAAGGTTCACTCAACCTTTAACAACATATTAGTGATATCCTAAAGAAGGTATTAATGGCCCCTGCCAAAATCGAACAATCTTCACACTGTTTCCTCTGTGGATACTTTGTTGTAGCACTTTCAGCTGTTTTTCACAACAAACAATACAAAATGTATTATTTCAGTTGTGCTTTGGGACAGGGATTGGGGCTTGGGATGCAAACATCCCAAATATGGTGGTGGGAAGGTGTAATGGTGCTGGGATTGGTGTCTGAATATTAAATGTAATCAAATATTATGAACTACATTATAAAAGAAAAAATTTTTTAAAAAGAGGTAAGACAGAGAGAGACAGATTGGGGGCTTTTTTATGCACAGCTGCATTTTAGCCTGTAAATGAGCAGGTCAATTTGGAGACTCACTCCCCCACCACCACCACACACACACACACACACACACACACACACACACACGCACTTGTTGGATAGATACATGGGTACAGATATCTGATCCCTCAACCATTCTCTCAGACACAGGGATGACTCCTCCTCACCCCAAGTGCCTGGCACTCTTTATGGAGTATTGAGAAAGACCGGGAGCAACAGAGAGGAGAAGTCTCTGGGACCCAAGGAAATCAGGATTGAGCACGGGGAGAGAGGACCAGGCCTAGCAGTCAGCAGAGACCATGCAGAGAAGGTGCACAGGTGCCCTCAGATTCTGGGCTGACTTGGGCAGGAGTCGGGGAGCAGCGGGAGGGTCTGGGCAGGGGAGCATGGGGTGGGTTCCAGGAATAGGAAGAGAGCCTCTGTGGCAGGATTTCAGGGAGATAAGGCCACTAAGAGTCCAGGACATCCAGAATAAGGAGTTGGACTTAGTTCCAGAAGCACCAGGAAGCCATGGAAGGTTTTCAAGTGAGGAAGGTGTGCAAGGCCACAGATCTCACAGATGGTGGTGAGTGAGCAGGAAGGTCTAAGCACCAGGAAACAGCTCCTTCAATTGGCCGTGTTTGAGCCAACGCAGGACAGAGGGGGCTAAAGACAAGAGCAGGTGTGAGGGGGTGGAGACTGGCACATGAGGGGCAGAGGGGAGCAGGAGGCTGAACCTCAAACAAGAAATTCCCACAAGCTCTCAAAGTCATAGACAGAGCCCTGACCTGGACCTGCGGCGGGAGGCCTGCGAGGAGCCCCAGGTCAGGATGTCCCGTGCAGCTGGACCGCCTGTCAGGCCCATGTGTGAGCTTCCCAGCACTGGAGGGGAGTCACATCCGCACCCACCTTCCTGCTCTGGCCCTCACCCTGGGAGCAGGGCTCAGTCAGAGTTCCTCCAGCTGTCTTTGTCAGCCAAGAGGCAAAGTCACTTCTAGAGGAAGCATCAGCTCTGGAGAAGTGCCAGGCTGCAGGAGGGGGGACAGCTGTGTCCCCAAAACACAGCCAAGGAGCCACCTACCAGAGCCAAGACAGTGGCAGAAGCAGAGCTGGCAGGGGGTGCACAGCCCCAGCCAACAGAGGAACAGGCCTTGACCGGGGCCTCCATCTGCCGGGGCCCCCACCTGACTGCAAGTCAGCGCATCCAGTTCTCCCTGCCGGGCTGGAAATGACGGACCCCCACACCCCTCCTGCTCCCTCAGCCAATGAGAGAAGGGGTTCCAATCTTCTCTGTGGTTTTCGTTGTTAGTTTTTTTTTGGGGGGGCACACCCAGCAGTACGCAGGGCTTACTCTTGGTTCTGTGCTCAGAGAACACTCCTGGTGGGCTCAGGGGGATCATAGCAGGTGGAGGCTTGAACACAGATTGGCACATGCAAGGCAAGCACCCTACCTGTTGTACTACGGCTCTGGCCCAAGGCTCTCCACCTTCTTACACCTTCTGACCAGTGTTGGCCCTACCAGACAGCTGGCACGTCCGTTAAGTAGCAGTGATGGTTTGTGATCACCAGGATGTGTCTGCTCCGTACCAACAAGCGTCAGTGAATTAAGGAACACAGACTCTGGAGCTGAGTTTGGGTTTTGTCTGTCACTTTGTTTGTTGCTGCCTCTGGGCCTGTTTGTCCTTCTGTGGAAGCACAGACACCCTTCCTGAGGGCACTCTAAGGGTGAAGTCAGAGCATATGGAGACCGGGTGGTAGCAGGCTTTTCTGCTGTCTAAGAATTTCAGCTAAAGACCAAGGCTGAGGTCCAGAGGTGAGAAGCACCCACACCTTAACAGAGGTGCCGATCACACCCTGGGGAGCTAGAAGGGCGACTATTCAGATACAGAACTGGCCAGTGTCTTGAATAGAAGACGATTGAAGAATAGAGAGGTTCCATAGCCCCTACACATACATACACACATACCTACATACCAACACATGCACATGCCCACACGCACGCACTCACATCACAAATGCACACATGCAGGCACAGTGAGTGCAGTGCCACCAGCTTTCCTCCCGGGCTGGCCCTTCTGCATCAGGGCCCTGAGGGGCACTTACAGTGCACCCTCACATCATCTGGAAGTGTGGCTCCGAGCTGTCCGGAGACACGGTGTCTAGGCCCAGAGCGGGAGGTGGGCAGGGGCCAGAGCAAACAGCCAACAGTGTCAGAGTGAAAAGAGCTGATGTTAGGGGGTGGGGGGTGCAGGGAGCAGCTGTCTTGAAGACACTCCATGGGCTCAGATGAGCACCAGAGGGAAGACAGTTTGGGGGTTCAGGCTTAGGGGACTTGTGAGGGAAGTGCCACAGGATACCTGCCCAAGGTGATAGGGTCTAGCAAAAAGATCTAGAAAAGCTGCCCTTTCAGAGGACAGAGTGGCCATGCCCCAGCAACAAAGAAGCGGACAATGCAGAGCCTCCATGCCCACAGCAACTTCCCCAGAGGAGTCAGCCAGCCTGGGGGCAGCTGCACAGGGGGACACTAGCTTCCAGTCCCTTTCTGTCATTTGCTTGTTTGTGTTTTTCCTTTGCGGAGGGGGTACTATACCCAACCGGGCTTGGAGGTCCTTCCTGACAGTGCTTGGGGACTTTAGACAGTGCCAGGCCTGAATGAGGGTCAGCCACACTCAGAGCAAGTACCTTAACCTCTGCACTCTCTCTCCTGCCCTGGTCCCTTCTGATCCTCCTTCCTTGCCTGCCCATCACTAGGGCATCAAGATGGAACCAGCAGGATTGTACCAACTAGAGCTCCCTATCTCCCCAGTGCCATTTTCAGGACCTGGATAGAGGTTGAATTTGGAAGGAGAACCAAAGTTTTTATTTAAAAACTAACAATAGGTTACTCATGTGTGTGGCTGGGAAGGTGCTAGGGGACACCCTCCACACGGTAGAACAGAAACGCTACTGCATTGCCTTCCGGGTTCAGCCTGTCCATGATCTGCACAGGCCAGAGCAAGGGCAGCTGGGTCTGCAGCACTGGGCTCCCAGGGCCTCGGGGCAAGGCGGATGGGGTGGGGGGGAGTTGGAGCCTAGCTGGACCATGGGCAGGTACCAGCTTCTAAATGCTAGCAGCCTTTCTCTGTTAGGTGGGACAGGCAGGGCCGGGGCTTTGGGGAGCCAGGGATACAGTTGCTCATACATAGGGGTATGTGTGTCTCTGTGTGTGTCTCTGTGTGTGCATCTGTGTGTGTCTCTCTGTGTCTGTATGTCTCTGTGAGTGTGTCTCTGTGTGTCTCTGTGTGTGTCTGTATGTGCCTGTGTGTGTCTCTGTGTGTCTGTGTGTGTGTTTCTGTGTCTGTGTGCGCATACATGCACATAGCCCCACCTATATACCACAGTTCCTAGTGGAACCCTAGTAAGCATTGAGCCCATGTGGGAAAAGTCAACTCTGACATGAGGATGGAGCAGTCTGGAGGCTCCTGGGAGGAGGTGGCCTTTGTGTAGGGTCTGGCCCAAAGACTTCAGGAGAGGAAGAAGCGGCAGTGCAGTCCCTAGCAGGCTGGGAGGAGGGAACCCGTGTCTCTGTGATAGCCAGAGTACGAGGTCCTCTGAATGGTGGGATGTGGTTCTGGGAAATGTGGCATTTTCTGGGCTGTCTCCTTTTAAGTAAGATCTACACTGGCCACAGCCAACCTTGGCCTCCCTTCACACATCTGCAACCGGGGAAGAGTCACTCAGCTTCACCTCAGACTCCTGTTACATCCTGGGATCAATGAAGTAATTCCATCAGCCCAAATCAAAGCACTTAGAGGGGAGTGCTGAGGACACACTGAAGCGTCAGAGAGCTCTTCCTAGCGTTCCACTCTCAGCAAGCCAAAGTGCTCCCATCAGAGAAATGGTGATAAGAGACTCCAGGTAGATGGAGTGACATAAATATAACATATAAATAAAACCCAACAAGAGGCTGAGACTGGGGATCCAGGGACAAGGCCTTGCACATGCAAGGCCCTAGGTTCAATCCCCAGGACTGCTTGATTCCCCCTCAAAGCACCACTGATCTAGGGTGGTCCCCACAATAATTAAAAAAAAAGTGGCACAAGCCTAAGCTGTGAGAACAGAAGTTACTTCCCCACCTGCCCAGCCCACCGCTGAAGGAACCTTCACTTACATAGGAGGCCCAGAGCGTGGTGGGGGCTAGGATGAGCGCCAGGTAGAGGCAGGGGGCCGCAGCCAGCAGACAGGAGGCACAGAGGAGGGGCTCGGCCCTGGGGTTGACTTTCTTGTATCTCCTTGAAGCCTCTGCCCCTAGGATGACCCCAAAGATGCCCGTCACAACAGTCAGCGCTCCAAAAATCAGGCTGATGGCCAAGAGGAGAGAAGGGGTGGTCACGGGTAGCTGTTGCAGATGGGGTCGGGCTGCTAAGGCCTAATCCCCCAGTCCCAGTGACAGGATCTGATACCTACAAGAAATGCTGAGGGGGAGACCCTTCCTAGGGTCTGGGACTCTTCAGGAACCCATAGACTCACCTCCCCATCCCCTTTTCTGCCCCACCTGGGGATGCCTTTGGCCGTGGATGATCCACCGAGCACCCCAACACCTGTTACACTTCATCTCCAATGACCTTCCCCACCCTCTACCAGCCAAGACTTTCCCAACTCTAATTTCTAATTCTAGGGTCCCCCAAGGCCCTAATCCCTTACAGCTCCCAAACCTAAGGGGAATTGATGCAAGCTACCTTCCATTTCCTGGACTCCCCAGTAGCTGTGGCCCTCTCTGGACACTATCTCCACCTTCCCCACTTGTGTCCCATCCTCCCTCCATCCATCATCACCTCTCAGGCAGCCCCTCCAAAGCACCCGATGCCTCCCGCCCCCCAGATCCACTTCAGATCCTCTTGTCTCTTGTGTCCTCCCGCAGATGGACATAAGTGCCTTCCAGGGCAGCTGCTGACCAGGCCCTCACCCAGAGCTGCCACTGTCCTGCCCACGCTGCCCTCACATATTCCACCAGCTTTCCCGTGCCCACAGCTCCGGGCCCCTGTCACTGAGCTTTGTGTACTTGAGCTTTGAGGTATCCCCAACCCTCCCCAGCCTTCTGAGCAGTGTGGACTGTGGCTCAGTCCCATCAAGTGACCCCCAAGTCCAGAGTAAAGGCTCCCCACTTTGAGTCCTGATCTGAACTGGCCTGGGCAGATTCTCAAACACTTTATGAGACTTTGGCTTGATTATTCAATGTCACAGGGTGAATGGGCCCCCTGGGGGAACTCCTCAAATCCCAGAAACTCAGCACCTGGAGGTTCTATAAAGCTGACAAGGTGTACGCTGACCCCCTGCATGACCTACCTATAGCTTCCCCACCCAGGTGGGAGCCCAGACCCTCCCAGAGCCCCTCACCTGTCCTGGCTGTCGCATGGCTCCCGGATGCAGGGCAGCTGCAGCCCATGTACCACACGTGCCTCGAACAGAAACTTGGGGACCCAGAAGCCCAGAGCACCGGTCACAAAGACCAAGGCTGTCACGCCCAGGGTGGACCACACAAAACTCCAGCTGCAAGAGAAGGCATTCTGGCTGCACCCAGGAGGGGTGGGCTGGGGTGGGCGCATCCTTTCCCAGCTTTGGCACCCCACAGCTTCCAGCACCTTCCAGACCCTGAGCACCTCCCAACCCAGCTCTGTCTCCTGAGCTTTCGTCCTTCCTCCTCCTCCTCCTCTCTACAGTACCAAAGCTCCTGCCCTGAAGAGCCCAAAGCTAATCCCATGCTCTCCAGAAAACCACATTGCAGCCCTGACCTCGCTTCCTCTGCTGCACCCCTGTGTGCTAGGGACAGTCACAGAGTGAGTTGGGAGTGGCCCGGGAGGCCTGCGCCACTGTCAGCCTCCTCGACCATGCCTGGACAGGGAATGGATGCCCCACAGCCTACATAAACAAGCAGTGAACTCCTGGCATTTTCCCAGCAGCCCTGAGAAGCAAGCAAGGTTGGAGAATTTTGTTCATTGAATCCCTGAGACTCCCGGTCTCAGGTCACTCAGGGATAAAGCGATGGCAGAGCCAAGGTTGGAGCTCAGTCCTCCAGTCTCCTTCCCTCCCTTCCTCCCTCCCTCCCTCCCAGCCCCGCAGACTGCTGTGGGGTCTGAGCCACAAAAGGAACAGTGGCTTCATTTGACTTTTGTTAGTGAGGTGGAGCTCAGAGGAAGGGGACTATGAACATTGGAACAGTGAGGGAGGGCTTCCCGGAGGGGGAGAGAGAAGCTCCATGGCACTGGGACTGACCGATCCGAAGGCTTGGGCAGCATGCTGGGTACATCAGGGACACTCACTTTCTTGCCAGGTATCTGACATCTTGACACCAGCTGCTCCTCAGGCCCCCGATGACCACCTCCTCCTGCTTCTCAGATGCCCCCTGGGGCGGGTCTGGCACAAGCGCAATCAACAGGACAAAGGCTATGGCTTCCAGGCAGGGCGTGGTCTGAGGGAGAAGACAAGGGAAGCACAGGGGGGGTGTCTTCCACCCTGGGGTCCTGGGGTAACTGGGCTCTGTGGCCCCCTCTGTCCTGGTGGGCAGGCATGGGTTTAACTCCAGGGTTTAGGTTCTATGGAGCTGAACAGGCCACCAATTCTCACCCATCACCCCCCCCCAAGTACAGCCTCTTGGGGATGAATGGGGTTCCCCGAGGCCCCCCTGGGGGAACATCATCCTTCAGGGTCACTGCCTGAGAATGAGAGCTTGACTGCTGCAGCTCTCGTACGAAACACCCAAGTAACTTTCCTCTTTTTGCACTCCCCTCCCCCCCAGCTGCCCTGTCAAGCCTGCTGGGTGCTTCCCTTGTTTGTTAAGATGCCACTGGGCAGCGTTTACTGCCCCCCTACCCTCACAGGTGAGCGAGTAAGTTCCCAAGCAGAGGCCACTTGCTCGAGGTGGCACTGCCAGTAAACTGCATGATCAGAAGCAGAGGCCAGGGCTGCACTTCCAAGGCCCATGTTCCAGGCGAGATCCCAGAGGTTTGATGCTGCCGACGTCAGACCACCACCCCCATGGCGCCGAGTGCAGTGCCAAGTGGCAAAGGCCACTCCAAGCTGGAAAGTCCCGGCCTGCCCAGAGGGAAACAGAGGAAAGGAAAGGAAGCTGGACTCACTCGGAGGGCCCAATGCCAGTCCCCAGTCAGTTTCGTCATGGCCGACCCCAGCACGTAGCCCAGACCACTGCAGAGAGGCAAGGAAAACGGGCAGTGAGAACAGGGGCCAGCCCAGGGTCCCCAGGCCAGTCTGACCTGGGGACCCCCACCCCAGGGAGCCAGCTTCCGAAGCTCAGGGCCCTTTCACTGTGCAAAGTGAGCACATGAGCCCCAGATGGCCACTGCCCTTGGTCAAGTCATCAGTGACCTCTGGCTCCCAGCCTAGCCCCAGAAACTGTGCACTACCTCCCTCGATGAGGATAACCTCCATCCCACCCCACCCAGGGCTCCACACGCCTGCACCAGGCAATCTCAGGAAACCTGGGTCAGAGCTCAGGGATCTGACTGCAAATCCCAACCCCTCTTCCCACCTCCTTTCCAGCAGGACTGTGCTGCAGGGCTGAGCTTTCTCACCCCGACTAGGCCTGGGCCAGCCCCTAGGAGCATCCTTGGTACTGCTAAGCCTCACTACACCAACCATCAGCATGACCATTCCTGTTTACAGAGGAGGAACAGCGGCTTGGAGAGGGAAAGGGACACACCAAGGAAGTGCTGGGATCCAAATCCCAGCCACCCTAACCTGATCTCTCCTACCTCTAGCCCAGGCCCTGTCCTCAGACGAGATCCCAGTGCTTTTTGTTGTTGTTTTTGGATCTCACCAGCAATGCTCAAGGGACTGCTTATGGCTCCATGCTCAGAAGTCATTTCTGTTGGTGCTTAGGGACCAAAGCCTGTGCTGGGAATCGAATCAGGACTGGCCGAGTGCAAGAAAAGCACCTTTGTCCCTTTGCTGTCTCTCTGACCCCCAACTGAGCTTCCACTTACCACCAGGGGAGGCAGATCAGGGGTGAGACCAACCTTCCAACTGGGATGAAGATGTAGAAGACAGCCAGCACCCGGGTCCGCTGGTCCTTCACGAAGAGGTCGCCCAGGACAGTGGGGGCTATGGTAGAGAAGCTGGCCGTGCCGGTGCCCACAACGCCCCGGGACAGGAAGAAGAACCAGGAGTGCTGGGCCAGAGTGCACAAGACCTTGGTGAGCCCAAAATATATCCCACAGGATGAGGGATACACACGTTTGTCAGAGAGGCCAAGAAGAACTGGTAACTTATACGCCCAGAAGAAGAGGGGGCTCCTGGTCAGGGCTACAGACACCTGAATAGCCTTGCCACCCAGTTCCCCCCAAAATCACACAGGTGCCCTCTACTGGTGCTGGTAGTCATCGCCCGTCCATACCCAGAGGAGCTCTTAGCCTGATCTAAGCAGGCCAGCTCCCAGGACGGCTGTGGTTACCCGGGCTCAGAGAAGCGGACAGCAGGAGGGACAAGGAAGAAAAGGTTCTTTAAAGAAAGTCTTAACATGCCTTTCTCGGCCCAAGTTGATGACCCTGGGGCAGCCTGGAGCCCAGAACACAGCAGAAACAACCCCACCCGCCCCTGCTGGGGCTGAATGTGGGAGGAAGCAGGTGGCAGCAGGGCCCAGGGCTGGTGCAGCGGGAGGCACCTACCTGCGGGGAGATGAAGGAGCTGGCGAGGCCTGCCCCAGACCAGAGCAGGAGCCCGAAGCTCAGGATGGCCTTGCGGCTGTGACGGTCACCCAAGTAGCCAAACACAGGCGCGGACAGCAGGAGGCAGCCGATGAAGACTGAAAGAGACGCAGGAGCTAACATGCAGCCCCCACCCGGCAGGTGGGCAGAGAAGAAAGGGCTTGATTCAGATGCTGCAAGTTGGCATCTGAGACCATGGCCAAGAGAAGCAAAAGATATGGTGAAGCCCCCTATTCTCACAACACAAAAAACCCTCTGTGCAGAGTCAGGGGTCTGGGAAGAGATGAGGGTGGGAGTGCCTGCGTCCCCAGCTCTGCTGTTTGTTCGCTGTGCAGCCTTGGGGGACTGGTTCCATGCACGTCACCCCAACATTGCAATTGGCGACACTCCCCCTAAGAGGCTGTATCGAGGTGAGTGGCCGCGACATGCCCATACCTGGGCTTCAGAGCCCTCCCTTCCTGGTCTGACTCTGCTCTCATGTCCCTGCAGGGACCTGCTCGAAACGAATAAGCCTGGCAGAGTGGGCATGGGGCTAAAATCCAATCCAGGAGAAGAGAGAGACAGAAACAGAGACAGACAGAGGCGGAGAGGAGAGGAGAGGAGAGGAGAGGAGAGGAGAGGAGAGGAGAGGAGAGGA
>JAOXYA010000001.1:68567207-68581313 GCA_028565675.1 Sorex palustris
GGGCAAACATGATGGCTTGGATTAACGCATAGTCCGTTCGCTTTTCTGCTCCAAGCTGCTGGGTTCTGCATTAAGTCAGTAGCAGTTCTTTTTAAATACTATAATGGGCCACCATTAGAAGCATATGTTTTAGAATGTGGGCTCTTCCTGATGTACTGATCTCTTGATCATTAAAAAGAGTCATCCCTATCCTTCATGACCTGTTTTAATTTGAAGTAAATGTTGTCTAAGTATAGCCACCCTAGTCTTCTGAAGGCATTGTTTTGCTGTTAGATTTTTTTCCAGCCTCTAACTGTGGGCATGTGTTTACTCTGACTGTTCAAGTATGTCTATTGTTGAGTTCAATTTTCTAATACATCTTGCCACTCTTGTCTCTTGATTGATGAGTTCTATCCATTAACATTGAGTGAGATTATTTACATAAAGAGAATTACATGCTGCAATTTTGTAGGAGTTATATGTGATTGTGCGATTTGCTGACTTTCAGAGAAGCTTCTAGAATGCTTTTTACAAAACTGGTTTTAAAGCTGCAATTTCTAAGTCGTTGCTTGTCCATGACATTTTGTATCTTTTCTTCAAATATTAATGATAATCTAGCTTGAAAAAGCATTACTGAAGATGTGTTTTTATCATGCAGCGTTTTTTTTTTTTGCTTTTTGGGTCACACCTGGTGATGCTTAGGGGTTACTCCTTGCTCATGCACTCAGGAATTACTCCTGGCGGTGCTCGGGGAACCATATAGGATGCTGGGAATCGAACCCGGGTCGGCCATGTTGCCTGCGTGCAAGGCAAACGCCCTCCCCGCTGTGCTATTGCTCCAGCCCCTCATGCAGGTTTTTTTGTACACCTCCTGATTCTTTTCTGGTCTGTAGAGTCTCATTTTACAAATTGCTGTGAATCTTATGTGATTTCTTTGGTATGTGAGTTCCTTCCTTGATTCTTGATGCTTGCAATATTGTCTCTGTTTTGGCTTTTGTAATTTCAATTATGAGTCTTAGTTTTGTTTTCCATATTTTGTTCCGGTAAGAGTGCTCAGTTGCTCCGCTCATGGTAGTGAACTAGGATGTGAACGTCCACAGATATATTGGTGTCTTCACTAAGATCTACTAAGTGTTGGCTCCATTTGGGGTGCTCACCTGATAACTGATGAGGTTGGAAATGTCAGTGGGAAACTTCGAGCACACCAACAATCAGGATTTTCCTGGGGTCACATGTTGCACTGTGACTTCAGGCTCAGGTTTTTAGATTCCTTTATCTAATTCTGGGATATTATCTAATTCTGGAATATCTATGCCGGAAACCTGCTCCACTTGTGGTGCTCACCTGATCATTCTCACCACCTTAATTTTTAAAGTAGGAGTTTTATATTAGAAAACAGAAGCCTTGATGGGTAGCGTACTTGCCTTGCATGCAGGCAACTTGAGTTCAATTCCTGGCACCCCATATGGTCCCCCAAACATTGCCAAGCATAATTTCTAAATGAGAGGCCAGGAGTAACCCTGAGCATTGGTGTGATACCAAAAGCAAAATAAAAAATGTAAGCCTCAAATAAATGATGGTAAATAATTTTTAAAAAAATTAATAGCAAATAATTGAACAAATAATAAAAGGAAGATAATATAGACCCAGGAATGTAGCTCAGTGGTAGAACTGCCTTGAAGGTGAAGTGACATGCTTGAATTCCAACACCACTCACATTGTCAGTGTTTTCCCAGAAACACTGCCTTTGTGATGACCCAGAGGTCATCACACCACAAGTGTGTGATTTCAGGAACATTGCAACCAAGTTGCATATAAGACTAGAATCAGAGCAAACATGAAGCCTATCATAGCCATGCCACCAGCGTCCATGCCAGGCTGTTTCACTCGGACCGCCCCAGAGGGGAGCGAGTGAGAGCCCTCCCCACCCCAAGGGACCCAGCCACAGCAGCAGAAAACCTCCAGAACCCAACCACTGCCATGCTCAAGGACACTCCTCACCTGCTTGGGCCGAGCCTCATGCATGAGTCAAGTCCCACAAAAACCAGATAATGCATAACTTTGTGACCTTGGACTCTGGGCTCAACAAGACAGGGTGCAGAGAAATTCTGCCTGTTTCCCCCAGTCTCTGGTGACCCAGAGGTCACACCCATAAGCCACCTCCTGCCTGAGCCAGATAATCTTGTCATCGGCTACCATCCAGATCACACTGCTCTTTCTGGTTCTTTCTCCTGAAAGAGAGCAAAACATGAAGCCGACATAGCATGTCACTGGACTCCTTGCCAGGCTGCTTCACTTGGGGCTCCCCAGATGGGGGGGCGCTGAGGAGAACCATTCCCCCCCCAAGGGACCCAGTCTCGGCAGCCGAAAACCTCCAGAACCCAACTGCCACCTCGCTCAAAGCTGCTCCCCACAAGTTCAGGCTGAGTCTCATGCATGAGTGAACATATTCTTGGACCATGCGGCCGCATTCGCAGCCTTGCAACACATCCTAAGACACTCCCTACCCATTCTCCATAAGTACCACACCGCATTTGATGGGGTTCAGATAGTAGGCAACAAATCATAGAGGGAAATACATATATATATGCATATATCATATTTTCATGTACATATATGAAAGTTCACATCACTCAACCTTTAGCAACATTTTAGAGATATCCTGAAGAATGCTGTAATGGACCCTGCCAAAATAGAACAATCTTCACACTGTTTCCTATATGAATACTTTTTGTAAGCATTTTTAGTGGTTCTTCATAACAGACAATACAAAATGTATTATTTGCATTGTGCTTAGGGACAAAGGAGGGATTGGGGCTTGAGATGGAGACATCCCAAATTTGGTCGTGGGAAGGTGTAATGGTGGTGGGATTGCTGTTTGAATATTAAATGTAATCAAATATTGTGAACTACCTTATGAAGTGAAAAAAAATTTTAAATAAAAAATAATTAAAAAAATAAAAAGACTAGAACTAATAGTTGAACCCTGGGCAGCTCAACAATGGGTAGGGAAATAGAAAAATAAAAGAAAAACTATAGGAAATATTATATCCAAAATCTGTTTCTTTGAAAAAATAATGAATCTCTAGCCAAGTGAATATGAAATTAATCAAAATACAATTAGCAGTATCAGATATAAAAATGGTGGCATCACTACAATTCTACAGACATTAAAAAATAGTGAAGGAACATTATCATAGACAACTTTATGTCAAAACAATTAATGTTTAGATGAAATAGAAAGTTCCATTAATGTTAACTGAGAGCTCTAAATCTGAATTTGATAACTCTAAATATAATCCCATATTTTATGCTTATTCTATTCTATTCTATCTTACCCTATTTTATCCCATACATTCTATCTGGACCCAAATCAAACAGTCTAGCACTTATCCTACATTTTTACTTCAAAGACTTAGATGAACTGATTTGGAAGCTACATAAGATTAATCTGATTGATCTATTATTATTATTTATTAATTATATTAAAGATACTCTGGAGAGTTTCTTTCTCTTCTACTTTTCAGAGTCCTGCAAGTTCAGACTAAGACAAGTATATCCATGAAAACATAGACTTGAAAATCTTCAAATGGCAAGCAACTCAACATATTCTCAGTATTCCCAAATCCTCTGTTCTACAGATCAGCAAAGTTCAAATTAGGCCATAAACCAAAGCCAATTTGAGTAGAAGCAAATAAATATAATTTGAATGATTCTACCAATACATCCGGGTTCTTTTTTTTTTTTTTTTTAGTGAAGCACCATGAGGTACAGTTGTAGATTTACAAACTTTCATGTTTGGGTTTCAATTATACAATGATCAAGTAACCATCCCTCCACCAGTGCCCATTCTCCACCACCAATGAAGCCAGTAGCCTTCCCACCCCTCAATTCCCCCTACCCCACCCCAACTCTATGGCAAGGCATTTCCTTTTGCTCTCTCTTTCCTTTAGGGAGATGTGCTTTGCAATAGAGGTAATGAGTGGCCATCGTGTTTGGTCTATAGTCTACTTTCAGCACGCATCTTACATCCCGAATGAATCCTCCAAACACCCTTTACTTGGTGTTCGCTTCTTTATCTAAGCTGCCTTTTCCCCCAGCATCTACTGCCGGCTTCCAAGCCATGCAGCAGACCTCCTGGTACTTATCTGAACTATTCTTGGGTTTTCATCTCCTGTTCTGTTACTTTCTATTCCCCAGATGAGTGCAGTCTTTCTATGTCTGTCCCTCTCTTTCTGACTCCTTTCACTTAGCATGATACTTTCCATGTAGTACCACTTGTATGCAAATTTAATGACTTCATCTTTTCTAACAGCTGCATAGTATTCCATTGTGCAGATGTACCAAAGTTTCTTTAACCAGTCATCTGTTCTTGGGCATTAGAGTTTTATTTATTTATTTTTTTAGATTTTGGCTATTGTAAACAGTTATAGCTCAATTTAAACATCCCGTACGGTCTTCAAAACCTACCAGGAGTGATCCCTGAGTGCAGGAGATTTGGACTTTGCTTTTTCTAGCATGGAGAAGGTCCTCTCTTTCTCACCTCTTATTTCCCAAATCATCTTCTTGGCTTCACTATTCATCTCCTCCTGAAGTTCTTGGCTTTTTTGAGGGAGGCGCCACACCCACCTCTACTCAGGGCTGACTCCTGGCTCTGTGCTTAGGGTGGGCTCAGGAGACCAAATGCTTTGCGAGGGATTGAACTCTGGTCAGCCACATGCAAAGCAAGTGCCATGCCCACTGTGCTGCCTCCTCCTGAAATTCTTTTCTGTGAGGTAAGGCAACAGACTTGGAGAATCTGAACAAGGTTTAGGATTGACTTGCCTGTCCTGCAGGGCGCAATTCCTCACTCTGGGCTCTGTGACCCCCTGAGAAATTGGGTGGCAGGGATCATTTCCCACACTGGACAGAGCAAGTAGAAGGCAGGTGTGATTTACTGACCACCTCGTGGGGCTGGTGAGATATAAGATTTGTACCATGCAGGGGCTCACTGCAGACTCTTATAAGTCCTAGATTTCCAGGTCCTTCCCAGAGATTGGGGTGAATAGAGAGGAAAGTGGTAGACGCATTCTCAAGACTACCCTCCCCACTTCACGTTCACCTCCCTGGGAGTCCTTCTCATCCTGATGTGGATCACTTCCTCCACCGGCAACATAAAGAGGTTCCATGCATTATTTGGGATTTAATTACACTTAAAAACCTCTCATTATCTGGTGGCTGGGGCAATAGCACAGCAAGTGGGGCATTTGCCTTGCACACGGCCAACCTAGGTTCGACTTCCAGCATCCCATATGGTCCCATGAGCACCGCAAGGAGTAATTCCTGAGTGCAGAGCCAGGAGTAAGCCCTGTGCATCAGCAGGTGTGACCCAAAAAAGCAAACAAATAAATAAATCACTCATTATCTAAAATTTAAATCGATCTGTCAACCCTAATAGAAACTAAGGGCATTCTTGCTGCCACCAAAAACAAGTCTTTGGGGAAAAAAAAAACCCCACAAAGTTCCGGAGAGACAGTGGGCAGGGCAATTGCCTTGCATGTGGCCTATCCAGGTTCGATCCCCAGTATCCCATATGGTACCCCAAACATTACCAGGAGTAGTTCCTGAGTTTAGGACCATGAGTAACCCCTGAGTATCACCAGGTTTGACCTTCCAAAGGAAAACAAACAAAAACATTTGGGGCCAGAGTAATAGTACAGTGGTTAGGGCACTTATTTTATTTTGCACATGGCCAAAGCCATGTTTGATTTGGTGTGTTTGATTCCCTGCATCCCATATTATCCCCCAAGCACTGACAGGAGAGATTCCTGAGTGTAGAGCAAGGAGCAACCCTTGAGCATCTCTGGGTGTGGCCAAACAACAACAAAACAAAACAAACCTAGACTCCATTTGGGATCGGGGTTTTGAGAGAGACAGAGAAACCCTGGAGAAGCCTGGCTGAGGTGGAATACTCTAGAACAGAGATCCTGGGGAAGTTAGTAACCTCTGGGCACAGTGATCCAGATGTGGAGGATGGTTAGCAGAGCTGCACGAGAGATATAAAATCCTTGAACTCTGGAGTCTCAAAGGGCAAGGGCAGAGCTTCTTTCCCTGCTCTCAGGACAACTGCAAACACTCTCTAGCAGGCTGGATGGGGGATGGGTTCAGAGAATCCCAGTGTCCCCCTCACGTGATTTCACTCCTCTCCTCCACCTTGGGCCAGTTTCCCTAACCAGCCTTCTGGAAGCCAGAGGAATTCCAGGGAGCCTCTGGGGCAGGAGCGTCCTCAAGGTGGGAGATCAGGAGGAAACCTAGGCTCCCTGTAAGTGCTTCCAAGAGAGCAAACTGTGTGCCAGCTGAAGGCCAGGGCAGGACTGGTGGTTTACCCTGCTGAGGTGGCTGCTGGAGCCAGCTCCCAGCCGGATGGAGTTAGCCAGCCCTTGGAGCACCTGTGGCCTCACCAATCCCGCCACCACTGGAGGACTGTCATCACAAAGGCACTTCCTCTCCCACTCACCCCTCACCTCCCATCCTAACGTCCCGTCTGCCTTTCTTCTCTGCCACCTCACTAGCAAGGCTAGACTGACACATCTCAGAGTCTGTGTCACACCCCCACCCCCACCCCAGCTTGGCTCCGCGCCTCAGTGCTCATCGGTCCCTTCAGTCTCTCCCAGCCCGGTCAATCCCGGCTCAGTTTCTAATAAAGCAGGTCTCGTCTTGCCATTCCCCTGCTGCAAATCCGTCTGTTTCTGCATCAGAAGCCAAGTCCCAGCCCTCAGGGACAGAAAAGCAGGACAAACCAGGATGCCTGAATAAAACATGCCTCTTCCAGTCACCCAGGAGAAACTGTTACTCATCCCGGCAAGAGGGTGGGGCCACAGCTCTGTGGACGCTGAGCGCACAGTCCTGTCAGGTTGCCTGCATTCACTAGGGGTGGGGAACACAGTGGCTCAGTTCAGGGTAAGGGCCAGACCTACTCTAGTTACAAACTGCCCTCTAGGTTTCTACCTTAGATGCTCAAGCTCATCCATAATATAAGAAATGTAAAGTAAAACGACAGGATCCCCTCCACTTTTTTTTTCTTTCTTTCTTTCTTTCTTTCTTTTTTTTTTTTGGCCTATCAGATCGGCAAACAACAAAAGCCAACAGTTACAGAGCCAGGAGAAACCCCTGAGCACAGCTGGGTGTGGCCCCAAAACAAAATGAAAACAGAGATAAATAAACAAATTCTGTCCACTTTTAGAACTTTGTCCAACAAGGGTTCAAAGTGCCTGAAGACGGAAAATATGAACCCAGGTATATCAAACTATTGTTCTCAGAGTTTGGAAGTTAAATAGGAGACTAGTTTTATAAAGTATTCTCCAACCACACAATTAAAAAGAATGAAGCAGCTATGTACTAACAGTCAGTAGTCTTCACTAAGATTGATTATGTGCAAGAGCAAAGCATAAAGCAGTGAGTACAGCATACAATACTTGCGGTTTTATTATTTTATTATTGTGTATATGTTTGTGTGTGGTGCCAGGGACCTAACCCTGAACCCCAGGCACACAAAGCAGGTGCTCTCCTGCTGCATTACATTCCTGGCCTTTTTTTTTCTTTTGGTTTTTGGGTCACACCCTGTGGTACTCAGGGCTTATCCCTGGATTTGTGCTCAGGGACCACTCCTAACTCTCTGCTCAGGGGTCATTCCTGGCAGGCTTAGAGAACCATAAAGGGTGCCAAGGACCAAACCCAGGCAGGCTACATGCAAGGCAAGTACCTTAGTCCACTGTATTATCTCTCCACCCCGCATTTCTGGTCCTTTTATTTTATTTGAGGTTAATGTGTTATATGTGTAGAATATTTCTGGAAGAATAAGTATAAAAAGCCAAAAATATGGGGATGGAAGACCACAGTTATCAGTGAGAGAAACTGATTTCTGATTTTGTGGCATATCATCAAATTAACCAAGATATTACAAAATATACACATACAGTCTCTCTGTGTGTAAAATAATTTAAAGAACAGGTAGCTTTCCTACCTTAGTGTTCTATAAAAGGCGATGAACATATTAAATAGCTTCATGGCTCTGGGCCAGGCCCTGTCTGCCACACACCTTGGTTTTTCAGCCTATATAAAGGGAGTTTGGGATCAGAAGACTATTTCTGATCTATTCCTAAACCTTGCCAAGCTAATGAACTCTGGTGTTGTGACTCTATTTTTTTTTTATCACACCCGGCGATGCACAGGGGTTACTCCTGGTTCTGCACTCAAGAGTTACCCCTGGCAGTGCTCAAGGGACCATATGGGATGCTGGGAATCAAACCCGGGTCGGCCGCATGCAAGGCAAATGCCCTACCCGCTATGCTATTGCTCCAGCCCCTGGTGTTGTGACTCTAAAATGACAGTTGATGGGCCAGGAATGTGGCTCAGTAGTAGAGCACTTACATGTATGAGGAACTGGGTTCAAGGCCCAGTACTGAATAATAATAATAACAATAATAAAAAGCAACAATATTAAGGGCAGGAAGATGAGAGTCAACAGGTGTCACACATGCTTTGCATGTCAGAGTCCCAGGTTCCCTCCACAGGACCCCATGGCTCCCTAACACTGCTAAAAGTGATCTCTCATCCACCCACGAGCAAAGCAGGAAGTGGTTCCCAAACACTGGCAGGTGTGACCCCAAAAACAATAACTTAATAATAAAATTGAAAGGCAGTTATGAGGGCCTAGAGTGATAGTACAGCAGGTAGGGTACTTGCCTTCCACATAGTCAACCTGGGTTCCATCCCCCGTACTCCATATGGTCCCTGTGCCCCGCGAGGAGTAATTCCTGAGTGCAGAACCAGGAGTAACCTCCGTGCATCGCTGGGTGTGACCCAAAAAGAAGAAAAAACACACAGTGCTCGGTATCTGGTGGTGGACAGGGTCACTCGTCTGGCCACCAGCACGTGACCTTCGGCAAAGTTGCATCTGCCTGCCAGAAGGAACCCGGGGGACGTGGCAGATGCTGTAGATGTCTGTTCCAGGACTTGGCAACTTCCCCCTCCCGTGCCCTGCCTACCCACCTTGCCCCCTAGAGCCCCGGGCTGGCTGCGGGCGCTCCCTTGGACTCAGCTCCCGCTCGCTGCCGACCAAGTGGACGCTGCCCGTTGGGGGGACGGCAAACCCAGCAGTGCTCGGGGGCACTCCCGGCCCGGCTGTCGGGGATTGAACCCCAGCCGGCGAGCGCTCTGGCTGTGCTGTGGCTCGGCCCCAGGCTGGCCTTCAGCAGGGGGAGCCGGTTCTGCTGGGCAGAGACCAGGAGATCCGAGACGCCTCTGCCGAGCCTCCCTGGCAGGTGTGGGTGGTGACCCTGGCCTGCAGAGCACTTGGGCAGGGAGCCTCCTCCCATCGCCCCCCACCATAGGCTCTGCGGGGCCCTGGGGGGCTTTTCTCTCGGTGGCGGGAGTCGCAGCAAGACACATGGGGCTCGCAGGACTCAAGGTTCCACACACTGCCGGTTCCTCTTCCCCTCCCTCCGAGGTTTGGAGTGCCCTAGATCAGCCCTGGCTCGCTGACAGTCATTCTTCTTGGGGCCTCATTTTCCACCTTCAAGAAGAGGCAATAGAAAGCTGTACGTGTTTTTACGTTTGTTTCCTTGGCAAACACTGGTGCTGCTCAGGGGCTACTTCTGATCCAGTGCTCAGGGGTAGTGCTCAGAGGTTTTTGGGGATAATGTAGTGCCAGGTATAGAATCTGGGGCTACCTGAGTGCAAAGCATGCAGACTCTCCCTCTACGCTTCTCTCCAGCCCAGAAAGCTGCACATTAACAGGTAACCCCAGGTGGTTCTGATGCAGGTGATAGAAAGACTTGAAGAAAGAACTTTCTGGGCTGTAGGGTTGCTAAGCTGATGGGAGCGCATACTTTGTATGTGGGAAGCCTGGGCTAGATCCCTTGCATCACATGGTCCCCAAAGTATAGCTCCCGGAGTAGCCCTCACCCTGGAGGGATAGTACAGCAGGTAGGGCATTTGCTTTGCATGAGGCCAACCAGGGTTCAGTCCCTGGCACCGCATATGGTCCCCGACCACCTCCAGGAATAATCCCTGAGCACAGAGCTAGGTGTAACCCCTAAGCATCTCCAGGTGTGATTCCCCCCCAAAAAAAACTTTTAAAAAAGAGATGGAGGGGCCATAGCAACAATACAGCAGGTAAGGCACTTGCCTTGCATGCGGCTGACCTAAGCTCAGTCCCTGACACCCCGTATAGTACTTGCGTTCCTCCAGGGGTAATTCCTGAGTGCAGAGCCAGGAGTAAACCCTGAGCACTGCCAGGTGCGGCCTTCTCTCCCCCCACAAAAAAAGAGATAGAGGTTTGTCAAGGACTGATCATAACTTGAGTCCTCAGATAGCTAGGAAAACCAGCCTAACTCTTAAGGTCAGAGAATCAAATATATCCTTATTAATATTTGACATCAAATATTGAGTGATTCTGCTTGTTTGCTACCACAGAATCTGAATGGACACAAAATTATATTCACTTTTTTTTTGAATAATGGGAAGTGATGGAACTTAATATAGTGGAATCACACACCGACTTCTATCAAAGCAACTTAAAGAGAGATGCTGAACAAAATACTTCACCTTTCTGAGTCTCTCTTTCTTCATGTAAAATGGGCATAACAGAGCCAAAGAGATAGTATTACAAGTAGGGCTCCTGCCTTACAGAACCAGGTTTGATCCCCAGCACCCCAGCACCACAAGCCCTGCCAGGAGTTATCCTTGAGCACAGAGCCAGAATTAAACCCCGAATACAGTCAAAATCAAACCAAAACAAAATAAAGAAGGGCACGACAATACCTATTTCAAAGAACTGTTATCAGAACTAAATCACATTTGGTGGCAGAAACGTCACACTAGTGGTCACACTACATACTTGAAACAACTATATCATAAACAACTTTGCAGATTATGGTGTTATGAATAAAATTCAATAACAAAAACCAGACACGGTAACAACAAAGTCTCCAATGGAGACGTTACTGGGCCCGCTCGAGCAAACTAAGTCACATCACTCAAATAATAGTGTACAATAAATATTGGTTGTGATGAACAAACCTTAACCTTTACTTCACATCTTACACAAAAATTAACTCAAAATGTTCTTAGGCTTAGAAAACACAAGAGCTGAAGCTATAAATTTTATTAGATAAAACTTTGAAAGAGCCAAGGAGATTGATCAAAGGGCTGAATGGGTGCCTGGCATGACCCTGCCAGGTGTACCCCTGGTGGCTCCAGCAGACCCTCCTTGCCAGGCTGGAGCACTGAGCCGCTGGCCCAGACAGTCTGGCCAAGTATCCCCAGGAAGGACCCTGGCAGCCTGGGTGTTACTTCAGAAAACCCCAATCCCTAGAAAATAACTTGGGGAAAATATTAATCACCTTAGTTTGGGGAGAGATGAAATTTGAAAAAAAATTGAGGGTACCACACCCAGCCAGTGCTCAGGGGTTACTTCTGGCTCTGCACTGCTGGTGGTGCTCAGAGGACCATATGGGATGCCAGTGATGGAACCTGAGTCTCCCACATGCAAGGCAAATGCCCTACTCACTGTCCTATCACTCTGGTCCTAGAAATTACATTTTTGCTGTTTTTTTTTTCACCCAGCAATGCTCAGGAGTTACTCCTGGCTCTACCCTCAGGAATGACTTCTGGAGGTTCTCAGGGTATCATAGGGGATGCCAGGGATCAAACCTGAGTTTACCGTGTACAAGGCAAACACCCTCCTCACTGAACTATTCCTCTGGCCTTGTTGTTTTGTCTTTGGGTCACACCCAGGTCTGCTCAAGGGTTGCTCTGGGCTTACTGGGCATTGCTCCCAGGAGTGTTCCAGGATCATACAGAGCTGGGTTGGAACCAGGCCTTCATCATGCATGGCAGGTACACTAGCCCTTGGAGCTCTCTGCCTGACTCAGGAGGTGGGAAAACCCAGAACACTGTGTTCCATGGTGGTCTCAGATGTGGACTCAAGCCCTGTTGCACACAGAGGAAATTATAATGCTTTCTACAGGCTTCCTTGCTTCGTGACCCTGCTCCTCTACAGGTGTTCTTGGGATCAACTGTCAAATAAAACTCGCATTCAAGTCTTTGTTTCAGGGTCTGCTTCTGGGAGATTCCCAACTAAGACAGGGAATACTGCCAAGTATCAACAAAGGCCACTGGAAATCCAATGAATACTCAAATTACCAGATAATTTAGCTTCCAAATAAATTCAGAAGAGTTGTTACTTGGTCATTGTGTACCCCCTGGGAGGGAGGAGGAACATGTGTAGGACAAGCTTAGTTCAAGTTTTATTGATTGCTTATTACTGACCAGGGTCAACTGCTTGTAAGACAGATCCCTTGGCCAACGTTGGTCCAACCTTTCCAGATTCTTTGCCTCTTTTGGTTTTGACTCTTTTGGGCACAGAGTATGATTGGGTGCAAGCTGGGAAGGTAGTGCTTTCCTCCACACCATGAAGTGTTTGATGGTGTATGACTTTTTTTTTTTGCTATGGAAGACCTCAAACATATCCCAGAGTAAAGAGAACAGAATAATGAGCCCCTGCATACCTTTCCTATGTTGGGCAACTCTCAACTCATAGCTGATATTATTGCACCTGTATTCTCAGTCACTGCTTCCCACTCCGACCCAAATTATTTTCAATCCAAAAACATGGTAACTATTTTACTTGCAAACATACATCATTTTGGCAAAAGGGGCCAAACAGATAGCACAGTAAATATGGCACTGGCCTTGCATGCAGCCAATCTGGATTGGATCCCTAGCATCCCATACGGTCCTGAGCCCCGCCAAGAGTGATCCCTGAGTACAGAGCCAGGAGTAAGCCCTGAACACTGTCAAATATGGCCCAAAACAAAAAAAAAAAGATAAAAAGAAAAAAAAACATCTTTTTTTGGCATAAGTATATTATTAGATTAAAATGAGTGGTTGTTTACTATCATCAAATATTCAGTGCTCAGATATAACCTACTAGCTCATCATCTCTATTTACAACTTGTTTAAGTTATGATACAAAAAAATCTCTTTCTAAGGGTGTAGGGGAGTCTCCCAAGTGGTACTCAGGAAGCCCAGGGACATCTCCTGGCAATTCTGGGCCAACCAGACCGGGGTTCAATGCTAGGGCCTAAGGATGCAGTGTGGCTCAGTCCCACAGGGCTAGTGATTACTTGGGGTGATTAGTGACCTCCAGCGCCACACCAGACAAGTGCTCAGGCCTCCCAGGGCTTCCTCTTGAGATGAAAGGGGGCCCTGTGGAACCAGGATTGGTGGCATACAAGTAAGAGCCTTAACTGAGGTATTATCTCTACAGCTTTCTATCTCTGTTTTGTTTTTCTTTTTTGTTTTGTTTTGTTTTGTTTTGGGGTCACATCCAGCAGGCCTCACTCCTGACTCTTTGCTCAGAGAGAGCTTAGGGGACCATATGAGATGCTGAGGATCAGCCGCATGCAAAGCAAATGCCTTACCCATTGTACTATCTCTCCGGCCCACTATGTCTATTTTTGAATTGGGTCCTCCCCAGCAAAGAGGGAAGAGGCGGGTGCCACAGTCCAAGATGCTCAGCCCAGCAGTGCAAGTCTGATGGGTCTATGTTCACATCAGGTAATGCAGTGCAACCAAGGCTGGAAGTACTAAGGGCCATCCAGGTCACACCTGGAAGTGCTCAGAAGCCATTAAGACAACATCTGGCGGTGCTAGGGGTGGGCACCTAGTGCCAGGGATCAAATCAAGGGTCTTGAGCATGCAAGAATGCATTTTATCCCTTTGAACTATCTCCCTGGCCCAGGTCCCCCTTTCAAATCTCTACCATCTCTATGGGGAAGACTACAATTGGAGCTACACTAAGGGCTATGATACTTACAGTTCTGTGCTTGAAGATCACTCCTGTCTATGCTTGGGATCAAACTCTGAACCTCCCATATACAAGGCATGTGCTCAGTCCATTGAATTATCTCTCCAGTGCCCTTATCCCTATAATTACCATTATTATTTTACAGTGTAGGGGATCAAACCCTCACACATGCAAAGCAAATGCTCTATTACCAAGATACAGCTGCGATAGCACAGCGGTAGGGCGTTTGCCTTGCACGCAGCCAACATGGCCGACCCGAGTTCGATTCCTCCGCC
>JAOXYA010000001.1:68587938-68601680 GCA_028565675.1 Sorex palustris
ATTGGTTTTTATAGTCTCTGAGTCTTGGCCGCTGATGGATTACACGGCGCCAGGGGGCCAGGTGGTGGGTGTGACCCACCACCTTGGGAACTGTGTCATGTTAGAAATCTAACTCAGACCCCTCCACGGACAGCATGCACTCAGTTCAGATTTGTTCCTTTTTAGACTAAAGCAATACATACAGTGGAAGACTGTAATTTCAGAAGCTTTGTCAGAAAAGATAATAGAAGCCTTAGCCTGACTCTTTTGAGATACATACCCACGAGAACTTTCTTTAGGATATTTCCCTCAAAACACACTGTCTTCAGTGTGAAAAACTAAGCCATGTTAAAAATCCATAAAGAGATGCTTTGATTAACTATCCCAATTTAATTCAACCTTGATGCCATCCTAAAGCAAATCCTGTATTTTATTAAAGAAGGAATCTCAAGATATATCTATTCTCCAGTCATTCTTTAGATTCTCAATATTTGAATCTTTCCGGTAAGGTACCAGAGAAGAAAATGACCATTTCTACTGTATATTGTCCAAATATATGAACAAAAAGATTTGTATGCAAAATTATATTTGCTTTATATCATTCATATTTGATAAATGTGTTGTATTACAAATGTTAGTAAAATACTAATTATATGTGTGTATCATTATTTTATTTATTACTTCCTTTCAGAAATTTTCAGATCCTAAACTCTTGGCCATACATGCATTATACAACTATTGTTGCTGTTTTTTCATATTTATGTAAGAGTGTTCTTACCGAAGGACCAGTATTTGCAGATAAAATTATGGTTCATCCATGGAACTAAAAATAATTTGTTATAGTTAGATAATAAAGCTTGAGTGCTAGGTTTCTTTTTTAAATAATCTGAAAATAAAATCACCAAATCAGGAAAAAATATTACAAGACCAATTAATACTTGAAGTTTAATGCTAAAGGAAATAATAATATGCTTATATTGTGAGGCTATCTGCATTTAAGAAAGATCAAAATGATTTCAGAGTAAAATTTGGATTTTAAGGGATAAATCTGAGGTTGAAGTGATCAATTGGAAAGTGTTTCAATAATTGAATTTTATGAGTATAGAGATATAATTTAAAATAGTAACAGTGTGAGAAAGAAAATTGACAAAATAAGATACTCATAAATAAAAACAGTACAAATTTGTAATTAAATACAGGCATTTGTGACAAGCAGAAAAGCTAAGAATAGCATGACTAACTAGGTGATAGTGAGCCAAGTGGAGAATAAAATTTAGGTTGAAGTGGAAAAATAGGCAGACACTGGAAAATAAATTGTGAATTTGACATGTTGTGAACAGATTGTATTAGTTGCATCTTGTTCATGTTTTTTGGAAAGTGTTCTGGTACATTGTCTTTGGGACTGGTGAACCCGACAAAAGCACTGCTCTGAAACATTTCTGTGCATTTTATTCTTACTTGGAGCCCCATCTTCATCACAGTCAGCCTGAAATCACTTGCTAAAGGAATGAAGCAGACAGAGTAAATTTGAATTGTTCATCTGAGAAAATCCTAGAACAGCCAGATCCGGATGGAGAGATCAGCTAACTACTAATGCTGGAGGAGGTCCCGAACCTGATCCAGATCTACAACATTGCCATAGAATTATGCAGGTTGATTTTAAGACAGTGAATAATGGAGTCACGTTATATACTGCAAGAAATATCTAATTCACAGATATACTTATTTTGAAGATTCAAATTTTGAGGTGTGTCTAGCTACATAGTTGAACTGAAGCTCAGAAGGAAAATCTGGTGTACAGCCAAAGGGCTTTCTGGTATTCAGTGAGTAATTAAATATATACAACTGTCTTAACAGTTGTTTATGGTAAATTTTCACCTAGATGGCTATGTTTGTCTTCTAGTTAGCCAACTAATATGTCTTTTATTGTTCAGATAAATGTAAATTCCAGAAATATTTGCTTACAAGTAGAGACCAAAGTGGAGAAGACAAGACTTAACAGTTTAAAAGAAAGATGGCTATTTATAAAATAATTGGAAAAATGAGATTTAAGGAATGATCAGAAAACAAAAGGAGGGCTATATTTGTAGATGGAACATGCAGCAAGGTGACAGGAAATCATGGCAAAGTATTTTTTTTGTTATACATTTATTTATTTATTTAATGGGTCCTCCACGAGATGCGCAGTTGCTCATGACAAGGTTTCAGTCACAAAATGTTTTAATACCCATCCCTTCACCAGTGTACATTCCCTACCACCAATGTCCTCAGTTCCCTTTCCACCACCTTCCCCACCTATCTGCCTCTCCCCACAGCCTGCATCTATGACAGGCACTTTTTTTCTATTTTCTGCCTCTATGGTAGGCCCTTTGCATAGCACCTTTATTAAAACCCAGAGAAGTGATTAATAAAGTAAGATATAGTAGGAATGTTACTTAAAATGTCAAGTAACTTTTTTTCTTATGAACTTACATAAGATAGAAATTTTGAGCTCATTAAGAATTTAGACAAGGTGAAATGATGTCAATGAATGAATTTTGATTCTTGACAAAAATGTCACTCTTTCTTTTTTAATCGAAAATACATGTCCTTATGTGCAGGCTGAATTAATTACACATTTGTCTCCTGTGATCAGTCAAATGCTCTAAGTGTAAATTAATTAAAAAGTGAGCAAATACATTTTTAAAAAAAAGCAAAAGTATTTTTAATGCATTGCAACATGTAGTGATGGAGTGCAGAATCAGCCTTGCCAACTTTATACATTAAAATGTCTCACATTGACAATTCATCCACATGCTCTAAAGTCTAATCTTACAAAGAGATTTTGTTGTTGTAAGATATAATTATTGTACCATAATATGGGCACTGGTGGAGGGATGGGTATTTGATCATTGTGTAATTGAAACCCAAGCACGAAAATTTGTAAGTCTACAACTGTACCTCATGGTGTCTCACTAATAAAAATTAAAATTTAAAAAAAAAAGGTGTTTGGGGATTACTCTCAGCTCTGCTTCATGGTAGCTCCCAGGGGTACTCAGGGGACCATGCCATACTAGTTAAGCACTTATCTCGTCCTCACCCCCCTCTCCCCCGAGTCTTTCTAGTTCCTTTATTGTGCACTTAATGGACTACCCAAAAAGCAATACATTTTCAATTACTATTAGAGGTACTTTGGGTAGGACACTTGCCTTGCATGCAGCCAACCCAGGTTCAGCTCCCCCTGCCCCCCGCCACACCCCCGTATCCCTTATGGTCCCCTGAACCCCACCGGGAATGATCGCTTTGTACAGAGCCAGAAAGAAGTAAGACCTGACACTGCAATTGTGACCGAGAAACACAACAGCGATTTTAAGATGAGTTTGTGTGGAATTACTTGATACTACTTTTTTCTTTCTTTCTTTCTTTTTTTTTAAAAATTATCTACAGAAAGAATGGAGGGAAGACAGAAACGGGGAATTCAAAAGGAAAGTTGCCCGCTGTGTAAGAAAAAGCCAAGAGACTGCTTTTGAGTGACATTTATTCAATAGCTATAACTTCACTTATTTCAGGGTAAGCTAATTTTTTTAAATCATTCTACTCTTTTTAAATGTATGTCATTCTGCTCTTTATAAATTAATGTGACTTGGTCATTTGATTTCATGTTTTCATTTAATTTATGATTTTAGTTGCTAGCATCCACTAGGCTATTGCTTCTCAAAGCTACAGTTAAACCTGCTTGATTTTTTTTTTTAATGGGGTAATATGCCAAATACCAGTAACAATGATGGGTCTCATTCTCCTAATCCTGAAGAGCCTTGAATATGGCATTTTTTTAAAATGTCAGGGCTAGGACGAATAGACGTTACTGGGGCCTGCTCGAGGAAATCAATGAACAACAGGATGATCGTGATCATGGTAAATCATCATTAGATCTCTAGTGAAAGTACACACAGAGCATGACTAAATAGTGAAAGGTTAGAACCAAAGGTTATGAATAAAGCTGCTGTGAGACTAGAGATGAAGGCTCTACCCTGGTCGGGTAAGACTGAAGATGTCTTGCACAATTTTTATTTTAAAGATATGGCAGGGATCAGAAAGATAGCTCAAAGGACTGGTGCACATGCTCTGCATGTGGGAGACCTAGGTTAAGTCCCTAGCACTGCACTTTATGGTCCCCTTAGCACTGCTAAGCGTGCAAACCCCCCCCCCCCAAAAAAAAAAGAGAAGGGAAAAATGGGACATAACATATGGGCTTATCCAAAGAGCAGAGCTTTAACTAAACTATTACAGACCTCAGAAAGGAATTGAGTGTTGTTGTTCACCATGCCATGACACAGGAATAAGTTCATTTGGGAGAAGGCGGAACAAAAATGGATTTTTGACATTTGACAATGTAAGATGTATTAGAAATTTTAGAAGCATCTCTTCGAAATGTTATGTGGAAAATTGCCTTGTTACTTAGTTACTTATGGATTACTTTCACTTAATGGTTGAGATAGGAGAAACAAATAATTGAAAAAATTTACTTTTGAGTGAGAAATTGGGTTTTATGTTTGATTTTCGTAGTGTTGGTGATTGAACCCAGAGCCTTATATTTGTAAACTAATTGGTCTAACAGTTCAGTTATATCCCTGGATTTGGTTTTGTTTTTGTTGTTATTGTTGTTGGAGGGGGGGAGGGAGGAAGGAGATTGGGCCATACCTAGTAGTGCTCAAGGGCCACTCCCAGCTTGGTGAATGATGCACTGAGAATCAAATCCAGGTCTCTTTTTCATGCAATAAATAGCATGTGCACCAACCCATTGAGTTCTCTCTCGATCCTGCTTCTTTATTGTAGGTGTAATGACCTGCGGTATTGTGGGAAGGAAAAATGGTGCCAGAGATCAAATCCAGGCACATATAAGATGTCTGTATATAAGATGTGTGCTTGACCACTTTGACAACATCCCTGACATATTTAGAAAAAAGTATTTTCGGTTTTTTGTTGTTTTTCATAAATTACTTTTAAGCCTGGCAAGCTCCCCATACCATATTCAGTATGCCCAAAACAGTAACAACAAGTCTCACAATTTGTTGTGAGATGTTACTGGTTCCCACTCGAGCAAATTAATGAACAATGGGAGGACAGTACTACAGTGCTACTGTTAACAGCATCATGTAACATGTATGCTTGACCACTTGGACAACATTCCCTGGCATATTAGCAAAAAGGTTTTTCTGGTTTTTTTTTTATTGTTGTTTCTTATTCTTGTGATGCAAGTAACAATCTGGAACCTCACATGGGTTGTTTTTGTTGTTGTTTTTTAAGTAAATTTTGGGGCCACAGTGGGTAGGGCATTTGCCTTGCACATGGTTGACCCGGGTTTGATCCCTGACATCCCATATGGTCCCCTGAGCATCTCCAGGAGTAATTCCTGAGTGTCAAGCCACAAGTAACCCCTGTTCTCGGGGTTACTCTGGGTGTGGCCCCAAAACCAAAAGAAAAAAATCACAAATCTAAAAAGTGATTTTTATGGGGTAAGAATATGACTCCTTGATAGGGTACATGGCTCGTTTGTGTGAAACCCTGTTCAATCCCCCAGAATCACAAACACAGTCAAAAATGGGGTTTTTATTTGGTGTGTTTTAATGCCACATCCAACTACTTAAGGTTTACTCCTGGTGATAGCACTGTCATCCTGTTGTTCATCAGTTTGCTTGAACGGGCACCAGTAACATCTCCATTGTGAGACTTGTTACTGTTTTTGGCATATCAAATATGCCATGGATACCTTGCCAGGCTCTGCCGTGCAGGCAAGATACTCTCAGTAGCTTGCCGGGCTCTTGGAGAGGGATGGAGGAATCGTACCCGGGTCGGCCATGTGCAAGGCAAACGCCCTATCAGCTGTGTTATAGCTCCAGTCCACTTCTAGTGGTGCTGGGGATCAAATCCGATTTGATGCATGCAAGGTATGCTCCTTACCTTCTCTCTACTATCTCTCTGGTCCAAAAGTGGTTTTTATTTGGAAACATGTCTGTTTTATATATTTTAGGTATTTTAAATCACTAACTTTTTCAGCATCTTTCTTAGCAGGTATGTAAGTCATATGTGAGTATGTGAGGACCAAACTGTTTAGGGCTTTTTTTTTTTTATGGGGCATTTGATGGTCTTTAAAGACACCTGGTGGTCTTAAAAGGCTACTACCATATCTGTGTTCAGGGGCTACTCCTGGTAACTTTCAGGGAACAGTGCAGTGCCAGGGAATGAAGTAGCATTGACTGCATGCAAGGCAAGTGCCTCTAGCCTACAAAGACTGTTTAATTTTCCTAAAGTGGTATATCTACTTAAACACTTAAAATCCCTAACATTTGTTAGTTATGAGTCTAAGAATTAGGACAATCTGTATTTGCTTATAGTATAATGGATAATTTTTTTAATGTAGTTTAGTTTTTATTAGCTCTTTTTGATGAGTATTAGTATTTGGGGATGTGTGGGAGCCTCCTAAGCTGTGTTGTTCAGGGAGTAGGAACATTTTCCAGCATTAACTGCAGGGTGTTGGAGACCAGTGCCATAGGGCCATGTATGGCAATTCTCAAGGCTTCCAAGGATACATCCTGAAGTGCTTGGGAAGCCATGTGGTACAGGGATTGAACCTAAACCAGGCACATTGTAACATGTGTCCTAACCATTATAGTATCCTTTATTATTATTAAATTGTATTTTTTAAAAAAATAATGTAGGAGTACTGCTATTTGTTGAGCCATTGATTAAGCTGATTGAGTTGGGCATGAACTCCACATTACTTTTTTATTTTATTGTATCACCGTGAGATAGAGTTACAAGGCTTACATGTTTGAGGTTCAGCCATACAATGATGAAACACCCATCCCTCCACCAGTGCACATTTTCTACCACCAGTTCCCAAATATCACCCCTCCTCACATACAAAGACATTGCAGTCCTCACCCTGCCTCTATGGCAGACAGTTTCCCCAATACTCTCTCTCTAATTTGGGGCATTAATTTTGCTTGAATTTTCCCACCACCATTCAAGCCTACCTGCCAGGGGCAGATGCTAGATAATATATTTTCCATAGCTCATTTTGAATATCATAAGAGCTCACGTGGGCACGATTGTAAGTGTAAATTTCTAGATTGTAAACGGTTGGGTGGCAGAGACATCTCTGTATGGTACTAATCCATTTTGGGATTCAACTGGGAGCCTCTGGGACAGGGCTGTTGGTGCGGTAAGATGGCATCCGGAGGCAAATTGTGGATGTGACAGTCAGTCTTTTAGGCGGGTGGTGACCTGGGGAGGGACAGCCCAGATCCTCTGCCACCATGCAGCCTGGAGATTTAGTCCTGAACCTGCATACCTGGGCCTTGCTGTGGAAGATCTTGGTCACCGGGATTCCATCTGGAGTAGGTGGGGAAACTGCACCTGCTCCATCTGGGCTGTCCCAGTGATATTGGGGCCCAGAGAGATCTCCAGCACTGTGGTGTCTTCCGGGACTTGCTGCTGTGTCTCTGGACCAGGGCTGTGGGTGTGCTGAGATGGTGCCCAGAGACTAATTGTGGGCCTGACAGCCAGACTTCTGGGCAGGTGGGGACCCAGGGAGGGACAGCCCAGGTCCTCTGCCACCATGCGGCCTGGAGATTTAGTCCTGGAACCCGTATACCTGGGCCTTGCTGTGGAAGCTCTTGATCACCAGGATTCCATCTGGAGTAGGCAGGGATACTGCACCTGCTCCATCTGAGATGCCCCAGTGATATTAGCTTGGTATGAGGCCTGGAGGGACCTCCGGCATTGTGGTGTCTTCTGGGACTTGCTGCTGTGTCTCTGGGCCAGGGCTCTTTGTACACTAAGGTCCACATTACAAAATTTTTAGCAGATTATATCTTGGTGGGGTCCATCCTGAGATGGTGGAGTCAGGCTTGGAGTATGGCAGCAATTTTAGATTGTGGAAGCAAGTGGCTGCTGGGGACGCTGCTTGGGCGGGCACAGGCCAATCCGCCCCCTCCAATTTACTCCGGACTGTTCAGCCATGTAGGAGTCCGAGCTTAACTGCGACTTTTGATTTATTTAGGGGTCTTTGAGGCAAGGCCAATAGTAGAGCTTACAGGGTGGTGCTGGAGTTGTTTCATGAGGGTGACCTTCAGTGCTTCTATGTGTATTGGGAAGTGGGGAAGGTAGCCCATCCCAACTCTGAGTGACCTTGTATAGCTGAGCCAGAGTTGGTTTGTGAGTGTGACTCCTACATAACTAACTTTTGGCTATTTATTGATAAACTTGTTCCCAAATTGTTGGGGTCTGGCCAAAGGCACAGCAGCAATTTTGGGGTATTGGTAGCCTGAAGGCAATATCAGGCTGTTGATGCACTCACCCTGCAGGTACAGGTTGACCTGTTGGCGGAAGCAATGTCCTTTTTGCATAAGCACAGGAAAACAGTTCATGATATGCTTCGTAACATGGGAGTTAATTGACTCCAAATAATATTTACTCCTGGGCATCCATCATATTTACCTGACTTAACCCTCAGTTGTCTTCACTTCCTAACACCACCAGGATTCCATCTGGAGTAGGCAGGGAGACTGCACCTGCCTAAGGAGAGTCCCAACAAAGGGACTGGATGGACCCAGGGCAAGCTATAAGCTACCCTGGCATCAAAAGGGAACAAGATAAGCACCATAAGTATAATATGTTAAGAGCATGGTCATGGAACAAACTCTGTCATGATTCAAAAAGAAGTACTTGAATCAAGTATGACATCATTGGTCTGACCGAGACAAGAAGGCATCAATCACATCACACCATTTTCAACACTGGGGAAGAACTGTTCCTCGGAACATGCGACAAAAGAGGCGTCAGTGGAGTCGGTGTCCTTGTCAACACAAACTTGGCTATGAGCATTGATTCATTCGAATGCCTAACCCGAATTGGACGATTACACTTGAATAGATGTGGCTATCTGCCGGCAGTTTCTATCTTTGTTGTCTACACACCAACATCCTATTATGATGAAGGAGAAATTGAGAAGTTCTACATGGAGTTGGAGAAGTTCTATAAAGAAGACCACACCTTTTACAAGATCATTGTCAGTGATTTTAATGCCAAGATAGGACCGAGAAGATCAGCCGAAGAACTCCACATTGGGACCCACGGCCTAGAATGGAACAAACAGGGTGAGAGACTGTCTGAGTTCATCATGTAGACCAGGACCCTGCTGGGGTTAGGAAATACTAACCAGGCCTGAGGACTGTAGTCTAGGATATATAGAGAGATGTCCCCAGAAAGTCATCCTTTAAGCTTAATATATCTCTTACTGTGTTCATACAAAATGACTAGAAATATTATAAGAAGTAAATTTACTATAGCTAACGAAAGGAGAAAGCAATACACCCTAGGTGGGATCACACCCTTGCACAGATCTCCTAGTAATCTTGAGGGCTGAACCCTCAAATGAGATTTTGTCCTTGAGTTAATCTCCTAGAACTTCTCCTGAAGGAGTAGTTTTCCCTCTGTTGTTATGACAATATTCAACCCCACCTATGTGTACCCCCACCCTTCATGATTCCTATATAACTATGCTATAAGGGGAAGGAAGGTACTATGAGACTACGACGAGATAAGGAAGAAGATATAACGAAAGAGAGGACTTTGAGGTCTACGAAGACACTAGGATGATGCAACTATGATGACTGGGACTATGACCAAACTATGACTACGATTTTGCTGTAAGGGGGTAGATCGAACTACCCTGGGAGGAGAGAGAAATAAACTACCAACCACCCTGGGGCCCTGTTACTCCGTTCCCCTAGTCCTTTGTCCATCTGTCACTGCCATGGGTCAGCCTGAGGAGGCGGCTCTTGGCCACTGAACACTCGAGTTCCACACTCCCACTCTTTTCTTTTGAAATTCATAGTCTGCCATAGAGGCAAACTCAGGAGCGGGGGAGGGATGGGGGTGGTGGGAAGAAAACTGGGGATACTAGTGATGAAAAATGTACACTGCTGAAGGGACTGTTGTTGGAGCATTGTACTACTGAAACCCAATCATGAACAACTTTGTAACTGTGCATCTATCTCACTGCATTTCAGAGAAGCATGGGCCTGCAGGACATATCTGCTTGGTGGCCAAGAACCATTCCCCTAGCAGGTCCATGGCCACGGATGAATGAAGGACCAGGGAATGGGGGAACAGAAGAACAGAGCCCCAGGCTGGTTGGTAGTCAGTTTATTTCTCTCGCTTCTCCTTCGCCCCTCTTAGCAGCTTCATTCTTCTGCTTCTCTCTTACAGCGTAGTTATTTCTTCTACAGAGTTGTTAGTTCTTTTCCCCCCTTACAGTGCCAATATTTCTTCCCTATTTACAGCATCGAATGATCTCCCTTTGTTTGATCTCTCTCCTTACAGCATAGTTATATAGAAATCATGAAGGGTGGGGGTCCACATAGGTGGGGTTGAACAGTGTCATAACAACAGAGGTAAAGCCCCTCCTTCAGGGGAAGTTCTAGAAGATTAACTCAAGGACAAAATCTCATCTGAGGGTTCAGCACTCCAGATTATCAGGAGATCTACTCAAGGGTGGGATCCCTTGAGAGAAAGAAAGGGTGTATTGCTTTCTCCTTTCTTCATCTAGTAATCCATTTAACCAATCACAGTAAATTTACTTCTTACTAATATTTCTAGTCGCTGGGAGCAGCAGCCCAGCGGATCTTCACTGCCTCAACTGCCTCCACTGCCCAGCCACCTCCAGGACGCTTTCCAGACATTCCAGCTGAGACTCACACATGGGTGGAGCCCCGCAGAACTAGGAAAGTGGAACTCTGTGACCTTGGACTCCAGGCTCGACAGACCAGGAGTGGAGATCCTCTGCCTGCTCCCAGCAGCCCAACAGACCTCCACTACCTCCACTGTCTTCACTGCCCAGCCGCCGCCATGGTCCAGGATGCTTTCCGGATGCTCAGGCCAGGACTCATGCACGAGTGAAGTCCCATAGAACCAGGGAAGCGGAGCTCTGTGACCTTGGTATCCAGGCTCAATGGACCCGGGAACAGAGATCCTCTGCCTGCTCCCAGCAGCCCAGCAGACCTCCACTACCTCCTCTACTTCCACTACCCAGCCACCACCATGCTCCAGGACGCCCGCGCAACACATCATAAAACACTTAATACAAGATTACCGCACTCTATTTGATGGGGTTCAAATATGGTTTGAACCATTGGAACACCTGCAAGAACGATTAGAGGCTGCCCTAAAAGCCTCTATCCCTCTCGGAGAGCCTGGCAAGCTACCAAGAGTGTCCCATCTAACTATATTGATTAGCTCCTAAGGTTCTTAAAGGGGATGCATGTTCCATATAATCATTCATTGACATTATAAGCACCTATGTTAATGGCGTTACCACACAGCTACCGACTAATGAAAGAGTCCAGTAATTGTTTCACAGAAGTATGCACTGTTTCTTCAATTAAGTGGATTCATCACTTAATACATAGAAAGTCTCCACAGTTTTCAGAGGATCTGACAGTGCATCAGGTGATGAGAATGACTAAAATTGAAAATGGGCCTCTCAACTTCAAAAGTCAATGCATACAAAGGCAGTCAATTATAGAAATAGACATGTATAAAAACAAATACTAAACATTTGCTATGGAATAGAAAAGAGAACTAGAAATCAGACCAAAAATAAAAAATTATGGGTCAAGAGTCATGAATACTTATTGATAAAGTGATGGCTAAGCAAGAAACATTTATTGCCTCCAGTCTATTGGCTTCCTGTGAATTTTAGAAGCATAGTATGCAGGGCTGGAGATATAGCACAGTGGGTGGGACATTTGCCTTGCATATGGTTCACTCAAGTGTGATATTCAGCACTGGATAGGAAAGAATGTCCCTCTGAGCATGGAATAAGGAGTAATCACTGAGCACCACCACATGTGGCCCCCAAATCAACCAAATAAAATAAAATTATGCACAAGTACATTCTTTGTAGCTCCTGCATGACCCAATTTTAAACAGGCAGAGTGTACATAGCATGCTATGCTATGCCTACTTTACTCTTCAATATCATCTACTGTGTAGAGAAACGTCAACTGGCTTTTAAAATATACAGCTTTATAGAAACACGGGACATTTCTAACTTAGCTTCATCTAGAGGGCAAGGTCTAGGAATTCAAAACTTACTTGAAAGGTTTAAACCTACTGTTTAATCCTTTACAACACTCTAACTGTCTAGTTTAAAACCAGGATTCTGGTTTACTCTCCTTGTGGGCTTGCATGGAAATTCTTATGGAAGAGGCCAGCTGTTTGCTTCCTCTCATCTCTATCTTGATTCATTCAAGACCTGCAACTTTGTGAGCAACACATGTGGAGCATTGAGAAAGGGGTATGGCTACCCAGTCAGTCACCTTTATTAACTCAACCCTGGAAATTAACAGGGTGACAGATGTCACAATCAGATCACCCTCACTTTCAGCTCCTTGAAGAATCATCTACATTTGATCCTGGAAAAATAAACTTTTGCAAATGAACTTTTGCCAATAAACTCTCTTCTTTTCTATTCAGTTGCTCTTGTGCCTTTTTAAAAGTAACAATATCAATGTGTCTGTACATGAGTTTAGTACATTAAAAGCCCCACCCCCATGGATATTATTTGCCTACAAATAATCTATGTTCTTTTTCTGACTACCTCTTTTGGGAAAAAATAATAAATTATTTGCTCCATATTCTGAATCTTGGTTCTTTTAACTAATCCTTAGAATAAGATGTGTGTGTGTGTGTGTGTGTGTGAGTATGTGTGAGTGTGTTGGAAGGTAGGGTGGCAGACAGGGGCGTGTGGTATGGCCATGCCAAGTATTACTCAAGGACTAACTGCTTTTGGATCTTTACTCAATAGACATTTTGAGAAGTGCATGAAGAATCAGGCAATGTTAAGGATCAGACCTCGTGCCCTAAACTTGAAGCACGTGCAGTAGCCCTTTGCACCATCTCCCATACTACCCATCAATGATTCTTAATTTCTTTTTTCATGTATTTCCCCTTTCCAATGAAGAAATATTTATGCAACCCTGGGTATATAAGCATAAAAAATAAGTACACAAATTAAACATTTACTGATAATACATCATACAAGATGTTGAATACTAAATTCAAAAGTATTATGGAGACAGAGGGATACACTTAAAATTTACATCTTTGCACACATGCATACAGGCACACATATATATATTATTATATCTATATTATTTAGGGTTTATTTAACTGTGAGATTAAGGTGAACATTATTAGTATTTTATTTTAAGTAGTTTTACATTAATTTTATGTGTTTTGTTGTCTGAAGAATTTTATATTTTATTTTTATGAAAAGCAGCACTTGCATGGTCTTTAATACATGATATACCTTTGTCTAGATTTCATCATGGAAATTGTCAAAATTAGCATTTCACAGTTTTTCTTGCTGTCAACATAAATACTTTGTAGAAAAAAGGGTTTATTAATCATCCTAGGTGGCTTTATATAACTGTCCTCTTACCATCAAAAAATGAAAAAATACAATATTATGGAAATTGCAAGTACAGAAAAAACTTATGGTACCGGCGCCCGCCCGATTCCCGCCGCACCCAGCGCCCAGCTCCGCGGGACTGCGCCAGCCATCCGCCGGCCCCTTCCCCCCAGGTGTGTAGGGGACCCCAGCCCGGAGCGGCCCCTGACCCAGCCGCGCGCCCGCTGGATTCCCGCCGAAGGCCAGCGTGTCCTCCAGGATCCTGGGAGGGAGTGGCCTGGGACGGGTTAGGGGCGTGGCCTCT
>JAOXYA010000001.1:68649976-68660634 GCA_028565675.1 Sorex palustris
CGCTCTTCCGATCTTCCACTTCCCTTTCCCCTTACCCTTCTCCCTCCCTCCCTCCCTCCCTCACCCTCACCCTATATCTAGTGGTGTCCAGTGCTTACTCCTGGCCCTGTGGTCAGGGATCACTACTGGTGGGAACCATATCGGGTACTGAGGAATGACCTCTGGTTAGATGCATGTAAAACAAGCACCCTACCTACTTTAACTTATATTTTCAAAAAACCTCTTTCCAGGCTAAACCATAGTGTTTTTAATCATCATAATGGCTACCTGTCCTATTTATTTACATTATGATCTTTACAACCAAATCCTTATAGCATCAAGGTTTTCCTGTAATAACAGTGGACATCTGGTGGCAGAAATAGTAAATGCCTGGGAAAGGCATTTACACTGCATATGGAAACCTGGGTTTCAATCCCTGGCACCACATATGGTCCCCCAAGCCCCGCCAGAAGTGATAAAGTTACAGTTTCCAAGAATCTATCAGCTTGTTAAATGAGGACTTACTGTGCTAAAGTCTTAGAAAAATTTGTGTCTTTGTAACATGTTGGTGATTGGTGGTTGTCTCTGGGGCAGGCTTTACCTCATCCACAGCATGCGAGGCCCTTAGACTCCTAACTTTGCTACTGTGGAAGGAAAGGGAGACTCGACCCCTAGGAGGGCCTTGGTTGGTTGTGCTAAAGAGACTGCTCATATAATCAACTTCAACAGCTTCTCGCAGGAGCGAAAGTGAACGAACTGACCAAGCATCGCCAGACTGCCCTCCATCTCGCAGCACAGCAGGACCTGCCCACGATCTGCTCTGTCCTCCTAGAGAATGGGGTGGACTTTGCCGCTGTGGATGAGAATGGAAACAATGGTAATTGCCAGTTATTCCTCTATATCCCGTGCCAAGTGCCTTTAGCAACACCTGCATTCTGGAGGGTGGGGGCGCAATGTCCTCTTGAAACAGCTTCCTTTAGGAGAGTACTCTGACAGGAGATGCCCTGTGCTTGACAGCTAGCCTGTACTAACTACTCCCTGTGCAGCCCCTCAGTCTGAGTGCTAAGTCCCAGAACTCCTAGATCACTTTTTATGAAACTATGAACTATCCTTAGAGAATTGCAAAAGCAAAAAGCAAAGGCTTTTACGGGGTTGTTTATTACTCATTCTTGGGAGAGTATGGCTCTGTGATTAAGCCATTGGTTGTTCAAGCTGATTCCATTGAAAGCTTGAAGGAATAGCCCATATGTTTTGCATGCAGGAAGCCCCAGTACCCCACATAACTCCCAAGCACCAAGCCAACAGTAGCCCCTGAGCACTGCCAGGTGTGGCTCAAGAAAAACAACAAAAAAGTTTAAAAGAGGAGATTTGTGAGGAGGAGTTGGTGTATTCTACGTATGCCTCTAGGCTTGTGTAGTAAGAAAATTTACTCCACAGCTCTTCATCTTGCTGTTATGCACGGCCGGCTTAACAACATCCGGGTCCTGCTGACGGAGTGCACTGTGGATGCTGAAGCCTTTAATCTGAGGTAAGTGAGTATGGCCCAGAGCTGAGGCCAGCGCTCAGGTGCCTGCCCCAGGCACACGCTACAGAACTGGGTGGGCCGAAGCGATAGGGCACTTGCCTTGCACATGGGCAACCCAGGTTCAATCCCTGGCATCCCATATGGTCCCCCAAGCACTGCCAGGGAGTAATTCCTGAGTACAGAGCCAGGAGTAACATTTCCGGGTGTGACCAAAAAAGCCAAAAAGAAAAGAAAAGAAAAATACACTGTAGAAAAACTTTGATGACCTCTTGAGAGTATTATAGCCTGTTGTGTGTGCAATTCCAGTGATCACAACAGCACCATCATCCACAGAATGGCAGAGAGAAGGGGGAGGAAGGGCGAAAGTTAAAATATAAAAACATTTTTTTAAATGTATAACTTACTTGGTATCCTTTGCGTTTATTTGTTTATTTTTGGTATCCTTTACATTTATACAGCCTCACAAAATCAGAGAATTCTGTTTTATGTATTATGGTTGTGGCAAATACCTACCTAACTCTTCCCATCTGTTTCTTAGAGGCCAGTCACCACTGCACATTTTGGGGCAGTATGGCAAGGAGAATGCAGCGGCTATCTTTGACCTCTTCTTAGAGTGCATGCCTGAGTACCCCCGAGACAAGCCTGACACGGAAGGAAACACAGGTACCTAATAAGGTGTCTGTCTGTCCTGTCTCACTTATGCTTCCTGCTCCCCGGAAGCTAAGAAAGAATCAGGTCTCATATAGCCCAGTGCATTTCATCTCAGCGTTCTAAGCGTCTCTCACAGATCCCTGATGGAGTTTGGTAAAGTCTGAATCTAACACATCTAGATGTATTTAATGCTCCAGGGACATACCTGTGTCCAAACAGGTCTGTCTGCTATTTTCTTTGGTTTTGGTTTTTAGTTTATGGGGCCATACATGGCGGTGCTCAGGGGCACTCCTGGCTCTGTGCTCAATAGATCATATGTAGTACTAGGGGTTGAATGAGCTCTGCCATGTGCAAGGCTAAAGCCTTAACCCCTGTAGTATCTCTCCTGCCCCAGTTTTGTTTGTTTAGGTTTTGGGGCCAGAGTGGTGCTCAGGGGCTACACCTAGTCCTGTGCTCAGGAGTGACCACTGGCAGTGCCCGGGGGACCATACCTTGTGCTGGCAATTTTAAATGGGGATGGCAGGAGCCTTACTTCCTATGCTCTTACCTCAGTGTCACCCTGTTTTTTTTGTTTTCATCTACTTCTAATCCAGTCAGCTGCAGTCCTGCTCAAATTGCCAGTGGTAGGAGAAAGGAAGTATAATTGTCTAAGGGCCGGGGGAGTTGAATCAAGTGTTAGAACCATGTGTATTACATGTGAGGCCTCCAGCCTGGCTCCCTGAGCACCACCAGCTCTAACTGTGGGCTCCTAAAACACTGTCACTTGTGACACTAGTGATTCCCTGTCAGACCTACAGCACTGGACCAGATGCTGCCAGGAGTGTCCCCCAGACTGCTGTCTATGATGAGGCTGTAAAACCGCCTAATACTAGAGGGGCCGCAGACTTCAGGCACTTGCCTTGCACGGGGCTGTGGCCACAGCAGTATTCTGGATCAATTTCTAGGTTTTGAAGGATTGTCCGTATTGTTTTCCAGAAAGGCTGGACTGGTGGGCATTCGACAGTGGGATATTTTCCCTTTAGAGCCTGACCCCTCCCCAGTCCCAGGCTGGGAAGGAAAGGCTGAGCAGGAAAGGCTGTTTCTGGAGCCCGTGAGACGGTGGGGCCTGCTCGGGACAGTCTGGAGGGAAGCTGCTGCAGCTCTGCTTCTTTTCCAGCGCTGCTCTTAGCCTACATGAAGGGGAATGCCAACTTATGCCGCGCCATCGTCCGCTCCGGGGCTCGCCTAGGGGTGAATAACAACCAAGGAGTCAACATTTTTAACTACCAGGTCGCCACCAAGCAGCTTCTTTTTAGACTGTTGGGTGAGTAGCTTACTTTCTCCTTCCTTTCACTGTGAGCAGTTTGAGATTTGATGATCTAGATGTTTTCTTCTGTAAATCTCAAATAATCTTGCTCTAAGATTGGAACCAATAGTTTTCCAGGCCATTTTCTTCTCGTGCACGGAAGGGCCTTTGAGCCCTTTCAGGATAGTCACATTTGGGGCGGTCTTATCCCCTGGTCCAAACAGATGTCTGAGCTCCAGGCAGGTCAGTGTCCGGTAGCTCCCGGCTGCTTGTCTGTGCACACTTCCTTCTTCACCCCATTCTCTGCAGCCTTCAGTTTGCCTTCTGCCTCAGCCTCAGCTCTTCTCTGTGTCCCTTGTATAGGGAAGAGAGCTCCATTTTTACTTTTAATTTTTTTAAGTTAGGATCACACCCGGTGATGCTCAGGTATCACTTCTGACTCTATACTCAGGAATTACTCCTGATGGTCTTCAGGAACCATATGGGATATCTGGAGTCAAACTTGGATCCAGCGCATGCAAGGCAAGTGCCTTACCCACTGCACTATCTCTCCACCAACCACCCTTTCTTTTCCCCTTCAGTTTTTTGTTGGGAGAGCTTCGTTCTGGAGCATTTTGTATTTGTCTGTCTCTGCTGCTCCTTGTTGGGGTGGCAGAGTCAGAATGCCTCTGGACCTACCTTGTCACTGCTGTCTTCACTCACCGTGAAGAGATAATAGGGCTAGTTCCTTGCCCTACTGTATGGACACATACAAGTGCAGAAATACTAATGACTCTGATCCTGATGCCACTGACTTGTCCATTGCCACAAAGCTGGGTTGCAGCCAGTACCAAGCACAGTATATCTAGTTTACCATAGGGTCAGGGTAATATTCTTGTTTGACCTTTTGAAAACTTCTAAAAGGAGTCCTTCATGGGGCCAGATAGGGCATTTGCTTTGCACACGACCAACACAGGTTCAATCTTTGGCACCCCATATTGTGCCCCCAAGCACCACCAGGAGTAATTCCAGAGTGCAGAGCCAGGAGTAATGTCGCTGGGTGTGACCCAAAAAGAAAAAAAGGGGAAAAAATGGAGTCCTTTGGCTTGCCGTCAGGTCAAAGGTGCCAGGAATGACTGATTCATGTGCTGGACCCCCCCTGGTAGGCTTAGCCTAGTGAGCAGAACACTCAGAACAGTGCCTGGTTCCTAGCCTGTGGGAGCCCAAATAGCACATACAATTATCTCCACTGTCTGACCCACCGTGGGCCATCCCAAGGGGGCAGTAGTAGCCTAAATGCAATTAGGGCGCCAGTTTTCTTGATTCATTTTTTTAAAAATAGCTACTGGGGCTGGAGAGATAGTATAGTGGGTGAGGCGCTTGCCATGCTTGCACCTAACCTGGATAAAATCCCCAGCATTCCATGTGGATCCCCCAAAACCACCAGGAGCAATTCCTGACTGCAGGGCCAGGAGTAACCCTTTAGCATCGCCAAGTGTGACTCCCGAAAATAAAATTTTAAATTTAAAAAAATTGTGAAATATTTTTAGCTATCAGGGGAGGGGGACGCTGAATTATTTATTTTTCTTTCCTGAAAATGGGGGGCATTGGGCCAAATAAGGTTGGGGAACCTTTGCTGTATACTGATAACTCCCAACCCAAGGGTCCTTGTCTTCTGCAGTCTCAGAACGGAACTCCAAGCTGGCTTTGGTTCTTCTCTTGTGTCTCCTCTTATTGGTGGTTCCACCACCAGCTTAGTCCTTCCAGAATCCTGAGAGTCACCTTTGACTTCCTGTTCCTGCCTCCCTCTCACAAGCCCACTGTTTCTCTTGTCTTTGTCCCATGCTCCGTATCCCTTACCATCCAGTGCCTGCCTGCTCTCCTAGCTCCAGTCCCCGACCTCTCCCCCAACTGCCCACTTCACATTCCACCACACACCTGCCATCACCACAGCATGCTGGGCCGATAGTTACTACCTTAAGCATCATTTCCTTTTCTCCAGTCAGCTTATTCTCTGAATTCTCCTCTGTGAAGCTCAGCGTTTGATTTAGGACATATGTCCCTTCATTCTTCATGTCACCCTGTCATATGGTGTTTTATTCTCTGTGTGCTGTGCTGCTCCCTCTGAGCGCCGTCTTGCCTAGGACTTATGCCGTCACAGCATTCTGAGCGTTCTGCCTCTGTTACAGATATGCTGTCCAAGGAACCGCCATGGTGTGACGGCTCCAACTGCTACGAGTGCACTGCCAAGTTTGGAGTCACAACTCGCAAACATCACTGGTAAGACACACCCCACCCCCCGCTGGAGGCCTGATGGGGCTTCTGTGATGCTCTTGCTTCTTTTTCCATGATAAGCCATGACCTTGCCAGGATCCTGCACCATCCTGGGCAAAACTTGACTTGTTGGAGAGAGAGACAGCACAGCCCAGCATTAAATTGAGAATTGCTGATAGAAGGTGGGAAGATTTGGGCGGGTAGCTTGCCAGGCTTTGCCGTGCGGGCCAGATACTCTCCATAGCTTGTCAGGCTCTCCAAGAGGGGTGGAGGAATCAAACCCGGGTCGGCCGCATGCAAGGCAGATGCCCTACCCACTGTGCTATCGCTCCAGCCCAGAGCCTTAACTTGACTGGGATTCTGTTTTCATGAACTAATCATTGCATTGTACACATTGCTCTTCTGTCTGGACTGGAGATGAGCTGACCCTAGAATGTTGGTCATAGGTTTGCCTTGCCACAGGGGATGTTCTCTAGTACCTTTCTCACATATTTGATTTTTTTTTTTTTTTGCTTCCACAGTCGCCACTGCGGACGTCTTCTTTGCCATAAATGCTCAACCAAGGAGATTCCTATTATAAAGTTTGATCTGAACAAGCCTGTGCGAGTCTGCAACATTTGCTTTGATGTCCTGACTCTGGGAGGGGTCTCCTAGTGAGCTCCAGGAGTCCAGCCATTTCCCCAGTCACCTCCTCAGCAGCAGCTCTGCTCACCAGCCTGACCCCACCCAGAGCAGGAGCTGGCGGTGTCTTCCTATGGCAACAGACTGGAGCAATTAAGGACCATGGTGTGCTAGATCCCCTGGAAACGATTCTGTATGATTGTCGGTGTGTTCGTCCGTTGATTGAGTTCACTAGAAGTCTCACGAATTGGACCAGGCCATTGAAGGCTATGTACTAAATGTGATAGACGTTAGACCCCATTCTGCTAGCAACATGCAAGGACACTTCAAATACCATTTTCCCTCCCGGTAGCTCAGTGTCATCTTAGCATTCACGAAGTCTTCCTGTCTGGGCTGACTCCCTAGGCAGAGCATCACAGTAGGAAGCTGGCGTCTGGCTGCTGACGAGAGCTGGCTTTACTCTAGGGTAAGTGGCTGTAGACTTTTCTGCACAGTGTCTTCATAAAGATCATAGAATCCTCTTGCTCTGAAATTTTTGTCTTACTATGTTGCTGTTAGATGCTCAGCTATATTTTTAGTGAGCTACCCTTTTGGAAACAAAAAAGTGAAATCTTTCTAAACAGGGTTCAGAGATGAGAGCTGAAAAATCGTGGCCTTAACAACTGAAAGCTTTACCAGTATTCATGCAACTCAGGTGTCATGGGTGCAGTCCGGCAGCTTGACACCTCCTAGCCGCTGTCTTGTTTGCTCATCTTGCCGTGTCCTGTCTGGAGTCAGTCACTCTGCCGCTAGGGATGGTGGAGGAAATGCACTTTTCATTGTGCTGCACTTTTTTAGGCCTGCATTATTAGCGATTCTACTTTTAAAATCCATATTCAAAAATCACATGCCCATGCATCAATAATTCTAATGATCAACTCCTGGCTGGGCCTCAGCTTACACTAAGTCTTGAAGGAAAAACTCCCGCAGCGGGATTCATTGGGAGCAAGAGTCGCACAAGCCAAGTGAGGAGGGGGAATCGTCAGCCGCAAGTTGGCAGAGCCTGTCTCCTTGACGTGAGGCCTCTTGCTGGAACCTGCCCTGGTATACTGTGAATGCTGCTGGTCCTCTAGCCCAGTTCTGCCCGGCTGCAGAACCAACCACTGGAGGCCCTGACCGAGAGTGTGTCCCTATTTTGGAAGGCTTCGGCTTTCGTGCTGAATAAGACCCTCAGAACTCATTGGGCCTTAGTAGCTGCTAGTACGAATATTAAAACTGAGGTGTTAAATTTCCTTTCTTTAGAAAGTCTGGCCAGTTTTTTAAAGTGCACATTTAAAGAGAAACTTCTGTTTTAAAAAATAAAAAAGTCTGAAATGAACAATGTGTGTTGTACAGTTACACTCAAAAGATTAATAATCTCATTTGAAAAAAATAATAATCTCATTCCTACTTATTTTTTAATAACCACTACATTTTTTGCATTAATTACGTACGTATGGATCTAAGTGTAAAAGGGACTAATTTTTTGTTTGTTTTCAACAATCTGTTTTTTGTTTGTTTTAGGTAGTGGTATGTCCTCTCTGTTGCTATAGAATTACACATTCTGTTGCCTAAATGTGTGTGTAAAAGGAGTTGATAAAACCAGAGTGCTACATTTTTTTTAAATATTTCTGTGATTTATAATATATATGTATACATATATATGCTTCTATGTTAATATGAGCTTGTGCACAATGTTCAAAGAAAAAATTAGAAGGGTCCCCTGCCCCCTGAAGTCTGTGAAATATTTCATATAGAATTTTTATCAAAAAACTCATCCTGGCAAACACTTGCCCATGTGAGGCATGGGCACGATTCCTTTCCTGTTGCCTGCACAGGGCCATGAGGTAGGACTTGGTTCAGTGGCTTGATTCTCTCGTTGGAAAACATGATAATTATGCTTCTAATATGAAATGAGGTGGTCGGTACTTTCATACTTGTTCTTTCCATGTCTGTGCTGGAGAGAGGACAGGCATTCAGTCAGGGAGAAGGCTGCTTGTCCCTTCTTGCCCCATCATACCAATGCCTCTGATTGCACTGAAAAATCCGGTTGAAAATACACCAAGTCAAGCTTCTGTTCCTTCAGAGACTGCCCTAGTACTGTTTGAATTTTCATTGGCTCCAGAATGCATTTCATCGAGCTAATAAAAGCCCCTTCCCACATGCTCAGGCACTCGCCCTGCCATGCTTATGCTCACTGGGCAGCATACCCCAAGTTCCATGAGTGGGGGCTATTCTGGTGGGCCCTCCACGCTGCCCTGGTAGGACTGGACATGCTCAGTCCTCCTTTGTGCCCTCCAGGCTTTGTGCTCTCAAGACTTGACTAGAGACCTGCCTGGCTGTTTTTACTACCTTTTAACACATACCTTAAAACACATAGCAGAATCCTAGTTTTATTAATTTAGAACGTTCTAGAAAGTGAATGAATAGACCAGAAAGAGTAATTGTCACTGAAATTCCTTTTGGTCATTGTTCAACCTTGTTATGCTGAATTGGTGTTTTAACTGCCTCTTACTTATTAGGCTTACTATACAAAGTTAAATTTGGGGAAGGGGGGCAGGCCACACCTGGCACTCAGGGGTTGCTCCCAGCCTGGTGCTTGGGGACCCAGGCGGTGCCTGGAAGTGCTGCAGCCCTTTGTGCCATCTCTAGGGCCTTGAACAGTCTTTTCTTTTCTTTTTTTTTCCCCTTAAAGATGAAGGTACAAACCATGTGCTCTACATAAATTGAATGGCTGAAACTAACTTGTACGATCTTTTAACACAGGAATTTCCCACAAACTTAAAGTGCCTACAGTTAGGACTTTTAAAATTATTAGTTCTTATTATGGTGGTGTCACACTGAATGATGTTCTAGAACATGTGTTCCTTTTGGAGTTCGTTGCCTGTGCACTGTCAGCCCCACTTACCAGTTTAGTAGAGGCAGCGTTCAACTGCTCAGCTCACCTGCCAGAGTCTCTCCAGGAGTAGGGTCCCTGTGACCTTGTTTAGTCCTCTACCTCAGAGCCCTGTATCATTTCTGACCTCCCTGTTCAGCTTCCTGGGTCTTAGTCCTGAGTGGGGTCCCTGTATGGAGCTCAGTTTGCTTGTGGGTTCACCACTCCTACCCAGTCACGCCCCCTCAGCTGTGGTTTTGAGTAGCCTCAGCTAATTTTGCCCGCAGGCATGGAGTGGAAGGAAAGTCTAGATTTGGGGGACAGCCTTGGTAACCATCTCGGTTTCTTTTATCTGGAGAAAAAAACCACCACTGAACTATCTAATTCTTATACCTGAGAGGCAGACTCCTCAGGTGATGGCATTATGAGCAAGGAAAAGTGATACTTCCACTAAGACTTACAGGTTTGTACCTTGAAAGAACTCCTGTAACAAGCTTTCTCTCAGGATCTGGACTCACTTCCTGGAAGAATTGGGTAGGGACTGACAAGCCCAGCTCCACATCTGAAGCTCCAAAGCTTCCAACTCCCAGCCAGGAAGGTGGAAGCAGAGGGCCAGAATTTTCTGAAGGGGTTTGGAGGCCACATTCTCATTTTGTGGAAGTAAGCTGGTTGTTGAACAAGATTTTAAAACAAAGTAATTTAATTCCCAGAAGTTAAAACAGATGCCTTAAAGACTTTCTTTGGAAGATCATTGCCTGTACAGTTCCTTTTATTGTGTGGCATAATAATATGCTGTACAATAAATATGCCACACCTGTTACAACTGGCAGCATTGGTTTTTCCATAGCTAGAGAATCTTGAGTTGGCAGGCTGCTGACCTGAATGGCTTGTCCTTTTTGTGACAGATAATGTGGAGTGGCTGTTACCACAACCTGTGTGAAAACAAGGGGGAGGGCAGTAGCTGGGCAGAGACCACAGGCATATATTTGGGGAGATGATGGGACTTCCCAGCTATTTGGGGTGGTGCTCAGTGTGGGGTGATGACATCAGATAGGACCATGGCGCTTATCAGCATTGTTTCTTTGAAATACATGTAATGGAATGTATTTTTCAAATATTGATATTTGCATTTTCTGTAACAATTCCTTATAATAAAATGAAGTAAAATTGTGCATTTAAAACAGCTGTTTGTGGTCACTTATAATGCAGAAGTACCAGTAACTGTTGAAAGCGGACACCTTTTTTTGAGGGAGGAATGGGAGATCTGGATTTTTGGACCACATTGGGCGATCCTCAGGGATCACTCCTACCAGGCTTGGGCAACCACATGGGGTGCCGTGGATTGAACCTGGGTTGGCAAAAAGGTAAAGGCCCTTGCTCAAGCGGGCCCAGTAACGTCTCCATTGGAGACTTTGTTGTTACTGTGTCTGGCATATCGAATACATCACGGG
>JAOXYA010000001.1:68675371-68691679 GCA_028565675.1 Sorex palustris
CCCAGCATCCCATATGGTCCCCTGAGCACCGCCAGGAGTAATTTCTGAGTGCAAAGCCAGGAGTAACCCCTGTGCATAGCCGGGTGTGACAAAAATAAATAAATAAATAAAAATAAGATGCCTGCTTTGCACCCACCCCAGTTTTGATTCCTAGCACTACATATATGGTCCCCAAGCACCACCAAGAGTGATTCCTGAGAACAGAGCCAGGAGTAAGCCCTGAGCACTACTGAGTGTGGCCCCAATACAAAACCAAAAATGAAGAAAAAAGGAGGAAGAAGGAGGGGATGAATAGACAAAGACTATGAGGAGGTGGGAGAGGAAGAGGAGAATCATATTTCAACCTTCACTTCATATTCCCTTCCCCTTTCATTATAATTCACTTAAAAAACTGTGAGTTCCAGAGTGATAATACAGTGGGTAGGATGCTTTTCTTACACACGGCTGAGTTGGATTCGATCCCTAACACCACATATGATCTCTTAAGCCCTGCCGTGAATGATCCTTGAGTACAAAGCCAGGATTAGCCCTGAGCACCACCAGATATGGCCCAAACCCTTCAACCTCAAACATACACACACATACACGCGCATGCATATGCAAAATAAAATAATATACTTGGGGCTAGAGTGATAGTACAGTGGGTTGGGTGCTTGCCTTGCACGCAGCCAACCCGGGTTTGATTTCCAGCATCCCATATGGTCCCCCAAGAACCATCAGGAGTAATTCCTGGGTGCAGAGCCTGGAGTAACCCCTCTGCATTGCCGGCTGTGACCCAAAAAGCAAATAATGGTAATAATAATAATATACTGCAGGAGGGCTAGAGATAACACAGGGTTTAAGGTGCTTGTCTTGCATGCAGACCACCCATTTTGATCTTCAGCACCACACATGGTAGGTCCCTGAGCACCACCAGTGGTGATCACTTAACAGAGAGGCAGGAGTAAGTAAGTCTTGAATACAGCCAGGTGTGCCGCAACAGCAACAACAACAACAACTATAGCACTGTAGCACACTATCCTCCCGTTGTTCATCACTTTGCTCGAGTGGGCACCAGTAACGTCTCCATTGAGAGATTTGTTGTTACTGTTTTGGCATGCTGAATACGTCAGGGGTAGCTTGCCAGGCTTTGCCGTGCAGGCAGGATACTCTCAGTAGCTTGCCAGTCTCTCTGAGAGGGACGGAGGAATCGAACCTGGGTCGGCTGCATGCAAGGCAAACGCCCTACCTGCTGTGCCATCGCTCCAGCCCAACAACAACAACAACAACAAACCAAAATGCAATCAAGAGCTAGAGAGAGCTCAACTTGCAGGAAAGCACTGGGGCACAGGCTCTGCATGGAACCCTGTGTGTCTCAGCACTGCCAGGTATGGCAAAAAAGAAAAATCACAGGAAAAAATCATGAAACCTATAAAGAGAATCTGTGAAATACCTACCAACAAACTCATATTTCTTCTCATAAAATGAAAGCCAATTTTGAAGTGTCAGCATTTCAGAAAGTGACAGGTCAGAAACATCATCCACGAGGCCTGTTTCAGAGTAGTCCCCAGTCACGAATGCTCTGGACGCATCTCGGCCTGTCAGAGAAACATAGATTGCCTTGTAAACAACTTGCACTGCACCAATTCAACATTCTGTTTTCTGAGAAAAGATCTCTCTTTCGTTCATTTTCAGCAATACTGAATACAGCCAACCACTCTTCTTCACTTGTATGACCCGATACTCCTAGTTTTCCATCTCCTCTTTAATTTTTTTAAAAAAAATTTTGAGGCCACATCGCATGGTGCTCAGGGGTCACTCCTGACAGGCTCAAGGAACCATCTGGATTGTCAAGGATTAAACCTGGGTCGGTTGCAAGCCAGGCCAGTGTCCTATCCTCTGTACTATCTCTCTTACCCTCTCTAGATCTTTTTTGTTTTGTTTTGTTTTTTGCTTTTTGGGTCGCACCTGGCGATGCACAGGGGTTACTCCTGGCTCTGCACTCAGGAGTTGTTACTCCTGGCGGTGCTCGGGGGACCATATGGGACACTGGGAATCGAACCGGGGTTAGCCGCGTGCAAGGCAAACGCCCTACCCGCTGTACTATATCTCCAGCCTCCTCTCCAGATCTTTTTGTTTTAGAAATACAAATTTACTGGAAAGTAAGTAAAAGAGAAACTTCCCAGCAGTGAAAGAACTTAATATAGGACAAAGCTCCCTCTTGAGATCATTTTCTATCAGCCTCAGGGATCAATTCTTGTCCAACTCCTTTCTTCCATCCACATTCTCCACCTAACAATTTCATCTCCAATTTAACAATCTTCACATCCTCCACTTAACAATTCCAAACTCCCACAGTTTGGAATTCCACCTTTATGCCAAACGCCGTCAGATATTAAATCTTAACCTCAGTTTTCTCTTGATCTCCGGACTTGCGACAGCCATCAGTGCAAAATGTCTGCTCTGAGGCAAAAGAGATAGGACAGTGGATAACACACTTGCCCTGCATGCTGCCAACCCAAATTTAATCCCCGCCACCGCCTATGGTCCCAAACCTTCCAGAAGTGACCCGAGTGCAGAGCCAGGAGTTAAGTCCTGAGCAAAGCTGTAGTGACCCCCAACACCAAAACAAAATGTCCACACTACCGACTAATATATTTGTTTGGAGGGCCACACCTAAACAAGCTCAGAGCTTACTCCTGCCTCTGCATTCAGTAATCACTCATGGTGGGGCTCAAGGGACTGTATGGGGTGCTGGGGATAGAGTTGGGTATGCAAGGTAAGTGCCCTACCCACTGTACTCTCTCGCCAGCCCCTACTATATTCTAACCGTCCAGGGGCAGGATATTTCAAAGAGTCGGAGTGCATGCAGGGCATGCAGAGGCCACTGCTGGGCTCAACCAATACTGTTTCATTGGGCCTAAGCATTGAACTGTCCAGCCTGCACAACTGGAATGTGTCTCATCAGGAGTGGCTCCTGGACCTGGAAGGGCACCTCCTCCTGGCAAGAACATGCCTGCACTTACCTAAGTGCCTACACCCCAGAAAACCTTTATCTAGTCTAGTATTCCCAATCTCATGAAATTATCAATCATTTGCTCAATCAGAAACATAGTCCTTTACACTTCCTTTATCCTTCATATCCAATCAGTTTCCAAATCCTATGATTCCCCCCACCCCCACGTCCCATCACTGTATCACTGTCATCCCACTGATCATCTAATTACCCGAATGGGTGTCAGTAACATCTCTATTCCTCCCAGCCCCGAGATTTTAGCAGCCTCTTCTTACTCGTCCAACTGGAGGCTCTTTCAGGGTCAGGGGAATGAATAATGATATGTCAATACTGTATCTGGCATATCGAATATGCCATGGGGAGCTTACCAGGCTCTGCCCATGCGGGCTGGGTACTCTGAGTAGCTTGCCAGGCTCTCCGAGAGGCATAAATGGGTAGGAAGTGTCTTATAATGTGTCTGCACAGTCTGGAAAGCGGCCTGGAGCATGGCGATGGTTGGGCAGTGGAGGTCGGCTGCCGGGGCTGGGTCCCTTGGGGTAGGGAGGGCTCCCAGCGCTCCGGGCCACTTTCCATGAATGAAGTCCCACGGAACCCACACCCCATATCAATCTACTTTTCTTCATCTACTATGAAGCAGACCCAGGCTGTCATTTTGGGAGGTAACGGTGGGGAGAGAAGCACACCCAACCTGTGCTCAGAGATCACTCCTGGGGGAGGCACAGGGCCTTATGTGGTGCTGGGGATCAAACCCAGGTCAGTCTCATGCAAGGCAAGTACCCTACTCACTATACCATCACTCTGGCCCATGCTATCATTAATTTTTTAATTGCTAAAGCAGACCCCAGTAGGCCTTCACATTCAACCCTTCCCTATTTTTCTATTTTGTTTCTGGGCAACACCCAGCAATGCTCAGAAGCTTCTCCTGGCTTGGTGCTAGGGATTGGTCCTGGTGGTACTCACACCACACCATGTCTGAGCAAAACTACATCATACAAAAATATGCACCCATTCTCTCATCACTGGTCTTAGGTTAACCCAGCATATTCTTTTCCTTTTTTTAAAATTTTAAATTGAAGGGTTTTTTTTTCTTTTTTTGCTATGCTCAGGGGTTACCCCTGGCTCTGCACTCAGGAGTTACTTCTGGTGGTGCTCAGGAGACCATATGGGATGATGGGGGGTGATCCCAGGTCAGACGTGTGCAAGGCAAACACCCTACCCACTGTGCTATCGCAACAGCCCGAAGGTAGTTCTTATTGAATGGAACTTACTTACAGGAGGGGAGAGAAAGAGAAGAGTATGTGATCAAGAGAGAAAATGGGTTTCTTCAGCGTAGAAAAAGCAAGCAGAGACAGGGAGACAAGCAAGCGAGATATGTGTTCACAGGAGAAGATGGGCTTCAAAAGCAAGCCTCCATTTCTTTTTTTTCTTTTGCTTTTTGGGCCACACCTGGATGTATAGGAGTTCCTCCTGGGTCATACACTCAGGAATTACTCCTGGCCATGCTCAGGGGACCATATGGGATGCTGGGAATCGAACCCCCCTACCCACTGTGCTATCAGTCCAGCCCCTCCTTTCCTTAAGTGTGGGAACCAGACCTTCTCCTAGATGGGGAAGGAGACATCTATGAAACAGGCTAGTGGCCCTAGTCCAAGTATCAAGCATTTAGCAGGAGAGTTTTGGGCAAATCATACACTTCAATCATACTTCAAAGCTGTAAGCTAGAAAATAAAGGCAGTGCTACTAGCTTTAAGAATACTTTGGGGGCCTTTAAAAGTGACCAGACCGCTTCTCTGTACCCTAAATGTCATACTTTTTTTGAGGCCATACCCGGCTCCAGGGCCACGGGGGTGCGGGGCGAATAGACGGGTTTGAATACTGGGCTCCTGCTTGCACGCTTTCGGTCCTTTGCACTCTCTCCGGTTTTTTTTTTAAGAAAAGCAGACAGCTGTATTCCCATTAGAAGCGAGAACGACTCAAACCAAAAAGTACTACTGCGAGGGAAACAAGGACTGGGGTGAAGAAAGATCATTTTTGATGGGGCCTATTGAAGAGAAGACCGCGCTGAGCAGAACCAGGGCCCCCTCTCTGCTTGGGAGCGACGCAGTCTGGCACCAGACAGGTCTGCAGCGCGCCCAAGGGTGAGCACTAGGGACCAAGAGGCGGGAGAAGCGCTTCTGGCAACCTACGCCGCGCAGAACGACGGCGAACACGGCGGGCGAGGGAGGGCGGCCTGAGTCCGACGAGGCGAGACAGGAGGCGGCGCCGGGACCCCCACCCTCACGCCGATCCCCGGAAGGAGGGGAGAAAATCCGGCCGGAGCGACGATGGAAAACGGAACGGGCGCGGGAGACCGCGAGACGCCTCGCCGATACCTGCGAAGCCGCTATAGTGGGCCCCAGGCTCGTAGTTGCGCCGCCCCGAGGACACGTCGTAGACGCGGCCGAGCAATGCCAAGTAGAGCCCCGGGTCCTTGGGGCCGCCGCGGTAGCGGGCCAGCTCCGTGGGTATGAGCAGGCGGACGCCAGCACGTGCACGCCACGAGCCTAGCAGGCGCGCCGCCAGCACCGCCGCGGCGGCCACGGCCACCCCCAGCAGGAGCCCACGCCCTCCGAGGCGCAGCATTTGGCCCGCCGCGCCGCCTCCGCTCGTCCGGAAGGCCGCCGCTCCAGCCACAACCAAGATGGCGGAGGAGCGGCCGTGACGTCACCGGCGCGCCGCGCGCGCGCCCCGCCCCGTCGCTCGGCGCCGCGGGGACGGCCCAGGACCGGCGGGGAAATCGCCCGGCGGAAGAGGCCGAGCGCCGACTTCGATTCCGCCCCGGCAAGTTTCCGCTTCGCTGTCGAAAGCGAAGGAGCGCCGAGAGAGGGAGGCGGCGCACGTTGCCCGCCGCTTGAAAGATGGAGGCGGAAGAGGGGGCGACGTGACGTAGGCCCCGCGACGGGCGCGCCCCGGTGCAAACAGCGGTCCCCGCCTCGGTGTCGTGAGGCGGCGGCGTCCGCTTAACGGCGCCTTTGCGACAGCCGTGTTCGCTTGACGGCGAGGAAGCCGGAAGGCGCCGCCGCCGTCTCCTCCCCGTCCCCGCCCGCCCGCCCGCCCGGTGCCGTCGGAGAGGTTGACAGGTCGTGGCGGGGAGGCGGCGGCGGCGGCGGCGGCGGCGGCGGCACAGCCCGGCGCCCGAGACGGAGAGCCCATGGGGAACGCTACGAGTCACAGCAGCGAAGACGAGGCGGCAGCCGCCGGGGGCGAGGGCTGGGGCCCGCTTCAAGACTGGGTCGAGGAGCTGAACGCGACCCCCGGCTCGGGCCCCGCGGCCCCGGCGCTGCCGCCCGCCGCGGCTTTGCTGGAGCCCGCCCGCCTGCGCGAAGCGGCGGCTGCCCTGCGGCCCGTGCCGCCCAGCGAGTCGCTCGTGTCGAGGCACCACGGCGCGCTGCTGCGGTGGCTGGAGGAGCGGCTGGGCCGCGGCGAAGAGTCCGTCACCCTGGAGCAGTTCCGGGAAGTGCTGGAGGCTCGAGGCGCCGGCTGTTCCGGCGAGCAGTTCGAGGAGGTCAGGGCCGGCTCGCGGCCGCGGGGCGGGGGGCTGGGCGGTCGCCCCCGCGCGGGAGGAGGTGGGCGGGGACGGGGGCGTCGAGGTCGGAATTCGCCACCGCACGGCAGGGCGCGAGAGGGCCCCGGCCCCGCCGAGGGGCGCTCCCAGCCCCTTGCTCTGGGGGACGACTGCCAGCCTCGCTAACTTTTACTGGCGGCGTGGACGGCGGCGGTCAGGCCGACGTTGCGCCGAGGTCATCTTTGCGGGCCCGTGGTGTAGACATTCGTGCGGTTGACTGACGCCGGGTCAGGTCCTCCCGCGCCCGGGAGCTCTCCTCGCGGGCGCCCGGGCCGTTTATCGCAGGGGAGATGGGGCAGCGCCGAAAACCAGCATGTTTTACCGGCCAGTTTGTTTTCGCAGAGCGCCTGTGGGCATTCCGTGTGGACGCCTGACAGGGGTGGCACGGGAACACGTACCTGGAACGTGTATTCTAGGAGCCCTTCTCGCACAAAAGCACACTCTCCCCAAGTGCCAGTTTGCTTTTTGCATCCTTTTTGAACCCGCGATTCAGACCTATTTAAACCCTTCTTAGAATCGAAAACCGATCAAGTACTAGATCTCCTGCGGGTATTTGTGATGGCACGATCATTAACGGCCCCGTGCCTATTAAGTTGTTAATATTGTGACGACAAAATATTTCCTTCGAAGGAGTTTGAGGAATCGGACTAAACACTTCCTTTTATTTGTTTTGGTTTGGGGGCCACACCCTGCAGTGCTCAAGGTTTACTCCTGGCTCTGCACTCAGGAATCAGTCCTGGGAAGTGGGGGGGGGGGGGTAGGCGGGATCAGACTCAGGTTGACTGTGTGCAAGGCAAGCATCTTGCCTGCTGTATTCTCTCTCCGACCCCTAAACGCTTCGTTTTGGATTTAAGGAGCTGACGGACCCAGGAGAGGAGTTCAGAGGTATGGAGAGCTTGCTAGGTATTGGGTGGCCCCCCAGCACCGCTGGGTGTGGCCTTGGAGATCAGCCAGTACCAGTATGAACACCAAGCTATCAGGCCCTTGTTGTCAAATCTTGTTTCCCACAGTGTCCCCGAAGCCCCAGTACCACTGAGGAGGATCCCCAAAACCCCCCATCCGCTGGTCGAGTTGAACCAGAGTCATCATGTGAATCTTGATACAAGGGAGATTAGCGTTGATGTTTTGATTTTGGGGTTTCCTTGTTTTGTGTCCTACTCCCTTTTGAAGGTTGGGGGTCTTATTTCTTTAAGTGCACAATTTATATATTTTGGTTTTGAGCCCACACTGGGCAATGCTCAGGGCTTACTCCTGGCTCTCCTCTGAGCGATCACTTATCTAAGCGCTTGGGACCATATGCTAAAGTGCCTTAGCTGCTGTACTATATCTCTGGCTCCTAATTCCACAATAAAGAGAAAGTGCTTGATTTGTAGATGAGTGAGCTATGAGTGAGCTCTTAGGTGTCAGTAAAGGGCAAGTATAAAAAGCAGCAAACTGACAGGTACTTGTAATACCATTGAAAAGCGGTGAGCACAGCCAGGAGCGGTAGAACATTTGCCTCGGATGTACGAAGCCCTGGATGTGATCCACAGCATCTATAAACAAATCTGTCAGGGCCAGAAAAACAGTATTGGAGGTAAGGCAGTTAACTTGCATGTGGCAGCAGTGGTCATGATCTTGGTTCTAATCCTGACACTATACACTATGTATGAACCCCTGAACTGCTAGAGTCATTCCTGAGGACAGAGCCAGAAATCGCCCCAGCAGTACTTGGCATGCCCCCCCCCCCCAAAAAAAAGAAAACAACAACAAAACCTTTATGAGGTATTCCAACACTTGAAAATGTTACTTTGTGAAAGTTTTCCTTTTGTAGTGGCTATTGGGCCATACCCTCTGGCAGTCAGGGCTGTTCCTGGCTCTGCTCAGGGATCACTCCTGGGGTGTTCAGGGGTTGGTCTTAAACCAGGGTTGGCCACATGGAAGGTCAGGGCCTCAATCCTGGTACTGTCTCTCTGGCCTCAGGCTTCCATTAAAAAAAGAAATTCCAAGAGTACACGTAATACTTTCTACTTTAGACCTATAGGTGTGCTGTAAGAAAATGAAGCAGTGCCAGAAATAGCTATAGAGATATGTTGAAGGAGTTGGCATATTTCACAATTGTCCCAAAGAGAAAAGAGAGAACGTGTTTACATTGTACCTAAAAGGAGCAGAGCTACAGGTGGAGTTTACTAGAGGTCTCTAATGTAAGACTGAAAAGTCCTTGAGGCATGGTACAGGTATCACTCAAGGGTAAGATATTATTCATTGAACAAATATTTTTGGGTTTGTACAGAATGCCAAGGAGTTGGATGACGACGGACAAACAGATACTTACTCTTGAAGAATGTATAGTACTGGAAGGGACTGATTTAAATCCAGCAATTGTAGGTGTGATAAATATTAAGGGTTAAGAGTTAGAGCAAAAATACCAAGAGTGGGATAGGGAGCTAGCTGAGGGGTCAGAGTTCATGCTGAGTTCCACCTTTAGCTCCACATCCCCCATCACCCCCAGTTCCATCAAGTATAGCCTTAAAGGCCCCCAAGTATCTTGGGGGTGACATCATAGTTCTCAGCACAGCTGGGCCTGAGCTGCAGCACATCACTGGGCCCTGGCATTGAGTTGCCCAGTACGGATGGTTTCCTAGCCCCTAAGCACTGTTTGTGAGGCCAGTCCCAAAAAGTGTGTGTGATGGGGGGAGGGGTAAGAGTATTTCACCTCATTTACAGTGTCAAGTTTGTCAGAGAAGGTAAGCTTTCACAGTTGAAGGATGAGAGCAGAAAAGGAGTAGAAGGTGATAGTATTTCAGGCTGAGGAGTTGTTTGCACAAGTTCAGAGAATGGAGCATCTAGAAGAATGGTATTATGTAAAAAGGTGCTAGGGGCTGTTGGGCCTGTGGGATGCTATAGGGGGCAAGGTAGCTTGCTTTATTTGTGACCAACCCAGGTTCAATCTTCAGTACTGCACATGATCTCTTAAACACTGCCAAGAGTGACCCCTAAGCCCAGAGCCAGGAGTAAGCTCTGGTGTGGCTAAAAATTCAATCCCCCTCCCTGCCCCTTTCCCCACTCCCAAATTTGCTTTCAAAGGAAAGAGAAATTGGGCTGCAGAGATAGTGCAAAGTTTCTTTGCTTGCTGGAGCCCTGAGTTTGATCCACATAACCACATGGTCTGCTAGGAACAACCCCCAAGCCCTGAGCTGCAAGTAATCCCCAGCACTGCTACCTCTTGCCCCAACCCTTACCCATAAACAAAAAGCACTGTCACTGTCACTGACCTCCCATTGTTCGTCAATTTTTCTCGAGTGGGCCCAGTAACATCTCCATTGTGAGGCTTGTTGTTACTGTATTTGGCATATCGAGTATGTCACGGGGAGCTTGCCAGGCTTTGCCATGCGGGCGAGATACTCTTGGAAGCTTGCCGGGCTCTCCAAGAGGGGCGGAGGAATCGAACTCGGGTCGGCCATGTTGGCTGCGTGCAAGGCAGATGCCCTACCCGCTGTGCTGTCACCCCAGCACAAAAAACAAAACAAAATAAAAGGAATACAGGGACTAAACAGCTGTTTAGGAAGTAGAGGAAACAGTTCCTGAGACGTGTGGGTAGAGAATTAAAAGAAGGAAAAATTAAAGATGACTCTGATATTAGTGACTTGAACAATCGAAAGATGACAATTTTTGAGAGGTGAAGCCTGTCAGGAAGGGAAGACCTGAAGGGGGAAGATGAGTTCATTTCACACGCTAGTTGGTCATGTTCATTTGACTATGTCAAGTGTTAGAGCCAGTTAAGCAGTGATACCTCTTTGATGGTAGAATCTTTGAGTCTAGTGCTTGGGGGAAAAGGCTATATGAGATACAGAGTCTTTTCTTTGCTCATTGGGGAGAATATACCCACTTTTTTTTAAGGGCTTTTTGGTCACACCTGGCAATGCACAGGGGTTACTCCTGGCTCATGCACTCAGGAATTACTGCTGGTGGTGTTTGGGGGACCACGTGGGATGCTGGGAATTGAACCTGGGTTGGCCGCCTACAAGGCAAACATCCTACCTGCTGTGCTATCGCTCCAGCCCCTATATCCACATTCTTCCCTCTTAATTCTGAAGTCAATTTTTCTTTCACTGACCAAGAATGCTCCGGGGGGAATTAAATACCTTTAGAGATGTTCTATGAACTGTTTACCTAAATTGAATTTCCAGAGGCAGTTCAGCCCCCATAAATCAATACATGGAAAGAAAAAGCAATGAATGACTGTGCTGTCCTATTGTGAAATACAAAATCATAGTAATCACATCTAACAAAAATAAGAGTCATCATTATAGTAATAAGGACAGACGATTTGTAACATGCTGTGAGGTTTTTTCATTTTCCATTTTGTTTTGTTTTGGGGCCCCTCCCACCTATTTCCAGAGACTACTCTCAGATCTGTGCTTGGGGGATCAGACCATGCTGGGAATTGAGAATGGCTCTCCTGTTTGCAAAGCAATCATATGGCCCTTTGAGCTCTGAGCTCGGGGTTTACTCTTGGCTCTGCACTCAAGGATCACTCCTTCTGGCTGAGCATAAAACCCAGGTCGGGGGCTGGAGCCATAGTACAGCAGATAGGATGTTGCAGCTGACCTGGGTTTGATCTCTAGCACCCTATATGGTCCCTCAGATCTGCCAGGAGTGATCCCTGAGCGCAGGGCCAGGAGTAAGCCCTGAGGTGTGGCAAAAAAAAAAAAAAAACACACAATCAAACAAAAAAAGTTCCAGGTCAGCCTTGTGCAAGGCAAGAGCCCTGCCCTTTGTGCTCTCTCTCCAGCCCAACCCTACTATAATCATGAACTGTGTTATAGGGGATTAGTACTCAAACGCAGCACTCACAGAAGTGTTCTTTCATATCCATATAATGATCTCCCCTTACCCTCTACAGTGTGCCCAAATACATGGTATATGATAATTGCTCAGCTATGCAGGTATGAGGGGACAACTTCAGCCATCACACTGAGGAAGTCAAGGACTGCAGAATTCAGAGACAAAACTTAGGTTGGAAGTTAAGTTTTGAGACTAATATTCTATGTGGGTCTTCTAGGTCTATATCCTGCCTTCTTTTTCTTTTAAACTCTTCTTTCTTCTTCCTTATTGTTCATTAATTTTAAACTGCATCATTCTTTTTTTTTCTTTTGTGGGGTCCATGTCTGGAGATATTGAGTAGGGTCTACTCCCAGCATATTGGTTTGAGGGTGGAGTTAGGGTGACTCCTAGTAGTATCCCAGGGATCCAGGCTATGGTACCCAGATTGAACCTGGATTTCCTACATGCAGAACATGCACTCCAGCTCTTGAGCCATTTCCCTTCCTCCCCAAATTAATTCTTTAACTTTTTCCTTCCAGGTAAGGGAGGCCTGGCATGGGTAACTGAGACTAGAGGAAAGCATCATGCATTTGTCTTGAAGCCTGTTTATTTGATTTGCGGCCAGGGAGGTTGGGGCTTAAAATTTATATACTTAACAAAGATTTAAACACTTTAAAAGTAGATTAAGGGATAATTCTTGGTAAACTTTCAGTATCAATATTGCAAATCACAATGCCCAAAAAGGGGTTTAGGAGGGAAGGGAGAGAGAGAGATAGAGAGAGAGAGCACGCGCACCTGGAAGTGGGGGGTGACGGGAGGGAACCCGGGGACACTGATGCTGGGAAATGTTCACTGGTGAAGGGATGGGTGTTGAAATACTGTATGACTGAAATCCAATCATAAACAACTTTGTAAGGGTCTATTTCACAGTGATTCAGTGAAAAGAGTTTTTTAAAAAATATTCAAACACTTGAGTGGGGCCAAACATAACTCAGTGGGCTGAGCATGAGCTTTGCATACAGGATCCCCAGATGTGATCCTCCACACCACATGGTTCTCTGAACACGACAAGGGTTATCTTCTGAGCACTGCTGCTATGACCTCCACAACAACAACAACAACAACAACAACAACAAAAACACCAAAACCAAAAAAACTGATTAGGGAACTGAGAGATAGCTCAAAGGACTGAGTTCATGCTTTGCATGAAGATGGCCTGAGTTTAATCTCGTGGTGCAACATGATCCCCAGAGCACCAAGATATATCCTTGTCCCCCTTCCCCAAGAAAAGCAAAATAGATATAACATGATTGGGTGCCAGCAATGTGACTTGATGTAGAACACTTGACTTGCATAAGTGAGGATTTGGGTTCAGTTCTGGACTCTGAAAAAATAAACAAACCTGATTGTGTTAATTTCACAGTAGTTGTCCTGTCTGGGGCTGGAGCGATAGCACAGCGGTAGGGCGTTTGCCTTGCGCACAGCCAGCCAGGCCAAGCCGGGTTCGATTCCTTCGCCCCTCTTGGAGAGCTCGGCAAGCTACCTAGAGTATCTCACCCGCATGGCAAAGCCTGGCAAGCGACCCGTGACGTATTCAATATGCCAAACAGTAACAACAAGTCTCAAAATGGAGACGTTACTGGGCCCACTCAAGCAAATCGATGAACAACGGGAAGACTGTGTTGTGTTGTGTTGTTGTCCTGTCTATAAGTTTATAAGAGTTATAGACTGAAGCGATAATATAGCAGGTAGATTGCTTGTGTTGCACACTGGTTTCAATTTCAAACACCTCATGTGCCCCCTCCCCCAAAAAAAGAATTTCCCCATAACACTACTGAGGTGGCTATAGTCATCCCCAGAGCCACAGGGCCTGAGCAGCTCCACTTCCTTGGTTCCTAGCATTGAACATTGAGCCTGGAAGCCTGAGTATGGCTGGGAATGGCACTCAAACCCATCAGCATTGCCTAAGAGCACCCTCCAATAATTTTTTTTTTAAATTTTATACCACACCCTAAATAAAGCTATAAAGTCAGCTAATATTTGAAAACTAAGTATTAAGTATTAGTCATGCCTTTGATTCCATGCTTTAGAAATAAGTCTTTCTGGGGGCCAGAGCAGTAGTAGAGTACAGGCACAATCCCTGGCATCCCATATGATCCCCCAAGCTTGCCAGGAGTAATTCCTGAGCTCAGAGCCAGGAGTAACCTCTGAGTATCACTGGGTGTGGCCCAAAAACCTGGGGAAAAAAAAGACTTTCTCTTGGGTCAGAGAGATAGCGCAAAGGACTGGGTGTATTTGTTGAGCTCCACATGATCCCTCAAACACGGGCAGGAGTGACCTTTGAGCACATTGCTGGGAGGCGAGAGTAGCTCCTGAGCACCGCTAGTATATCCTGAAATCGTAGGGGGAGGGAAAGTATATTATTGTAAAATAAAATTTTTTTATTTTATTTGGGTGGTTCTTTTTTTTTTTTTTTTGGCTTTTTGGTCACACCCAGTGATGCACGGTGATTACTCCTGGCTCATGTCTCTGGTGCCTGGTGGTGCTTTGGGGACCATATGGGATCATATGGGATGCTGGGAATCGAACTAGGGTCTGCTGCATGCAAGGCAAATGTCCTACCTGCTGTGCTATCACTCTAGCCCCAAATAAAATACTTTTAATAGTAACTGAAACAATTATTTTTCTTTCATTTTCATGAGTGCTAGCACAGTAGAGCAGGATGTTACTGATGTATAATATTTGTATAATATCAAGAGGTAACATATTTTGCATGTTTGTTCATTAGTGTTCTGATTTACATTGCTATTCATGTCTATCCCACTGTCTTTTGGAGGGGGGGAGGATTGGACATACCCAGCAGTGCTCAGGAGTTTAGGGATTACTTGTGGCTCTGCACTCAGGAATTACTTAGAGGTGTTTAGAGGACCCTATGGGATGTCAGGGATTGAACACCAGTTGGCCGCATGCAAGGCAAGCACCCTACCCACTGTACTGTCTTTCCAGCTCTATCTATCTTACTTCACTTTTCTGTGACTTTAGTTGCTTGTGGGGGTTTCCTCAAGAAGTTCCTGAAATTGAGCCAGGGACTAAAGTCTAAAACTTTATCATTTTATAGTACAATTCACCTTTTCTCGTAGAAGGTGTGGTCCAAGGAGGACTCTGGTTTGATCATAGGAATCTATATTTAGATGACTCATATATAGAGGAGTATTAGAATTAAAATTCATTCTTACTTGACATTAGAGATATCATGTTTGTGTTCTTAATATGATTTACCTAGAAAATCACAATGGTATGAGGGTAGAAAAAATGTGTTGAGATTGGAACTGTCAAAAGGAGGGAGAATTTCAGATGAGATATAGGATAACAGGATGTCTGTGATATATAGGATAACAGGATGAGGGAATGCAAGATATCAAAGAGGAGTATCAAAGAATGCAAGGTAATCTTGTACCTTTGACTCTTGATTATAGAAATGAGAAGGACAGGGAAGGAAAGAAATCAAGAAAGAAGGAAGAAACAATGAAGGTAGTGGGGCAGGGGGTCTTGGGCAGAAGGATGGTATAGATGTGTGGTATATCTATATATGTAAACCACAGAGCCAACAACGTGAGACTCAAATTGCAACATCCAAACTTAAAAATGTGCCTGTGAAGGAGATAGACTGGGGATGCAGGGAGGGAACCTTGGGGACATTGGTGGAGGGAAGCTAACACTGGTGGTGGTATTGGTGTTGGAATATTATATCCCTAAAACTCAACTATGAATAACTTTGTAAAGCATGGTGCCTTAATTAAAAATCAAAAAAATGTGATGAGCACAAGATCATGGTAGGTGAGAATTGAATTGGTCTTATTTTAACTATATTACTGGTTTTATTTTAATCTTTTTTTTTTTTCTTTTTGGGTCATACCTAGCGATCCTCGGGTTACTCCTGGCTCTGTACTCACGAATTACTCCTGGTGGTGCTTGGGGGACTATATGGGATACTGGCAATCAAACCCAGGTTGGTTGTGTGCAAGGCAAATGCCCTACCTGCTGTACTATCACTCTGGCCCCAGTCTTATTAATTTTTAATAATCTGCCACATTAGCTTTGATAGTTTGTGAAATACATTGGACTGTCAACTCTGAGGAAAGGAACATTTTTCTTCATTTTCCCCCCCAATTTTTCAATATAGTCCTGGTTTCTAGCCTGTGCTCAGTGTTCTCTACCCTACTTGTTGTCCTCAGATTGATTTAGCAGATTGAGTAAAGATTGATTTAACAGGTTGAGTCATTCTTGTATTTTGTATTCAGTCTAACCTTTTAGGGTAAGATGTATCTTTGGAGAGGGGATTTGGACCACACCTGACAGTGGTCTCTTGTTTTGCAAGGCAAGCACTTAACCCCTATTCCTGCCCAGTCAGATATTTCTTGATGTTGGAAGAAATAATAGCTTTAGTGAAATTTTTAGTAGGTTCTGGGCTGGAAAAATAGCTCAGTGGGCTGAGTACATGCTTTGCATGTAGGAAGTCTATGTTCAGTCTTTGGTACTGTGTGGGAGTGAAACCCTAAGAGCAAAGCTTTGGGAATGACACCTGCTGCACTACTGTTAAGTATTAGAAGTCTTTAATATTTGATGACTTTTGATAGTGATGAGGCATATACAAGAGATCCTGGGTGATTTGGAAGTCATTTTGACAGAGAGAAAGAGAATTGGAGGTTATCTGGTGTGTGTTTTCTCTCTCTCTCTCTCTCTCTCTCTCTCTCTCTCTCTCTCTGTGTATGTGTGTGTATGTGTTGTATGGGTGATGGTGGATTGTCATCCTTTGTTTTTTTTTGTTTTTTTTTTTTTTCTTTTTTTGTAGGAGTACTGCTATTTATTCAGCCACTGATTAGCTGATTGAATTGTGCATGAA
>JAOXYA010000001.1:68691779-68710568 GCA_028565675.1 Sorex palustris
GGGGGGGGGGGGGGGGGGGGGGGGGGGGGGGGGGGGGGGGGCGTGGTACTGGGGACAGTGGTGGTGGAAAATGTGCACTGGTGGAGGGATGGGTGTTCGATCATTGTATGACTAAAACTTAAACATGAAAGCGTTATAACTGTATCTCACAGTGATTCAATAAAAAAATACTTAAAAAAAACCCAAAAACAAGATGTTGGGATGGAATGGGTCTTATAAATCCTGCCAGTTCTCAACCTATACAAGCACTTATGGTTTCTGCTCTTTGTGTTTTCCAGTTTAAAAATGAAGCCAGATGTTGTGCTTAGGCACCTGTCCATTGCAGTGGCTGCCACTGACCAGAGCTACATGCCGCAGCAGGTGACAGTATCTGTGGGGAGAAGTGCCAGTGATCTCCAGGAAGTCCGCGATGTGCATATTCCCAGCAATGTCACTGGCTATGTGACACTGCTGGAAAATGCCAACATCAGTCAACTCTGTGAGTCAACCAAGATGTAGCTTGCTTATTGAGTTAAGGGGCTTGGAAGGGAGGGAGTAAGGAAGTAACATTTTTTAGCAGGAAGACCTCCAAAGTGAAGAAGCGTGTAGTTTTCCTTTTGAGGTTTGATTTGCTTCTCATGATGCACATGAATGTGGCCATTATTTCATCTATCCTATGTTTGTAAAAAATTATAGAAAAGCACTAAAGCTGTTTATTAGAAAGTGTTTTTTCTTATTGGAAAATTTAAAAAGTGTAGATAACAAAAATTATTCAAATCCCAATCTTTTGTTGGAGAGATAATATAGTGGTTAAAGCACTTATCTTGCATGTATCAGACCCCAGTTTGATTTCCTGGCACCACATATGATCCCCCACCACTACTAGGAATGATCATAGATCCAGGAGTAGCCCCTGAGCATCACTGGATATGGCCAAACCCTCCTCCCCATATACAGAAAATCTCACTACTCAGGTTTGTCGCTGTGAACATCTTGGAGCGAATCCTTCCTGAGCTTTTTCTTGTGCATCTGTATTTGTTTGTGTGTATATAAACACATACATGTATACATGCATTTTTCTATAAAATAATGGCTGTGGGGCCAAGAAGATATCTCAGTTTGTGTGCCGAAGCCCAGGTTCAATCCTCATCATTAAATAGTCCCCTAAGTACTTTGAGGAGCATTCCCCAGGCATCGAGCTGAGAATAACCTTAACCACTGCTGGTTAAAGGCTGTTACTTCCCCCAACTGCCAAAAAAGAAAAGAAAAATAGAGCTGTGTATGTTTATATATAAATATCTTTTTACCAAAAAAATAATACTCTGTACATGCTCTTTTATATTTTTTTAAGTTTTGTCATATATATTCATATCATTTAAGTGTTGTAAGAATATTCCTTAATTTTAATCACATCTTTGTTCTTGGACATTTAGGTTGTTCCATTTTTATACTATTATAAGCTTGCTTTCCACATAGCATTTTGGAAATAATCACAATCCTGTGATTTCTTTCCAGGCTTATTTCATTCAGAGAGACTTGATGCTTGATGTTTTGTCTCATTTCTCCTAATGCTTTCCTGAGCCAAAGGAAGTGTTCTTACTTTGCTCAAAGGAACTGAGGCCTAGGGAGGTAGAGTCTTCATGTCTCACCCATAGGCAAACGTGTAGTTAAGCTTGTGCAGTAGAAGCTTTTCCTGTCTTGCACTGTGGTGATCTTTTCTCTAAGCGGTATCCTTTTTAACATCAACTCCTCTTTTCATATCCAAATAAGAGATTGTGATGTTTCTTAATAGTTGCCTGTGTCATCTGTTTGAACTTTATTAAAAATAAATTCTCAAAACTGGTATTGACCATCTTTAGTTTTATAACTCAGTTCAATTTCAGAACTCTAGTCAAAATTCTAGAAATTTTCTTATGTGTCTAGTCAAGATCAAAACAGAGTTCTTTGTGTTTATTTTCAAAACTAAGAAGCTCTGTGTATAAATAAAGATTCATAAATAATAATGATTCATCAATCCACTCTCAATTTTACACAGTCTTTGTATGACGTCTTTGGTTAATGCTTTTCTGATTTTTTAAAAAAATATATACTTTCATTGCATATATATTTCACCAAAGTTTATCTCTCCCCCCACCAAAAAAAAAAATGTGAATTACTATTTTGCTTTTAGTTTGAAGCCTTGCAGTTGCTGAACTTAAGAAGTTAATTCAATACTAAATTTGTTGTTGCACTTTACAGATGTCCAGATAAACATAAAGCGTTGCCTTAGCGATGGATGTGACACTAGAATTCATGGTCTGAGGGCTGTTGGCTTTCAGAGAATTAAGAAGACTGGGGTCTCAGTCTCAGATGCTTCTGCAATATGGTATTGGTCGCTGCTGACATCTCTGGTGACTGCTTCCATGGAGACAAATCCCGCCTTTGTCCAGACAGTACTGCACAATACGCAGTAAGTCACTTTCTTGGCTTTTCATTCCTGGCAATGAGTACTTACTTTTTAAACCTTTAGAGCGTATCACTGAGCAACCTTTGATCATTCATCATTAACTGTCAATCAGTAGCTTAGCCCAGTTACCCCGTTGTTTCCTGTTTGTGTCTATCAACTCCAATTTCTCCTGTCTTTGAGGTTCTGATTTTATAGACTTTGGAGAGGTACCTTCCTTCTCCTTTCAAATCTCTGCCAGCATTCTCCTTTATTTATTCATTAATCCCACTTCTCTTTGGAGTCTCAGGTCCTGTTCCAGTTCCTTATATATTGACAGTAATTGCTCACTTTTTTTTTGTCACTTTATCTTGGAAAATTACTCTCAGTTGCTTTGTATTAATTACCAACTTATATTGTGAAATATACATGTAAAATATTATTTTTGCCAGGTGTGGGATTGAACCTAACTAAGGCTTCACTTATGCAAAGCATGAGCCCTGCCCCGAGCCTTATTTCCCACTTAGTATTCCTATAGGCAGTGATCTTGTGACCTTTTCTGAGCTACATGAGCAGACAGGTGAATGAGCAATTTGTAGGTCTTTTCACTGCATATTGAGGACTTTTTTCACAAATGAAAAACATATTTGGTGGGTTTTTTGGCGGGGGGAGAGTTGAGGAGGAGGTGGTTGTGCCACACTTGGCAATGCTCAGGTTTTACTCCTTACTGCACTCAGGGATCACTCCTGATGGGTTATGGGACCATATAGGATGCCAGGGATCATACCTGGGTCAGCAGATATGAGGCAAACACCTTGTCTGCTGTACTATCACTTTGGCCACAATAAATATTTAAGGATATTAATAAATTTATTTTTACAATTAGAGAGACATTGGGATTTTCCATTTCAAAATCTGTTGGGGGTCCAGGGATATATATAGCTCAAAGGGCTAGAGCTGTTCTTTCTTTAAGTACAGGTGCCCCAGGTTTAATTCCCAGCAGTTCCCTCATGCACAGCGCGGAGTTACCCCTGAGCAGGAATAGAGAGGAGTAGCTTCAAGCATCACGGGATTTGGCCCAAAACTCAAAACAAAACACTTGTTAGGACAAAAGAACAAGCTTCAGTAAAAAATTATTAGCATTATATGTTTATATTGCTTATATGTTTACAATTCAGTAGACACTACTAGCATAGGCTATCAAAATGTCAGAGGAAAAGATTGCTAATGTTTCTTCTGTACATGGCTTTTGGGATTTGTTACTGGGTTTTTGATTTGTTATTTGTTTAAAATATATTTTGGCCACACCAAGCTATTCTCAGGACTTACTCCTGGGTCTGTGGTCAGGGATTACTCTTGGAGATACTCAAGGGATCATATGGGATGCTGAGAATCATACAAGAGTTGGCTGTATGCAAGGCAAGCATGTCATCTACTGTACTATTCCCCTAGCTACTGCTATTGCTATTAAATAAAACTTTAAAACCTTAACACTGTTTTTAGTACTAGATCTGAAGGGTAATATTTTATTATTCCTTTCCTTATTGCCTTTTTAAAAAAGTATTTTGGTGGGGATTCATCCAGGGATTCTTTTCCCTTCTCTGATAACAAGAAACGTGATTCCCATCATCTCTCACATATTTATTTGTTTAATCAATCTCTCCATATAAATAGCCTCCCATCATCCCCAGCCCTTTGTCTGTACTCCCTAACCAGTCTTTCTCCAAAACCTTTGCAGGGTTTTGATTAGACATCATACAGGACAAAAAAAAACAAAAAACATTGAAGCAGGCATTAAGGCTAAGGCCAGAAAACATAGACAGATGATGGGTGCTGCTTTATTTAGGAAAAAAGAAAACTAATGGAGCATTTTTTGATACTGCAATCTTAAAGATCTCATGTATAAGACAAACTATTCTGCCTCTGGGTTAAATTCTTAGAACTCCAGGGCATGTATGCCTTTTTCCTTTGGTTACCTGCACTGCACTGTAGCACTGCACTGTCCTCCCATTGTTATCAATTTCCTCTAGCGGGCCCAGTAACATCTTCATTGTGAGACTTGTTGTTACTGTGTTTGGCATATCGATTACATCATAGGTAGCTTGCCAGGCTTTGCTGTGCGGATGAAATACTCTCAGTAGCTTGCTGGGCTCTCTGAGAGGGGTGAGGAATCGAACTCAGGTTGGCAGGGTAGCCCTTGTGCAAGGCAAACACCCTACTGCTGTGCTATCGCTCCAGCCCCTGTGGTTACCTAAGATAAATATTTGATTCCAGAGAGCTGAGTAAGTATTTGCAGAGAGAGATGGAACTCTGAAAAAAGGCGGGGGGTGGGTGGTGAGTGGTGGTGGGAGGGAATACGGAAATTCTATTAAACTAACAGTACCATGATTCCTGGGGTAAATGGCTGGAATTATTTTTATTATGTGTCAGAATCTCTGTAGGAGCACTACTCGTTATTGTTTTGTTTTGTAAACCACAACTGACTGTGCTCAGAGTTTACTCCTGATTCTGCTCAGAGATCACTTCTGGCCATACTCAGGCCATACATGTGGTGTCTGGGATCAACCCTGGGTTGGCCTTGTGCAAGGCCAGCATGCTACCCACTGTCCTATCTCTCCTTCCTCAAATACTGCTTGTTTTTAAGGTAGTAATAAACATATTGAGGGCTCTTAGGACGACACTAGCTCATGACAGGTATCAATGGAGAATTTACTGGTGCCTGCTCAAGCAAATCGATGAGTGACAAGTGATAGAAGTGAATATGCTTCTGAACAGTTTATGTCTAATAATATGCCTCAGTTTATTCTAATTTTACATTTTGCATTTCTAGGAAGGCACTCCAGCACATGCCTCCACTTTCCCTCTCACCTGGATCTACAGATTTCTCAACTTTCCTGTCTCCCAATGTTCTAGAGGAAGTGGACAGCTTCCTCATAAGGATAACTAGGTAAAAGCAGGGTTGATGAGGTAAACTGTAAGGGAAATGGATGGTAAATATTCTTTTAACTCATTTAAAACAAAATCAGTCTTAAAAGATCACCACTACAGTTGTTTGTTTTTAAAGGCTGAAGAGAATGTAAAATAATAATTTACTCTTCTAAACTCACTCTTTCATTTAATATCTTATACCAAGACTTGGCATTGAGGAAGGGTGTCGTTGTCTGATTCATGTAGAATAGATAGATGTCTCAAAGTCCAGAATGCACACCCTCATAATTAACTCACTTCCTCAGCCCATGACCTTACTCAGCATCTGCCTCTCCTATATACATAGGTATAATTATCTCTTGAACCTTGATATCTTGGTAGAAGAATCACTAACCTTGATACCTTGGTAGAATAATCACTTAGTATGGTTACACTCAGTGTTGTCTTGGGGATCTTAATGTCATTGTTACATTAGAGGGCAAATGAGGGTCTGAACCATCTAGCAATTTTAAAATTTTCAGCGACCCCAAACAAGGGGCAGTTGGGATGACTTTCACCCTTTTACAGTGCTTAATCAGTGGATTAAGTTCATTACCGCCTTGGGCACTTACAAAGCCACTAAACCATCTTCCTGGCCCTTTTTGCTAGGAATCACAGAAATCAGAACTGTCCTGATCACCTCAGCACATCCAGGTAGCAACAGTCTAAACTCACAATCTAACAGTTGCCATGCAAGTGCTTTAAACCATTGCGCCATTTTTTGCACCCACCTAATGTGTGTATTTTTAAAGGCAGAGAAGAGTGATAGAGAATAAATCTCACATAGATATTTGGTGTTTGAGGAAATAAACCCTAACTCTCTGGCCAACTCATTATCCAAGGCTTCTTAATAAAAGAATCTTATTTGAATAGATTGTTAATCTTATTAAAATTGATAGTATTCAATTAATTATGTATAGATGAAATAAGCCTTTACAGAGGAAGGCTGAGAATCAGGAATATAATTTCCCGGATAAACTGAGTTGAATTAGTTTTTCCCTAGATTTTGAAAATATTTTGAAATACTTTAGAAAAGCATTTCTGGTAAACATAGAAAGTAAGTACAAGGTAGGTGATTAAGTATATATGGTTTGGGCTCCCTAAATTTTCTCATGTACTTAAGTGAAGAGATTTTTGCTTTTTGTTTGTAGCTGCAGTTCTACCCCCGAGGTAGAGCTGACTCTTCTGGCTTTTGCACTAGCAAGAGGAAGTGTTGCCAAAGTGCTGAATTCTCTGTGTACCATCACTGACCATCTGGACACACACTATGATGCCTTGTCCCTCATCTCATCTATGGCATTAGTCAGGCAAAACCTGCTCCTGAAATACGGTAAATAATCGGCCTGAATGAATCATTAAAAACGTCATCTGCATAGAACCTTCTGGCATATTGTTGACTTTTCAGTTTGTTTGTGCACTGGATTGTTGTAATTGATGCATTCTTGGATGAACATATCCTCTGATTGGTATTAATAGGGAGAAGGAGATGTTGATTTATTTATGGCAGCACCAACAAAAGAAGACCCAAGTGCTCAGTTAGCAATTCTCCTAATATGTCTAGGCCTTACTGCTTTTCCTTAGCTCTCTTTGGTGAAGTATAGAAGTGTTTCATTATAGGCTAGAAGGGTTGGGTAGTTGGAGCACTTCTCACTTATAGAAGGCGAGAACTAGCTCAGACTTGGGACAAAAGAAGCTTGTCTTAGGATATATATTCCATGAGGACTGGAGAGATAGTACAGCAACAGGTAAAGCTCTTCCCTTGCATGCAGCCGATCAAGGTATGATTCCCAGTATCCCATATGTCCCCCTGAGCACTGTCAGTTACACCAGGTATAACCCTCTCAAACTATACTCCCATCCGTCTCCAAACAATATATATCCTGGGACTAGAATGATAGTACAGCAGGTAGGGCATTTGCCTTGCACACAGCTGACCCAGGTTTGACCCCCGGTATCCCATACAGTCCCCTGAGCACCACTGGGTAATTCCTGAGTGTAGAGCCAGGAAAAACCCCTGAGCATTGCCCAGTGTGACCTCCCCTTCACATTAAAAAAAAAATCCAAAAAAAATAATGATAACATATATCTTTGGGGGCCTGGGACATATAGCTCAACAGTAGAGTACTTACCCTGTATATGTGAGGCCATGGGTTCATCCCTGGCACTTAAAAAAAAAAGAAAGAAAGAAAGAAAAAAAGAGCATTTGTCTTTGGATCCCCTTACCATCTGGTCCAAAAGGTATGCATAGACATACATGCATACTTGTTGCTGCTTTTCCCATCCTTGTGGTTTTCTACAGGCTGGAGCGATAGCACAGCAGTAGGGCGTTTGCCTTGTGCACGGCCAGCTCGGCCGACCCGGGTTCGATTCCTCCGCCCCTCTCAGAGAGCCCGGCAAGCTACCGAGAGTATCTCGCCCACACGGCAAAGCCTGGCAAGGTACCCGTAACGTATTTGATATGCCAAACACAGTAACAACAAGTCTCACAATGGAGGTGTTACTAGGCCTGCTCGAGCAAATTGATGAACAACGGGAGGACAGTGCTGCAGTGCAGTGATTTTCTGCACACCCAGTATGGGACTTCCAATTCTTCTTACCTCATCTAGCTTTTTTCAGATAGCTAGAGTTTTCTCATTTGCCATGCTAACCTTTAGTGGTACCTTTGCCTTAATATATACCTTACCTTAATATGACTAATATTATTATGATTAATACTATAGTAATAATACTAGTCTTGGCTGATTTTTATTTTCATATTTACCATTTTAGACTAAGGTTTTTTTTTGTTTGTTTGTTTGTTTGTTTTGCTTTTTGGGTCACACCCGGCAATGCTCAGGGAATACTCCTGGCTCTGCACTCAGGAATTAGTCTTGGCAGTGTTTTGGGGATCATGTGGGATACCAGTGATCGAACCCAGGTCGACCATGTGCAAAGCAGATGCCTAACCTACTGTACCATCACTTCGGCCCTAGGGTTTAGTATTTCAGAATTTCCTAGATTTAGCTTCACAAGTCTGCATATGTATAATTGTTACCACTTCCTCCTCCAAAGCTGCAGTCCAGTCCCATCCCACAACCAAGAAAACCCTTCCCTTCATTCTTCCCATGAGGCTTCGCACTGTTCTCTTGTGACCACTATAGTTTTCACCAAGCCTAGGAATTAGTTGTGTGTGATTTTTTTTGTTTGTTTGTTTTTGTTTTTGTTTTTTCTGAATTTTCCAAGCAGTGCTCAGGAGACTGTGAGCTGCCCCCCAGTGATTCTTAGATGACCAGACCAGTATCTTTTTTTCCCCCTTTTTAATGATTCACTGTGAGGCACCATAACAGAGCTTTCATGTTTGAACTTCCATCATACAATCATCAAACACCCATCCCTTCCCCAGTGCACGTTCTCCACCACCAAAGTCCCCAGTATTCTCCCTCCCCCATTCCACACCTGCCCCTGCCTCTGTGGCAGATAATTTGCATACTACTCTCTTTCTCTACTTTGGTTACCTTCAATATTTGAGCCCAGCCTCACCACCGCTCGTATCTGCCGAAAATGCAATGCTAGACAATGTGTTTTACATTGCTTGTTGTGGGTACAGTATAATGTTGCACAGCTGCAAGAGTGGCCACGCGCTCTAGGAATTCTAAAATTTTAATAATTAGGATCTGGAGAGATCGCTGCAGCAAGTTGCTCGGGTCCGAGATTCGTTTGTGTGTCTCTGGATCATGGGATGTGGGAGCTTAAGTTGATGGCGGCTATATGTGGGCGTCATCTCAGAGTCCCATTAGGGTGGGGGGAAGGAGAAGGGCCAACTCCTCCTGTCCCGTGAGGCCTTGACCAGACTGGTATTTGAGGACACAAGGATGTAGTGCTAGTTGGGCACTGTGTTACTCAAACCACATTGGTGGTGCTCATGGTCTCCAGAGCTACATTACCCCAGAGGGTGTGGCCCCCGAACAAAAATAACAAGAAGCTAAGGTTAGTTGGCTTCTCGCTCTGTCACCAGTTTTATTTTTTGACAGCATTTCTTTTTCCTTTAACTATTCATATTTAATATGAGTGTAACGAACAAGTAATCTCTCCCTTATTTCACTTAGCATGATCACCTCAAAAGCCATCTGTTTTGTCTTCAGAGGCAAAATTTCTTATTTTTCATGGCAGAGTGTTATTCCTCAGTGTATATATGTCACAGCAACTTCTTCCATTCGTCTGTCTCTGGGCATTTAGGTTGATTTTATGTTTAGGCTGTTGTGAATACTGCTTCTATGAACAGAGAAGCATATATCCTTTAGAATTTGTGTCTGTGGATGCTTCAGATAAAAATATTTAGGAGTGATATTAAGGGAAAATATGAAATTTCCACTTTTTTTTAAACTTATAATATTTTGGGCCATACCTAGCAGCACTCAGAGACTATTTCCAGTTCTGTACTTGGGAGGGTCACTTCTGGCAGTGCTTTGGGGACCATGCAGTGTCAAGGTTAGAACCTGGGATTCCAGCATGCAAAGTTTGCATTCAGCCTCTCAAGCTGTCTTTCCAAATGTTTTGACATAGACCATTCTAATGTGTTTGAATTTATAAAACTGTTTGTAGTTTTTTTGTTGTTGTTTTGTTTTGGGGATGCACCCAGCAGTACTCAAGGCTTACTCCTGGTTCTGTGCTCAAGGGTCATGCCTGTTGGTGCTCAGGGGACCATATGTGGTGCCGGGGATCATACCCAGGTCCACCATGTATAGGGCAGGCACCCTGCCTGCTCTATTAGCTCTTTGGCCCCAACTATTAGTAGTTTTGATTTACATTTCCCTGACAGTAAATTATGTTGAAAGTTTTCTCATGTATCTGTGGGGCACATGAAAATTTTTTCATGGACTTTCTGTAATAGAGTCAACTCAGTTCTTCTGCCCATTTATTTTAGGGGCTGCTTGTTTGGGTTTTTTTTCTTGTTAATTTTTGTGAGTTCTTTATATTTTGGGGATATTAACTCCTTGTCAGATGTATGATATAAAGCACCAGAGCTCTTTTTCTTTTTAAGTGTTTTTGGAGGGCTGTTGTGTGTTTTGGACACCCCTAGCTGTTCTCATCTAGGGTTGCTCCAGGAAGTATTTTGGGGACCACATGTGGTATCACAGGTCAAAGCAGAGTCAAACACATGCAAGGCAACCACCTTAACCTCTGTACTATCTCTTCAGCTCTGTTTTTTATTTATCTATTTATATAGTTATTCTCATAAGACCAGCTTACTCCCAGCACTGTGTACAGGGATAACTCTTGGTCTACCTGACTGCTTAGCTAATCTCTTCACTAATCAATGCCCCTTTGTTCCTCTCCATTTTCTTGCTGCAGTCATCCTCCTTCAGAGAATGAGTTTCTCAGGCATATCAGACTGTGAGCTTTCTCCCTCCCCCTTTTCTATAATATATAATTGTTTTCTGGTTATGCATTAGGGTGGAGTTTTGTTTCTGAAATCTATTCTGCAAGTTTTCTGTAAAAATCAGATAATTTGGAGGTGTCCTATGGCCTCATTTGTGGCCACATGCTTCAGGAGCAATCGAACAGGGATGGTTCATTGGCTTGGTGTCCTTCAGATTTGTCATGAAGTTGTGAAGGTGGGCCCGTTTATATGCTGGAGTCTGCAGGGGATGGGTGAGGCTGCTGGAGCTTCTGGCAGAATTTTCATCCTAACACCAGTGTACCTGGGAATTTCATTGCTTGGCAAATCTTCTGAGATTATTGTAAAGCAGTGAAGCTGAACTGTGCCAGAGGCTTTGGTGTAGGTATGACTGGAGGGGGCTCTAGCAGGGCAGGAGTTAGACGGCACCTCTCCCCTGCCCCAAGCCCCAAAGAATGCCCCAGAGTTTTAGTGCAAAGAAGACCATTGTACCTGGGACTTTCATTGACTTGGGATCTCTTCCAGGATTAGTTGTGGAGTGTGAGTGTGGTTTCTGGGGCTTCTGACAGTACGGGGGGCAGGGGTAGGGATTGGGGGCAGGGGCAGGGGGTTGAGGAAAGTTGCCTGCCCCCATTCTGAGAAGGTCCCAGTCTTTTCGGGCTAGTTTTTGTTTCTGAGAGCTAGGAGTTCTCCTTTGGGGATATAAAAAAAATTATGCCTTTAAAAAATTTTTGGTTTGCAACCCACATCCAGTGTTGGTCAGAGTCAATTCCTGGGTCTATGCTCAGGAGAGATTCCTGGAAATGCTCAGGGGTCACATGCAGAACCAGGGATCAAAACCAGGTTGGTAAACGCCTTACTAGCTGTATTATGTCTCTTGCCCTAAAAGTTATACCATTTTTGAAAAACTTCTTTAGTTTTGTTTGTTTTTTGTTTTTTTTTGCTTTTTGGGTCACACCCGGCGATGCACAGGGATTACTCCTAGCTCATGCACTCAGGAATTACTCCTGGCTGTGCTCAGGGGACCATATGGAATGCTGGGAATTGAACCCGGGTCAGCCGCATGTAAGGCAACCACCCTACCCTCTGTGCTACCGCTCCAGCCCCTCTTTTAGTTTTTAAACATGTAAATTTTCAGTCAGTTGTGTAGGTTGTCATAAGTACTCTTATTTCCCCAGATGCACTGGCTATTTTTCATATTTTGTAGACTTGCTTTAGACTCTTTCTCTTTTCTTTGATCAGGTAAACCTCTTCAGTTGACTCTTCAGGCTTGTGATGTCAAAGGGAAAGAAGAAAAATCAGGACCTGAAAACCTTCTTGTTGAACCATGGACAAGAGATGGTAAGTAGTAGAACTGTTCAGTTTTTTTGTTTGTTTGTTTATTTCCTGTCTTTAGTGAATGAAAAAGAAATATAGGGTACTCACTGGACATGTGTGACATCTGACACTAGTATTTGAAATGCTTTTAATATGCAGCTTTCACTTGAGGGATCCTTCAATTGACAGTGCTTTCTGAACCACCACTGAGATTTTCTTATAGCACTATAGTATGTCTAGGTGTTAGTCACCTGTACTAACACAAAAGTACTTGATAGGCTACAGTTTTGAAAAGGATTCTTCCCTTGAATATAGAAACTTAAAACACCATCAAATGGAGTGTTCGGGATGGAACCCAGGTCAGCCACATGCAAGGCAAGCACCCTACTTGATATAATAAATCTCTGGCCCAAGTTACACCATTTTAAGTATAGTTTGTCTTTTTGTTGTATTAAGTATGAAGAAACTAAGTAGATGCCTGGAGTACATGGCTTTATATGCTGAAGGCTTTTTTCCTCCTTTGGGATGTGTTTATGAGTCTCTTCTTCATCTATCCTTTTGACCAGCCATCTAGACTCCTGCATTTGCTGCTTTCTGCCCCTGTACTTCTCTAAATATTGCCTATTCAGTCAAGAAAATAGACTATTTTAGCAATTATCAAACATTGAAAGGAACTTCTCTCAGTGCTTTGAGTTTAGTTATTCTCTTGATTTTCCTAATAGTGATAACAGTCCAACAGTCTTCATGGGTTTTCAATGGCTATCACTTAAAAAAAATTTTAATGGAATTTCTGTGAATTACAAAGTTATTCATGATTGAATTTCAGGCATACAATGTTCCAGCACCCATCCCTTTACCAGTGTCCACTTCCTCCCACCAATTTCCCCAGTATTCCTCTACCCTTTATTCTGCCTCAATGACAAGTGCTATTTTCTTCTTCTTTTTTATCTCCTCTCCCTGATTCTCCTTTCAGGCACTGTGGTTTATAGTACTGTTACTGATGAGATATCATGAATGTCACTTTACTCACTGACTATCTCCTGTTCTATTTCCTGGATTCTTCTTAGCAACTTCTGAAGTAAAGTCTTTTGGGAAAATAAACTTTTCCCTGTCACACTTCCGCTCTTTGGTATCTGTTAAACAATTATTATCTTTCCCTGAGTATCTCAGCCTCTGCAGGCTTTCCTTTATATTATCCATCCCCTGACACATTAAAGACCTTTGTATTTGACTGAATCCCCTGCTCTCAAATTGAATGGGTGGAATTGGGAAGAGATGGTAGCAACTTTCTTCCCTCTCCCACCTTGTCAACCTAAGAAAGGCAAGACCACTCTGCCAAAGAAATATTCTTTTTTAGGGCCAGAGAGATAGTATAGAGGGTAAGGCATTTGCTTTGCATTCCATCTCCGGCATCCTATATGGTCCCCTGACCCTGCCAGGAGTGATTCCTGAGTGCAGAGCCAGGAGTTGCACCTGAGCATCTCCAGGTGTGGCTCAGAAGCAAAACAAGCAAAAAAGAAACATCCTTTTTATTTGTTTTGGGCCACCCCCAGCATGTGCAGGAAATAGTTCTTGCTCAGGAGACCACATAAAATGCCAGGGATCAAATCTTGGGTAGTCTCATGCAGTGCTAGCACGTACCTACTATCTCTCTGTGGTTCCAAGAATTGGGATTTTTTTTTTTGACTTAGGCATGCGAGGTAGGTTCTTCCTATATGGGAATGGATCTTGGGCTACACCAAGCAGTACTCATCAGCTACTCTAGACTCAGTGCTTAGGAAATCATACAGTACTAGTGATTGAATCTGAACCCAGGTCTTCTGCATGCAAAGCATGTGCTCCATCCCTTCGATCTGTCTCCCCTGACCAATATATAGCTCTTTTAATGCTGTTATAAATAGAAAGTTCATAACTATCCATAAATAAGTTCTATAGCTACTAGAAACATTGGCAAGCTTTTAGACTTGATATGATTTGCATATGTTGTTGTTCTTCCTGTGTCTTTGTTTTGCAAATTTATCTCCCTGCCTTCCTTCTGCCTTGGATGAATGGGTTTTGTAAATCTATTTGTTGTTGTAGATTTATTATTTTGTTGTGAATGGTTGCCTGGAAGCAATTCAGTTTATTCTGGTCTCTCCCTTCACCACCTCCCATTTCTGTTCTTACAAAACTCAGTTTAAATTTTAGTCTTCCTCCACTGGAAAAATGAACCTAGGAGATAGGTAGGACAGGGTATAATCTTCACAGGCAGACTGTTGCTTTTGAAGAGTGATTTGCTTTCTATGCCATGTTGGAGTAGGAGTTAATTTGCTTTTTGGGTCACACCCAGTGATGCTCAGGGGTTACTCCTGGCTCTGTGCTCAAGAGTTACTCCTGGTGTTGCTTGAGGATATGGGATGCTGAGAATTGAACCCGGGTCAGCTTTGTGCAAGGCAAATGCCCTACCCACTATACTATCGCTCCAGCCCCGCAGTAGGAGTTCTTTGAAAATGATATTTATTTTTTGTCACTTCTGTTCATGGGGCTGTACCCAGCTGTCACTTAAGCTACATCCACTGGTGCCAGGATTGAATTTGGATCTCACACATAGACAACATGTACTCTATCACCTCAACCACATCCCCATTCCTGGTCTAATATTTCATTTTCTTTTTAGGGAATGAGGGTTATTGAACCACACCCAGCAGTGGTCAGGGATTACTCCTTTTTTGTGCTTAGGAATGACCCCTAGCATTGGTCAAGGAATCATGTTGTGCCAGTGATTTGAACCAGGGTCGTAACCAGTACAGCCGCGTGCTACTGTCCCTCCTATACTATCTCTCTGCCTCAGTGGTCTGGTAAAGGCATTCTGGGACTGTTGGTTGAGCTAAAGTGGTAGATTTATTACATTGTTTAAATCTGTGATCTCTTAGTTTGAGATACTCAGTTTGGTGGGGTGGGACTTTGTGTCAAATGAAACTTTGTTACAAGTTGGATATTTAAAATATAATCCAAGAATAGGTTGCACATAGGGGGTTGTTTTGTTTTGTTTTGTTTTGTTTTTTACTTTTTCAGCTTTATTTAAACCTTTTCAAAAACTAAAGTTGAAGGAATTTGAATCTGGCTTATGGTCAGTTACCTAGAGATCTATTAGTGGGCAACATCTGTCCAGAGTGGAATATTTTTCCACTTTCCACAAAAGTACCAGATAGAATAGTTACCCTGGGGCTGAAAAGATAGTACAGCAGGTAGATGTTTGCCTTGCATGCAGCAGATCCAGGTTTCCCCAGCATCCTGTATGGTTCTCCCAGCACTGCCAGGAATAATTCCTGAATACAGAACCAGTAGTAACCCCCTGAACACTCCTGGGTGTGGCCCAGAAACAACAAAAATAGTTACCCTCTGTCTTATTTCAAAGAATATAGCTTATTTTTATTGAACTTATTCCTAGGGTCATAACAAATGCATCAGTAATCTTAACTTTATTTTTCCTTTTTATAGGTTTTCTTACAGAGACTGGAAAAACCAGAGCAAGTACTATTTTTTCTACAGGAACTGACTCTGCCATCCAAGTTACACAGATCAGAATTATGGTAATTCTCATGCTACCTTCTTTAAGCAATAATACAGTTTGTTGTTTAATTTTGGGGGGCCACAGGGTTCAGGGGCTACTCCTGACTCTGTGCTCCAGGGTCACTCCTGGCAGTGCTCAGGGGTGGTGCTGAGGATCAAACTGGAGTCAGTGGCATGTAAAACAAGCACCTTAACCCCTATACTCCAGCCCCAGTGCTGCTATTGTTAAAAAGTGAAATTCTTTTTAGATTGCTAGAGAGAATTCAAAGAGCTATAGCTCATGCCTGGTGTACACAGAGCCACAGATTCAATTCCTGGCACCACCTGGCCTCCCTGACACTACTGTGTAGCCCACATACTGGCTATGGTGCCCCCTACACCTAAAAAACAAACAAAAAATCCCAAAAACCAAAATAGGGGTCAGAGAGATAGTACGACAAGTAGGATACTTGCCCTGCTTGTGGCCGACTGGTATTCAATTCCTAGTACCACATATGGTACACCCAGCCCTGCCAGGAGTGATCCCTAAGCACAGAATCAGGAGTAAACCCGAAGCAGTGCTGTGTATAGCCCAAACTCCAAACAAACAAAATAGGATTGCTTTTTAGAAGTCCAAGTCTTCTTTATTTTTTAAAATTTTGGGACCCTATAGAATTAGAGGCTTACTCCTGGTCCTGTGCTTAGGAATCACTTCTGGCAGGGATTGGGGTACTTTAAGTCATTCTGGAGGATCAACCTGGGTTGGCTGCATGCAAGGCAAGCACCCTGTCCACTATATTATCTCTCCAGTCCCCCAACTCTATTTTTTCATTGGTAATTTAGTGGTTGTTTGCTCTTTCTGAGACCTGTAACAGGCCAGGAGCACAGAGATGAACAAATAAAGTCTACGAATGGTGTAAATACAAGGATTAAGAAAAGTAAGAAATCATTTTTTGAGAAGAAGCTTTAAGCTATTTGAATTTAACAAAATTTGGAAATACTGTTGCCACCAAAGTTGTGATCCTTAGATCCTTTGATGTACTTTATCTGGATCTCTTTTTTTAGGTTCGACGTGGGGGCATTGGTGCCCAGTGTGGATTGGTGTTTGCTTATAATTCATCTTCTGATAAATTTCATGCAGAAGAACATTTCAAAAGGTTTGAAAAATATGACAAATGGAAGCTTCAGGAGTTCAGGCAATTTGTAAAAAGGAGGTAAGGAACAATAAAAATATAGTTAGTAAAATTATATAAATCCTCTTACTGGCAAAATAGTTATATCTTTATAGAAAAAGTGCAACTAACCCTGTCCTTATAAACATCTTTTTTTATATACTACTGTACTTTTTAGCAGTACATATGAAGATGTGTTTTGGGGGGATAGTTATGGAGGTATGTAGGCCCCATAGAGTCGTGGTCAGGGGCTCTTCCTGGCTCTGTGTTCAGGGGTGACTCCTGGCAATGCTCGAGAACCATGTGTGATGCTGGGGATTCACACTGGGCCAGTGGGTTGCACAGCAAGTGCTTAAATCCCTGGACTGTCTTTCCAGCCCTTTTTGTTTATAAGAATTTTTTCATAAACTCTTTCTCAGTCCCTTCTGTGACCAGGTACACACGTCTTTAAAATGTCTGGGTAGGGGCCGGGGAGATAGCTCAGCAGCAACACTCATACCTTGTATGCATGAGACATGAGCTTTTCCCCAGCGCTGGAAAAAAAAAAAGCAAATACTCCTAAGCACCATCAGGTGACCCTATGGTCTGTGACACTGCAGAGTCAAAGCAGCTCCACATCTTCAGGCCTGAGCATTGAACTCCCAGCCTGGTTGGCCAAATATTACCAGGACTGGACCCAAAGTTCCCTGAAAACTGCTCGAGAGAACTGAAACTAATGACTGGGAATTGGGCCAGGGATGTAGCTCAGGCACAAAGCAGCCTTGGACATCTGAGCCCCTCGGTTTAATCTCCAGTACCACCACCCAAAGAGATTGATAGATGCTTGCATTGTGGGAAGCCTTCGGTCTTCAGTCTTACATAGTCACTGGTAAATTTACTCTTGCCCCAACCTTCCTGCCCATTTACTCCCTGCCATAGATAGGTGCTTGGGACCATGCGGTGCTGGGAACTGGAGCATTGAACTCAGCCCTGCTGCATGCAGAGCATGTGTATCAGTACTCTGAACTATCTCTTAACTCCTGCCCCCCTGTGTAGTTGTGGGGTTTTTGTGGGGGGGAGGGGGTAGTGTGGGATCTTGTGTTTTTGGTCTTGTTCAGCTGTGCTCAAGTCTTTGTGCTTAGGGATCCCTCATAGTGATGCTCAGGAAACCATGCAGTGCCCAGGGATTGAACCCTAGACCGCCTGCAAGATAATCATGCACTCAGCCCTTTGACTCTCTCTCCATATAAATTTAAGTATTTGTATAAAAAGAGCTAGAGTGGCCCCTTAAGCACCGCTAGGTGCTAACTCTCAGTATTGGAGTATATGCTTTGCATGTTAGGAGATCCACATTTGTTCCCCAGCCATGCATGATGTAGGCACTGCCAGAGTGGCTCTAAACATTAAGCCAGTAATCTCAGCACCACTGCATTTGTTCCCCACCAAAATTAATTTTAAAAATATTTTGAAAACAGTGTAAGTAGAATAAAAATAAGAAGCATTACATGAAGTGTGCTCGTATGCCTTTTTTTTTTAACCAAAATAAAAATTTATTTTTATTGAGGCACAGTGAAATACAAAGTTATTCATGATTGAGTTTCAGGCATACAATGTTCTAGCACCAATCCCTTCACCGGTGTCCATTTCCCTCCACCAATATCCCCAGTTTTCCTCCCATCTCTTAGCCTGCTTCTATGGTAGGAACCTATTCCCCCCCCCCCTTTTCTTCTAGGAACTGTGGTATAAAATACTGTTACAGATATGGTTTCATGCGTAACTATTGTCTTCCAGCACTACCTCCTCCTCCAGAGGGACCATTTCTCTCCACCATTGTAGGAGTATTCTCTCCCCACCCTATTCTCCCATCCCTTGGCATGCTTCCTGTTCAAGAGCAGTTCTTCTGTTCTTCATTTTTGTAGCTTTTGGGCATTTGCTATTACCTTGTGTTTCTTATTATCTGCCTTTTTAAAAGATAAAGGTAAAGGCCCTCCCGTTGATCGTCGATTTGCTCGAGCGGGCCCAGTAACATCTCCATTGGAGACTTT
>JAOXYA010000001.1:68807368-68832404 GCA_028565675.1 Sorex palustris
TGTTACTGTGTCTGGCATATCGAATACTCTCGGTAGCTTGCCGGGCTCTCCGAGAGGGGCGGAGGAATCGAACTCAAGTGTTTAAATAAAGGTAAAAAAAATTTAAAGGGAATTATTTTTCCCCAATATTTTAACACAAGACAATGGGTTGCCTCTGATTGACTGATTTCTGGTCATGACCCCTGACCCCACATGCACTCCTGCCTCAGTTTCTTGCTTCATATAGACTCGGTTTTCCCCTAGTCTCCTTGTGGGGGTATAAACTCTGGCCTCTAACTCTGGTCTGAGAACCAGATATAATCTCTAGCTCAATGCTTATGCTCATAAGAGAGTGTTTGGTTGAGTCCTCCTTTGACCGAGTGACTCCTGAGTCAGCACCTCCTCTGTCCTGGACCTGGACGGTTTAGATGGCCCCCTGCCTCAAGCACACTTCTGCCCCTAGAAATCTCCTCCTGAAGCCCTCCCAGACAGCATTACTCCTCTTGCTCCCAAATACACTCCTTTACTCCTCTCCCCATCTCAGGCTACTGCTCACCCCCACCCCCAGAGTTGATTCCCTCACCCCTTGGCTGCTGAAGCCACAGACTGCAGACCTGCTCTAGGGAGCCCTCACTTTCTCTAATTCTTGAATTGCGCCCACTCACAGATCTCATCCATCACCTTGGTCCACTCTGTCAGAGTTCAGACTGTCTCCAGGTTCTTTTTTTTTTTTTTTTTAATTTTAGGGCCACACACAAGGATGCTCAGGGAACTGTGCTGTGCAGGGAATTGAACCCAGGGCTCCTGCATGCAAAAACCTGTGCGCCAGCCATTTAAACTATCTCTCAGGCCCACGACCTTCTCAACAGTCCTGAATCCTCTTGGCCTCAGTTCTCCCCTTTAAGTTCTTCCCCACAACAGCTGGAAGTTTTCTTTCACTCCTTCCCCTCACCAACTGAAAACCAGGTGGAAGTTTTCCTTGAGGACAAATCTAACCGCATTGCTTCAAAAGTCTCTGGCCAGGGAGATCATTCAGGCACTCTCAAGCTTGCATGCACCAAGGACCTGAATTTTGAAACCTGGCTCCACATGGCTCCCAGGATACCACCAAGTATGGCCCATAAGCCCACAAGGACCACCAGGGTGACCCTGATGGTTCCCAGCACCACAGGGCCCAAGCACACTACACCCTAGGACACTAAAATTGAACCAGGCAGCCTGGCTAAGTATCACCGGGAATGGTCCCTGGGCCCCTGAAACACTCTTGGGAGGTTCCCCTCTGCAAAAAAAAAAAAAATGGAAAAAATAGAGACAGATCAGTACAAAAGTACATGTCATTACATGAGCAAGGTTCTCTGTATCTTAGCCCTACCCTCTGATCTACTCCAGTGTCTTTGTTCCTTATGATCCAAGTTGAGGGACTAAGTTACTACCCCTGGCAATCAGCTTAGATCTACTTTTGACTCAGATCTTAAAAAAAATTGTTTCTTTGGTTTTGATTTTGGGTCACACCAGCTGTGCTCAGGAATTACTCCTGACTCTGTGCTCAGTGGTCACATCTGGCAGTGCTCAGTAGACCATATAGGTGCCAGGGATAGAACCTGGGTTTGCCACATGCAAGCAAGTAGGTAGACCACAGGCTCTGTCCCCTCTGACTGTTTTTGTATCCAAATTCTTCCCAAGCTTTCCAAGGCCCCTCTCTGGCCCTCTTATGTGAGGTCGGTAGTTATGTCCCAGTCCCCCTTGTCCGGCATGGGACTTAGAGTCGGGACAGGACACTAGGCATGATGCTCTCAGGACAGGGTAGCCGGGAGATGGGGAGGGCAGCAGACTGTCCAACACACAGTATGCTGGTAACCATGAGATCCTGGCCAGTGTTTGCCCAGAAGAGGCAGAGGGCCGGGGTATGGCCACACGAGTGCCCAGGTAGGTGGCTGATATGTGAAAGGATGCACATGATTCTCTGGGGACCTCAAGCGCTATACCAGAGTTGCAGTGGTTGCCTCTGAGCAGTGGACACGCTGACAGGTGCGAGTGCATAGTGGGCAGCCACAGAGGCCAGCAGCTGTGGGCCTCGCCCGGGTGGTTTGGAGGCGGGCTAGGCTGGAGAAAGGGAACACGGGCCAGGGAGCCAGAGCAAACAGGAGGCCTCCGTCCTTGCCTCCTAGCAAACACCAACTGACAGCTGAGGGCAGAGGAGGAGAGACTGGGGCTAGGGCCCCTGTGGTTGGCAGAAGGGAAGTGAAAGCCCAGGATAGGGTGGGGGGAGGTGGGGGTTACTGGCGGCTTGACTGCCCAGGGCTTTATGGCTCTGGGAGACAATCTCTAGTGGGAAGCTCTTGGGCTCTGACCTCAACCACATTCCCACTAATATTTTTCCTGGCAACTGAGGGGTAGGTAGGTCTTTGTGGGTACAGGTGGGGAGAGGGACAGAATGAAGATACCTGGGGAGACTGAACTTGAGATTTAAAATGTCAGGCTGTAAGGAACGGTGGCCAGAAAAATCGGCTTTCTTTTCTGTGTACGGAGCAGGGTGAGGCCTGGGGGAAACAGCAATCAATTGGTCTCCCCAGGCCTCACCGAGCAGGTCTTCTGGGGGAGGAGACCTGGGCTCTGCCTGCAAGGATGAGAAAAGGCGCGGGACCAAACACCAGGCCTCACAGGACAGGAGAGGAGTGGGCACTCCTCCATCCCCCTGCCCCGATGAGACTGAGATGATGCAATACCCGGCCACCATCTACTTAAGCTTCCACACGGCCAGGATCCAGAGACACACAAATGAACCTCGGACCCGAGCAAAATGCTGCAATTATCTCTTTAGATCCTAATTATTAAAATTTTAAATCCCTAGAGCTCGGCCGCGTGACATTATGTTGCATCCAAAACAAACAATACAAAACATATTGTCTAGCATTGCCTTCTCGGCAGGTATGAGTGATGGTGGGTCTGGTTTCGAAATATTGAAGGTAACTAAAGAAAGAGAGTATTGTGCAAATTATCTGCCACACAATCAGGGGCAGGTGTGACATGGGGTGGGGGTGGGGACTCTGGGTCTTTTGGTGGTGGATAATGTGCAGTGGTGAAGGGATGGGTGTTGGATGACTGTATGATCAAAACTCAAATATGAAAGCTTTGTTGCTGTACCTCAACGGCGAATCAATAAAAAACAAAAAGAAAAAGAAAGAAAGAAAGAAAGAAAGAAAGAAAGAAAGAAAGAAAGGTGCAGGAGCCACAAAAAGTCTAGAAAGGCTGAGGCCCGAGCCATAGGGCGTGTCCACTGCAGGGATCCATGGGGCACGAACGTCCCACCACGTGGCCTCAGCCTGGGCACCCAGATGGAAAGATGCAGTGCGACGACGCAGCCAGCTGTTTCCAGCAGGAGGGGTCAGGATTAGAGGACTCTTTCCAGGGAGAGAGAGGGGTTCTCCACAGTTTACTTCCTGGGCCTGCAGCAGGCCTTATTCCTAGTGTCCCTGAATAACTGGAGAGGAGGGATCCTTCTTCTCAGCCAAGGTCCCTCACTGTGGAGCATCTGGTGCGAAGCTTCACCACCTCCACACTGGCTTCTAGGGGACATCCCGTGTAGTTCCATTTCTTCCTGGGGTGAGGGTGTGAATCCGCGGCCACTCACTCTCATACTGGTGTGCAGCGAGTGGCGATGCCACTCACAGGAGGAATAACTAACTGCTCACAGCTGGAGAGAAAGCACAAATGGAACCTGGAGGAACCGCTCTGTTCGCGCACAGGTTTGGGGGATCCCCTGGACTCAGAATTCTGGATGGAGATCATGGCTGGGTCGGAAGCCCCTCATTCCCAAAACGGGAAACCCCCATTTCGCCACTTCCTCGGACCCCGAAGGGTGCCAACGGCGGCAACTGACTAGGTCACTAGCGCTCTGCACCCCACCCCAAATCTCAGTACTGGGGGGACCCCCGAGCTCCGCGGACCGCTCCCAGCCAGGTGCCCTCGCTCCCTCACGCTCTGCGCGCTCCCGGCCCGATTCCCGCTTCGGCTGAAAGTGCGGGTGACCCAGCCACGCGCCCCGGGGCGCTGCGGGGGCGGAGCTGCGGCGGGCTCGGAGGGAGGCCGGAAGGGGTGTGAGCGCGGGGCGGGCCCGGCGCCGCCCCGCCCCGGGGAGGGAGCCCGGGGCGCAGCATCCTGGCGCGGGCCGTGGCCGCCGCCGCCACTGCCGTCGGGGAAGGTCCCGGCGCGGACATGCCCTCGCGCGGCGCCCGCCGCGGCCCGAGCCGCCCGTGCCCCGCGCCGTAGGCACGCGCAGAGGCGTTACCCGACGGTGCGGACGGTAGACGGCGCGGGGGCGGCATGGAGGCGGCGCACCTGCTCCCCGCCGCCGACGTGCTGCGCGGCTTCTCGGTGTCGGCCGAGGACGGCCTGAGCCCGGCGCAGGTGGCGGCCGCGCGGGAGCGCTACGGCCCCAACGGTGAGAGCGCGGTGGGGTCCAGGCAGGGGGCGGCGCGGGCGAGCCTCAGTTTCCCCGCGACCCTGCGGCTGCAGAGCGGGCTTGCCCCGGTCGCCGGGCGCGCGGGCGCGCGGGCAGGAAGCGGGGGCCCCGGAAACCTCTTGAGATGCTCTTAGGGCTCCCGGAGGGGCTGCGCGGCCCCCTTCGTCGGGGACCCTAAGGTGGATTTCGGGGTTTCGGACGCTCCGCTCCTGCTCCCCGCCGTGCTCCCCTGGCTTCCCGCCTCTCGCGGGTCCCCGCTACCCCGCGCGAGCCCGAGTGCGCGCCCCCATCCTCGCCGCAGGCTGCCGGCCGCGCGTCGCGTGCAGATGCGCGCATGGAGCACCGCTGCCGGGGACCGCCGGGACCCGAGGCCTGGCCTCCGGCTGTTCCCTAGAGATCCGTAAAACGTCTCGTAGGTGCAGCTTGTCAGCTGGCAGCCTTGGGGCCGCCCCCCCGCCCCCAGGTCTTCCTCTTTCTGCACCCAGAGGCGGATGTGGCTGGCGGGAGTCGGTGGGGCTTTGATCTGCGCCCCAGGAGACCTACTTCCCTGGGGGTGCAGGGAGGGGTGCGAGTGAAGCCCTCACTCAGGGAGTTTCCTGGGGGAGGCCGGGGTGACCCGGAGTGGGCAGAGAGGGAGCTTCGTGCTGCGGCTGTCTGGGTGGGAGAAGCGGCATTTCTTCCTCTTTCTTCCAAAGGAGCCCAAAGGCACTGCGAGTGTCAGGTGTAACCCAGTGAGCCTGCATGTGGGGCGCCCCGGGGAAAGTGCAGGGTGACTCCATACCATGGTGGCCCTGCCACCAACCCACGCACCTCCGGGCTCAAGGGCAGAATGTCTGGGCTTCAGAGAGAATTGTCCCACGCACAAAGTGCAGCCCGGACTCCATGTCCTGCCAGATCTCACTGTCTCTGGGTTCCCAGCCATCCAGAGGGAAAGGTGTTCTCCTGACCCCCCGTATCCCACTGCCCAGGGCTGGCTTGAGGAGTAGGAAGAGCTTTGGGGTTAGTATTGGTTTATGAAAACCACCTCTTATATAAATATTATCTTTCTGGAGCAGAAATCCTTTTTCAAAAAAATTAGTTTCTATATTTAGTGCAGCTGTGGGAGGAACTGGGGAGATAAATATTATTTAATATCCCCCATTAGTGACTTGGCAGAGAGGGCGTCCTGTAAAAGCGAGCAGGGCCTGACCCCCTAACCTGGAAGGGAGCAGGCGACAGCCACAGATCTGGAGTTCCACAGCCCAAAGAGCTTGGAATCCCACAGGCCCAGCCCTGCAGGACCCCGACTGGGGACCCTCTTCATCTGGACCCCATATCTTCATTGTTCAGTGGAGGGGCTCTGGCTATTCCCCATCTTGTCAGGGTGAGGGGATACTGGGTGTCTGGTCATTGAGCATCCCGGGAGGTGAGAGGTAAGGTTCTCTGTGCGGTGGGAGATAGATGTGCCTTTCCGGGTGGGGGAGACTGGAGTTCCCTGGTGATTGCCTTGTGCTCTGATGGTGCTGCTTAGATTAAGAGCCACTTGCTTCTTGCTGGGCGCTGTTCTCAGCACCCCGCGTGCTTCTTCTTCCAAACAACTGTATGAAGACACCATCCATGCTTTCCCACGGGGGGGGGGGACTGAGGCTGGGTTCCAAGTGACACGTAAGGGACATAGCTGTGCGGGGTGGGAGGGGGTGGGGGTTAGGGGGTTGGGGAGACTGCTTTCCCTGTCTGTTCTGGGTCAGGGGTCACAGGCTCTGGAACCCCCTGGAATTAGGGTCAGCTGTGCCATTCCAGCCCAGCTCTGGCCCCAAAGGGCTCTTCCTCCCCCTGGTTCTCAGTCCCCCCTAACCTTCCAGGCAGGTAGGAGAGGGAGTTCCTCCCCCCTCCTGCCGGGTTTCCCAGCTGATCCCTTGTCAGCCCTTCTTGAAGATCAGTGGGGGTCCTGTAGCCTCCACCAGCCGTAAAGTGGTCCTTTCAGGGTTTTATGCCTCTTCAGAGCTGTACTACCCTTCACCAGCCATTCCTCCTCTTGTTCCTCCTCTTCGCACCTCAGTTTCCTCAGGATGGCGCTATAGCAGGACTCTTGTCTTGGATTTCTTTTTTTTTGCATGTTCACTTCCATGAAGCTGCCCTCCTAATCACTCATGTGGCCTGGGTGGGATCTGCAGCTGGAGGGGAACACCCTGAGGACAAGAGTTCCCCTCACCCCAAGTCTCTGCACCTGCAAGGTCGTTAGCTGAGAAACCACAAGGAAATGATTTGCTTAAGTACCCAAGTGTGCAAATTCTGCCAGATGAGGGAGGGAGGGAGAAAGGCTGGGTCTAGGGTCCTGCTCTCCACCCCCCACACACAGAGCAGGGAGGTGACTCTGCAGTACTCAGTGGGTGTGCCTACCCCACCCCCAACACACACTGCACTGTGCGGCTCTCCCCTTGGGAGTTATCTCTGATCTCTGACACCTCCCCCCAATAGGGCAGTGACAGTACAACTCTGAACTCACCTTTTTCTGCAGGTCCCAGTGGGGCCCAGGACTCAACCTCAGTGAAGGGGGGAGTGATGAGGAAGGGGAGCACGTCCCTAAGTTTATTTTTTGAATAAAAAGCTTTGCATGGGGCAATATTCTGAGTCCCCAGCCCCCACTCCCCATGTTGGGTGCCTTCTGGGTATTCCCAGGGTAGTGGCCCCTGAAGGAGCTGCTTGGACTGCTGGGGCCATTTGGCCCCTTTTCACTCGGCAGTCACTCTTGGCGCTCACTCAGGGTGGTGGCTAGCGTGGCTCTGTGTGGCACAGCCACGGACTTCGCTGCTTTGGCTTCTGGTGGGAGCCTCATTTGTTTCGATCGCTGCTGTCACACAGACCTTCCAGAGCACATCCGCTTCCCCATGTCGTGTCACACACTTATAACTATATAACCCAAAGATAAATTCCTTGAAGTGGAATCACTGGTCAAAGGGCACGTGTATGTAAGTTTTTGACAGCTGTCATTCGATTGTCTCCATAAATACCCGCAGCTGGCTTGCCTCCCCAATGCCTCTTCAATGCAACATTTGAGGACATTGGTCTGTGCTGGTCTGCTAGGGAAGATCATAGTGTGGCCTGAATTTTTCCTCCCCCAGACCTGTTGAGCATCTTTGCATGGGCTCAGGAGCCTTTTTTTGGATGGGATGGAAAGTGCTAGACAGTCATGACCAGAGAGAAGCAGTACAGGCAGAGCCCAGCCTGCCAGTCACCCACACCTCATGGTCCCCGAGAACACAGGGCTGTGAGTCGGGCAAGGTACCCAGGAGATCTGTGGGAGAGTAAGAAGAGGCAGCAGGGATGGAGCCACCCCTCCTGGGCCTTCCACTGTCCACCTATACCGTAGGGTGTGGCCCCTGTAATGCCAGGTGGGAACCCAGAGCCTGCTAACTTCTTTGCCCCCTCAGCCCTGGCCCCAGTTGGCCGCCTGTACGTGGGAAGCCCATCTGAGTGGCAGGAAGCCAGTGGGGCGGGAGACCTGCAGGGGGGTTAGGACAGACTTGCCCCACCCCCAGCCTCGGTGCCCTCCCCAATAGAGCAGAGGGGGAGCCTGGGTCCCCAGCAGAACTGGAGTGTGACAACCCCCCCCCCCAGAGCCTCAGCTTCTGCACACACAGATGTTGAGCACACCCTTTGCCTCTCAGGTCAGCTGGAAGGGGAGGTAGTAGATCTCGGGGGGGAGTCGGGCAGGGTGGGACTCCCTGGGGCCCCCCACAGAGCTGACCAGGCTGTGCTCTCCAGGAGGGCCCTGGAGACCCAGCAAGGCCAGGTGGGCCGGGCGGGATCTGCCTAGCCAGGGCCTCTCCGAGACTCTGCAAGTGACGATTTAATTGCTCTGCAAATTTACCTTTGAGGAAGACCTTGGTGAACACTTGCCTCTCCCAGTTCCAGCCGACATTTAGAAGCTGAAATACCAGTTTCCAGTGTTGCTAGAAGGAAGGAGTTGCAGGGAGGATTAGGGGAGCAGCTGGTGCAGGAGCCCGGGTGCTGCCTGGCCCTGCGTCCCCTCCTCCTCCTGGGCTCCAGGCGCCCTGCAGGCCCAGGGCCCCAGCCACCACAGTGCACAACTGGGTAAACAGTGGTGCAGGGCTGTGTGGACTCAGGGCTGACTCAGCGGCTCTGCACCATGGAGGTGCGCTGTCAGGTGCGGGTGGCCCCAACTCTAATGATGATGGAGAGAAAAGGGCAGAGTGGAGGCTTAAGGGAAGGTTTCCAGGCCAGCGGGGGATGATGAGAGCAAAATCTCAGAGGGAGGGGCTGGAATGATAGCACAGTGGGTGGGGTGTTTGCCTTGCACAAGGCTGACCCAGGTTCGATTCCCAGCATCCCATATGGTCCCCCGAGCACTGCCAGAATAACTTCCTGAGTGCAGAGCCAGGAGTAACTCCTGTGCATCGCTGGGTGTGACCCAAAAAGAAAAAAAAAATCTCAGAGGGTAGAAGCCTTTGCAAGACCAGAAGAGGTGGGAGCAGACCAGGGAGCTCAGGGCTGGAATACTTATGCAGGAGGCTGGGTTGTGATACCTGGCACCACAAAGACCCCCGAACATGCTAGAAGCAACCCCTGAACACAGATCCAGGAGTAGCTTCTGAGCTCCACAAGTGTGGCTCAACTTCCCTCCCAGCAAACACAAACAAAAACAAGAAAAGAAAAACCAGAGGAGGTGGCAATGGAAATCCCAGGGCCTCTTGCTTGGCAGAGTAACCATGGATCCCTGAGACATGAGTATTTCTGAAAGGGCAGACTGGGGCCCACTCAGGAAGGCCTTGAGGGTCCTGTGGTGGCTGGTCCCTGTCCTGCAGACCAACACAAGCTGTTGAAGGTTAGCATGGGGGCATTCATTTGTCCAGCATCTACCATGTGTAGGAGCAGGGGTCTTGTGAAGCCTGGGGGCTGCTCTTGTGCTGGCTCGATGACTGCTCTCACCCCGCTTGACGACCTCTCACCCAGCTGTGCGTGGTTTCAGCACTTAGCGTTTTGCCCCTTGTCATCACAGTACCCTGCTGACATCATTCCTATTCATACCCCCATGGGCAGATGGGAGCCCTGGACCACTGCTCAAACATGCGTGTGAGTTGGGCTGGAGGGATAGCACAGCGAGTAGGGCTTGCACATGGCCGACCCGGGTTCAGTTCCCAGCATCCGATATGGTTCCCCGAGCACTGCCAGGAGTAATTCCTGAGTGCATTAGCCAGGAGTAACCCCTGTGCATCGCTGGGTGTGACCCAAAAAGAAAAAAGAAAAAAAAAACATGCGTGTGTGGCCGTCTCTCTCCAGGAGTAAGCTCAGGGCTTCAACTCACCCCCTCTGTACCAGACTCTGCCTGCAGCTATGAAGTGTTTCTGCTCGCACCCTCTCTGGCCCATGACCCACAGCCGAACTCTGGGCCCCTCCAGCATCTCTGGGTTGGGTCACAGAGGGACCTTGCGAGAGGTAGCGGGGGGCTTTCTCTCACGCACCCCCATTCAGCTGAGGACCAGGAAGGGAGCACATCCTGGGCCGACTTGGACAGCTGGGTCGATGAATGAAGTGGGCTGAGCTGGGCATTCTCCTGAACTGGGACACCCGACCCAGCAGCTCCCTCAGTGCTGCCTCGGCAGCCAGGGCACAGGAAGCAGCACAGTTCGGGGCGCCTGGAGAGGGGGACCCCTCTGACGCTGAGGCTCAGTCTTGGGGAGGGGAAGTGGAGCCAATGGGGTCTTGCAGAATCAGAGTGTGTTGCAGGCCTGACTAGAGCAGGCAGGATCTGATACCCCCAAATACTGTCCCTGAAGACCCAAGGCCGGCAGGAGGGGTGGGAGCAAGCGAGATCCCCAATCAGGGCCTTGAGTCCAGTCATCAGAATGGGGGATACCGCATTTCTTTTAGGGAACGTTGACCAGAAGAAACTGGGCAGGGTGGGAGGGCAGGGCTGCCTGCAGTAGCACAGGAGCCCAGAGCAGGGGGCCGAGCCCCAGCTGCCTGGACCCACCTCTTCCTGCCACTTCCCAGCTGTGTGTGTCCGTGAATGGCTCGCTCAGCCTGTGTTTCACAGGTTCACTCTGTCAAATGGAAGCACTTGCCTCTTCCTTATGTGGTGTCTTGAGAATCACAAGAAGGCAGTGCCCTGATGAATCAGAATCACGTCTGGCCCACCAGCAGGGTTCTGGCCTGATTCTCCTGCGCATCTCACATGCCAGCCTCCCATCCATCCATCCATCCATCACGAATGCAGCTGACACTGGAGTCACACACCCCGCTTGAGAGCGGATGGGGGCTCCCAGGGTAATGAGGGTCCCAGCAGACCTGTCTTCCAGCTGTTCAGGTCAGGTGGGGCATCTGCTGTGACTACACATCTGGCTGAGCCCCTGGTAGCCGTGGAGCCAGCAGAGGCAGAGTCTTGAAGAAGTCAGGTCCGAGGAGAAGTGGAGCCCATCCAGGTCAGCTCAGTGGCCGCAATCCCAGCTCTCTGTGGCTAAAATCACAGCAGTCATTTCTTCTCCCCCATTCTGCCCCCGTGTTCCCTGATGGTCAACTGTGGCTCTGGGCCTCTCAGATAGTGTCACTCAGCTCCACAGAGCAGGCACCTGTCAGAGGGAGGGAGTGAGCGACTGGAGTGATAGCACAAAGGGTTGCCTTGCACACCTGGGTAGACCTGGGTTCATCCTCGGCATCCCATATGAGTGCGGATCTAGGAGTAACCCTGGAGCACCACCAGGTGTGACCCAAAAAGCCAAAAGAGAAAGAGAGGGGCTGGAGTGATAGCACAGTGGGTAGGGCATCTGCCTTGCACACGGCCAACCTGGGTTGGATTCCCAACATCCCATATAGTCCCCTGAGCACCGCCAGGGGTAATTCTGAGCGCATGAGCCAGGAGTAACCCCTGTGTATCGCGAGGTATGGCCCAAAAAGAAAAAAAGAGAGAGAGAGACCGAGAGCTCCTGACCCCCGCCCTCCACCAGGGCAGGCCCCCTCCCCTTTGAGAGCCTTCCCCAAGGTCATCCCCCCTGGTCAGGCACACCTGTCCTTCCTTTTGCAACCCACTGGGCACCCAACAGTGCCCACCATGGGGGCAAAACCCAGAATATTTGGGGAAATGCCCTGTTGACCTCCAGAGGTAGCTCGGGTCATGGGTCAGAGAGCAAGGGGGAGGAGCCAGGTGGAAGGTGAGCCTGAGACCAAGTGAGGCTGCGGGGGCGGGGACGGGGTGGCGGGGCTGGTCCTGGTCGAAGGCCCCATGTGTAAGCGTACATGACAGGTTTCCAAGCCTCGTACCTCAGCCTTGCCCAGAAAAAAAATCCCGAGTCTAGTGCATGGGGTTGTCTGCCATCAGAGTGAGGGTGGGGACAAAATGGATTCAGGTGAGACTTGAGACACTCTTTGGGGTCAGGAACCCTAAGGATTTCCACACAGGCGGGGCTGAGGCTTCCCCACCACTGGGTTGTTAAGAGCCGGGGAGTTGGCACCCTTAGGGGCTGGAGCCGGGATTGGGCCTGGCCAGGGTGGCTGCCGATGGACCCTGCTTCATCGGAGAATTGGCCCAGAAACCTGGCTTGGTCTCCCCCGCCTTTCCTGTTCACTTCAGCTAAATAGATCAGAAGGAAAAAGTCTGTTTGATTTTAATCTCAACGCAGGACACTGGAGATTACATTTTCCACGGAAAATGTCAGTCGCTGCCTAAAATAGGACTTTGGAGAAAATGCTAGAAAGTGTATTTTTAGGTTACATTTTTCCCTCCTGGGATTATTGTGGGCTACTGGGCACTCAGCATGGGGCTGCTGCCAGGTGCAGACCCCAGACCTTCCAGACAGGTGCAGGACTCCCTGGAAAAAGCCGCTGAACAGAGGCAGGTGGACAGAGGCAAGGGCCAGTGTCTGGAGGGAGGACGAGGAAGAGGGATGCTGGTGGGCCTTGGGCTCAGCTTCCGGGAGCGCCATGCCGCTGGTCCCCTCAGCCCTCTGCACACACCTGGGGAGGCGGGGGTGGGCCTCCCATCAGGCAGGGCTTCAGGGTGACCTCAGCAGGTCTGAGCCCCTCCAGCCGATGGAGAAGCCCCCCAGAGTGCCTGCCCAGGGCCTCGTTCCTTCCTCTCCCACAGACCCCACAGACACCCCGACTTGCTCTATGACCCAGTTCCCAGCTATCACCCCAGCTCTTGCAGCTGTGGAGGGGTTGGTGTTCCCAGGTGCTGCCTCCTCTGCAGGCTGTGGGGAAGACTCAGAACTTGAGGGATCCGGGCGTCCGGCTCCACCTGACCGGAATGTGGGCGATGGCTGGTGATATTGGGGAGAGGGGATGTATGTCTGGGGACATTTGCATGTGTCGGCCTGGAGGGGTCTTCACTGAATGTGCCCAGAGTGTGGGATCTGGCAAAGGACAATGGACGCAGCTGGGCACTGACCCCTAACTGCCCAGAGAGAGGCCCAGGGGTGGGGTCAGAGGCAGCCTGAGCTCACACTCTCACTTTGAGGTGCATTGGCCTTGTCAAGGGGATGGGGCACCCGGGATGGGACTGGGTGGCCACCTGAGAAAGTGAAAGTGTAGGAAGTGAAGGTGAGAACTGCCTGGGAGGGACAGGCTGAGGGACTCACCCCGGACACTTCAGCCAGACTGGGGTGGCACCCTGGACCTCAAACTATTCATTCTGTGGCCTCAGAGACTGGGGATCCATCCAGAACATCGTGGTGGGGGATGGGCTGCTCCGAGGCACCCCCTGAGCCTCACCCACCGTCTCTTGTCTCCTTATGGCTCCCGTGAAAATCTGGACTCCGCAGAGCTCCCGACAGAGGAAGGTGAGGTCGCACCCCCGCCCTCCCCTGCCCCCTGCGAGGTCTGTACCCCCCAGGCCCCCTCTCTCCTCTCCCTGGGGCCAGCCTCACGGAGCTCTGCTTCCCAGGGAAGTCCTTATGGGAGTTGGTGCTGGAGCAGTTTCAGGACCTGCTGGTGCGCATCCTGCTGCTGGCTGCCCTGGTCTCCTTCGTGAGTATGGCCTGTGCCCCAGGGGCCGGGAGGCAGGGTTGGGACAGGGCCGTGCCTGGCTTTGCCGTGGGTGCCCCGGCTGCTCCCTCTGGCCTCACCTTCCCTGACTGGAATCCTTCCAGCCTGCACCTGCCGCCCAGCTCCCCCTTGGTCCCGCCAGGCCCCCTGACACTCTGACGAAGGGAGCCCCCAGCCCCCAGCTCTGGCCCAGGGCTCTTTACCTGCCGCTTGGTGATGTTCTGGACCAGATACACCTTCCTGAGGGAGCTGGCCTACAAACCGTGTCAGATATAGCTGCATGCCCTGCCTCTCCCCTCCATATGCCAGCAGAGTGCCTCACTGTGCCAGTCACATGTCTGCAGACCTTGCCCAGGTCCCCGAGGGCCTAAACCACCCATTGGGGAGCTCCCAGGCTCCCCGGCTCCTCCATCACCCTCACACCCTCCACTCACTGACGTGTCCCCTTGCTCTCCCTCACTCCCTTGGCCTGAACACCCCCTGAACCTGAGGGGCCAGTCACCAGCCCTTGCTGGTGGGACCTGCACTTCTGCAGGCCCCATGCCGGGGGTGGGGGGGGACCAGGGCCCTCAACTTGGTGGTCAGAGTGTAGGGCTCTGTGGGGTATGGGGGTAGCTCTCCCCTCACCCGTCTCTGAGTCTCACCCCCCTGGACAGGCACTGTCCTTGTGGGCACTGGACCAAGGGAGCAGTACCCTTCACACCAGTGCTCTACCCTTGCACGTGGCCCCCAAGCCCGTGGCTCCTTTCCACCTCTCTTATTTCTGAGTTGAGTTCTGAGTCTGTAGCTGGGTCACCTTGGTTGTGAGAGATGACTTCTGGGCCCCATCCATTTATTTTTCTTTTGTTTTTCCTTTTTTAAAAAAATCTCGGGGCTGGAGCGTTAGCAAAGTGGGTAGGGCATTTACCTTGCACGCGGCCTACCTGGGTTTGATTCCCAGCATCCCATATGGTCCCCCGACCACCGCCAGTAGTAACTCCTGAGTGCATGAGTCAGGAGTAACCCCTGTGCAATGCCAGAGTGACCCCCCCCAAAAAAAAATCTGACTTTGGGACCACACCTTGCAGCCCCGGGCTTATCCCTGGCTCTGAGTTGAGGAGTTATTCCTGGTGGAGCTTGGGGGACCACATGGGGTTCTGGGGATCAATTCCAGATCAGTTGAGTGCAAGGGAAGTGCCCTACTCACTGTACTATTTCTCTGACCCACCCACCCCAGTTTCTGCCTTGGAAAGTCTGGGATGGACCCCAAGAGCTGTATTTCTAGCAAGTTCTCAGATGCCGCCACTACTGGTAGTCCTGAGGTTGGCTTCAGTGGGCATGTGGCCACTACGTGTGGATCTTCCAAGCCAGGGCCTTTACAGACTCCTCCCAAGGCCAGGCCCCTCCCCACGTGTCTGCCCTAAAGTCCGGGGTGCCCCCGGCAGCGCCCAGACTCACCAGCTCTGATGGGTAGGTGCTGGCCTGGTTTGAGGAGGGCGAGGAGACCACCACAGCCTTCGTGGAGCCGCTGGTCATCATGCTGATCCTCGTGGCCAATGCCGTCGTGGGAGTGTGGCAGGTGGGAGCTCGGGGATGGGGCTGAGCCCTGGGGTCCCCCACCCCGCCTGCTGCTTCCTGGTCCCCAGCGTGTCACCCCACAGGGTCTCCTGTCTCGCAGGAGCGCAATGCTGAGAGCGCCATCGAAGCGCTGAAGGAGTATGAGCCTGAGATGGGCAAGGTGGTCCGCACGGACCGCAGGGGCGTGCAGAGGATCCGGGCCCGGGACATCGTCCCCGGGGACATCGTGGAAGTGGCCGGTATGTGGACAGCAGCTCTTGGTATATCACAGCCCTCTCCTCCTCCCCCGTGGTCTCAGTGGCAGGGGCGACGCCCAGATTCCTCCAGATCCCTTGGGCAAAAATGCTTTTTGACAGCTGGGGAGATTGTGCTGGGGCCAGCATACTCTGAGAGATCCCCGCCCACCACCCAGAAGGTCTTGCTCCTGGGAACCACCTTGGTTTTCTGGGTGACCAGGGAGGGACAGCAGCAAGAGCCATGCTTAGCCACGTCACGCTTCCTCCACAGTGGGGGACAAGGTACCCGCTGACCTCCGGCTCCTGGAGATCAAGTCCACCACGTTGAGAGTGGACCAGTCCATCCTGACAGGTGAGGGAGGTCGAGAGGCTGCGGTGAGGGGGACGCAGGGAGGATGGTGTCTGGATTCATGTGACGCCTCTCACTTCTGACCCCGTGACCAGGAGAATCTGTGTCGGTGACCAAGCACACAGACGCCATCCCAGACCCCAGAGCTGTGAACCAGGACAAGAAGAACATGCTGTTTTCCGTAAGTGCCCAGGGCAGGGCTGGACAGCAACAATCAAAATAAACCTTTCAATGGGGGTGCCTCATCGATGATCGGAAATACCTGCAGATGTGTAGCAGTCCTGACAGCTGTTTCCTGAAGCTTGTGTGCCTAGCATTGCTCTCTGCCTCTGACATGTAGAAACTGAGTTTTTTTTTTCTTTTTGGGTCACAACCTGTGATGCTCAGGGGATACTCCTGGCTCTGAACTCAGGAATTACACCTGGCGGTGCTTGGGGGACCATAAGGGATGCTGGGGATTGAACCCGGGTCAGCCTCATGCAAGCAAACGCCCTACCTGCTGTGCTATCGCTCCAGCCCCTAAACTGAGTTCTTAATCCATTTAATCCTCCTCACCCCCTTGACAGCATTACTTTTTCTAACCCCCTTTCTTCTTCGTGGTGCTAAGGATTAACCACCCAGGGGCTCACACTTGTGACGCAGTGCTCTCCCACGGAGAGAGCCACATTCCTTTGTTATCTGCACTGAGCACGGAAACAGGCACTGAGTGGGTCAGGAAGTTGCCCGATGACACACAGCCTGAGTGGCACAAGTGGGACACTGGCTCCGACTAGCCGACTACGGGACTTTTCTTTTTCCTTGACCTGCACAGCTGGTTCTGCCCTGCTCTTGGAGAGGGCCGGTGCCCACTTAGGACCACCCAGCTGAGATGATTCTAGAGGGAGGAGGGTTGCCAAACAGCTGGAGGATGGCAAACAGCTGGAGGTGGAAGCTGGAGGATGGGGAAAGTACCAAGCTGCTAGGCTCTGCTGTGTCTTCTCAGGGAGAGGGTGAAATGGACTCTGGTGGGCAGGATCTGCCCATGGCACCCCAGGAATGGGAGCAAGTGCCACAGGCTGCCGGCAATAGGGGCACTGAGCCTGTGGCTACGGAAGGGCCAGCCAGGGCCAGTGACTTAGAAACAGGATGCTCTGTTTTTATCTTTTTTCCTTTTTTTTTTTTTTTGGTTTGGGCACAACACCTGATGGTGCTCAGGGCTTACTCCTGGCTCTTCATTCAGCAATCACTCCTGGCAATGCTTGGGGGACTATATGAGCATATATGAATTGTTTGGGATTGAACCCAGGTCTGCTGCATGCACGGCAAACACCCTACCTTCAGTCTTTCTAGCCCCAAGTTTTTCAGTTCGTGACTCCATTTTGCCCAAGAATGTTTCACACATCTGGGATATGTTTATAGCATAGGTGTGCAAACCAAACATTTATCAATAACAGATCATTAATTTATTTTCAAACAATGCTTTAGAAAGTTACATGGCCCCTGTAACTTCATCCACTGTTTAAGAAGCTCAGACCGCAGGCCCCTAGTCCTTAGGGGCTAGCAGACCTCCAGGGAGGTGAATAGAAGTGAAGAAACTGAATTTGCCCACAACTCTTTGAGGCTGGTGCACTGCCAGGCAATATGGGAGCTGTGAACAGCTGCCTGGGTAGAAGAGGACCACTGGGGAATGCCCAGGCCTCTGCCCCTGCCACTGAGAAGCTTTCTCAGGAGCCTGGTGTAGCTAATTGAGAGGGCCTGGGGTGGAGGGCTGGAGCTGCCAAGGCTGCCATTGGTGCCTCCTTCACACCAACCATGGCTCAGGGCACCACTCGGAGGAGCACTGAGATACCAGATTCCTGGGAGCAGGTATGACCTGGGCCTCTGTTGAATTGTTTTTCAGAAGAGACCCCTAAGGGGCTGGAGTGGCAGGACAGTGGGTAGGGCGCTTGCCTTACACGCAGCTGATCCGGTTCCAATCCCCAGCACCCCATATGGTCCCCCAAGCCCGCCAAGAGTGATCGCTGAGTGCAGAGCCAGGAGTGATCTCTGAGCACCACTGGGTGCGGTTTAACCACCCCACCCTCTCAGTAGGCCTTCTAAAAAGAGAGAACAAGAGAGCTGGCACCCCGCCAGGCACATGGAAGCTGTGAACACATCCGTGAGAGTGACAGAGAGAGCACTGAGGCTTGGCTAGGGGAGCCTAATACAGGACCTGGGGATTTTAATGGGGCTTAGGAATGACTGCACTTAAGCTCCAGTTTTCTGCATTGTTCGGTAAATATTTGCAAACGTTTTTACCTGGGGCTGTCGTATTGATCATTCCCAAGACCTGTTTGAGTGGATCAGAGCTGGGTCACATCACTTGGCCAGTGTCAGCCAGCACTTGCCCTATGCTGGGTCCCCAGTGAGGCACTACTGGTTTCTGGGCTGACCCAAACCCCAGCATCAGAGAGCTGACCCTCAGGAGGACAGTGTCTCCTAATGTCAGTGACAGAAGTCTGGGGACACCAAGTGGCGTCATGTGGGGTCCCCACTCCGAGCTGCTCAGCTTTTCTCCTCACCCCTCCCCTCCCCGACCAGGGCACCAACATCGCATCAGGCAAGGCAGTGGGTGTGGCAGTGGCCACAGGCCTGAACACAGAGCTGGGGAAGATCCGGAGTCAGATGGCGGCCGTGGAGCCAGAGCGGACGCCCCTGCAACGTAAACTGGACGAATTCGGGCGGCAGCTGTCCCACGCCATCTCTGTCATCTGTGTGGCCGTGTGGGTCATCAACATCGGCCACTTTGCTGACCCGGCCCACGGCGGCTCCTGGCTCCGGGGTGCTGTCTACTACTTTAAGATCGCCGTGGCCCTGGCCGTGGCTGCCATCCCGGAGGGCCTCCCTGCCGTCATCACCACCTGCCTGGCTCTGGGCACGCGGCGCATGGCTCGCAAGAATGCCATTGTGCGCAGCCTGCCCTCTGTGGAGACGCTGGGCTGCACCTCGGTCATCTGCTCCGACAAGACGGGCACGCTCACCACCAACCAGATGTCCGTCTGCCGGGTGAGTGTCTGGACTCCTCGCCCGGTGCGGCCTCGTGGTGCTGGGCAGGCTGCCCTCCCTCGCTGGGCCCTTCCCTGGCTGCTTTCTGAGTTGTTTTTAGTTTGTGGGTCACACCCGGCCATGTACAGGGGTTACTCCTGGCTCATGCACACAGGATTTACTCCTGGCAGGGCTCGGGAGACCAGATGGGATGCTGGGAATCGAACCTGGGTGCATGGCAAATGCCCTACCCGCTGTGCTGTCTCTCCAGCCCTCCGGCTTCTTTTTGGTCAAGACTAGAGAAGAGGGGCCAGAGTGATCGTACGGCAGGTAGGGTGCTTGCCTTGTGCCTGTCCTACCTGGGTTTAATTCCCAGTGCCCCGTAAGTCCCCCAAGGACCACCAGAGTGATTCCCAAGTGCAGAGCCAGGAGTAAGCCTCTCCAGGGTGGCCCCCCCAAACAAAGAGTGGAGAGGAACACCGCCTGGCTGGGCGCAGGTCCCTACGACCCACATGTCACCTTTGGGTGCATCTCTGAATGTCAGTCGATTGCTATAACGGCGTGGGGGAGGGTCAGCTGCATCCTTGGCATCTGTGCCGACCTGGGCCTAGACCCAGCTTCTCCCCTGTCCTGCCTGCTCTTCAGTGCACCCTGTTATCAGATACACCAGCTCCAGTGGCCTGGGAAGGGCCAGGGCAGGAATTATTTATTCTTGGGCACTCGATCCCACATCCCAGGCCCACTGCCCTTCGGCTCCAGGCATTCTGGCCTTGGGCCAGGCGGGTGCCGTGAAGTCTGTGGGTTCGCTCCCCCCACCCCCTCCACTGCCCACCCCCGTGGGTATCTGAGGCCTCTCCCAGCCAGCCACAGGGAAGGGAGCCAGTGAGCTTTGTGACTCTGCAGCCCCCGGTGTCCCTCGGAGGGCTTCATCAGAGCAGCTTCCTTGGCTGAAATAGGACTCGGAAACTACAGTTGAGTCCATTGGGGTACAGTGGGGAGCACATGAAGGCAGGAGCACTCCCTGAACACCTGCTGAGTGCTGGGTTGGCCATGGCATGGGAATGTGCTATATGGTAGCTTCTAGAAAGCCAGACTCCCTGGCAGAGCCTCTGACAGACAAGAAAGTGGGAGCCTAAGTCCCTGAGAAGCACATCAGGGCTGGGGACCCTGCAGACCCAGTGCGAGGTCCTCCGGGAACATCTTTGGAAAGAGCAGCCTGTGCTTCCAGTGGGCTGGGGGGACTCCTTCTTGGGGGCCTGGGAGCTCTCCGCTGGGAGGCAGGAGGGACTGGGGTCCCCTTCTCCCTGTCAGCAGCTCTAGAGAGATCTGGAGGGTCCTAGCTCAGGGCTTCCTCAGGTCCAGGGCATCCAAGGAGCCACCTGAACGTTCCCGGGGGCAGAACGGGCTCTCAGAGACTTGGATATTTTTTTCTTTTTGGGTCACACGAGCGATGCTCAGGGGTTACTCCTGGTTCTACACTCAGGAATTACTCCTGGCGGTGCTCAGGGAACCATATGGGATGTTGGGAATCGAACCCGGGTTGGCCGCGTGCAAGGCAAACGCCCTACCTGCTGTGCTATCGCCACAGCGATCCTGAGACCTGGATCCTGAACTCTCCTGTGCACTGCTGAGACCCTAGAGGAAAGGGGGAGGGTTCCCTGCACCACCCCCTGAGCTGCCCTGCGTGTACCCCCTTTCCGCCTTCTAGATGTTTGTGGTGGCTGAGGTGAAAACAGACTCCTGCCGTTTGCATGAATTCACCATCTCTGGCACTACCTACACCCCTGAGGGTGAAGTGTAAGTGGAGGCCATGGGGCGGTGGGGGGTGCAACTCGAGGATTGACAGGGGGCCAGGCCTGGGGGCTGGGGCCTTGGGCAGCCGCTCCCAGGGACGGGGTGGGGGGGTGGTCTGAGATTTTGCACTGACCTTACTCTGATGCAGGCGCCAGGGGGACCAGAAGGTTCGCTGTGGGCAGTTTGACGGATTGGTGGAGCTGGCAACCATCTGTGCCTTGTGTAATGACTCTGCGTTGGACTACAATGAGGTGGGCCTGCACTCCCTGTCATGACCACCACAGGGTCGAGGCCATTGGACACACTCCTGCCCCCCCCCACCCCCCAGCCAGCTCCCAGGGCGCTCCCTTTTGGCATGAGCCCCACACCTCTGAACACAGCCCTCTATTGCTGTCTCCTCAGTCCGGGGCTCCAGGGCTGCCCTGTACAGGGCTGAAGGCCAGAGGCCCCTGCAGGGAGAGGGCAGGGTGCAGGTGTTTAAGACAGAAGCACAGTCTGTCCCACTGGAATGGGGTTGGGGGGAGATGCCCCTTGCCAGGAAGAATTGGCCAGACCAAGTTAGACCCAATGGTAGGGTGAGGACAGCAGTTTTGAGCAGGGGAGGGACAAGGTTCGACTGTGCTGTTTAACTCTGGGCTAAACTTCTGCGGGGACCCCAGAACAGATGGGAACGGCTGCACAACCAGGAGCATCCTTGGAGCCTCTGGGAGAGGGCAAGGATTGCTGAGACTTAAGGGCCCCAGTCCTGGGATTTGGCGTTCAGTTAAGTGAGAGAGGGGTTGGAGGCCAGCGTTAACTTGGGCGCTGTCCCGCTGGGTCACTCCATGACACAGAGAAGGGATGTTTGGTGCCTGAGGGTCCCCAGCAGGCAGCACCTGGACATGAGGGGTTGTGTCTGGACTGGACGTGGGCAGTTGTGAGCATGTGAAGGGTCAGGGCGGGAGGCCCATGAGGGAGAGGGGAGCAGGAGGAGCGAGGCCGGGATGGCCGGGCAGATAGGAGAGTGGTCAGATGAGTGCAGAGGGTGTGGACAGCGGGAGGCAGAGGCCCCTGGTGGGAGACCTGGGATGGGTGGGGACAAGAGATGGTCAGAATGGAAGGTGAGTAGACCCCTGCTGCCCCCGGGGATGCTGGGCCACAAGGACCCACAGGCCTGGTGCAAAGTTGCTTACAGGGGTCTCTGGATGGGTGCTCTAGAAGTCAGAGAGGGAGAGGGAGAAGAGGCTGGGGGTCCCCCAGGAGGCCCCCTGGCCCTTGACCCCAGACCTCGTGTGCCATCAGGCCAAGAACGCGTATGAGAAGTTGGGCGAGGCCACCGAGACGGCCCTGACCTGCCTGGTGGAGAAGATGAATGTGTTTGACACAGACCTGGAGGGCCTTTCCCGGGTGGAGCGAACCAGCGCCTGCAACTCGGTGAGCTGTGGGCGGGGAGGAAGGAGTGCAGGGAGGCTTCTGGGAGGAGGAAGACACTTCAAGGGGGAAGAAGAGTTTGCACGAGGACTGGGAAGGGCCCAGCATCTCCAGGAAGCTGGCCAAGGGCCCTGGACCTAGACAAGGTGCGGGAGGCTTGAGGGTCAAGTTTGAGGGGTGGATAGCTGGGAGCAAGGGCTTGTGGGTTGGGGGAATCTTCCTGGGTACACAACTGGCCAAGAAGCACTGAAAGCCTCTGGTCTGCCCCCCTGTCCTGGCTGCCGGAACCACAGGTCATTAAGCAGCTGATGCGGAAGGACTTCACACTGGAGTTTTCCCGAGACCGGAAGTCCATGTCGGTGTACTGCACGCCCACCCGCTCTGACTCGGCAGCCAGAGGCAGCAAGATGTTTGTGAAGGTGGGATGCAGTGCTGCGGGCGGCATTTCCCGCACCCCCGGGGTCACTGGGGCGAGCCTCCTGCTCTCTGAAGCATCGGGCACTCCTGGGAGGCCCAGCAGGAACTGAGGCTGCCATCAGCTCAGTGAATCCAGAACAAGGGTGTGGGCTGGCAGTGGAGAGCAGGGAGGAGAGCCCGGGCTCACGTGAGGCCTGCTCCGAGCCGTGCTCTCAGACCCAGACTGAGGGCAGTACCTGGCCTCACACGTGCCCTGGGGTCACTCTCCTCTTCTGGGGAAAGAGGACTCACTGTCCTGGGACAGGTCAGCCAGGGAGCCCTTGGCCTATGGATGTCATTGACGGGCCTCTTTGGTACTTTGTGTTTGGGAAATGAAATCTCAAGAGAGGGAAGGAACTGGCTCCAAACAAACCTCTGTCCACACCATCTCCTGTTAACTGTGTCTGCACCTGAGGTAGGAATCATAGCCCTGATCTCTACCCTGCTTTGGGGGTCTTTCTACTAGGGGTCCTCACAAGTGATGCTCAGGGGCCCAGGGGCTATGCCTGTGATACTCAGCCAACTGGGCCTAGCGATCAGGGTTAGGGCTGAGGATGCCGTGAGTGCTCGGGGCTACATCAGGTGCTGCTCTGGGGCCTGGGTGCTGCCTGGGAACGGTCTGGGGTGCAGGCAGCGTATCTCCCAAGCCTTTGCACTGTTTCTCTGCGCCCATGCAGTGAAGCTCTTGCCCTTTTGAAATGAAAAGCTTTCTATGTCGGGAGTTTGTGCCCCTTTAGCATGGCCTTGGAGAAGAGGGGGGCACCATGGGTGGGATCATTCATGAAATAAATGCTCTGGAGCTTGTCTCAGCTGAGACCCTGACAAAGACCAGCTCTTCCAAGTCACACCCTCAGTCTGGTGTCATTCCGGCTCTGTGTCAGAACTCGGCTTCTTGCACCTGAAGTAGGAATCATAGCCCCGATCTCTACCCTGCTTTGGGGTAGAGATCCCCTGCTGTGGAGACTCCTGCTGGGCACGGAGCCCTGAGCACCAGGCAGGACACGGGGTCTGCAGGAGGGTTCCCATTCCTGGCTCACGCCCCAATAGCAGGGGACCCTTTCTTTCTTTCTTTCTTTCTTTCTTTCTTTCTTTCTTTCTTTCTTTCTTTTTTTGCTTCTTGGGTCATGCCAGCGATGTTCAGGGGTTCCTCCTGGCTCTTCACTCAGGAATTACTCCTGGCAGTGCTCAGGGGACCCTATGGGATGCCGGGGATGGAACCTGGGTCTGCTGCATGCAAGGCAAACACCCTTCCCGCTGTGCTATCGATCCAGCCCCTGGGGACCATTTCTGAAGGGGCCTCCCCATTGCCCACTCTCATGGGGTTTACTCATAGTGGGGTCTGAGGGTTCTGGTCCCAGCTTTCCTGGAGGTGACATGTCCCCTGGGTCAGCTGCACCCCAAATCTGGACTTCATTCCCCTAGTTGGGCAGGAGGGAGGCCAAGGTTCCTTCCTGACGAGCTGGCCTCTCTCACCCCACACGCTGCAGGGGGCTCCGGAGAGTGTGATTGAGCGTTGCACCTCCGTCCGCGTGGGGAGCCGCTCGGTCCCGCTGGACGCCAACTCCAGGGAGCAGATACTGGCCAAGATCCGGGATTGGGGCTCAGGCTCGGACACGCTGCGCTGCCTGGCACTGGCCACCCGGGATGCGCCCCCCAGGAAGGAGGACATGCAGCTGGACGACAGCAGCAAGTTCGTGCAGTATGAGGTGGGTCCCAGCCTGGGCATCGTGGGGGCCTACAGTGGCCAGAAGGTCAGCAAGGGGAGGGTGTGCCCGGAACCCTGCTCACGTCCATCCCTTCCCTGCAGACGGATCTGACCTTCGTGGGCTGTGTGGGCATGCTGGACCCCCCACGGCCGGAAGTGGCCGCGTGCATTGAACGCTGCCGCCAAGCTGGCATCCGGGTGGTCATGATCACGGGGGACAACAAGGGCACAGCCGTGGCCATCTGCCGCCGGCTGGGCATCTTTGGGGAGACGGAGGACGTGGAGGACAAGGCCTACACCGGCCGAGAGTTCGACGACCTCAGCCCTGAGCAGCAGCGCCAGGCCTGCCGCACGGCCCGCTGCTTCGCCCGGGTGGAGCCGGCGCACAAGTCTCGCATCGTGGAGAACCTGCAGTCCTTCAACGAGATCACAGCCATGGTGAGGCCATGCAGGGCCGTGGGTGGGGTGGGGGTGACACTTCAGAGCTTGGCCAGCCAGCCTGCAATCCACTTTGTTCTTATTTTCCCAACGTTCTATTGTGCGGCCTTTCTGACACACTGAAAGATGTGAGCCCCGATGGGCCTTCCCTGGACTGGATGGTCTCGTGCCCTCCCTGTGGACACAGTCTTGTATTGTATCGTGCGTGGGGTCCGTCTCCGTGGCTCCGGCACACATTACCTTCTTCTCCCTCATTGCTCCTTGGTGGGGCTTCTTTTGAAAAAGTTTTAAATGGAGGGCCACATTGGTGATGTTCAGGGGCTGCACCAGGCTTGGTGATCGGGGACTATTACTGGGCGTGCTTGGGGGACCGTCCATGTGGTGCTGGGCATGGCACATAGGTCTTCTGTGTGCAAAGCATGTGCTCTAGCCAGTGAGCTACTGCTCCAGTCCAAGCTTTGTCAACCTATTCCAGTCCCTCCCTCCCTCCCTCCCTCCCTCCCTTCCTTTCTCCTTCTTTCCTTCCTCCTCTTCCTTCCTTTCTGCTTCCTTCCTCCTTCCTTCCTTTTTTCTTTCCTTCCTTCCCCCTTCCTTCCCCCTTCTTCCTCCTCCTTCCTTCCTTCCTTCCTTCCTTCCTTCCTTCCTTCCTTCCTCCCTCCCTCCCTCTC
>JAOXYA010000001.1:68849834-68872892 GCA_028565675.1 Sorex palustris
GGCTGGAGCAATAGCACAGCGGGTAGGGCGTTTGCCTTGCATGCGGCCAACCTGGGTTCGATTCCCAGCATCCCATACGGTTCCCTGAGCACCACCAGGAGTAATTCCTGAGTGCAGAACCAGGAGTAACCCCTGAGCATCACCAGTGTGACCCAAAAAAGAAAAAAAAAACAGGATTTGGGGCCAGGGAGATAGATCCCAGGCTGGAGCACATATTTGCATACAGGAAGCCGAAGTTAATCCCTGATGCGACACAGTCCCTATGCACCACCAGGAGCGACCCTGACACCAAGGTAGAAGTTGGCACTGGGCACATGAAAGCAAACAAAGCATTGCATAATGGTTGAGAAACACATGACAGGGTAAGGCTCCTGCCTTGGGGGCTGGAGTGATGGTACAGCAGGTAGGGCATTTACCTTGCGTGCGGCTGACCCGGGTTCGATTCCCAGCATTCCATATGGTCTCCGCAGCACTTCCAGGAATAATTCCTGAGTGCAGAGGCAGGAGTAACCCCTGAGCATCGCCAGGTGTGACGCCCCCCCCCAAAAGAAAGACGCCTGCCTTGCTCGTGGCTGGCCCCGGTTCCATCCTGGCACCACATATGGCTCCCCAAGCATCACTAGGACTGATTCCTGGGCACAGTCAGGAACCCTGAGCACCCTGCGGTGTGACCCCAAACAAATTTCCCAACGGTGACACCAAATGCAGGGCCTGTGAGCACAGGTGTGTGAGGTGTGGAGGCGGCACATTGACAGCCCTTGGGGACAGGACTCGGCCTCCTGCTCACCATGGGGACCAGGAGATTCTCCCGCCTGCAAGGCCCACGTGGAGGAACTGTCAACTAGGAAACTTCCTGTTGGGGCTGATCCCCAAGGGGCCTCTACCAGCTGCCCAGAGGACATGAGGGCTGTTTCAGACACAAAGAGCCCATGGCCCGCTGGAAGGCTGACCATGTAGCTGGTCTGGTCCTGGTGGACAGGCAGGGCACCGAGCTAAGACAGGGGATGCCTCAGCTCTGGCGGTCCCAGCGCTGGGTCGGGCGTTTCCCTCCACCCCAGCCAGGCCTGCCGAAGTCCAGCCTTGTCCAGCACACAGCATGGAGCCCCACAGGCCAAGACGGGGCGGCCAAGGTAAACAGAGGCTTCCTACCTCACAGCCGCTCGCCCAGGAGGGAATTCCGGGGCAAGCCTCGGCACACTTCTCACTGGCTGTGTGATAGCTGCTGCCAAGATGCCCATGGTTTCCCCGGCCCCTCCGGGGGCCAAAACTGCTCACACAACCGCCTGGCCGGGATCAGAGGGACTGTGGGGAGCAACACTGGGACAGATGGAGGAGCAAACCCAGAAAATGAGACGGGAATATGTCCACTCACAGACCCAAAGCCCAGGGGCCCCGTGGGGAAAGGAGAAGTCTGGCCGCGTGTTCGTGCAATGGGACACCCCTCTGATGACGGAAATGCGCTTCCTGGGGCCAGGGAGAAGATGACAGCCCAGCCACTGTGGGTCCGCCTCCATGAAACGAGTGAAGGCAAAGCTCACCAGTCGGCAAAGACCCGGGCACGGGGCAGGCGCAGGAGGAGATTTGCTGCAACGGAAGGGGAGATGGCAGGAGAGGGGGATGCACTGATCAAGCTCAGCAAACCACCCAATACAGGTGCATTTCATAGTTCATACATGACTCCTCGGTAGAGTTGATGGAAGGAAAGAAGGGCGGGAGGCCTGCAACTCCGCTCATCCCGGCTTCAGCCTTAGCCACAAGCAGGAAGGGTCAGTGTTCGAGGGGTGGGGCCCAGACCTAGGCGTCCACACACTCCAGAGCAGGAAGTGGTCAGGGACCAAGGGGAAGTGATGCAAAAAAAAAATGGAGAAGCTGCGTGGCACATGGCGTGCACCATACGTGCCCAAAGACTTTCAGCAGGAAAGACTCATTGGGTGGTCTGGGCAATGCCGGAAGCCAGTTCCTTCCCAGGGACCCCTGCTGACCCCCTCGGTGATCTCCACACCCTCGTTAGGCTGGTCCAGGGTGCTGTTGTGGTGGGGTCTTCAGGGCTATGCTGTTGGTGTCTCCCTGGGAACCCGGGCAGGCTCAGAGCATGTGGAGTGGGGGGGAATCAGAATTGTGGCTCTTGTGGCCTCGTGACCTAGGTGGCCAAGGAAACCTAGGGGCCTGTGAGGACCCCCTTGAGGGACTGGGCAGGCCTCCAGGACAGGCAAGGCCCCCTCCAAGCTCCCAGAGATGCTAAATTTAGCCCGGCAGGGAGGTTGGCCTGGGGCTGGGCTCTTGGCAGCACTGTGTGTCTCCCTACAAGGTCTGGCCCAGCACCCGAGCCGGCCACCCGGCCTTTGGGCTTATAAGGCAGGTCTGGCAGCTTTAAGGGCTGCAGTCCTGGGGTGGCATTGGGCCAAAATCTCAAACTTTGGGGAGCCGGCAGGGGAGCTACTTACAGTGTGACCTTGGTCCCCTTCCAAAGTCTCAGTTTCCTTTTCTGTACAATGGGGATGCTGGCACATACCGTACACACGGCTAGTGTGGATTCCAGGTGTGAAGGCCTTGTGTCCTCAACCTACCCACATGGTCCAGAGCAAAGCCAGGTAGGTGTCTGTCCCTAGGGATGCTGGAGTGGGTGTCCCGAGGAAAAGCATGGAGTCCAGCTCAGAGAGAGGCTTTTCACTTATTTGCTTGTTTGGTTGGTTGGTTGGTGACGCTCAGGGGTTACTCCTGGCCCTGCACTCAGGAATTACTCCTGGCGGTGCTCAGGGGACCATGTGGGATGCTGGGAGTTAAACCTGGTACAAGTCACGCATGCAAGGCAAGAGCTCGACCCTTGTCCCAGGACCTCCGCTATCTCTCCAGCTCTCAGAGAGAGGCATCTTGGCACCAGCAAGGCATCCACCCCACAGCTGGCCGCCCTCCTCTTGCAGATACTCACAAAGAACAAAACTGGAGGGGGGAGGGAGGGTGTCGATGGTGGCTTTTGTTTTTCTTGGGGGGCGTGCAGGGAGGCTTGGCAGTTAATCACAGCCCTGGATGAGGTGTTCCTCCACGCCCCGCTCCCTAGCCAGCACAGGAGTCCCGGGCAAGACTGTTTGTCCCCAGCACCGTCAGCCCATCATCAAGTCTGGCTCCTCAGAGCGGGCAGCAGAGGAAATGCCAGGCAGAGAGACAGACTTAGCCACGGGAGCTGTCCCCGACCCCTGTCCAGGATGTCTGTCTAGGAGGGCTCTGCCGGCACAGGCCGCACACCCCCTCGCATGTCCGGGGGCTGCTCTTCCACCAGTCCTGGGGTCAGCTGGGACGAGGACAGGCCCTTTGTCTCGGGCCCTGGTCGGGCGCAGGGATGCAGCAGCCGTAGCTCTGGTTTCCAGCAGCCCTGCGGCCCACGGCTCTCCCCCCGGCTGCTGTCAAAGAGATGCAGATGCTGTGATTGGCCGCACCCCTGCCTGGCCAGGCAGCTGTTTGATGGCGATTGTCTGTTGGGCCCAGGGGTTGTGGGGGCTGTCGGGGTGGGGGTGGAGGGGAGCCTTGCTCCACTCAGACAGGAAGTGGGGTTCCTAATGCTGCTCTGGCTGCCTGCCCAGAGCAGCTTCCTGGCCACAGGCCTGTCAGGAAGGAGACTTAGGGCAGCTTCTTCTGGGCAGTTTGCACAGGGGGCCATGGAGAGTCTGAACGGTCACCCCCAACCTGTCCCCCCTCAGACACAGCCGCCGAGGGACAGCTGAGGGTGCCTTCACCTCCAGTGCGCGGGGGAGCGTGGCAACTCCCCCACCCCACCCCCACCCCACCCCAGCTCTGAGCTCCGGTTCCTCCTCTGTGACGGGGTGTAGTGGGGAGGATGATGGACAGGCTCTGGCGCTGGGGGCAGTGTGCCGAGGCTCAACAGTGCCCCAGGCTCAACAGTGGCCTCCGGTCCTTGTCCCAGGACCTCTGCCCCCACTGTCCAGGGGAACGGGTGTCCCAGCTAGGTCCTGACAAGTGACAGATGTCGCCCTGGTGTGTTGAGTCACCGCCACCCTCTTTGCTCAGGAGAAGGACAGGGGGCTGGGCGGGGACAGATGTGTGGAGGGTGGGGACAGCCCCTGGTCCCTGCACTGAGGTTCACTGACACAAGTAGGCTGGGGAACGGTGTGCAAGGACGGGGTGGGTGTCTTTGATGAGTTCAGGAAGTTTCATGCCGGCGCCCCCCGGGCCTCTCAGCTGCCCAGCCAGGATCCCTCCTGGACAGGGGCTGGGTGGGCAGTGTTGGAAGAAGGGGCTGGGTGCCGAGGTGGGAGCTTAGTGCTGAGCGAGGTCCCCACCCATGCCCGGGCCTGTGCGTGCCCCTAGCTCGGCCATGCAGGTCTGGGGATGCCGATGGCTTTATCTCTGCTCTGTGAGGAGTGGTCAGTGGTTTCCTGCCAACAGCTCCTGTTTCCGGAGGCCCAGCAGGGCCCAGGCGGAGCCAGGAGAGGCAGTGGGTCGGGCCTGGGTGGCCCCCCAGCCCCGCCCCCAGCTATCTTTGGGAATTTATTTGTTCACAGGCGGGGCTGCCTGCAGTCCACTGCCTGCCAGGGGCCTTGAGCGACTCTGACCACCCAAAGGTTCTCCTGACTGGCCAGGCACTTGCAGCTGACCTCTGGCCTGGCCACCCCCTCTTTGCTGATCAGGGGCAGTTGCACCTTGGGGGGGGCTCCCTGGAGGAGGACGCACACCCTACACCTCCCGGGTCCTGAGGCAACGCGGCCAGCATGGCGCGGCGACTGCAGGAGGAGCTGGCCGCCTTCTTCTTCGAGTATGACACGCCGCGGATGGTGCTGGTGCGCAACAAGAAGGTGGGCGTCATCTTCCGCCTCATCCAGCTCGTGGTGCTGGTCTACGTGGTGGGGTGAGTCTGCGCCAGCCCCGGCCCCACCTGCGCCCACGCTCCGGCACCCCCAGGGTGCCCCTTCCCCCCACGGGGGCCTCCTTCAGACAGACCACTTACTGCCCAGAAGGAAGGATGGGACGGGCACGATGCAGACACGGAGTCTGAGTGGGAAGAGCAGAGACACAGCCCCTGGGCTCCACGGGACATTCTCCCTGTAACTGTGTCCTCAGAGGGTGGCCTTGGAGAACAGGGGTTCCCCGAGCCATAACCAGAGTCCTCCCACCTTGGACCTCAGGCCAGACCAGGCCGCTTCTGGGATGAAGTTTGCGCCCTCGGTAAGACACAGAGAGTGCTGCCCACCCAGGGTGCTGAGATGCCTCCCCCCCCCCCCGCAGAGACCCTCAAATCCCAAATTCGTGTCCTGGTTCATAGATGCCCCCTCTGGATAGTCCCTCAATGCGAGTAAAGCAGCCCCAGGAGTCCAGGTAGGACCGGAGGAGACATTCCACACTCTGGTCTTGGCACTGTCTGGACTGTGGGTGCCAGCATGTAGGTGGGTGGAGGGTCGTGCCCGGTGAGGGTCATGCCTGTAGTCCCCCTGATGGTCCCTGGGGCAAGATACAAGGTCGGAGGCCTCGTGTCCACCTCCTGGACTTTCACAGGGCTCCTCAGGGCCATTGAAGCTTAGCCCTGCTGGGCTCTGCCTGGCTCTCCACCCTGCCTGCCTGCCTGCCTGTATGACTGTCAGGGTTTTGCCCCTCTGGTTTCCGTGTCCCCATTTTTGTTGTGGGACCAGAGCAAGAGAGCTGCCCAGCCCAGGCGGAGTCCCCAGGATGCCAAATAGGGACCATGTGGTACTTCTCCCCCACCCACCCCCACACACCCAGACTCCTAGCAGCCTCCCTGACTCCCACCAGGTCCCAGAGCTGATCAGGAGGGACCCAGCCCCCTGACGACACTTTCAGCTCCTGTCTTCTCCTATACTCGTTTCCTCTCTCTCTCTTTCTCTCTCTCTCTCTCTCTCTCTCTCTCTCTCTCTCTCTCTCTCTCTCATCTAATATGTGCACAGCCCAGGCACGGTGGGAAGGAGGGTGCTTATCAGGGAAGCAAACCCCAGTTCCAGGTTCTGCCTTCTCCTCCCCATCACACAGGCTCTGAAACCCTTTCTAAAGGGGGCACAAGTCGAACTTCCAAACCTTCCGTATGTCTCACTCCTCACCCTCCAGAGAAGAGAGTGGCTGCTTTCCCGAGGCAGCTGGAAGAGTGGGGGGCCTCACTGCGGCCCCTTTGGCTCCCCACTTCCATTGGCCCACACTGGGGACAGTGCCTGGTCCCTCCTGTGTGTGGGGAATCACAGAAAGATCAGAGGGAAAGGGATAGTATAGTGTCTGGGCCTCCCCCAGTACTCAAGTTTGTTCCCGGGCCACCGTCCTGTCCTGTAGACATCCTTCAGGGGTGCCTCCCCACCTTCCTTCTCCGTGCCCGCCAAAGACGGCACCCACTCACTGCATCAGTGAGGCTAAGAGACGCCCTATGGTTTTGGCTGAACCTAACACCAGGACTTGAATCCAGCTACGTGACTCCAGAGTCAGCCTTGACATCCAGGAAAGGAAACAGCGTCAGAGGTGGGCAGTGACCTGTCTGGATCCCATAGCAGGGGGAGGCAGCACGCCTAGCCCCATGCCTGCCTCCAGCGCAGACATCGGGAGCGTAGAGCGGCAGCACCTGCTGTCTCTGGCGCCCTCCTGTGGCCACTTCTTAGAGTTGCACAGACCTTGTCGCGGAGAGCCCTTGGAAGCCGGTGAACGCCGTAACTTGCCAGCACCTCCCGTGGTCTCCCATCGGTTCCACAGGCTAAACAGAGGGAACCCTTCCAAAGACACTGAGCGTGGGCCAGAGCGATAGTACAGCGGGTAGGGCATTTGTCTTGCATACAGCGGACCCGGCTCGACCCTCAGTACCCGTAGGGTCCCCTGAACCCACTAGGAGTGATTCCTGAGTACAGAGCCAGGAGTAAGCCCTGAGCACTGCTGGGTGTGGCCCCCCAAAACAAACACACAAAAAGACATTGCGTGCAGGTGCGATATTTCCTCTGAGGAAGGCAGCCTTTACTCAAGTACCCACCCCCTAGACCCCCTGTCTGAATGTTCTGTCCTGCGGCTGCTGCTGGAGTGACCATCAGAGTCCTGGAGCCCTAAGCAGTGCTTCAAGTGCTCCTTAGCACTTGAAGTCAGATGGTTAATTTGCAGTTGGAACCATCCCCTGGGAAATGATGACCTTTTCCTGCTGGGGCTTCGTGGGAGCTGGGCCGTCATCCTGGACTGGCAGGCCCATACAAGGAGTGTGCGGGGACATGCCCCTGACTGTGGCGTTCAGGTCGGGGAGGAGAAAGGTGATGTGACTCCAGCAATAGGCAGGGCCCAAGAAGACTTGTGAACACTGCTTGGGGGTGGGAGCCCAGGCAGTCTTCCAGGAAGAAGTGAGCAAAGACTTCAGAGGCTGTAGACCAGGTAGGCCTGCACTTGCCTTTCTCCCAGGCCTCCCTGGACCCCATTCTAATCTGCAGGCACCCCCGCACGCCCCTACAGGGATCTCGAAATCAGATAGCCCTGAGATCTCTAAATAAACCCAATCAGGAATAAGGATCGACACAAATTATCCTGGGAATGTTTCTGTAGCATCATGTGTGTACCTGGTGCATGTCAGGCTCCTTGGGACAGAATAGGGCACGAGGCCCAGGAGCGGCTGAGGGGGAGGGAGGAGCTGGGTCTGAAGCAGCTGATACCTTTGCTTCCTATGACAGCTGTCCCATCAAAAGGCAGGTGGGGCTGTTGGCTGCTTTATGGAACTAAAATCCCAGTGTGGGTATCAGACCTGGCTGGACCTTCCATGATGAGGGCACAGGAAGAGCCAGCCCCTTGGGGAGATGACAAGCTCAGGTTGGTCCCCTGGGGGTTCCACGGGCTGGTTGGGTTGTGGTTGCACATCCTCTCTGGAGGCCTCTGGAGCAGGTCTTGGCATACAGTTTCTGGCCGTCATTTCACCAGCTCCAGCATTTCCGGCTCATGAGTGTCTCTTCTTGCAGAGTTTCAGCTGAAATCCCAGGTCTGGCTTGTGTCTTTACAGGGATCCCAGCAGTGCTCGGCCCGCTGGCATGGGCCTGCAAGTTGCAGCTTGGGTTAGCAAAACTCAGGACACCTGGGCTACAGCTGGTCGGTAGACGAGATGTGTTAGTGGGATCAAACTCAGAAACTCAGGGTTTAGTGTATCATAGGCCTGTGCTCTGCCACTGGCGCTGTCTCCCTGCCCACATCTGTCTCTTATATGCTGGGATTAGGTCATGTGCCCACCTCAGAACCAATCGTCGTGGCCAAGGAAATGAGATGCTCTGATGGACAGAGCCAGCTGTGCGCTCACCCTGGCACTGGCTTTCCTGATGAAGGTGGTGTAATCAAAGGTCCTGGGGCAGGACAGGAGCAGTGGAAGGACCCTAGGGTTAGGCTGCAAGGTTGTGGGGAAGCATGGAAGGATCCTGGGGGTGGGGGTGGGCTGGGCCCCTGGCTCCGGCCTCAGACACCCATCTGCGCAACCTGGACTCTCTCTGTGGGCAGGGCTGAGTGCTGGACGGGTGTCTGGCAGGAGTAAACAGGAGTGGGCTGGGAGCCGCAGCGCTGGGGTGTGAAGGCAGAGGCAGGACAGCTGTGGAAGGGCGGCAGTGACAAGGCAGGATTCTGGGCCAGACAGAAGCATTGAGCAGAGAGAGAGATGCCTCTGCCCGGCACTGGCACCTGGGATGCCAGGCCCACTGGCTGCAGGCATCTGGGTAAAGCAGGGGAGAACTTCCATTTCTCAAGAGTGCTGGGACACGGAGTTTCGGGTAAAAGGAATGCCTCAGACGGAGGTCTGGGTCTCCTTCCAAAACCAAACACAACCAGAAATGTGAATCTTGACCCAACTTTGCCTTTCTGAGGACACACTGACGAGCCTCTGAGCCCATCGCTCTGGACTCAGATGCCCCAGGGAGGTCTGCCCTGTGGCACGTGCCCGTGTGAACCCTGCTAACACTCTGTGTCTCCGTGCCCACCCCCTCTCCCCCGGCCTCTGTCAGAGGCGCTGCAGCTTCCTGGCTCCTTTGCCATCTCTGTCTCCCCACAGCAAATGCCTCTGAGCACTCAGGTGGAAGCAAAGAGGCAGAAGGACAGAAGGACCCAAAGACAGTTCGCCAGTGGGCATGAGGGCATAAAGGTGCCTGAGGCCAGAAGGGCGGGCTTCCACCAAGAGGAGGGCACACAGGGGCAGGTTCTGAGGAGACTTGAGCCTGTAGGTTGTCAAGTTGAATTTTCGCTCTGAGAGCTAATTCATGTCCCTATTAGAATATACAATAGGGCGTTTGCCTTGCACACAGCCGACCCGGGTTTGATTACCATCCTATATGGTCCCCTGAGCACCGCCAGGAGTAACTCCTGAGTGCAGAGCCAGGAGTAACCCCTGTGCATTTTCAGGTGTGACCCAAAAAAAAGCAAAAATAAATAAATAAATAAACAATAAAGTTTAGAATAAACAATCCAGGAGCCAGAGAGATAGTTCAACGGGGAAACGGTTTGCCTTGCATGCAGCTAACCCAGGCTCAATCCCTGGTATTCTGTATGGTCCCACGAGCCCCACCAGGAGTGACCCCTGAGCACCACCAGTGTGGCCCAACAACAAAACAAACAGAAGTGGAGACCGCGAAGCTGGGAGGTTTGTTTATCATGTGTGTGCTGTGACCCAGGCACTGCTTGAACTTCCTGAGAGCGCTCGAGAGAGAGTTCTCGAGAGAACAGCGCCAGCAGTCACCTCCACTCTCCCGGGGGGCCGTTGGTGGCACTGGGAACAGGGGCACCTGGAGACAGGCAGGCTGTGCTGAGGACAGAAGGGAAGGAATGGACAGGAGAATTGCTGGGGTCCTAGGCATCCAGGCCCTGCCGGAAGTGACCACAGGTCAGTGTGAGCATTGGGAGGGCCAGGTCTGGCCCCAGAGCTAAAGTCAAACCAGACTGGATGTCCCCCAAGAGCCCAGGGCTGACAGCCACCAACGTTCCTGCTGCTCCGGGTCCTGCCGACACTCACACTCCAGACTGTTCAGTTCAAGACTGGCTCGGGTTCAGGACAGCCCACCAAGCTGCCCCTCCTTGCCCCTGCTTTTCACAGAGGAGGAGCCTGCCTGGGACAAAGCGCAGCAGAGCCTGTGACCTTCCTGCACTCAACTGGGGGGCAGGATCTGTGACCCCTGCAGGCTGAGCCACAGGCCTTCCTGGGGATGCTGAGATGGGCAGGGGCACTTCCAGCCCCATTCACCTGCCAGGGCTGGAAGTGGCGAGTGCAGCGGGCAGCTGGTCTGGCTCTGATGGCAGGGAGGGAGGCTCTAGGAGGAGGAGCACTTGGGGCTGCTGCTTCCCTGGGCTGAGAGCCTAAGGCTGCTGTCCCCACAGCCGACTCTGGGCACAGAGAGAGGCTGCGCACGCAGCTTGTGCAGGTGGGCCAACGGAGACGGGCAGCAGACACAGGCACCTGGGCACCCACTCATGGACGCTGCAAGACCACACGAGGGCTGGACCAATAGTGCAGCAGGAAGAGCACTTGCTTTGCCAGTGACTGACCTGGGTCCAGTCCCCAGCACTCTAGAATGTTCCCAGAGCCTGCCAGGAGTGCTCTCTGAGCAGAGAGCCATGAGTCAGCCCTGACCACTGCCAGGCGTGGCCCCCAAACAAAACAAAAAACCTACACTCACACACACACACTCACACACACACTCACATATATACTCACACATAAACTCACATATACACACAAACATACAGCACAAATACATATACTGCCCACTTTCATAATACATATCCACATCCACATACATGCATGTGTGCACATGCACTCACAAATTACGCACGCACACACACATACTGCACACGTAACACACACATACATATACACTCACACATACATACATACACGTATACCTCATAGATACACAAACACACACTGTTATTCCAAATCTCCACGAAGGGGACCATGCCCTAGGGAGAAGGATTTTTCAGGCCTCTCAGTCATAAGCAACAGGACACAAAACCCAGCCTAGCCTAAATGGAGTCAGTGCATTCACTCACGTACCTGAACTGTCCAGAAGTGGGTTTCCTGTGCTTCAGGTCTGGCTGGGTCTGGGTGCTTAGACAGCACAGTCCCTCTCGCCCCGGCCCTTACCTGCTGCTATTCTCCTCTGCTTTCTCTGTGGGTCAGTCATGTAACTGACCAGTTTCCATCTTGCAGTCAGCTTAATAAGCCACCCATGGAGGTGTCTCTTTGGATATTCTTGAGAAGAACCCTGGCAGTCTTGATGCTGACAATCCCTGGCGGTGCTTACTGGCACTACTTGCTGTTGCTAGGTGATGGTGTACTGATGGGCCTGCCTCAAGCATGTGCGCATCTCGGGGCTCAGAGAGGAAAGCAGAGACCCCCAGAATACGGTGGCGCTCGATGCCTGGAGAGGAAGGCCAGGCCCCCCAGACAGCAGCGAGGCTCCAGCCTGAACCCTTGCATCAGAATTTCCACTGGTGCCTGCAACTGTGTCCTTCAGAAGGTCCCTTCGTTCCCACTAGACCCTCTGCCAGATCCCAGCTCAGCTGAGAGGGTGATAACTCGTGCCCATAGAGCACTGCATCCACCCAGTCCCCGTGGCAAGTGCCTTCCCATGCCCGCACCCACCTGGCATGTTGGCTGTCTGTTCCTGCTTCACAGAGGAGAAAACAGAGCCTGGGGCATGTCTTGACGAACCCTGAACCAGCCTGCCAGCAGTGTGCCAGAGCTGAGATCCAGACTGGCAGGCAGGAAGGCCTGGCTCTGCCCACCTGGGAGGAAGGGAAGGAGCAGGAGCAGGGAAGGGGGTCCCAAAAGCCTGTTCTCCTGCAAGGCCAGCTCTTGGAAGAGCGGCTCATTGACTGCCCTCTTGGGAATCCAAGTGGGACCCGGCCAGCAGGGAGCACTCTGGGCAGGTCGGACACACCCGTGGGGAAGGAATGGGATGGGTGTCTCACACGCCTCCCTGAGCGCCCCCTCTGCCCCTGCCACCCCCCCACCCTGCCCTGCAGGTGGGTGTTCGTGTTCGAGAAGGGCTACCAGACCTCCAGCAGCCTCATCAGCAGCGTGTCGGTGAAGCTCAAGGGTCTGGCTGTCACGCAGCTCCCGGGCCTGGGCCCCCAGGTGTGGGACGTGGCCGACTACGTCTTCCCAGCTCAGGTGAGCTGACTCAGGGGATGCCTTCAGTCCCTAGGGCCTGATCCAGCGCCCGTGGGGCTCTGTGCCACCTCCCAGTGGCGTCCGGCCAGGTCCAGGCCCTCTGGGGCAGAATATCACTCCACTCAGGCATCCTGGGCATCCTGGGTTGTGTGTGTGGCAGGGGATCTCTTGCTGGGGCGATGCTTGGGTTCTTGGGGCTGTTTCCCAGCTCAGCTCCCCACCCCACACCCCTGCCTGCGCCTGGTCTGCCTTGCAGGGGGACAGCTCCTTTGTGGTCATGACCAATTTCATCGCCACCCCCCAGCAGGCTCAAGGCTACTGCGGAGAGGTGAGAACTACTGCCCGCACTCCTCCTTGAACCCTCAGGGCAGGGAGGGGGAGGGGGGGAACCATGGAACAGGAGGATCCCAGGGGCCTTGGAGGTGGCTCAAGGTGGCTTCTGCAGGGTCATCAGGAGCACTTCAGACACTTGCCCCGAGGCGCAGTCTGCCATGGGCAGTGCAGAGCCTGGTGGGATGCTGATCCCTGTCCCCGGGCCCAGCCAGCTGATCCTGGCCGTGGGACAGCTGGGCATGGCCCCTGGGGCCCTGGGAGGGATCTGGGGGCAAAGAGCCCGTGAACAAGGGCTACCCCAGGACTCTTCTCAGGAAGCAGCTCTCCCTTCCCCCAGAATCCAGAAGGGGGCACATGCACGGATGACAGCAACTGCACCCCAGGGAAGGCGGAGAGGAAGGCCCAAGGTGAGGCGGCCCCCTCTATTCCCCATTTTCCTGCTCCCCCTGCCAGCTGCTCCTTGCTGTCCCCATGGTTTGGGGCTGCCCGTTTCTCTTAGGTGCCCATCACTGGAGGGCTCTGGGAGTGGGGTCTGGAGGTGTCCCTTGCACCTGCTGGTCTGACAACAGGGGCTCCCTCTCACCCAGGCATCCGCACGGGGAAGTGTGTGTCCTTCAATGACACGGTGCAGACATGTGAGATCTTCGGCTGGTGCCCTGTGGAGGTGGACGATAATGTCCCCCGGTAAGGCCCATCCTTTGGGGGAGTATGGACCCCGGGCCAAGGGGCACCCAGACCCATGCTCCCAGCCAGCCCTTCACTTGCCAAGATTCCCCCAAACTTGGGGGGCCAGCACAAGGCTCTATGTCAGGACACACCTGCCTGCACCCTCGTTCCCCGCCCCACACACTGCCTCGCCTGGGTGGGCACTGCAGAGACCGTCTGTGAGTTTGTGCCATGTCCCCCAGCCCTGCCCTTCTGCGCGAGGCCGAGAACTTCACTCTCTTCATCAAGAACAGCATCAGTTTTCCCCGCTTCAAAGTCAACAGGTGCAGGGGGCGGGGGGACTCCTCCTGCTGCCCCACAACCCTCTGGTGGCCTCCCTGCACTCCCGCCCAAGCACCCAGGGCAGGAGCCCCTGGTGGGGTTGGGGGGACTATGGGAGGGGAGCCTGGGGACACGGGCTCTGCTGGGGGGACCCCCCTGCAGGCACACTCCCTGCCTCAGCGTCCTCTGGCCCCACAGGCGCAACCTGGTGGAGGAAGTGGACGCCCGCTACATGAAGACTTGTCTCTACCACAAGGTCCTGCACCCGCTCTGCCCTGTCTTCAAACTCGGCTACGTGGTCCAGGAATCAGGCCAGAATTTCAGCACCCTGGCAGAAAAGGTGAGACGTGAGGATGGTGGTGGTGGGGTGGGGCAGGGGGAGGGGAGTTGGCGGGAGGTCCCTGGAGCTCTGTCTGCCTCTCTCCTCACCTGGGGTGGGGGCCTGTGAGGTCTGGCCGAGGAACTCACTCGCCCGGCCCTGGCTCTGGCACTGAGTAGGTATACAGAAAGAATGGATGTGGGCAGACACTATTGTCAGGTATCTTCTGGGGTCTCAGTGGTTGATTGGTTTGATTGTTTACTATCAGAGAAAGGCAGCTTGGACCCTATTGCCCCTCAGCCAGCCCAGGGCTCTAGGGCTTTCCCGAGGTTGAGATTTTACAATTCTGAGAGAAGCGCTGCTTTATAGAAAGACCTCCCAAGCAGCGCTCTGGGCATCTGGGGATACGCCTGACGATTCTCAGCCAATCTAGGGATGCACCTGACAGTTCTCAGCCAACCAAGCCAGTGGTCCAATGTGAAGGCCCACTGATACAGAGCGCTAGGGCTCTATGGTGCTGGGGACCACCCAGGCCACCCCAGTGGGGATTGGGGGCCTCTGGGGGCCATGCAATGCCAGGGATCAAACCAGGGTCAGTGCATGCAAGGCATGTATTCCAACCCCGGTGCTCACTCCCTGGACCTGAGAAGGGGCACATATTCTTTGAGGTATGACACACTCGGTGGTGCTCAGAGACTATTGCCAGGTTTGCTCAAGGGTTGATCCTGAGGTCATTTGGAAGAATATGTGGTGTCCAGGATGGGACCAGGGGCAACCGTGTGCCAAGCAATCACCTAACCACCTACCCTATCTCTGCAGCGACTTCCAACTCTGCCCTAAGGAGCAGTGTGTCCCCAGATATGTCTCTTGCCTTTGCTGTGCCCAAGTTTCTGCCCTGCGTTGTGGCAGACACCCAGGCGGAGCGGGTGTGTGTAGGTGTGGGACCTTCTGCAGGGGCCAGTTCAGGGATGGAGATTGGCCTTGTCTGGAGTTGTCACGTAAACAACACGTTTATGCCACGTTTGTCCAGAACAGGGGCAGCAGCTTATCCTGTGTGGGGTCAGAATGCAGGCTCTGCTCTGCCCCAGCTCCTCAGTCACTCATCAGAGGCCCAAAGTGATTCCCACCTCAGTGCCTCCACACACCGACCAAGAAGCAGAACGTCTTTTGGGGACATGTAGGCCACCCCTAGCTTTGCTCAGGCCTTACTCCTGGCTCTGTGCTCAGGGATCGCTCCATGTACTGGGGGCAAATCCAGATGGCCGCATGCGAGGCAGGCGCCACTCCCACTGTTCCATCTCTCAGCCCCAGGAAGCAAGATCTTAAAACTCTCCCCTTCCTGAAACTTTCCCTGCCATACCCACGATGGAGCTTCACCCTTTCCCAGCTACCTGCCCCCATCTTGGCCCCAGAGACTGTGGCTGGTTTGGGCTTTCTCTCCCCAGCTCTGTCTTCACAGACTAACTCAGCCAACAGGTGCTGGTTCCCCATGCTGGTAGCAGTACCGGAACTCGGAGGTGGGGGTGGCAGGGCCAAGAGCCTGGATTCTGGGCAGCCTCAGGTTTGGAGGAGGAGATGAGATGGGCTCATCAGGGGCCACACATAAGACCGATGTTTGAAAGTAACAAATGAGGGGCTGGAGCAATAGCACAGCGGGTAGGGCGTTTGCCTTGCACATGGCCAACCCGAGTTCGATTCCCAGCATCCCATATGGTCCTCTGAGCACCGCCAGGAGTAATTCCTGAGTGCAGAGCCAGGAATAATCCCTGAGCATCGCCAGGTGACTGAAAAAGAAAGTAACAAATGTTCCCACAGGACACAATACAGGGAGGGGGATCAGGGCAAGTTTTTACCTTGGTGCAGGGGTAGGGGGTCGGCAAACTCCGGGGGAATGAGTCAAAAATGAGGTCCAGTTCCATGGAGACACCGGGGTGCTGGGTGTGCAAAAGCCCTGGGGATGGGGAGAGACCTGGGTTTTTGCTAAAAATGGTCAGAACCCTGTGTAGGGGGCAGGGGCCCAACTAGGCAGTCTGGCAGGACTTACTGCCCACAAGCTGCTTTCCGGGGTCACTTCTCAAGCAAACATGTCCAGCTCTGGGGTGGGAGTTTCTGGGGTCTCACAGGCCCATGTCTCCCACAGGGCGGGGTGGTGGGCATCACCATCGACTGGAACTGTGACCTGGACTGGCACGTGCGACACTGCAAACCCATCTACGAGTTCCACGGGCTGCACGAGGGCAAAAGCCTGTCTCAGGGCTTCAACTTCAGGTGCCTGCAGCCCCCCACGCACCCCTGTGCATCACCATCCACGGGGGCTCACGGGCTTCTCGCCTCCCAGAGTGCCCCCACCCAGAGGACCCCCTCACCAGGCCTGGGCTGCACAAGGGGCTGGCAGCAGAGTGAGAGTAAAAGTCAGCCTTCCAGGAAGGGGGACTGAGATCCTACCTGGGGCCCTCCCCTCAGATCATGGGTGCCTGAGGCCCTACCAGGTCCTGTCCCCATGGCACCCTGAGTTCTGTCGCTCTCTCTTGTCACCTCGCCCCTTTCCTAAGGTTTGCCAGGCACTATGTGGAGAACAAGACCAACCACCGGCACCTCTTCAAGGTGTTTGGGATCCGCTTCGACATCCTGGTGGATGGCAAGGTGGGTATCCAGAGAGAGGGGCCACGGGGCACACAGCCTTGGTCCTGTGGGTGCTCTGCTGGATGGGGCGTGACAGAGGCAGGAAGCTGGGGGCTCCCTCAGGAGCGCTGAGCATTCCGCCTCCCACCACCTCTCCCACTCATTCCCACACTCCCTCCCACTCCCTCCCACTCTCCCCCCCTTCTCCCATTCTCTCCCTCTCTCTTTCACTCTCCCCCCTCTCTCTCACACTTCTCCCACTCTCTTCCACACTCTCCCACTCGCTCCCACTCTCTTCCTGTCCAGGGAGCCAGAGTCCAAGGCCACAGTTGGTCCCCAGGGAGCATGGAGCATGGGCAGTGAGCAGGGGGCGGCTAAGGGGGCGCGGGGGCAGGGGTGTGTGGTGGGGGACGTGCCCTTGCTCCAGGCCTCACTCCAGGCCTTTCTGACCAGGTCCCCTCTGACCATGAACCCTTCTCTCCCTTGGGCCCTGCCACCAGGCTGGCAAGTTTGACATCATCCCCACCATGACCACCATTGGCTCTGGGATTGGCATCTTTGGGGTGGTAAGTGCTGGGGCCAGGGGATCATTGTTGGGGTCTGTCCCTCCTCTTCCATATCTAAATAGTAGCAGCAGCCTCTACCCCTGAACATGACTGCATTTGGTCACATGCCTGGGCCCCTCGACCCTAGACCAGAGTTGGGCTGCAGGAAGAGAGGCCCAGGATGGAGGCCTGACAGAGAGGGGAGCGGGTGATTTCAGTCCACTGATGAGCCAGGGGCTCATCCCCATCCCAGGACCAAGGTTGGACAGGGCAGAGTTCAGCTAGGTCCCCACAGTGAGTTTGGACTGAAGTGTGATGGAGGGTTCTGGGTGGCCCCCAGATTTCCATGCTTGATCCCGGCCTCCCCACCTCCATGCTCCATCCTGGGCTCCCTGCCTCCTTACCTGATTCCCAGCCTCCCTGCCTCCATGCCCACTCCTGGCCTCCCTGCCGCCATGCCTGCTCCTGGCCTCCCTCCCTCCATTCCCGCTCCCAGCTTCCCTGCCTCCATGCCAACTTCCGGCCTCCCTACCTCCCTGCCTCGATGCTCAATCCTGGCTTCCCTGACCCCACGCCTGATCCTGGCCTCCCTGCCTCTATGCCTGCTCTCAGCCTTCCTGCCTCCACGCCTAGCCTAGCCTCTCTGCCTGATCCCTGGCCTCCCTGCCTCTAGGCCACCGTTCTCTGTGACCTGCTGCTGCTCCACATCCTGCCCAAGAGGGATTACTATAAGCAGAAGAAGTTCAAGTATGCAGAGGACATGGGACCTGAGGCGGTAAGGCAACATCCTGACTCAGCTGTATGTCGGAGGGCCAGCTGCTCCATTGGGGCTGACTTCTGTCCCCCTAATGCCTCTTCAGGGTGAACGTGATCCTGGGGCCACCAGCTCCACCCTTGGCCTGCAGGAGAACATGAAGACATCCTGACCCTGAGCCCCTATCTCCTGACCGCACAGCCAGAGGCTTCCGGTGAGGGCCCGCTGGGTACACAGCCAGGGCTCAGCCAAGCACACACCACAAGGCAGCAGCGCAGAGTGGACACTGGCCACTCTGGGCACCGCTCTGGGCTCTGGCTCCATCTGCATCCTGTCAGGAGGCCTCACCCCAGATTCGGCCTCTCCTGGTCTGGGTGGGGCCCCTTCACACTCTGGGACCCGCGTCTCGTGCTTCTCTCGGGCCCCTTTCCCAGCCCGCTGTCTTCACACCTGGCTTCTCCAATGTGGCAGCCACTAACCAGGGATGGGGAATTCAGTGCCTATCAGTTGGGATTCCTTAAAATTAAAAACGTAGTTCCTCACACTAGCCACATTACAGTTGCCGAGTAGAGGTGAGAGGCTAGAGGACAACATGGAATATATTCATCATCACAGAAGCCTCTGGTGGACTGCTTGGCTCAAATGCTGTTTCTTACCGGTTTGGCTTCCCTGAGGAGCTGGTCCACTGAGCAGGCCCCTGCAAGGCCTTCCTAACAGACTCGCCTGGGAAGACCATGTGGCTCACAGACCCCTCCTGCCACTTGATGGACCCCAGTTTAAGAACTGCTCTGATGACCCGGCTCAGCCAGGGCCTGTGTCCCTCGGCAGGTGCAGGCGCTGAGCAGGTGTGTGGTGCGCTCCCAGCCACGGCGCCACACACTCACGGCATGCGGACTCCCCTCCCCTCTACACTGTGTGTTTGAACAGCTTGGACCCTGCAAACACAACCATCTGAACACACCTACACCCGCCGGCACAGACACATGGTCCATGTCACATGGCCTTCTTGGGAAATGCTGCTCCCCCAGGGGGTCAGTCCAGGATAGCCCCTCCTAGCTATGACTCCTTCCTCGGCTGCCTCCGGTCAGAGGGGGAGCCTCGTGGAATCTGGGGCTTCATTCCTCTGATCGGCTCAGCTACCAAGGTCTGCCGGGCTCTCCTGAATCCAAGACATGGCAAAAGCTTGAGGCGGAGCACAATAAAAGGGATGAGGACAAGCCTCTGCCTCCTGCTGTTCTTCCCCATCCCTCTCTGGAACTCAGGGTCCTTGCTGCGAGATGTGGGCCAGTGCCCAGCCATGCCTGAGGTCTTCCTGGTATGTCAGGCGGTTGTGGTGAGCTGATTCGTGCCCAAGACCCAGGTCCTTCACTTGCCTCTGCCCTGGCCCAGCCCACAGCCCTGGGATTCCCTGCTATACTGCTATACTGCACTTACCCTTCCCAGGCTTGTGGGGTCCTGGCGCTGGAACAGGCAGACACCCTCAGGAGTGGTTCCACAAAACACAGGGGTGAGGAAGTGGCCGGCTATGCCAGGTGGGGGAAGAGCTGAGGGACTCAGAATATTGAAACGAGGGAGTGTGGTAGATTTTCCAGTGGGCTGTGGGCCTACGCCCAGTCAGGGGCTCTGGGCCCCTGCAGACCCCATATCCACACTCTCTGTGGAAACCTGCTGGGAACTCCCTCTACCTGATAAGGTGCTCAGTAGTCACCTGTGGCCCCTGAGTGCTTCAAATAGGAAATGCTGTTGGGTTTTTCCCCCCCATTTCAGTCACCTCTAATCAATTTAAGACACACACATGGCCAGTGACTACCACGCTGGACAGCAGAGACTGGCCCTTCCCTTCGCTGCAGGCTCTTGGCCTTCTGCCCTCCTCCCCAGCCAAGAACCATCTTTCAGTCTTTATAAGACAGGAACTCCTTCTTCTTCCCTCTCTCCCTTCTCCAGATCTGCCTGCCTCTGCACCTCCTGCACCAGCAGGAAAGGATTCTTCCTTGTAGCTAGCCCTTCCACCCAGAACAGGAGGCTCCGTGCAGAGGCTGCCTCCCCTCTTTGGCTCCTCCTGTCTGACCTCTGTCTGCCTTCATTGCCACCATTCCAGAAAGACCAGTCTATTCTTCCCTCTGAGTCCCACCCTCTGTAAGTGGCCTTCTGCCCCCACCCCCATTCTGGATGTCCTTGCCAAGTTACTAGCAGCGTCATGGTTGCCAAATCCCAGCAGCCTCTGCAGCCCGTATCCCACTCAACCTGTCACTTTCTGTTGATCGAGGCTTCCTTGTTGTAAGATTTTCTCCCAGCAGCTCTGAGCACTCACCCTCTCCTGATTTCCAGCCCACCGGTTGGTGTGGGAAAGACAGGCTTCAATGGCTGCAGAGCCACCGGTCACTGCGTGTCCTTGCGCAAGTTGTTTAACTCTCCAGGCTTCCTCTGTGATCAGGGATAATAATATTCTCTACCAAGATTGGTGGGAGATAAGATATGAAAAGTGCCTAGCACAGAACCAGGCACACTGTAGTCTTTGTTTCTCCATCTGTCCTTCCTTTCAGTGGGACAGTCAGCCCACTGTCCCCAGACCTCTGTTCTTGATACAGGTTGTTTGTTTGTTTGTTTTGCTTTTTGGGTCACACCTGGCGATGCACAGGGGTCACTCCTGGTTCATGCACTCAGAAATTACTCCTGGTCGTGCTTGGGGGACCATATGGGATGCTGGGAATCGAACCCAGGTTGGGCCGCCTGCAAGGCAAACGCCCTACCCGCTGTGCTATCACTCCAGCCCCTTAATACAGGTTGTTGGCTGGGAATGTAGCAGTTTAGATTGAGAATGCCCTTGCCCACCTCTTGTAGTTGATCCGGTCATGTGACTAGGTTTTTAACTAACGAGCAAGATGTAAAAGTGTCATTTGATGTCACGTGACACCGGGAACTTGAAAAGAGAGCCTGGTTGTCTAATTCTTTTGCCCTCTTCTTTGTCTTTGAGTCCATCCTATTGCCTGGAATGCTGACCTGAGTTCGATTCCTCAGCCCCTCTCAGAGAGCCCAGCAAGCTACCGAGAGTATCTTGCCTGCACGGCAAAGCCTGGCAAGCTACCTGTGATGTATTCAATATGCCAAACACAGTAACAACAAGTCTCACAATGAAGACATTACTGGGCCTGCTCAAGCAAATCAATGAACAACGGGAGTGCAGTTCAGTGCAGCACATATGAGATGAGTGGTGCTCCGGCCACTATCCTGAACCATGGAGGACACACTTGCGGTGGCAGTAACTAGAAGGGCTAGGCTGAGGGACCTTGGAGGAGCAGAGTTGACAGTGCCTGGCACCATCTTCCCTAAGGGTCTGGAATGGGGTTTATGCTACCTGCATCAATACTGCCCCTACTGCTTCAGAGATCTTCCCCTTGAAGAAAGTTTCTATCCTCAGCTCCTACTTTATTTTTTCTTTCCAAGTTATCTCACCCATTCTCATGGCTCTGCTTATAAATATGAACCTTTCCTGACAACTTCCAAAACTGATTAGCTCAGTCTTCTTCCCCAAACTCCAGCCCCACTATGCAACCTCCTAGCTGCCACATCTAATTAACTTTTGTTTGTTTTTCTTTTGGGGAGGGGACGTGTGCCATGGTTGTGCTTACTCCTGGCTCTGTGCCCAAGGGATCACTCTTAATGGATTTGAGGGATCATAGAGATTGCTGGGATTGAACCCAAGTTGACTTCGTGCACAGCAAATGCTCGACCTGTTGTACTATGGCTCTTGCCCCCATAATTAGCTTTATTTGGTGAAAAAAAATCCTTGGGTACCTTCCCAATATGTCAGGCTGTGTGCCGGACTGGTCAGGTCCTCAAGTTCTGAGTCCGGAGGGAAAAAAAGCAGGAAAACAGAGGCGAAGTGAGCTAGTACAGTAGGGAGGGCAGTTGTGTTGCACACAGCCAATTTGGTTTCAATCCCCAGCATCCAATGTGGTCCCTGAGCACTGAAAGGAGTGAGTGATTCCTGAGTGCAGAGTCAGGAATAAGTCCTGAGAAACACCTGGTGTGGCCCAAAAACAAAATAACAGCAACAACAAAAACCCCGAGGAAGTCCCTAGGTCAGGGCCATTTAACCTATGTGGGACAGTGAGGAGGTCCTGGTAGAAGGAGTTGAATAGAATCCTCAGCGAAGTTTGACAAGCCAGTGGTTAGGACTGAGGTCATGGAGGATTTGATGGGGTCTAGTCTCAGTTTGAGACGAGGATCATTCCAAAGAGGGAACTCATTAGCTGGCCTTTGGCTTCTGTAAGCTGGAGAAGGCTGGGAGGGATAAGGCTGCATGAAGCTGGGAGCCACTAAGGCAGCTAGGCAGCAATCCAGATACAAGATAGTGGTAGCCTGATAAGCGGGGTGAGAACCTGAGGTTGAGGGAAGTGGGTGGGTGCCAAGGATAGTTGAGAGTCAACACGGGGTCTGGGAATGTAGCTCAGCAGGAGAGGTCTTGCATGCGTGAGGCCCTGGGTTCAGTCTCCAGCAAGGGGGTGGGGGTGGGGGGTGAATCAGCATGGTCAGGGTTTCGTGCTGGACTGATTGCGGCGGGAAAGGAGCAGGCTCCGGGAATTACTGGATTTCTGGCTCCAGATCAAGACAGCACACAGGTGCCGGGGTTGTGGGGGATGACGTAGATCTGTCTTGAGCAAACGGAAGGGTGTGAGGTGCCAGGGGTTTCACAAGTGGACAACTTAGCACAGGTCAACCAAGAATTGTGGAACATCCCAGGAGATAGCCAGGGGACAAAATACCCTGGAAGGGTCACTACGAAGGTCAGGAAGTTCATGCTCATGCTGCAACTTGTCCATCCCATTGAGTGCTCACAAAGCCCTTCCCCAAACATGACCCTGACAAAGGCACCCGAGCTCCAGCCTAAACCACTTCCCTTCTCCCCGGGCCCTGGCCCGCAGAGGGCTAAACTCCCGGAGCACGACCGCCATTCATGTCTTTTCTCCCAGGACCTAGGACGCATCCCTAGCCGCCGGTCCCTCCCCTGGTGCGCCCGCGCCACATCCCCGGAGGCAAGGGACCGCTCTTTCCTCCGGCGGGCTGGAGCAAGAGGAAAGGAGACAAAGCGCTTCGGGGACGGAAGCACCCATGCCCTTTCCGACCAAGGAAGCCAGACCGCGGCCTGGCGAGGCTTCTGGGGACCCCGAGGAGCCCCCTTCCCGGCGTCGGGGGCGTGACGAGGCTCGGCCCCGACGCGGCGGGAAGGGCCCCCTCGGAGCCGCCGCCCGCCCCGGCCCCGCCCCTCCAGGAGCGGAGCGAGAATCTCCGGTTCTGATTGGGCGGTGCCGGGGGGAGCCGCACACTCTGGCCAATGAGCGCGCGCCTGGCGCGGCGGCGGCGGCGGCGGCGGCGGCGGCGGCGG
>JAOXYA010000001.1:68874322-68887498 GCA_028565675.1 Sorex palustris
GGGGGGGGGGGGGGGGGGGGGGGGGGGGGGGGGCGGTCTTGGTGTGAGTCTGGAGATAGGGCTGTGGCTAGGAGGCTATGTGTCACCGAGGTGAGTTAAGACGTGATCTGGCCCTGGACTTTTGAAAGAGTTGGCCTTGGTGACCTCGCCCAACCGTGGGGGACTGGGGAGGGGCCCCCAGGGTAGGCATCTGAGCTGTCCTCTGACAGCAGAGAGGGAGGTATGCTTTCGGCAGAAGGCACAGCTTGTACGCAGTCCTGACAGCAATTAGAGAAGCAGCAAGGAGTGGTGTGTGGTCGGAGTGGTGGGTAAGTGAGGTTTCGGGGCCAGGGTGCCAGGAGGGGTAAAAGGGAAGGAAGCCTGACGATAAAGAGGGCTCTTGGGTGTCTGGCCTGGGAGAGCTGGAGGACGGTCCCATCTCTGTGATGAGAACAGGGACAGGAAGGCAGCACAGACCTGGGAGAAACAGAGTTGAATTTGGGTCCTATTGGAGCCGAATTACTCGGAAGCCTGGAGAGGGAGGAGGCAACTGGCTGGAAGGAGCCGGGCTGGTGGTGGAGACCCCGGTGTGGACAATGAGGAGGGTCCCTGGAGATCAGCCCTGGGGCTGGGCCAAGAGGGTACGCTGCAAGTGGTTGTGCCGCGCCCAGCACAGAGCCCACCTCAGTGCTCAGGGCCTCCCAGGGGAGGCTGACAGGGGGGGCGTCCTCACAGCGGGCGTCCGCCAGCATGACTTGGCACCAGACGCCTGGGCCTCCCTCGAGGGGACTGAGTCATCCTGTCGGGGGCGGGAGCTGCAGAGGGCACTCGTTGCCAGGGCCGTCCAGACACTTGTCAGGAGCATAAACACCGCTCCTGTGAGGCGGCCCAGGGAGGCTGGGCCCATCATCTGGGGCTCGCCCTGTCGCTCTGCATCCTCTTTGTAGCTTCTTTCCTTGCCGGCTGGGGCTCTGCCATCAGAGCTGAGGTCTCTCCGCTTGCAGTGGGGCTGCTCCCAGAGCTCTGACAGGTGCTTGATACCTGCCTCGGGGGTTTCCAGAGTCGGCTCTGTCAGCCCAGTCCAGGAGCCTGGACCCCGGGGGCATATCCTGAATGGCGGAGAAGCCCTGGTGAGGGGGGTTGTGATGTGCTGGTGGCATCCGAGAGCTCGGGGGCAGGCCCAGGGCTGTACTTCACGCACCGAATTTCGACATAACCTGCCGTCCCGGCCCAGGCTCACATGGGACTGCTCTCCCCTCTGCCCGCCTGCCTGCCTCCCCTGGGAGTGGCAGCGAGGGAGCATCTCTCCGACTCACAGAAGACTGAGACCCCTGGAGGCTCACTGCTTTGTCTGAGGCATCACAGTCACTGTCTGGGCACCCAGGAAGGGGCTGACTTTTCCCAGGGAGCACCTCAGTCTGGCCCTTCTTGGCCGTAGGACTCGCTGGTCTCTGGGAAGCGCCTCACATCCACAGGGCCGCTTGCTCTGCTCTGGGCCTGGGTTCCAACCTCTCTAGCTGGCCTTCACTGTGTGCTCATCACCCCTAAGTACATGCAGAGTTTGTTTCTATGAAGTGTTTCCTGAAACCTCAGCTCTGGGGGTGGGAGGATTTGAGTGTCCCTGAATGAGCCTCCAAAGGAGAAGGGGACCAGCTCAGCCCTGCAGCTCAAGTCAATGGACAGGTTACAGGGAAGGAAGGTCAGTCTGATCCAAGGGTGCAGCCCCCCTCCCCATGCACACATATGTACACACATGCGCTCATGCACACACGTGCACACACATGTGCACACACATACATGCGCACATGCACACATACCCAGCCCTTTCTGGCGCATGCATTCCCACATGCTGATTCTGTGATGCATGAGACCACAGCCCTCGATTCCTGTCCCCGGACCCGTGTGCACCTCCTTGCAGACTCATGCCATCCACCCAAGCCTCAGCCCTGCTCACACACTCTGTGGCCATGTGCCCTCACACTCAGCCTTGGAGTTCAGGTGCCTGTCGCCTGGGTACGAGGCAGGAGGCAGGAGTCTGGGACCTCCCCAGGGCGCCTCCTGCACAGACTTGCTTAGTCACCTGAATTTGATCCAGGCGGGAGAGAGCTTGACGTCAGCCCGCCCAGCCACAGGCACTCCCATCTACCCACGGCACAGCGTGGCCTGCGGTCCCCACAGCAGCACAACAAAAACTCACTCTTACGCAGGAAGGGGCGATCACTCCTGTGTGCCTCAGAGCCCCACACCCGCAGAGTGGGAGCCTTTTTTGGCCCCACGCAAAAGACGGCAGAGATGAAGTCACCTGCCCCCGGCCGTCGGGCTGGGAAAGGGCCGAGCCGGGTCCTTAGGCCTGCTAAGAGCAGACAGGCTTCTGCTCTGATTCACTGGCCTTTTGCCTCCGCACCCCAGGCAGATCTCACTTTCCCTACCTGAGAAATTGGTAAGAGGTTTTGGGGTGGCTGGCCTTGCTGGCATGACAGCCTCAGGATGGCTATACTCACACTTCATGGGCCAGTGTGCCCCTTGTGTCTGCCAGGGGCGGCCCCACATGCTGAGGGGCTGCTTGGGAGCAGAAGCCAGGCTCTCTGCCCAGCAGTTCATTTTTTAATGGGGGTTTTTAATGGGGGTTAAGTACCACACCAGGTGGCACGTAGGGCTTACTCCTTGCTCTGTGCTCAGGGATCACTCAGGGTGGCGTTCAGGGGACTGGAATCGAACCCAGGTTGGCAGTATACAGGCAAGCGCTTTACCCACTGTCCTTTCAGTCCCCCACCCCATCAGTTCCCCCTTTTTTTTAAAAACTTTTGGGCCATACCTGGTGGTGCTCAGGGCTTACCCTGGCTCTGCACTCAGAGATCACTCCTGGTAGACTTGGGGGGCCATAGGAGACCACATGAGACCACAGGAGTATTGGGGATCGAACCTGGAACATGGAAGGCAAGTGCCCTACCCACTGTACTATCACCTTCACCCCCTACCCCCACAATTCATTTCTTGCTGAGGACTCTGCCCTGGAGCAAGTTGGGGTCCCCCTTTGAGGGTGTGTCACCATCTGTCTGATGGGGACAGTGCTGTAAGAGCACTGTGGCAACTACAAATATTTACTGGGCTCCAGCTGTATGCCAAACACTGGAAGACTCCAGTGATTCCATAGAGATAAGCAGACGAGCACTGATCTGTGGAGTCTTTGTTCTGGTGGGTAGAATGGGGTTCACAGAGGGAGAGGGAGTACCCAGGGAACAGGCCAGAGCGGGGAGCAAGTGGGCAGGCTAGCCTAGGGCCTAAAGGATTCTTCTCAGCCTTGGCTTTCTCCTTCCTTCCTAGTGCCTTATTTATCATATTGGACTCTGAACTCCAACATTAATCACTGCCCCCCTCATCCTCTTCCAGAGAGGCCTCCCTGATGCTCCAGTCCTACTTGCTTCTTCAGGGAGACCTCCCTAATGGAGCCTCACCAGCTGCCCTCACTCCTCTAGATCCAGAACCCACGCGTGACTTTCCTGTCGCCAGCATGGACCCCTTTTCCCTGTGCTCTCTGAACACCAGTATTGGCTCCTCCACTTCAGAATGCCACACACTGAGGTCCAGTCAGCACACAGTGCCTACCATGGGGGCTCTAGACCATGCCTTACCCATGCTCTTCCTCCAGGCTGCTGTGCCCAGGGAGCCTGGTTAGTTCTGCATCCGTAATAGCTTGCAGGGGGATGGTGGTGGAACTGAGCCTCAGAGTCAAGAAGTTTGACTAGGGCTCCACATCAGGGTGGTCTTCCTGGAGAAGGTGAACAGGCCTGGATGCTGGGCTCAGGGGATGGTTCTGCATTACTGATGCCCAGCTCAGCTTCCAGATAAGCAGGCAAATGGGCAGGACAGCAGCTCAGCCAGGTGCCCAGTAGCCATGGACTCCTGCAAACCCTGCCGCCAAGAAGATGGGGGACACAAAGAAGTTGTGTCTTCAAAGTCCAGTGTAGGGAAGAGGAAGTTACCTCTGGACAGGAAGGGCAAAGGGTCAGGAGTCCATTCACTTCCTTTTCCCTGACCTGGCAGGGGCCAGAGCGGAGCGGTGGGGTGGAGTGGGGTGGGGGGGGGTGGGGTGTGGTGGTGCTCCGCGTGGGTCCTGCCCAGGCAGTGAGGGAGGTTGGCGGTTGGAGGTTGGTTTGGGGTTCATCCTCACCTGGGGCTACGGTGGCACTCAGACTGCAACAGGCCACGGTGGGTATTGGGCCAAGTGACATTGCCTCTCCACCTGAACACATGTGGCAACTTTTGGGCTGTGTGAAAAACTGGAAATAAAAACCCAGGAAAAATAGGAGTGACTTTTGGGGTGGAGGGGGTGGAGTGAGGGCACACCCAGCAGTGTTCAGGGCTTACTCCTGGCTCTCTGCTCAGGGATCACTCCTAGCGGGGTTCAGGGGACCATATGAGGTGCTGGGGATTGAACCTGGGCCAGCTGCATACAAAGCAAGTGCCCTGCCCACTGTGCTATTTCTCTGGCCCTGGGAATGACCACTTAGGGCAGTGAAGTCTCTCCTGATAGCCGCCAAAGTAGCATCTCCCTCCCCAAATGGGCGTCCAGAACTGGAGGCTCTGCTTGGGCAGGAAGATTTTTCCTGTGGGCCTCCCTGGAAAAGCTGAGGGAAGCTAAAATCTCTGGGAAGGTTTCTGGAAGCAGTGGGAAGGATGTGGAGGGAGACTGGGACATCAGAGTGTTCTTCCTGGAGGAGGTGAGCAGGACTGGATGCTGGGCTCAGGGGGTGGGTTCCGCATGACTGGTGCCCAGCTCAGCTTCCAGACAAGAGAGAGGACTGGTGAGTCACTGAGTCTGAGCTGACTCTGGGCTCTGTCTGTCCCAGGGCAAGCGAGACCGTCTGTGTTCTGCCTCTCTTGGTCCTGACTCCCGGCTCCCACTCTCCCTGCTTTTCTGGGCAGCCAGCAGAGAGGTCTTCTGGTGAGGGTCGAGTGCAGCAGGGTCAGAGGTTTCTACAGTTACGGGAACAGACCTGGATTTGGGTGCTGCCGGCCAGGACTCCAGGATGGACAGGGCGCAGGCCTGGCTGTAGTGCCCTGAGAGCAACATCCAGAAACCTGACAGGCCAGCGGTCAGGGGCCTAGCCTTCTCTGTCCTCTCTCCCCAGGCTCCCAGGACGGCTGTCCGGAGGACCCCGGGACTGCGGCGATGGAGGGAGGCCCAGCAGTCTGCTGCCAGGACCCCCGAGCAGAGTTGGTGGAGCGTGTGGCGGCCATTGACGTGGCCCACCTGGAGAAGGCAGTCAGTGGCCCCGAGCCTGCCAGGAACGGTGTGGACCCTCCCACCCGGGTCCGTGCTGCCTCCGTGGTTCCTGACCACTCCTCAGGGCCCCCTCCTGCCCGGCCCAGCCTCTCGGCCCGGAAGTTCTCCCTGCAGGAGCGGACAGCAGGCAGCTGCCTGCAGACCCAGGCTGGACCCTATGCCACGGGCCCTGCCAGCCATATCTCCCCACGCACCTGGCGGAGGCCCACCATCGAGTCCCACCGCGTGGCCATTTCGGACACTGAGGTGAGTGGGCCCCTGCACCCTTGGTGACAGTGCCATGGGGCTGCAGTTCCTGCCACTCTGAGCTCTTGGGTGTGTCCTCCCAGAGCTGAAGAGCTCACTCCCTCATGGCATGGCTTCGTCCCACCCAAGAGCCTCAGCTGAACTGACCACAGCCTCCAACCCTGCCACTAGTGCCCCTTTCCCCACCCCCATCCTAGGAAAAAGGCCTCTGTCGTGTCCCCCAGACATTCTCCTAGAGATCTGAACATAGATGGAGTGTCCTCTCACCCTGCCCCTCCCGCCTTCCCTGCTTGGCCCCCCCTACCTCAATCTTCCCCCAGGAGCCTGGTGACTCAAACTACCCAGCCGCTTCACCCTCTGGGCTCCCCCTGGCTCTTGGCCTTGTCTGAAACTGAAGCCAGGTTCAGCTGGGGATTTGTCTGAGCCAGGCTCTCTGACTCTCCCCAAGGTGCATCTCCCTTGGCACTGTTGCCCAGCCGGCTTCTTGGAGCCGCTTCTAGACACACTTGCTCAGGGCCTTACCACAGGTGGTGTTTCCTAGATGCCAGTGCCGGCAGGCATTGCCTAGCTCTGGGATTCATGTGCTCAGGCATCCAAGGCTTCCCACTTATTCTAGTAGCAGTGTCCCCCATCTGCATTTGAAAGGTTCTTGAGACCTGGGACCAGGATTGAGGGGCTGGGACAGGGCACCCCGCTGACTGTTTCTTGAGGGCCCCTTCTCTGCATTCCCAGGACTGTGTGCAGCTGAACCAGTACAAGCTGCAGAGTGAGATCGGCAAGGTAGGACTGGGGCTGGGGGGTCCCCTGGGACCCTCTGCTGGAATAGTCCCTTCAGGAATGGGGGTGACAGAGTTGGGAGGCTCCAGCCTGGGAGGGAGGAAAGTTGTGTTCTCTGCATGTGGGGGAGTTCGTGCCCTCCTCCCCCCCCACCTCCACCAGGGGTCACTGACTAGAGATTTTGTAACAAGGACCCAGGAGGGACTAGAGGGGCCTGAGGTAGGGCAGTTACCACTTGTCATCTTAAATCTGTGCTCTGGATGCAGATGGGAGGCAGGAAGGGGCTGGAGTTACTCAGACGCCCCCTTTCTGGTGGGGCTGTCCTGTGCTTGTTTGCAGGGGGCCTACGGTGTGGTGAGGCTGGCCTACAATGAGAGCGAAGATAGGCACTATGTGAGTGTGGGAAATGGGGGTAGCAGGGAGGGGGCGGGGACAAGCTGTCTCTAGGGGGGGGGGCACGCTCAGCCCAGAAGCTTGCAAAGAGAAGGAAGGGGAGCATGTGGAGAGGGGTCCTCCCTAGAGGTACTGGCCAGGAGGACACCAGGGTTCTACCTGGTGATGGCCAAAATGCCACACAGTTCAGAGACTGAACCAGGTCCCTATGCATGCAAACAGACACTTCCCTCAGCTCCCCTCCCTACCCTCCCATGCCCCTTCCTGTCCCCTCCTCTTCCCTTCCCCTGCCAGGGGCTACTCCCTGGGAAATCTCTCTAAAGCAGTCCTCAGGAGACCCTGTAGAGCCAGGGGTGGGGACCCCAAGCCTCGGCATGCAAAGCCTGCCCGCTGAGCCTTGGAGCCATCCCCCTGTCCTCACGTGTGCGCTCCACCCACCCTTGACCTTGGGACTATGCAAAAGGAGGCCACCTGCCTCTGAGGGCAGAGCTCCAGAAAAGGCTTGCTGGTGGAAAGGAGTCAGTCCTCCCTTTAACCAACTCAGCCACATCCAGGGGGCCCTCCTCGGTGCCAGACAGACCTCCGGTGTGCCTTTCTGGACTTCAGTCCATATGTCACATGCCTGTTCCGGCCCCAGGTGGCTGCAACACATGACTGACATCTTCATCCCTCCCACCCCCTTAGGCAATGAAAGTTCTCTCCAAAAAGAAGCTACTGAAGCAGTATGGCTTTCCACGTACGTAGGCGGGTCCCACGCTCACTCGGGAGCTCTTGGCTTGGGGATCTCTGTCCCTAGCTCATTTTTGTTAGGATCTGGGATCATGGGCTTTTAGTGAACAAAAGTCTGGCTTTTGCTCATGTGGGAAGATGCTCCATGGGTCTGATAAGGGTCTGGCTCGTGGCTAGCATCTTTGTGCATCTGGAATGTCTCACCCCCTCCCGCTTGCAGGCCGCCCTCCCCCCAGAGGGTCCCAGGCAGCCCAGGGAGGACCCGCCAAGCCGCTGCTGCCCCTTGAGCGGGTGTACCAAGAGATTGCCATCCTGAAGAAGCTGGACCACCTGAATGTGGTCAAGCTCATTGAGGTAGGAGGCAGTGACAAGCTTGGGTCTGCCCCACGGTGGTATGGCTGAGGCTGACAAGGGCAGGACCAGACCTGGGACAGGGGCTGTAGAGAGGCTTGAGGGGTCAGTTCAGGTTGACCTGGGATATTCTCAAGGTCCTCTGAGGGGGAAGGGCTGCCCCCAAACAAGAAGTAGGTCCCTCCCCCATCATCCGGAGCAGAAGAGGCTGGGTGTACAGTTCCTGCTTCATTGTCTGGGGTGGCGGCAGCACACACGAGGGGTCCTGGGGCTGGTGAAGGCAAGGAGATCTGGGACACCGACCCTCTGTCTCCTCACGCCCCGCCCCCACGTCTGCTCTCCCTGGCCAGGTCCTGGATGACCCTGCTGAGGACAATCTCTATTTGGGTGAGTTACCACCTCCTTGCCACAGCAACTTACCTGGGCATCATCCCCGGGGACACGTAGGACCACGGGAACACCTGACTTCCGAGCTGTCAGTCAGTGTCAAGCCCTCGAGTGTCACTCCCCACCTTGCTGACCCAGACTCAGAATACCCAGGTAGACTGAGCAACGTCCCCAGCCCCGTCCCTGCCAGACTGGCACTGTCTGGGGAGCCGGGGACTCCAGCAGAGGCAGGTGGCAGGCCACATGATCGGGGTTCCTACAGCCAGTCTGATAACCCTGTACTTCTGCTTCCTCACCAATAAGAGAAGGGTCACGCCGGGTGGGTGGGGAGTAAATGAGTGACTGTCACTGTGGACATAGTGTTTGCTGGAGTGTTGGTGCTGGGTGCAGGCTGGGCAGAAGGACACTGGCTTAGGGTTTAGAGGTCAGCGCATTTGTCTCCTGCCTGCCTTTCTGCTGTGACCTTAAGGAAAGAGACTGCCCCTTCTTGGAACCTCACTTTCTCTCCATCATTTCCCCTTACCCCGACCCAGCCCATAGCAGGGCTGCATGCTGATGGGCCTAGACCCCGGTCTCATGCCTCTACCTGCTATGACACATAGGACTCCTGTCCTGTCTCCCCCTCAAGTCATTTGGAATGCCTGTCCCCCTCACCCCTCCAGAACAGGAGAGGCCTTGGTGTCACCTGCTTGCACAGCCTGACTGCTTATTTTTTTCTTTTCTTTTCTTTCAGTGTTTGACCTTCTGAGAAAGGGGTGAGTTCCCCACGCTAACCAGGCAGGTCAGATCTAACCCCTCCCAGTGTCTCTAGTCCTGGGGTCCGCTCTGCTCGGAGCTGATTAGCGGCAGGCCGTGCGCTGGGGACCTCAGGTCTGAGGGATAAATGAGGGAGCAAGAGGAACATGATCTGAAGGCCAAGGGGAGTAGTGAGGCTGGAATAATCTGATGGTTTCTGGAAGAGGAGAGGTTCTGGGCCAGGTCTTAGAGAACAGAAAAAGTTGTGATGGAGACAGGGAGAAGAAAAGAGTTTTTTTCAAGTGAAAGTTTAGAGATGGAACTCGACTCTTTCCTGTGTTCACATCTCAGAGTTCCTTTGACTCTGAGGCTGTGAGTGGGGACTCCCCACCCATGTGCAAGGGGGAACTAAGGTTCAGAGAGGGTGAGAGCTCAGCTCAGATCATACATGAACTCAGGGCTCTTGCTCATTGGCTGCCTTTTTGGTTTTCTTGGGTGTTTGCAGAGCAGTGGGTGTGGAATCGGAGCATGGGACTGAGTAAACTGGGCACCAACAGCTCAGGCCCTGGAGAGAGGTTGTGACTTGTCTCTTGGCCTGGAACTACCTAAAGACTCCTTCAGTTTGAGGAGGGCAGAGAACAGAAAGCAGTTTCCTGTTACTCAGGGGCTCGGAAATTTGTGTGCCTCCTTTCAGAGTAAGAAACATGTTTTATGTTACACATTTGTAACTGAGACCAAGGTTTTATAAACATATATATATATATATATTACATATGATATACCCTGATGCATTTTACATTATTAGAAAAAAAAGCAGTATTCACTAAATTAATTTCATGACCTCTTGGTTTTGAATCTGCCATTAAAAAACCTACCTTAAGAGCCTCTTTGGAATTGTTTGAGTATAGATAATTTAGTACTTAGAAGAAGGGGAATACCAGGGCATCAAATTTAGCCTATAGCTAATATGAAATTATCATGATTGAAGGGGGATGATTGTGTGAGATTTTTGCTACATAGGAGAAGTTAGCTGCTTGCATTCTGGAAACCTGTTTGAGTGTAGAGGGCCATCCAAGAGATGCCAAGGGCCTGGATGGCACAGCCTCTGCCCGCTTCACCAGCGGCTGGCCTTTCCTCCTTCCTACTGAACACCCTCCTTCCTGCCCTCCCCATAGGCCGGTCATGGACGTGCCTTGTGACAAGCCCTTGTCAGAGGAGCAGGCACGACTCTACCTGCGGGACATCATCCTGGGCCTTGAATATTGTGAGTGAACTACCTCCTGGCCCTGGGCTGGGACTGGAAGGGGACTCAGGCAGTGACCGCTCCAGCGAGCAGCCCCCAGCCAGTTGTGTCAGTCAGCGCCGATCTACCAATCAGCTTCAGCTGGGGGTGGGGCGTGGGTTGGGAGTGGGGCAAACCCCTTAGTTAGTGGGCGGGGCGGGGCCCTGCTGACCTCTCTGGGCTTGCAGGGATCTCCGTGCTGTGCAGCCTGCAGTCGGCGCAGTGGGAGTTCCTGTCAGTATCTCCCACCTACTGGGACTTAGCCAAGCTTCGCCTCTCTCAGGGCCCCATGAAAGAGAGTTATGCCCTGCTGCACCGGGATGGGTCCCTTGGCAGGGGACCTGTGCATTTAAGGGGTGGTTCTCAGAGAGGGAGGATCTTCGCTCCGTCTCTGCGTCTGCGGAGGCAGCCAGGGTGGCATCACTGTGCAAGACAACCAGGCAGAGAGCCTGCAGGACAGCAGGCATGAGCTGTTTGAGAACTGGAAGTCCAGTGTGAGTGAGCGGTGGGCAAGTGGAAGGAGATGCCCCCCCGGCCACTGCAAGGCAAGGAATGCCTGCACAGAGCGAGAGGCCGTGATCGGATTGCTTGCAAAGCTCTGTCAGGCGGCTTTGTTGGGACTAGATGGAGGGCAAGAAGAGCCGGCTGGTTCGGGAAGAGACTGTTTGTCCTGGCCTAGTGACAGCTGGTGAGGCCCGGATTAGGGGAGTTGCAGTGGGGAGGAGATAAGAACGTTGGGGGAGGGGTGGGAGTGACAATATAGCAGGGAGGGCGTTTGCCTTGCACATGGCTGATCTGGGTTCGATTCCTGGCGTCCCATGTGGTCCCCTGAGCACTGTCAGGAGTTATTCCTGAGTACAGAGCCAGGAGTAACCCCTGAGCATTGTCAGGTATGACCCAAAAAGCCAGAAAAAAATGTTGGGGGGATGCCTAGCACTGTGAAGAGCTCAGAAGAAGAGGGGGTCCCCACACACCTAAGGAAGAGAGAGCCCTGAACCCAGTAATGCCATTGATAGCCATGCCTATATAACCTCTACTCCCTTTCTGTCCTGGGGGCTTCTCAGTTGAGAGTTTGTTCTCTCCCCTCACCAGGGAAGGCTAGAAATGGCCTAAGGAACCCCATCCCAGGTTCCTCCCTGCTCCTCAGCCACAGGCACCTTGATAGCCACGAAGAGAGCACTGGACTTGGAGTCCAGATACTCATAAGATTCAGACTTGGCTTCTCTGAGACAGCCTGGGCCAGCACAGAGAGAGGCTCCTGAGATCTTTGCCCAGGTTCTCGTGAGATGCGAGTGTTTGGTGCAGTGTGAGGGACTTCCTAGCCAGGCCAGGATGCTGGACGGCCCCCTCAAATGGCCTCTGTCTGCAGTGCATTTCCAGAAGATCATCCACAGGGACATCAAGCCGTCTAACCTGCTCCTGGGGGACGACGGGCGCGTGAAGATCGCCGACTTTGGCGTCAGCAACCAGTTTGAAGGGAATGACGCGCAGCTGTCCAGCACGGCGGGGACTCCTGCCTTCATGGCTCCAGAGGCGATTTCGGATTCTGGCCAGAGCTTCAGTGGGAAGGTAGCCTCCAGGGCCCGACTGGGGTGGGGTTCAGGGGGAAATGTGGAATGTTTTGCATTGGGGGGAGGGGGGAGGGGGTGGACACCAGTTGCAGCTTTCGGGGCCAAGGTTCTTGCGTCTAGGATAGAATCATCTAACATGATTTCCTCCTTCATTTGATTTGTTTTGCTTTTGGGGCCATACCTGGCAGTGCTCAGGGCTGACTCCTGGCTCATACTCGGGAATGTGGTACCAGAGATCAATCCTGGATGGGCCGTGTGCAAGGCAAGCGCCCTACCTGCTGTACTATCACTCCAACCTCCCCTTTTCATATCTGACTCTGTTGGCCCCCAGAACTCCTTAGCTGTGGCCTCTTCTTCTTTTCTAGCCAAACAGCCCCAAGTCTCCTGCAGGTGATTCCTGCCAGGGGCTCTGCTCTGAGCTAGGGAATGACAGAATCTCTGGAGATGGTGGAAAGAGCAGGAAGGTGCGTTTGGGGTGAGGCTCCCCCCGCCCCGACTTTCAGGATCTGGCTCAGCCTTGGAGAGCGAAGGCAGTAGGGGGTGGGGGGATGGGATTAGGACAGGAGGAACTCAACAACTACTCAGCTACTCCAGAGAGTTGAGGGCATTGGTGGGGGGGCACGGTGGGGTTTAGGTAGAATTCAAAGATCCTGGGTTTGGACTTTCTCCTCAGTGGCAGAGATAGGCTTTCCCAGCAGGGAGGGGGCTACAGTTCAGTGTGTTAGCTGTGGGGTGCCACCTCTGCCCCATCCCCATCCCCACCTCTCCTCTGTGCCTCTGTCACACAGGCAATGGATGATTGTAAGGTCTTAGACCTGCATGGGGCTGTGATGCTCAGAAGACAGGTCAGGAATACAACTAGACACTTTGAAAACTTTTTATTTGGGTATAGCCCCACATTTGCCGCGAAATTGTAGGGATAGTAATGTATCTGTGTGTGTGTGTGTGTGTGTGTGTGTATTTTGGGACCATGTCCAGATGTGCTCAGGGATTATTTATGGCTCTGTGCCCAGAGATCACTTCTGGCAGGGCTCAGAGGACCATATGAGGTGCCAGGGATTGAACCCTGGTTGGCTGCATTCAAGGCAAGGATCCTGCCCACTGTACTTTCACTCCAGTCCAATGTGTAATGTGTGTGTGTGTGTGTGTGTGTGTTTAAGTATGTATACCTATACCTGTGTACATAGTAAAATGCCACTGAGACACTGAGATTGGGATCTTAACTCATTTACTTTTTCATTATCTCTCCCTACGTTTCTATGTATGCAGAATACATTTTTCTGAACCATCAAGAGCTAAACTGGAGATGCTATCACCCTTATAACTAAATTTTAATTCTGTTTTTCATGTGTTTTGGCGGGCCGGCTGCGATAGCACAGCGGTAGGGCGTTTGCCTTGCACGCAGCCAACATGGCCGACCCGAGTTCGGTTCCTCCGCC
>JAOXYA010000001.1:68896144-68928355 GCA_028565675.1 Sorex palustris
TCCATGGTGGTGGAAAATGGGCACTGGTGGAGGGATGGGTATTTGATAATTGTATAATCGAAACCCAAGCACAAAAACTGTAAATCTACAACTGTACCTCATGGTGTTTCACTAATTAAAAAAAAAAGGAAAAAAATTATCAGTTCTATGGGACACTGTAAGGAATAACTGGAGAGCGAGTGGAGTTAAGGATGGAGCCCTGGAGACTTGGCCCAACAGGGAGTAGGTGGTCCCTCCCCCATAACTTTCCCTTTTGACTTCCTGGCAGCAGCCCCTTACCTTTCCCTTCCTCGCTCCCTCTGGAAGCCAGCTGTGGCACCCAGACACCCCTGTGGCTCCAGGGGACATGACCGAACCAATGGGAACCCCCGACCAAGAAGGAACGATAAGCTGCAACACCCTAAAGCCTTGTGCAAGTGTGTGCTGGATCCCCCACGAAAAGTTTGTTCCCTGTTTCTTGAGATATATAACCCTGACCCTGCTTGCAGTAAACTGAGTCTTCTCCCTGCAGAGGCTCTGGGTGTGCGTGTCATTTCCTATGGGCTGGCCCCCTCCCACTACAGTGCACAACAGGCAGTGAGGTGGGCTGTCATGGCCAGCTCCCTGGCCGGTCCCATGACCCCGGCATGTTGCAGCTACAACTTCAACTGGTTTCATTTGAATATGGTGAAATATTTAAAGATTGGCGGTGAACCCAGTTTTAAGAATGTAAAATGTGAGCCTTCCTGTAAGTTAGACGAAATAAAGACCACGTGACCCAAAAGTTATCAAAATTACAATACCTTTTAATGAATGCACACAGAATCGTCAAGACTTTTTTTTTCCAATAAAAACACCGGCTGCAATATTTACTAGCAAGATAAAACGAAGAGACTTCAAATGACTTTGCTCTGTCACCTTATTGAGCGATACATCATGAAATCAATGGTGGTGCAGCGAGGGAACCTGCCGATGGAGCTCTCCTCCACGGGCGTGTAGATCTTAATCTGCCGCATGTGGGTGTCTCGGCCGTTCTGGTGATTGGCGAGAACTGCGATCTGGATCATGAACGTGCGGGTCGGCTTCTTATGGTTGTCCGTCAGAGGAACGTGAATCCAGCCGCTTGGTTCTACCAATTCAAGTTGCTGCCAAGAGAAACAAAACAGCATCAGCTGTGTGCCCAGGCAATGCCATGTACAACAATACATACACGTTAATGCTCACTTCTGACGTCTTCTCACGGACACACCGACAATGTGCTAGTGACCATGAGCAGTGACTCGTAGTCATTTTAGAGTTGGCAAGTGCGTACCTTCCTTAGTTCAGGTGATGCTCTGTGTGAACACACATTAACGGATGTTGTGGGCTCTCCGGGCGGCGAGAGGAAGGGCTCTCTCTCGCCACCCGCGTTCGGTGCTCTCGAACCAATTCCCTACTCGGGACGGCTGTTGCAATGGGTGGACGAAGGAGGAGCAAGGGCCAAGCTGGCTGGTGGTCAGCTGCCGTTTATTCACATTTCTCGTCTCTCCCAAATTCTCTCTAGCTCGCTCCACAACGCTCCCTCCAACTCTCCCGCAGTGCCCGTCTCTCTCTCTCCTGCACCCAGCTCAGCCCGCAGCAACTCCACAACTCTCACTCTGCCTCTCTAACCTCGCCTCCCCTGTAGGCGCAATCAACATGTTTATCACTGGCCTTCCTGACCACCTGCAGCCCACCAGGGCAAAACAGCACTTACAGTGTGCTTCTCAGTGTGTCCACATAATCCCCTGAGCCCCATCAGGAGTGATCCCTGACTGCAGAGCCAGGAGTAAGCCCTGTGCACTGATGAGTATGGTCCCCCCAACAAACAAAATACACTTTGTAGTATATATACTTTGAGGTACATCACATATTAAATTACAAATGTAGTGAATAACGTTTAACACATTGGAGCTGGCAAGCACTACCAGTGGCTCACACTTAAACGTGGTTTAATTAACATATTGTAGCACCAGTGTCAACGTGTTAATGAATCACTCTAGAGGCCAGAGCAATAGAACAGTAGGAAGGGCCTTTGTCTTGCATGAAGCTAACCCAGATTCGATTTCCAGTATCCCATATGGTCCCCCCGAGCACCGCCAGGAGTAATTCCTGAGTGCAGAGCCAGGAGGAACCCCTGTGCATTGCTGGGTGTGGCCCAAAAGCTCTCCCCCCCACCCCCCAAGAAAAAACAATTCTCAGTAAGTAGCTTCTTCAGATCATACAAAGTTTATTGGCCTCAGTCGTGGCTGGACATGGTGGAGTAGGTGGTGCCAAGGCTTCTATCAAAGGACTTTCCAACCTGCAACCCAGCCGGGAGCCAGGGATGCTGAGTGCTTTGCCTACCTCCAGCCCAGTGTGCCCAGATAGAATTCTGAGTCATAGCCAAACACTTACTTGTTCTGATACTCTTTTAATTTATTCCATGAATTTGAAAATTCACGTATATGTACATATATGTGTGTGTATATATAATTTCATAACATTTTAAAATATTTGATTAAAATACATTTTAGACAAATTTTCTATTTTAAGCAGAAAGTTTAACGGTTGAATGCCCCAGTTCTGCCTATTAACTTCCTTTCCTCTCATTTCTGTTATTTTCTGGAAGGTGGAAGGCTTTCCAAGGGGCATTCGGGAGAACCTCCAGTGATCACTATCCAGCCGGACTAGATGTCCACTGCCCGTGCTGCCGGGAACTCTTGCATGGACCACACGGTCTCCCTGAGTGGGCTCAGCTCTGCCTGTGCAAAGTCAGCTATGAAAAACATGAACACGATTGGGTGTGGCTAGGTTCTAACAAAGTTGTATGTACAAAAACATGTCCCCGGCCAGATCAGCCTATGAAGGCCCATTGGCTAAGCTCGGACCTGGGCAGCAGTGATTGCTCTGAAAGGGACACTCAGCAAGGAGAGAAAATGCCACAAGCAGAGTCAGACCTAATGGATTCAAGACGGGGCCAAGCAACGCCAAGCACCAAGAGGAGAGAAATGAAGAGGCCGAGGAGAAGCCGGGTAAGAAATGAAGAAGAAGTGCCAGGCTTCAAGCTGGGAAGAGAGGAAAGCGACGGCCACTGTAGGACGAGAGGCTCGGAAACCCGGATCTCTGCGAAGGAACTGTTTGGCCCGTGCTGGTGTCTCGGGGCACTGAAACAGGGGCGTGGAGAGTGAGTTCCAACTCGCAAGGCGTGCTGGGACTTGTGACGGGTCATCACCACGAACGACAGACAGGCTGGACACGGAGCCCGGGTGCTCTGAGAAGGAACCGCTGCTGTGAAGAAGCACTGCTGGGACGAGGGCGGGCAAATAGGACCACGACAGAAAGCCCCTGGTGCACCCCCTTGCCCCAGGCTCTCCCTGAGCGCCCCCAGCAGATGGGCAAAGGCTCTGAGCAAACATTCACCCATTCAAGTCTCTCAAGCAACCCGTCGTCAGGGGCCACAGAGTGTTCCAGGGGCCAGGAGATACAGAGGAGAATGGGACTGAGCATCCCCTCAAACACAGCTCAGGAGGGCAGAGAGAGGTGATCTAAACACCCCCACTTCAAAACTCAGACTTCAAGAAAGGAGAGTCCGCAAAACAGAAAATTACTGGTAATGCGGGTGAGGGGACAGCTCATCAAAAAAAAGAATGCATTTGTGTGCTTCTCCAAGATATATGCCAATGATAATTCCTCAAAAAAGAATCTAATGATAACGACGAGAGATATTCTATGAGAACATACATTATGTCTCGGGAACAGTTCTAAGAGCAGGAAATATATCCATCTGTTCAATCCGAGCAACAAGGCAGGCCTTGATGTTATAAATGAGGCAAAAGAGACATGGAGATCAAGGCACTTCACTGGGGTCACAGAGCTGGTAAGTAGCAGAGCTGTGATTCAAATAAACAGTACGATTCCCGAGTCCATGCTTTTAAACATGTGGTGTTTAGAGAATGTAAAGATATTCAGTAATAGTTTTATCTGAAATCTTATACAAATAAAACAGAGAAGTCTTGGCTAGTGAAAAGTGGCCACTAATCTTACCATAATCCGATTCCTTTATGGCACTGACACGGCCATGCAGACACAAATACACACGCAAACGAAGACACAAAGGGTCAGCAGCAGGAGGAGGGGTCGGGGAGGAGGATCCCTTCCAGGACCAGAGGGGATGAGAGGAGGAACAGAAGACGGCTACGGGCACATGCCTGCATGCGGCTGACCCTGTTTCACTCCGTGGTACCTCGTGGCCTCCCAGCCCCCAGCATCCCCTGAGTGTGTCAGGGATCGCTGTCAGGAACACAACCCCCTGCATGAACCTGGATGCGGCTCCATGAACCCAGAAGCAGCTCCTCCCGGGGAGAGCCTGCGAGGAGCCGGCACAGGGCACTGTGGGGGGCCGTCGGAGACCCCGGGCTTGGCCAGGGCTCCACTCTCACAGGAAAGCAGACAGCCTGTGTGCCTGGAAGCCTCCATGTCGGTGGTGACGTGTGTTATGTGGCAACAGAAAAAAATTAGCAACACAATAGCAGCAGATGAGTAATGAGTATCAAAACATTTATGAGACTAGTTAAAAAAAAATGCGCAAAAATGCCGAGGGCTTTGAATGCTTATAACTAAATTCACACAGATGTAGGTAATGGCAAAGATTCCTAGTGTTAATTTGAAAGAATTAACTTTTCTTCAACATCTTATTTCATTTCTTGACCATAATAAGGTTTTAGTCCATTGAGTTAGCTACTTCTAAGATACTTGTGTTTGGAACAAGCTCCACAGGTGGCATTAGCATAGGGGCAGGAGGAGCATGGGACAGCCCCCAGCCCATGGAGACAGTTGTCAGCAGGAGTTCTGCCCTGTCCTGCGCTGTCCTCAGCAACCCTTTCCTGGCAGCAGTGTAGCGCCTACAACGGCAACAAAAACTGTTCTCTGGAGTTTCTCCGAAGGCATCTTGCAGCCCCGGTCCCAGGACTCCTGCTTCCTGTGGGCACCTGCAACTCACAACCCCCCACCCCTTAGCCCTTCTTTTAGGGCAGCCTTCCACAGACACACAGAACAAAATGGTCAGCTCCACCAAGAACAGAGGTGACTTAGGGGGGAAACGTCCAAAGCACAGAGAGCGGTTTCCAATGGAAACGATGTCAAGTAACTAAATACAAAGGGGTTCAAATGTCCTTTCCTATCACTGATCGCACATCCCTGCAAAAGGAATAATGAATTAAGTCATCATTCAAGAAATCTGTCCTGAGGCTGGAGCAATAGCACAGCGGGCAGGGCGTGTTTGCCTTGCATGCGGCCGATCCGGGTTCGATTCCCAGCATCCCTTATGGTCCCCTGAGCACCGCCAGCAGTAACTCCTGAGTGCAGAGCCAGGAGCAACCCCTGTGCATTGCCGGGTGTGACCCAAAAAGGAAAAAAAAAAAATTCTGTCCATTGTGCATTACTCTCGCTACCTTCTCTCTATTAACCAGAACTGTGACTTCATGGATTTTGAATGTCTCTCAATATGAGAACTGTCAACACATCACGTTATAGATTTCTAGACCTTTTTTTTCCCTGGGGGACGGGGGTGAAGGGGAGTAGGCTGGGCCAACCCAGCAGTGTTCAGGGCTGACTCCTGGTGGTGCTCAGGGGATCCCAACATGGTGCTGGGGACTGAACTGGGACTGGCTATGTGCCAAGCACGTGCCTTGACCCCTGCCCTACCTCTCCGAATTTTTAACCATCTCACTTAGGAAGAAACTCAACTCGTTGACGGCAACGCTGAGTCTGGCCCTAGCGCAAGGCAGACTAACGTGATTCAAATGAGTGTCCAGACCCTGTATGGCAGGAGCTCCAGACAGTCATTCCTAACTAGCAAGTCAGAAACAGTTCACAGGAGGGGAAGGAAGAGGACCAGATAAAAATCACACCTTTGAGATGGGCTTTCATCGAGGGTTGGGGAGACTATGGGGAGAAGGGGACCTGCCTGGACCTTAGTGGGAACGTAGACTGATGTGAGCAGCCGCTGGACCCCGGGTGACACTGCCCTGAGCCATCTGGCAATGCCGCCCTGTTGATCATACATGCAGGGTTCTCCTCGAGGAGAGAGAGAGCGTCAGAGACATTGCCTCTGAGGCAAAGGACAGTGCCAAATGGGGCGCTGTCCCCCCCATCATGTATGATCACTGCTCCTCTATTCCGAGCAGGTCAGCTTGGCTCGGTTCCATTCCTCTTGCCAGGCGGTTGTGTTAACTGAGTTCGGTGCCACCCTTTGTCTTACCCACAGCAGTGCTTCTGTGGCTCCTGGACTCCTCAGGGACGCTCCCAACTCCCCATGCCTGTGTGAAACTCCTCCTCTGTGCCCCATTGCTCCGAAGTTTCCCAGTCTGTCACTGTCCCCCACTCTCTCGCGGCTGCTCCCCCCTGTATCTAGTCTGTGGAATCAGGAATAAACTGTTGATACTGTCTGGTGATCTGTCTGCAGGCTGTTCCCCATCTATCGACCCCCAACGCACCAGGGGACCCCCATCACTGCAGGACGGTCACACAGCCCTGATGAAAACAGGAAGGGAACGTCTCAATATCCTCTATTACTCCCCTCATTGGGGTGTTCGCCTGAAGAACACAAAAATGTTACCCTGAAGAGCTATCTGACCCCACCCCTTCCCTGCCACATTATTCTCAACAGCCACGACAGGAAACAATCTGAATGGCCAGCACCCATGGCTGGATACAACAGCTCTGGCCAGGATGCCCAATGGAATACTGCCGGGCCGCTGAAAACAGATGGCCGCCTGCCATAGGTGGCCACATGAAAGGACCTGGAGGAACTATGCAGAGTGACGTTTATTCGGCAGAGAAAGGCAGATTGGTCGCGTGATTTCATGCATACGTGATACATTAAAAAATGAGTTAAATCAACTTTCAGGGATGGAGAGATAGTACAGGGGCTAAGGTTGTCTGCCTTGTATGTGGCTGACCCTGGTTTGATCCCCAGCACCGCACAGGTTCCCCCAAGCACTGGAGTGATCCCTGAGCACAGAGCCAGGAGGGCAGCCCTGAGTACCTTTGGGTGCAGCCCTCAAATGAAAATAAAAATACTTAAATAAGAAACAAACTTTCAGGCTATAGGACAAACTAGCAACGAACAGAAGGGAAGCGTGAAGGGTGCTGATGGATGGAATAAAATTAGACTTTTACTGGCAAACGCAATGTTGTATATACAATTGTTGATTTATACTGATATATACCTGTAACCTGTAAAATTTTATACATCAATGTTACTTTAAGAAAAAAAAATGATGCCCAACATTGTAAATGCTTAAAAGCCAAATACAGGGTCAGGATGTAACTCAGTGGTAACATGTCTCATACACGTGAGGTCCTACATTTAATTCCTGTCTACACACAGACACACACACACACACACAAAATTTTAAAAGACTAATACAGTTAGTATGTGCTACACTGGATAGCACCTATCTACAGCTAAGGGGGAGGGGGAAGTTCCCTATTTCTTTCTTTATTTATTTATTTGCTTTTTGGGTCACACCCGGAGATGCACAGGGGTTATTCCTGGTTCTGCACTAAGGAATTACTCCTGGCAGTGCTCAGGGGACCATATGGGACGCTGGGAATTGAACCTGGGTCGGCCGCGTGCAAGGCAAACGCCCTACCCGCTGTGCTATCACTCCAGCCCCATCCTTTTGATTTCTTAATTGAATTATTTTTTAATATTCTTTTGGTGACAGATGACAATAGTGTTGACATTTATAGTCTTGTGTAAAAGTCACTGTACTCATACGAGAGTGTGCCAGGCCCTCCTCCTCTGTGCTTCCATCAATTTCTGTTTGCCTCATCTTCATTTATTAACTTTGCAATCACTTTTTAAAATTTTTTATTGCATCACAACAGTTACAGAGTTGATCGTGCTTGGGTTCCAGTCATAGAGTTCCAGTACCTATCCTTTCACTAGTGTGCACTTCCCATCACCAGTGTCCCCAGTTCCCTTCCCACTCCCACCCCCAGTGTCCCTAATTTCCCTCCTGTTCCCCACCCCCCCTCCCCCGCTCCTGCCCCAACCTGCCTCTGTGGCAGGCATTTTCCTTTCTCTCTTTCTCTTTCTTTCTGGGAATTACTGTGTGCCGTACAGGTACTGACAGGTTATCCTGTATATCCCTTAACCTACTTGGAGTACTCAATTCTTGTCCAGAGTGATCATTTCCAACTATCATCTTTGCGATTATTTTTATCTGTTCTGATTGTCGTCCTTTTAAGAATTTGAATAAAAAAATGCCTGATTTTTTCACGTAAGTATGCAAAAAAGCCATCCTTAAAATAACTACAGATAATGTGAAGAGTGAAAAATCAGCTATTATCTTACCCTTTTTTCCTGTTTGTGTTTTGGATCACACCTGGGGGTGCTTAGGATGTAGTCCTGGCCCTGTGTTCAGGGATCACTCCTGGCAGCACTCTGCCATATGGGATGCCAGGGAACAAACCTGGGTTGACTGTGTACAAGCGAGCACCCAGCCCACGGTACTATCTCTCTGGTCCTGTCTTACCCTTTTCTAAGTCAACACCTTTTAGCAGTTTTAACTATTAAGGCTTCCAGCTGATTTTATGGGCATATCAAACAGACAAATTATAGATGTACTTGTTTAAAATGAAATTATGCTGGAGGCTGGTGAGATAGTACTGCGAGAGTGGGTTGCCCTGCACACATCTCGCTTGGGTTCCATCTCCAGTGCTCTGTATGTGCCCCCAAACCCACTAGGAGTGATCCCTGAGCACAGAGCAGAAGTAAACCTTGAGTGCCATGGTTGTGGCCCCAGGCCTCGCTCTAGTATGCTCTTTTGGGGGGCACAATCTCCCAGGTGGTGCTCAGGGCCTGGGGTACTGTTCCCAGCGATACTTGGCCTGGAGGCTGGGTGCTCTAGCCCAGTCAGTGCTGCAGTTCTGCTCAGAGTCAGTGGAGTGAGGGCACCAGGCACTGCTGCTGATGCAGCTCGGGGATCCTCTTCCAGCATGCACTGCAGCCCTTGGATCCTTCTCCCTGACTTGAGTTGCCCCATTTAGATTATTTTACAAGATGTTTTTTCCTTTTGATAGATTGTAAACACCTGCTGTTCTTTCGACTATATATTGTTCATTGTTTGGAAATACTGTGATTTAGTCAAATGATCTCTTAACAGGGCTTTTCTATTTGGGTTGGGTTTTTTTTTTTTTAATTGTTGCACCAAGTATATAATTCCTTGAGGCCCTGAAATAGTTGCATGTTTTAAAATGTGGTAAGCTAGATTTCCTTTCCTTCTGGAAAGGTTTTACTCTCACTACTCCCTGTTACCTGCATTCTCATCAACCTTAGGTATTATCACTCTCCGTTTCAGCTAGTGTCACGTGCAGAATAATCGAGTTCTTCCAATGCACATCTCTTTTCTGGCTAAGTAGATTCCTGAGGACAGAGCATATATGCACATCTTAAAGGGTTGGAATCTAGGTGTATTTTTTCTAAGTGTTCTTGATGATCTGGAGAAAGAAAAGTACAGCTTCGTTTTCTGGAGATGTTTCTGGTGGGAAATCCAGTCAGAATAATTCTTGTTCCTAGCCAGGTAGGTATCCCATTGGCTAGAGAAGTCCACCCATTTGAAAAAGACTATTAGGCAGGGGACATAGCTCCATGAGAGAGTGTGTGTCTTACCTGGGGATGACTCTGGGTTCTACCCCTGGCACTGAAAAGACAATTTATACAATAGACTTCATTGCGTCTGATGACAACCAACTCACAGCCTGGTGGGCAGAGCCTTTGCAGGTCTCTTCTTACCCTTTATCCTGGAAGAAAGATCCTCTGGCCACTGTGGTCATTCACAGACAGCTATGGATGTGGACACCCTACAGGAACCTGCAAGTCCCCACTGGTCTCGCTGACCTCAGTGCACGTTACTAACGGTTTCCCCTCTTCCCTCACAAACTTGTTTAAAAGGAACTCCATGAGGGCAGATACCCTTTCTACAAGCAATATCAAAAACCGAATTGGAAACAAATTACCCACTGAGAAGTTTGCTGACGTCCGACATCTGTTAGATGAAAAACGTCAGCACACGCGCCCACGGCAGCCAGGCAACAGCACCAAGTCAGGTATTGCCATTCAGGTGTTTCTTTCCTGGGGCAGGGATGGGTTCTTGGGTAAAATGTTGTAGTCTCTGGACTGGTTCAGTTGTTCTGGTTGGCCTTCTCTAAATTTGGGGGTAGGCACTGAAACTTTTGGAATATGAAAAACAGTCACACTTTTGTTAACAGTAAATATCAGTATTGGTGTTTCAAACAATTATTTTACTCTGTATGTTACTGTTATATTTTATGTGTAAGGATAGTAGGGACACCAGTCTGATTTAGCTGGATTGTTGTGTGAATATTTACAAGCTCAGACTATGGGCTGGAGAGATAGTAGAGCAGATAAGGTGTTTAACTTGCATGCAGCAGACCCCAGGTCCAATCCCCAGCATCCCATATGGTCCCCAGAGTCCTGCCAGGATTAATTCCTGAATGCAGAGCCAGGAGTAACCTCTGAGCACTACCAGGTGTGACACCCCCCCTCCCCCCCAAAAAAAAAGATAAGACAGTTGGTTTTCCCTCAGAAGTCACTTTCCGGTACAATCAGTTAAGATGTTTTCTTTTAAGAACCTCTCCATCTTCATTTTACTAGGGGGATTCAGACTGATCACCAAAGCCAAATGTAGAGGCCTGATTTTTGTCAGGCCCCGAGCCCTCCCATGGGGAGGTGAGGCCCCAGGCCCCCGTAGAGCTCAGGTCCAAAGCACACAGCCTCGGTCATAGCAGAACACTTTCTCTCCTTTTTTCTAGATATACGTCAGCGGTTAGGAAAAAGACCGTATTCTCCGGAAAAGTCTTCTGGCAGTGACGCAGTGGTTCGGAGAGAGGCCTTCTCAGATGTGCACAGCAGGCTCGGCACGCCCCGGCAGGACATCAAAGGCCTCTACTCTGACACCCGGGAGAAGAAATCAGGTGGGTAACAGAGACCTGATCAGGTGGGGAACAGGTGAGATCAGAGGACAGTGAGTGAAGAAGCACAGAAGTTATTTCTTGGTAGAAGGCAGGAAAATAGCACATGTCAAAAATGAATTAATCTCCCATTCCTTTATCCTCATCATCGTCATGACAGTAGCATTATGGAGAAGTTAGAAAATAGAAAAGACCTCACCCTCGCTTCTTTCTGCTTAGTGCAGAGGACTTTTTCTTGTATGTATACTGTTTTCTATTCTTCGTCCATATATATCCAGCTTCTTTTTTCTGTACAGCTTATTTCTACATCATTACCTTTTTAAATAAAATGTTTAACAGTCCTATAAAATCCTAAGTGCTTGGTTCTCTATTCTTAGATAGTAATAAAATGTATTTCAGACGTGAGTGGTTATTGGGCAGAAGCTGTGGAAGTTCACAGCGTGGCAAGCCAGGGTTTGCAGCACGGGCGCTGGCGGAGGCAGGGGCATGGAGCAGGCAGGGGCCGCTGGAGGACAAAGTCGCCTGGGTGACCTTTGTGTGGTGGGAACATGACCCCAAGCTGATTCTAGACCCTGCAATCTGTAAGCAGGGGGCGAGGTGCCCTGCATGACCCACTTGTTTCTCAACCCCAGACACCTTGCTTGAGATACCTTCTCTCTTCCAAACAGGTAGTTTATGGACTCGCTTAGGATCTGCACCCATGACCAAAGAAAAGGGCACGAAGAAAGTGGAACACAGGGCACCTGGCACCGAGGAAGACGACTCCGAGCTGCAAAGGGCATGGGGGGCTCTGATTAAGGAGAAAGAACAGTCTCGCCAAAAGAAGAGCCGGTTAGATAACTTACCATCTCTCCAGATTGAAGTTAGTCGGGAAAGCAGCTCTGGCTCCGAGGCGGAGTCCTGATGCCCGGGGCTCTGGTGGCAGTGGCCCCCCCGCCCCCTAGCCCGACATTCTGGCACACAGGGTGGGGCGCGCAGTAGGGACTCCCCCTGCGGGACTCAGCGCCCCTCTGCTGTATCGTGCAGGCACCCTCAGCTCTTGCTGCCTCAGCAAGACATCTTAAGAATGTGATGTGTTTTGAAGGGCATCATCTATTATCGATCTATTGCTGCAGAGTTAAGATTTCCGGGCCCTCAGTCCTTTCCCCCAGCACCCCACAAGCTTTTACCCTTTGAGGCAAAGGGCAGCCCTCCAGATTTTATAGAGGTTTTTCTTAATATTTTAAACATTGTGTCTTTTAAAAGAAATGTTTTACACAGTTCATCCAAAGAGCAGAGAACTGAACTTCTCACTATTGCCTTGGCCCTGACAGCTGTTCCCAGCACCCCTTTCCCAAGAAAAGTCAATTCCCAGGTGCTTATTGGACAGCCTTCGAAGGGGAAGATGAGGGAAGCTGCCAGCTCACCCTTCCAGGGCCCTAGTGTGGGGGCCGGTGCTCCTGGACCCGACTTCCGAGGCGCTCCAGTGCGGCCCAGGTAGACGCCAACACAGCGGCGAGCACGTCCCTTCCTCCTGGGGACCGCGTGGCGGGCCTGTCAGCTCTCAGCTCCAAGTGAAGATCAAGTTCAGTGCGGTGGGATTTTTAGGAACATAAACAAACTGTGACTTCTGGAATTTGGGGTGGATTTTTATGCTAGGGGTGGGGTCATTGGGTTAATGTTGAACAATTTTTAAGTCTGTATTATGTTTTAAAATATTAATGATTTTAAAGTTTAAATTTTTAATTTTTATATGTGAAAGTACTTCTTTTGGCTCTAAGGGAAGCTCAAGTGGTGTCTTCTTATGTGCTGTTAAATATATATTATATTCTTTGGAAGAAGGCAAAGAGCGGAGTCTCACTGTTTTTTAAATGACCCTAATTATAGTCTGTTGTACATAGAATTCGACTCGCGTCCTGGCCACCATAGGGAAGAATTCATCCTTCGGCGATGGATTCCTGTAGCTTATTCTCACTTTAGAAGTGATGTGTTTTTATTTATTCCTTTGTCTCCCAGTTCTGGCACTCGAGGTCATCCACAAAACTGTCAGATAAGAACAGACATTTCATTCATTGTTTTGCAATATCTTCTGACTGACCATGAAAAAGGTGGCAGGTTTTTTGTTTCTTTGGTTTTTTGTCTTCTTGTGTGATTTTTGTTTTGAAATACTTAATGGTTAGTTTCTCTGTAGGCTTAAAACTTTATTCGTGTATTACTTCAGTTCTCTGGCACTCAGAGGTTCAAGATCCTACACCATGTCTGTTTTTCAATGTCAGCTCGGTGGTGGCAGGAAGGGCCGTGAGGCCCCGACCTCAACCCTGTGATCCCTCATGTGTGGGGAGCTGGCTTCTCCCTCCCTGCCCAAAGACGGGACCTGGAGACCATATACCTTTCCCCTTCCTAACAGGGCTGTGGGAAAGACGGTTTTGGTTTCTGTGCCAATTGAGACCAGAGGTTTCTGAGGTTGCTGGCATGTCTGGCCTTACCAGGTTCTTAGGGAGGGGTCCGAGTTGGGGAGTTGGCAGAGCAAGAAGTCTCAGGGCCTGAGGGTCAGAGACCGCTGGATGCCAGCCCCTGGCCCGGCTTCCCCGTCAAGCAAGTGGAGTGGCCAGGCTAGGGCCAGAGCTGCTGGCTTGGGTGGTGCGTCTCAGTGGTGCTTCACTCTCCCCAGGGCGATGGGTGCCAGTGAGGAAAGGGTGAAGGAGACAGCTGGTAGTATGCCCAAGGTTCCTGACAGGCTGTAGCCCCCATTCCATGCAGTCTCTGGGCTTACTGATGGGTTTACATGTCCCTGCTGGCCTGGTTCTCTGCAGTGCTCAGGAAACCTTCCTTCTTACTCTTTCAGCCCAGAGCCCTTCCCACCAGCGTGGTGGGCACATCTGTCCTGTGTCTTTCAGTCATCGTCAGTTTCCTGTAGAAGACAGGAAGGACTTCTCCAGAGTGGTGGTATAGAGACAAAAGTGGGTTTGGGACCAGTCGAACCAAAAGCAGTACCTATTTCAATCACCTTGCTGGATATTTTGTTTTTGTTTTTGTTTTTGTTTTTGTGGGGAAGGCCACAGCCAGTGGTGCTCAGTGCTTACACCTGGCTCTGCTCAGGGATCATTCCTGGCGAGCTCAGCGACCATATGGGATGCCAGGAATCAAACCCAAGTAAACTGCGTGTAAGGCAAGCACCCTACCTGCTGTACTATTGCTCCAGCCCTGCCTTACATTTCAAAGGGCAGGGCTGGGATGTAGCTTAGCGGTAGAGCTCCTGTAGCTCTTGCCTTGTAGGTGTGTGCCCCCCTGGGTTTGATGCCCCACCCCTCCATGCCAAAATTCAAGTTTTTCCCAGTGTATCTGCTTTTTTCCTGCCTTCACTCTCCAGCCACACTTGGGTTCTTAGATCTGCCAGCCTTGTACACAGTGCCCTGGCAGGCAGCTCCACGAACTCTTACATGGGGCATTGCTCCTACGATGGGCAACACGTGTGTGCTACACATCCCACACATGCAAGGCTCTAAACAGGGCCCTCTCCCAAGGGACTCCAGATCCTCAGGAGAACATGTGGCACTCACCACAAAGCCAGTTCTACCCCCTATCCCCCTCTTGTAACCGGGACCCAGAAACCCCAGCTTTCCTTTTGGCCCATTTATTTTCTCCCTGTCCATCCCTGCAGTTTCTTCACCTGCTCTCTGCTCTGTTTCTCTTGCACTCTACACAGTGTAACTGAGGTCTGCATTCACAGTTAACTTTATTGAGATGGAATTCACTCACCAGGCAGTCCAGGCCTTCAGAGTGTGGTGGAGCTCAAGTGGTGACGCACATTCCTGGCACTGTGGGAAGCCTCCGAGCACTGCTGAAGCACTGCCCCGATACCCCCCACTGCAGCACCGCCAGGCCCCACCGCCCCAAATTGCCAGGCCTGCCTTGCTGGGAGTAGCCCCACACTCCTCAGCAGTGCAAGGAATGGCCCCTTTAAAGTCAACGAGACGCACATTTCATTGGCTTCTAGAATATTCGTTACATACAGCCATCAGCATAATCAGTTTAAGAAGGAGTTTATCACCAAGAAGGACAAGGGGCCCATTGGCGGCCATTCTTTCCCCTGCTGGCCATTCTTCCCCTGCAGTTGTGCCTGTTGGGAGCGTCCTGTGTGAATGGAGTCTTACCTGTCGTGATTGTCTGCAACTGTCTTCACTGAACACGATGTCTGTGGTGTGTCAAGTGTCGTGTTTTATTTCCGTTACTAAGTCTGCAGTGTGTTCATGGACATTCACATGTCCATTTTTTGGCTTCTCTGCGAACACTCACATCCAGGTTTGGTGTGGCTGCACATTTTTGCCACTCTTGAATTGTATCCTCAGAGTAACAATTGTTGGGTCATACCATAGCTTGTCTTTGACCTTTTGAGATACAGGCAGACTGTCCCCTTTTACCCAGGGGACGGCATCATCTGTTCTCCCCAGCTGCGTATGAGGCTTTCAGTTTTCCCACTTCCCCACTCTTGGTATTTTCTCAGTGTGACTTGAATCTTACTGGGTTTGGATTTGCATTTCTCGTGTGACCAGATGCTGGGTATTTTGTAAAAACTGTGTTTCAAAAGGAACTCTTTTGTGTGTTTCTTTGTGTGTCCGTTTTGGTTTTGGGTCTTCCAGGGTGCAACTATCAGAGCTGCACCTGTGGCAGATTCCAGGACTCAAACTCAGGCTTGGTGCTTGTGGACCTGTTGTTCTAGCAACTTTGCGCTGTCTCCCCAGGCTAGGATGGACTTCGCTAAGTTCTTCCTGTCATTCCTCTGCTTGGTCTTCTCACAGTGTCGGCAGGTCCCTCATTCCCCCCATCTCCCCCTGCCATCTCTTCACTATTTCTCTAGACTCCTCTTGATCTCACCAGCCCACTAGGCCCTGCCCGTCCGATCCTGCCAGGCCCTCCCCCTTCTCCCACATCAGCCTGGCCGCTTTTTCCTTATCCTCAGGAACTTAGAAACCTTTCCAGAAGCCTGCCCTCAGCTCCAGAGCCAGGGCCCTTGCTCTGTGTCCCACAGGATCGCCTCAGAGTAGTCTTGGTTCAGTCTGAGCTAGGTCTGAGAGCCAGGTCCAAGGTAAGAGTCACATGGAATCAGAACGCGTCCTGATGGCCCTGAGGAGGGCGCCGTATGGGCAAGCAGCATCCTGAGGTTCAGTATCGCTGGTTCCTACCTGGGTGGCATCAAGCTTGGTCTCGGGGTTGAGCACTAAACCCACTGACGCGGTTGGCCTGCTCACCCCTGTGGGCACTATGTTGTGCAGAAATGCTTAGTTTTAGGTGTTGGAATCATCCTGAATTTAGCAACTCATTTGTGAAGAGGCTCTTGGTTTGCGGAGTCCAGAAACAGGAGCAGCTGAGGCTCAGGTTCACCCAGGCCCACCTGCAGGACTGCCAGTGAGTGTGTGGGCAGCTGGAATAGCTCAGGGGACTTAGAATTGTTCTGTCTTTTCCTTGTCTTTTATTTTTCTTTAAAAAAAATTAATGATTCCAGGCATATATCATTGTGTTAACCTAGGTGAAATGTGTGTATGATGCCAGATCTCTGTATCCACCCATTCCTCAGGCCAGACTCCCTGGACACTGGACTGTGCTGCCCCGTCCCGGATAGACTGTGAGCTGGGAGCGCCAGGATCCTGCTCCGCTGGTCCGGGGGCTTTCCCAGTCCTCACACCAGGCCTGGCACCTGGCAGACTGTTTAGGAATGTGTATGGGATGCACCTATCAGCAGACTGCTTCCCGCTTGAAGTCATTTCTCGTTTTCCTGCCTTGTACTTACAACAGTTTGTTGTCATGTGTTCTAGCCTGTGAGCTCCTGGTGAGCAGGTGTCTGTGCTTTTCTCTCTGTTGTCCCACAAGGCCAGCCCAGGGGCTCTCGTGCCCACAAGGTGTTGGGGTCTGTGACTGGATTGTGATCCGACCAGCTCTGGGCACTTCTGGCTGCAGGCTTGTCTAATGCTAGCTGAGGGAACCAGACTCCAAAAGAGAAAAATCAGGCAGAAATGCATAAACTGTACTCCTGTGTTTTTAAATAGTCACATTCACTAGACCCCCCCCCCCCCATTAAGTTCCAATTTGATGATCTGGTCCTATCTGACTCATCTCTCTAAGGAATTGGCCAGAGAATTTTGTATCTCGTCCAGTTTGTGTTTTTTAGGAAGCTGCCGTCTGCCCCAGGCGGGAGGATGAGAGGCACTGTGGAGCCTCCTGCATTGCTGGTCCTGCTGGTGAGGACAGCACAAGCAGCCCAGAGGCCTGGGAGAAACGCCGTTCCCGACAGTAGCTCTTTGACTTAAAGCAGTGGCCCCATCCACACGGCATTTTAAAGTCATGGCGAGTGCTGACTGGCATTTGAGATAAAAGCTAACAGCAGATCATGGCTTCACAGATTTAATTAATGCACAAATACGTTTGATGTATGAGTATTTGCTTTTAAATCTAATACCACAAAGAAGTCAGACCGTTTCTTTTCAGAACCGAAAGGACAAAATGTTTTTGGTCATTTTAAGAACACACTTGCTTCCAAGCGGATTGTTACTGCATAATCTGACCTACCTTAATCTAGAATTTTTCTTACATGTTTATAAAATAAATCTTAGAATTAAAAATATGTATATACCGTGGCTTTTTTTTTTTTAATAAAAGTTCTCTGAACACATGGATGTTCTGTGGAGCTCTTAGGGGAAATGCTGATTCAAAAATTTGTTCCAAATGACTGTGAGGCTCTGGGTGGTCCTTTGCTCTGCGGAGAATGCCAGTCTGGAAGGTGAACCGTACTTGGCCCACTCATGTCCATACCCAGTTCCACAGGCCTCCCGGGGGGACTGCAGGGGCCCACAGCGTTGTGGGCCAGGATGTGCCTTTAGAGTGCTTACTGAGGTGATGCACCCTCTCTCCTCCTTGGCCCTTCTGAGAGGATCCCCTGAGTAGGTGTCAGCACCTCCGCCCAAGTGGATTGCCTGGTAGGGAAAGTTGAAGAGGCCATGATGGTGCTCAGTGGGAGAGCATTTATCAGCGTTGGTGAGCCCCCGGGATTCAGTTCTAGGTATAGGCCACACCTCCAAAAAAGACTCAGCAAGCCCCTCCCCTCCCTGAACCTCTGCTTCCTCATCTATCAAGAGAAAGGCTCCCCTGGAATGATTTCCAGTTTTCTTTCAAGTGTTAATGTGAGTTCTACAATCTTTATTCTTATTTTTTATTGCTGTAGTCACCTGGGCAGGGGCCAGGCCTGTGATGGAGACTGGACGTAGGGCCTTAAACATGCCGGGTGCGTGTTCTACACTTGAGCCCCAGGTGTCCCAAACTTGACTTCTAGAGTCTGCTGTACTCTAGCATAGGGGGTGTAAGTTGGACAGGAAGGAGGTGGCAGCAAGTCAGAGGCCCCCAAGATCAGTGATTGAGTGCACCCCCCGCCCCTGCCTCAGCCCTTCACTTGTGAGAGGACAAGGAGGTTCTCCCTTGCCCCTCTAAGGATCCTTTCTACCAACAATGAATTGTTTTCTTTGGGTAACTTGATGGTGGAGAGCTGGTTTTGGTTGTCCACACTCTTGTTTTCTTGGGGTAATTTGATGTGGGTGAGGGGGTGGTTTGGCCATACCTTACAGTGCTCAGGCGCCATCCCTGACCTGTGCTCAGGGGTCTCTCCTGATGGTGCTTGAGGAGGGACCTGGTGCTAAGGATCCATCTGGTGTCACTCACATGCAAGGCAAATGCTTTAACCCCTATACTGACCCTGGCTGGTTTTTGCAGTGCCAGGAATTGTGCTCAGCTCTCATTTTGAACTTCTGTTTGCAAGGCACTCCCTTTAGCACTGAGCCATATTCAGGCCCTTATTCAATGATTTTTAGGATGTAGCCCAGTACACTCAATCAGCTTGAGCTGCCGTAACGAAATACCACATACTGGGTGGTTTAAGAGGCAGAAATTTGAGAGGCCAGAATCCATTCCTAGATGAGGGTACCTGTTTGGTTGGTTCCATAGGCACTTGCTCTAGGCTGCAGGCAGCAGCTGCCTTCTGAAATGCAGCGTGAGAGAAGTGGTGCATGCACCTAGAGAGAAACCATGCTTTCAAGAGCCCCAAGTTTGGGACTGGAGAGAGCACAGCAAGTAGGGCACTTGACTTGCCTGGCTTGGGTTCACATGGTCCCCTGAACCTTCCAGGAGTGATCCCTGAGCACAGAGCCAGGAGCACCTCCTGAGCACTGCCAGCTGTGACCTTCAAACAAAACTAACAAAAAATAAACCCCTTTCTCACTGTAATCATGTTCTTGCAGGCAGGAAGATAGGGGAGCCCTAGTAATGTATTTTGGGGGAACCTGTCTGGAACCTGAACCTATCCAAAGGCATGGAGGCCTTTGACACAGAGCGCCAGTCTCAGGAGCTGAAACGCCATTGAAATGCAGAATTCCAGGACAGAGCAAGGGGTTCCTCCCAGCTCTCCCTCTTGGCAGCCACACTAGTAATGGACTGGGGGGAGGGGCAGTTTGGGGAAAATGTATAAACTGACTGGGTGAAGGATGCTTGCCCATGTGTGTCTGCATCCATGCCGCCTCATCTCCCCCTGGGATGTGGGCTTGGGGTTCTCCCCACTCTGCAGAAGCCCGTATTCTCTTTTGAGACATAACATACCCCTTCATACCTCCCTTTACTTTCCAAAAAACTGTCCTATTTTGCTGTGCATATCCTACTGAAATTCTTCTTTTGTGTGGGGACAGCAGTAGACCCAAAATAAAGTGATTTCCAAATAAAGCAGCGTTATCTGCTTTATTTGGAAATCATTTCAAGATTTGGGAAAGCATTAATCCTTTCCCATTTGATCACTCGTTGCTTCCCTCATCCCTCAAACATGCGTAAGGTCCACGACTGACTTTCCCAAGAGCAGTTCCTCACTCCAGCTTGAGTCCACGGCTCCCCAAGAAATCAGGTGGCAGGGGTCTTCTCCCACACCGTACAGAACAAGTGGACATCGGGTGCAGCCTCCTGGCTACCTTGGGGGGCTGGCATGGGTTTGACTTGCAGGAGTTCACCACAGATGTCCTCCAGTCCTACATTTCCCAGGCCAGGGTCACTGAGGTGGGCAGAGAGAAAGCAGGTAGATTTCCTTCTCAAGGCTGCCGCCTCTCTCCTTCCCACTTACCATAAGCCAACCAGGGAATCTCCACCAGCAACGATGTCCTAAAACTCCTGTCTCCAAATAAAGTCCTATTGGGGTTGGTGGCTTAAACCTGAGCTTGTGGGCAAGGGACTGCACATAATCCAACCCTTAGCATCCAGGAGTCCCAGCTGCCTGGTAGATGTTTGTGGGCAGAGGACCCTGCTTTTTAGAAAGCTCTGGAACTAGGAGGAATTCGATTCCAGGGACATGAGGGCAGTTGGGTTTGTCATGTTTCAGACACCTGGTGCTTTAAGAAATCTTGGCCGCACCTGAACCTTCCACAGTGCTGACACAGATGCCTCAGCTACTCACTCTGAGCTGTATCTCTGAACTGACTGGCTGGGTAGGTGAGGGGTAGAAGAGGGGCTTGCATGGAAAGCCTGTGGCAGAGCTGGTACTCTTTCCTAGGCTCAGCCAGAACTAGTGACCCCTGTGCCAGCCACTCCCTGCTGCAGTCCCTGCTCCTCTGTGTGCTTCAGAATCCTTTCCGGTTCCTAGGACTTGCGCAGGAAGTGGGAAATCAGAGCTAGCCCTGGTGTAGCACAGCCCTTGGCCTCCCATGGAACATAGTTTCTGTCGCCTGTAGCTTTATCTGCTTCATTTGGAAATCATTTCAAGATTAGGGGTAGCATGAAGGGCCCTTTTCCATTTGATCACTTGTTGCATCCCTATCCCTCCCTTGCCACTTTTAGACCATGAATGATTCTAGTTATTTCCCTTTACCCCCGAAGTTCACTGGTGTATGATTTTTTAAGAACAAAGGACCTTCTTTCATAGGATCATAGAGGTAAATGTGTCATTTGTCATGTGTCAGGAACTGTATCATTTCATCTAATCAGTACATAGAGAGCCAATCTTTAGTTCATATTTCAGTTTTGCCAGATGTCCTGATAATTTTTGGTTTCAGGCCCATATAGGCTGTGCTCAGGACTTACTCCTGGTTCTGCACTCAGCACTCCCAACAGGCTTGGGAGATCCGGAGTGCCAGGGACCCATCCCCACCTTACCGGCTGTGCTCTCTCTCTAGACACGTTTATTTTTTTATTGGGACATAATTGATGTGTATACTCATAAATTGGGCTGGAGTGATTGCACAGCGGGTAGGGCATTTGCCTTGCACGTGGCCAACCTAGTTTCGACTCCTGCCCCTCTCGGAGAGCCTGGCAAGGTACCGAGAGTATCCCACCCTCACGGCAAGGCCTAGCAAGCTCTCTGTGGTGTATTTGATATGCCAAGAACAGTAACAACAAGTCTCACAATGGAGACTTACTGGTGCCCACTCGAGCAAATCGATGAACAACAGGACGGCAGTACTACAGTGCTACATACTCATAATTTATGTGTATATCCAGCATTATGGTTGATATTTGTATGTACTAGTTAGGCCCTATTAACACAGAGTGCTCTTTTCCCATTTTGGGGGAGGCCAAGGACACATAACAGTGCTCAGGGACCACTCCTGGCCGTGCTAGAGGACCATAACCCCTGTTCTCGCTAGCCTCCCATTTTTTTAAAAACTCAATTGCTTTTTCTCATCTAGCACCTAAACCAGCATTGTGCCACATGTTTAGTTATTTTTCTCCTCTCTCTTTTATTTGGAAATTCTTAGTCTTTCTTTGTCTTTTATGTTTTTAGGAGTTTTGAAAAAAAATCAGTCTACTTGTGCTGTAGAATATTCCTGTACTCGTGGTTTGAAATGAGTTAAGAAAGCCATCTCCCCACCCTTTGGCTCCTGTACTTGCTACATACCTACCTTCACACCAGACTCTGGGAGGGGTCTTCACACAATGCAGCTTGGGTCAGCATCTGGCACCTCAGAGGGTTTGTAAGGAGCCGTTTCAGCTCGGCTGGGAGTGGAGGGGAGCTTCTGTTTCAGCATGTTGGTGTGGGAGTTGCGCTGAGAGGTCAGTTGGGTGCCAGGTGCTTGAGTCACAGACGTGGATGATAGATGGTGACCAGGCTGAAACACCTGCATGCCAGCTTGGCATGGGAATCCACCCATAACTCTGTGCCTGGGACCCAGCTGTCCACTGCCCCCACAGCTGGGCTAGAGCAAGGCGTATGATTTTTCTAAGCACCAAGTCCCAGCCCCCATCACTAAGGAAGCCACTAAAGCCTGCGGGCCCGTGTCTGCCTCTCAGCTGCCCACTGTCCCCGCCTCCTGCCTGCCTGCGCGGAGGGGAAGCTGAGCCCAGGAGGCCACTGCTGCTGCCTCCGCACCTACTACCATGTGGCTCTTCCACACTCTGTTCTGCATGACCAGTAAGTCAGACTCACCCGCCTTGCCTGTATGTCTGTGTGTTGAGATGTCTATGCCAGAGACAAGGACAGCAGGGGTCATGTCCAGGAATGTTTCCTGGCTTTGAGGGTTTGCTGGCAGCTTTCCAAGGCTGTTGACTTCTCAGATCCTGTACCTTCACCCTGCCTAGCGCTGCCCCCTGTGCGTCCAGCGCTCCCTCCCACCCGGGTCCGCTCCTCTGGGCAGGTCTTCAGCTCTCAGTCACCTTTGTTCTGAATACCTTTCCTGCAGAGCACCCTTCCATGACAGACCTGGGTTCCACCGCAGAGTGGGGAACACCTGTGAGACCACCAGGCATTGAGACTGGAGAGCACGCGTGTGTGTGTGTGTGTGTGTGTGTGTGTGTGTGTGTGTGTGTGTGTGTGTGTGTGTGATGGAGGGGAAGCCGGGGGAAATCATTTTCTATTCCTGCCCTTGGGGCCAGTGAGGGAACCTTCTGCCTGGGGAGGTGGGTGCAAGAGCTTCCTCTAACCACTCTCGGGGATTCCTTCAGCCTTTGATCTCCCCCCCCCACAGGAAGCCCTGGGCGCTGCTGTTCAGCCGGAGCACAGGGATGGGACAGAATGCAGTGGGGGTCACTGGAGAAGAGCCTGTCAGGCTGAGGCTGGGCTGTGCTTGTCCAGGAAGGCTTCTCCCCACTCACAAGCCTGAGAATCAGGGGGAGTGAATAGGGGTGAGCCCCAAAGCTCTTGGGAGCTGGTTCTGCTTGCCACTGAGTGAGTGCCTGTGTCCAGTGCACACCTGGTGCCAGGGGAGAATGCAGGACTAGCATTCACTCTGAGCAGGCTCCAGGAGGCCTGCTGGACCTTTGTAGGGCATCTGCAAGGCAGGCTCTTTTTGTTTTGGGGTTTTCTGAGGGAAGCAAAATAATTTTTACTGAAATAAATTTAGAGAGATGTGAGGAGAGAGAGGAATGCGTGTTCAAGAGAGAAAAATGGGCTTCTCTAGAATAGAAAAAAGTGGCTTTTGTTTTTGAGCCCCACCCAGAGATGTTGGGGGCTACTCCCAGCTCTGTTTTCAGGGGTTGCTTCTGGCTGCGCTTGGTGCTTGGGGGACTGTGTGATGTGGATGATTGAACCCCGATTTCCTGTATAAAAGCATGTGCTCCAGTTCTTTGAGTCAACCTTCCAGAACCAAAGGTGCCTTTGGGACATGTTTTAATATTTGATATTCCAAGAGCATGAAAATAGTTCAAACCTTGGTTGAACTTCCTATTCTTGTTTTATAGTTTAGACTCCCTTTTCTATTTGTTGATCTGGAACAAAGAGAGTCTCACACTTTTAATGACTTGTGACTTCGATTCTCCACCACCAAGAGTGTCAGAAAAAATGCTTGGACAAGGCCCTGATCTGCCTTCTCATGGTGATGAGACAGAGGGACAGTGGCTGCCCAGGCTTGTAGCAAGACCCAGCACACAGAACTCATCAGCATTTGTTGAGTTCTGGCTCTCAAATGTCCCAGACCTGGGAACCGAACCTTGTGTCTGGTGGGCTCCTCTTGACTCTGTCTCCTGTGGCCTCTGGAATGATCCACTATTTTCTTAGCAAATTTCTTTTTTTCTTTCTTTGGTTTTGAGCCACCCTCAGCAGTGCTCAGGGGCTTACTCCTGACTCTGTGCTCAGGGATCACTCCTGACAGGCTCAGGGGACCCTATGTGGTGCCTGGGATTGAACCCTACTTGCTGTACCATCAGTCTGGCCCCAGTTCTTTAGCTGATGCTGTTTCTTGAGCCCCTTCTGGTATGCGCGAAGCAGTGTGCAGCGGAGAGCAAGGTGGGACCGACTTGTGAGCAAGCCTGCTGACTTAGCCCCACAGCTGGGCTAGGTGATAGGAAGTCGGGTGTGGGGAGTGAGAGGAGGGGGAAGGTCCCAGACACTCGGGTCTGGGGGGAGGTTGGGAGCTGGGTCAGCTGTCCTGAAGAGCTTCCTGGAGGAAGTGAGATTGGCTTTCAGAGGTTTCAGTTTTTGGTTTTTGGGTTTTTTTTTTTAATAACACCCGTCTGTGCTCAGGGCTTACTCCTGGCTCTGTGCTCAGGGATCTCTCTTAGCAGGCACTGGGGGGACCACATAGGATATCGGGAATTAAACCTGGGTTGGCCATGTGCTAGGCAAGTGTCCTACTTGCAACGCTCTTGCTCCTGCCCCAGCTCTGTGTTTTAAGAGATGGGAAGAATCTAAGTGGCAAGAAAACCCCAGGGAGGGACCCTCAGACCTGTGCTGGCCACTACTCCCTCCACGAGAGACTCACAAACCCTCCTGCACCTTGCCCGGGCCTCCAACGATGGTGTGTCACCTCTCCTGTCCCTGTGTAGAGGGCTGTCCCCAGCGGTCTTCACCCCAACCCACTCATTCCTGGCTCTCAGGTTGTATCTGTTCCCTCTAACTCTCCTCAGCCAACTAAAACATATGGTGGGGAAGGAGCCAGAAGCCCAGGATCTGTGCTGCCTCCCGGGGGCCCCATGGGGAAGAGGTGGTGGGATGGGAAGGAGGCAGCCAGCTCTGTGTGTGAGTGCAGGGCTGCCATCCCGAGTCAGGGGCGCTACCCCGAGTCAGGGTTGTTACCCCGAGTTCAGGGCCAATGCCCCAAGTACAGGGCCAATACCCCATGTCAGGGCTGCTACCCCGAGTTCAGGGCTGCCACCCTGAATCAGGGCCAGTACCCCCAGTCAGAGCCGCTACCCCAAGTTCAGGGCCGCTACCCCAAGTCTGGGCCAATACCCTGAGTCCAAGGTGGTCTTGAAGATAGTGGGGAGTGTGGAGGCAGCAAGGTGGCCTGTGCAGAACAGACACTGGCATAGGGTCCGTCTACAAAAAGCTGTAGAAGGCGGGCTGGAGCAAAGCACAGCAGGTAGGGCGTTTGCCTTGCACGCAGCCGACCCTGGTTCGATTCCCAGCATCCCATATGGTCCCCCAAGCACCATGAGGAGTAATTCCTGAGTGCAGAGCCAAGAGTAACCCCTGAGCATTGCTGGGTATAACCCAAAAAGCAAAAATAAATAAAAGCTGTAAAAGGCACTCTACTCTGGCCTTGCCCGTGTCTGGACAATCAGGTTGCCTGGGCATGAGGCAACACCATGGTCCTGGGTGTCGTGTGGAGGGGAGCAGACCACGCCCTGCTTGAGGCCCACTGAGGCTGTGTGGAAAGGGTGTGGGAGGCAGCGGAAATGTCAGAGAAGGACACATATGAGGTGGGCCAGGTGGGTGGGGATCGGCTGTGGGAACCTCGCCTCTCGGCCTTTTTGGGGATGGGATGTGGAGGACGTGAGGGGCCACTCAGATGGTCAGGATGGCCCAGGGTGGCGATGCGGAGAGGGGCTGAGTCCAAGGGCAATGCTTGGAGAACTGGGGTCTCGGTCCAAGGCAGCGAGTGTGTGGTGCTGAGCAGAAGGGGGACCTTGAAAGTGACAAGTTGTGTAGAAAGGCGAGAGGAGGTAGGTGAGGAGTCTGCAGTCTAGCTCGAGGTGCTAGAAACAGATGAAACAAAACTAAAGGGGCTGAAGTCTGGGGATGTGGCTAGTCTTGCTTCTCTAAGGCCCTGAGTCTGATTCCCAGAACCACCAATAAATTGGGTCCCAGAGGCTTAGGGGGGTTTTCTTTTCCATTTTGGATCACACCCAGTGATGCACAGGGGTTACTCCTGGCTCTACACTCAGAAATTACTCCTGGCGGTGCTCAGGGGACCATATGGGATCTCGGGAATCGAACCCAGGTCTGCCGCGTGCAAGGCAAACGCCCTACCTACTCACTGCACTATCACTCGAGCCCCTTAGGGGGATTTCTGTGGGGTGGGGCACATGCTTACAGAGAGGATCCCTGGTTCTTCTTTCTTTTCTTATTTTTTGGTGGGGGGGTGTGGGCGGACGACCACACCCTGCACTGCTCAGGGCTTATCCCTGGCTCTGCACTCAGGAATCCCCCACTGTACTATCGCTCTGGCCCAGAAGCCCCAGATTCTGTCCACAGTGCTACAGGGTCCTCTGAGTTCCTCTAGAAAAGGACACCCGAGCACCAAGCCTGATGTAGCTGCAGAAACCAAAAAAGGGGTGTGGAGGGTGGGCACGGGGGAACGAAACACTCAGGAGACATATTCAGGAAGAAGTTTGGAGAACTGAAGTGCTTAGCATGGGGCTTCACACAGCCAGCCACAAGCCGCAAGTTCAATGTTACTGGATATGTTGGGGGGTTGGGTGCTAGGGCTCAGCCGCTCCTTAGCACAGACTGTTAGCAACTCCTCTGAGGCATGACCTCTCCCCAAGGCCTTCTTGGGGTCCTGGGTTGAATATCAGGATGCCCCCTTGTCTAGTTCTAGGGTTGGGCTCATTTTTTGTGGTGCCAGTGGTCAAACCCTGGGCCTCACACATGCGAGTCCTTTGTCCTGCCCCTGATTGCATCCCCATCCCCGGCAAATGTTAACATTTGCTTTTTTGTTTTGTTTTGTTGGGTTTCCCCGGCAATGCTCAGGGCCACCAAAGCCACGCCTGGTGGTATTCGGGTGTCCATGTGGTACTGGAGCTCAAACCCAACCCAGGGGCCATGTGTGAGCCAGACCTCAGCCATGGCAGTGCTGGGCCTAGCTCTGCGGTGGTTCCCTGTCTCATTTGGGGGAGCTCCTCTCCTGTCCCACCCCTTCCGTGAGCAGGGCATGGTGTGCCACCAAACTGGGCATGGTGCCAGGGACTAGATTTGATGCTGAGTGCAGGGGGATGGGAGAGGGCTCACGGTGGCTGGCAGGATGAGGTGGTCTCAGTGCGACTCAGCAGGCCCACCCACGTGTCTGGGGTGAGCCCCGAGGAGAAGGCCTGTGGGCGGTGTGGTGACAGACTCTGGTTCAGTTGTGAGCTCCTGTGTGACAATGTGGTGGGAGCCACTTGTCAGGGATGTCAGAAAAAATGTAATAGAGTGAAGCTGTGGTTAGGACATCAGCCCCCACATACACCGTGGCCTTCTCTCCGGAGCCTTTAGTATATAAGCTAGGGGCTAGACAGCGCTTCCTTCAACAAGCTAGCCACAAGCTTCAGTAACTCTGGCTAAGCAGGCCCTGTTCCTGCTCACCTCCTTGGAGGCCTCAGTGGCATGTGGGAAGGGAAAGGAAGCCTGATGGAGGGACCCAAGCATAGGTCAAAGGTCTGCAGGGGGTTCCTGCTTGGCAGACTGGCAACAGCTGTCTTGGGGTTGCTGCTGGTGACAGGAAGACTCACGGGGTACCGATTCTGCCCGCACAGGGGCTGTCTGACCTCATCACCAGCTCCCTAAGCTGTGCCCCCAATGCCGCCTGCCTGGAGTCGATGGCACACCAGGAGCTGTGCCCAACTTCCGGGGTCACTTGCGACCCTTCTTTCTCCACTCATCTGTCCCTTGAGGCTAAAGGTTTTGGATCAGCCAACTTGGTCCCAGATACACATATTCAGTGTACTGATAGGGCAAGCACTCCTTATGGCACTGGAGATGCAGGCTGGGCAGGGGGAGGGACTGTCCCCTCATCTCTTCCTGTACATCAGGGATCTGACAGCAGGAAGCCACCTTTGGACAAAAAAGAATGTAGGGTGTAGTGGGTGAGGAACAGGAGTCTCTGTCCTCACCCCGACATTTCCAGGACTCACTGAGAGGCTGGCCCTGAGCTGAGCTGGGCTTCACGGCGGGAGACTGGGTGTCCTCGATGTCTCAGATCCCCATCTGTGGGAGAGATGTTATTGCTGATCTCTGACTCAGAGTTTAGTCAGAGCTAGATGCGGGCACCTCTGGAAACCAAGGGCTCAGGACCTGTGTCTCGCTTTCCACTGGCTCCTGGGGACCGGGGTGCAGGGTGGCCTGGGCAGGACCCCAAAGGACAAGGCAGGACCCCAAAGGACAAGGCAGAGGTGGGGAGCAGCAGCGGTCAGACCAGTGTGAAGTAGAATGCATGTAGGCTTCATCCAGGGAGCACATTTAAGGACTACCTTTGGGGAGCACTTTTGGAAACATGTTGGAAAATAACTTTGGGGAGCACATTTGGGGAGTATTTTGGAAAGCATGTGCAGGGAGCACAGAGCAGGAGAGCTCAGTTCCTGGGTGTCATTGCATTGGGGGGCAAGGAGGGTCCCCAGGTGCCCTGTGAGCTCACTGGACTTGTTTCAGGGGTTCCTGTTAGTTATGCAGACATTACACAGGGAGGGAGATGCCCAGTGACCCCACAGCATCTGTGACCCTCTCACCTGCATGCTCTGTCAAGTCACTCAGCCCAGCCTCACCCCACAGGCTGCTCTAGGCCAGGCTCCGACTGCACAGCCCTGACCTGCCTTGCCTAAGCTCAGTATGCAGGGGCCGCCGCTCCCCTTCCCCACTTCACCCTGCACCTTCCAAGGAAGTGACCGGCCCTGGGCCCCAGGGTGTGAGGCAGATGCTGGGGACTCCCTGTGTGGTGAGAGGGACAGGCACAGGCAGGTGGTGCGAAAGGCTGCAGGGTACACAGGGAGCCTGGGGGTCTGGGCGCCTCTTGAACGAGGGCATCAGAGGGAAATCAGGAGGCAAGCTCAGAGCAGGCCCTTTGAAGGGAGGTAAGATGAGTTCAGATACACCCTTGGGATGTCCATGTGTGATCTGATTCTCGGTGTGTATATGTGATTCTGTGTGAGTGTGTGTCCAATTCTGTGTGTGTCTGATTCATGTGTGTGCCTGATTCTGAGTTTGTCTGAATCTGTGTTTGATTCCGTGTGTATGTGTCTGATTCTGTGTGTGTATGTGTGATTCTGTGTGTCTGATTCAATTTGTGTGATTCTGTGTGTGTCTGATTCTGATTGTGCCTGATTCTGTGTGTGTCTGATTCTGCATGTCTGATTCTGTGTGTGTGTGGTTCTGTGTGTAAGATCCTCTGTACGTGAGTTTGTGCATGTGTGTCTGATTCTGAGTGAGGCTTCTCTGTGTGTGTGTTTGTGTGTGTGTGGTGTATGTGGCGTATTCTCGTTTCTCATCCTCACAGGCAGCCTTGGCCCTCAAATGTGAAGAGCTCACAGTTTGTTACCTTTCTGCACTGGACTGGTGATGATTGTGTGTGTGTGTGTGTGTGTGTGTGTGTGTGTGTGTGTGTGGTGGGGCGACTTGATCAAAACTCCTAATTAATGTGGCTTTGTCAGTGTTTTTTCACAATTTTATTTTAGATCCCAACCTGCCTCCTGACTCCATTCATTCAGTGTTCTTGCTAAGAGAGCGCTCAGGGGATGTTTTTATCTATCTTTCTGGTTTGGTTTGGTTTTTTTCCCCTGTTTCACCAGAATAGTTTACACACATAAACAAGTTCCCTTACCCTCAGTGGTGTTTTGTGTCATGAGGCTCACACTGGCAGAGCGGGACATGCCTAGCATTCACGTGGGACTGTGCTGGGAAAGCCCAGGCCTCATTCCTACAAGGTTCTAGCACTGACCTACATACCTGAGTCAGAATAGTTTGGGGGTATTTCATTCTCTCTCTCCACTTTGTGGACATTGAATAATACAACTGACAATTCATCCTTGTATTGGCTTCAAGGAATTTTTTTAAGGCCACACATGAAAAAGTAATAAAATTTATTTATCCATGCATTTATTCAACAGTGCTCAGTGGCTGTCACATGCTCTCATGAGGGGCCCTTTGTAGAAAGTCTGAGAATTTACTGGTACACAGGTTCACTTTTAAACTCCTGCCAGATTAATTGTGCATCTCCTTTTTTCATTGCCTCTTTTTAATTTTTTTTTAATTTCCCCCCCTTTTTATTGATTCACCGTGAGATACAGTTACAAAGCTTTCATGTTTGATCTTAGGTCATACAATCATGAAACACCCATCCCTTGACCAGTGCACACTTTCTACCACCAAAATCCCCAGTATTTCCCCCAACCCTTCCCCTGCATGTGTGGTAGACAATTTCCCCCATACTCTCTCTACTTTGGTTATATTCAGTATTTTGACACCAGTTCCACCACACTCAAACCTACCAAAAAGGTACTGCTAGACGATTTGTTTTATATTGCTTGTTATGGATAGAATATAATGTCCAGGAAATTCTGTGTTGTTCTCTTCCAGAAGCTTTAATTTATAATCTCTGGGTCTTGGCTGTTGATGAGATTGCATGGCGCTGGGGGACAGTTTGTGGGTGTGACTGCCAAGCTACTGGAAAACTGGCAACCTGGGGGAGGAGGCCCAGTCCTGATCCAAGCAGGCTTAGAGATCTCAATCACGGGTTCCCGCATACCTGGGTTTTCCTGCTGGGTCCACTCTTGGGTGAGGTTCATGCCCTCTTGGGTGAGACTTATCCCTTCTTGGGTGAGGCTTCTCCAAGCATGTGGAAAGTGGCCTTAGGTATGGCGGCAGTTGGGTTCTGGATGTTTTCAGCTGCTGGGGCTCTGCATGGGGTAGGGAGGGCGACTCAACCAGCCCCCCTCCAAGGTGCCTGTGAAGACAGCCTGGCTCAAGGTCAGGACATTCTGCAGTGCTCTCTTCCGGCAGCTTGAGTTTATAGTCTCTGGGTCTTGGCCATTGATGAGATTACATGGCACCCGGGGCAGTTTGTGGGTGTGACTGCCGAGCTACTAGAAAAAACAGGACCTGGGGGGAGGAAGCCCAGTCCTGATCCAAGACCCAGGCGAGCCTGAGATCTCATTCACGGGTTCCCGCCTACCTCTGTGCCACCGGCCCTGTGTCTTTTGATCTCTTTCAAGATTTATGGGTCTTTGAAATAAGGCCAATAATGAGCTTATATAGCTGAGCCGGAGGTGGTTTGTGGATGTGGATCCCACATACCTAACTTTTGGCCATTTAATTTCTTGATAAACTTGGCCCCAAGTTGGGATCTGGCCAAGGCACAGTGGCAGTTTTGAGTATCAGGAAGCCTGAAGGCACCATCAGACTGCTGATGCACTCACCCTGCAGGTATAGGTTGACCTGCTGGAGGCACGATACGCCCTCATGCCTCTTTTTTCTAATATCAATTCTGTGTTTTGCCAAACTCACTGTTTTCAAGCAAGTCTAATCTTAACCTAGCCTATACTTTTATTTTTAATCATTTTGTTTTGTTTTGTTTCATTTTGAAAGCCACACATGATGGTGCTTAGGGCTTACTTCTGACTCTGCACTAGGTGGTGGTCAGTATGGGGTGCCAGGAATCAAGCCCAGGTGGGCTGCCTGCAAGGCAAGTGCCCTACCTGCTATATAATCTCTCTGAATCCAATCAATTTTGGTTTTGATATTTGTGTGTGGGGTGGGGGTGGGGGTGGGGTGGCCAAGAGGCGCCTCTGGCTCTTTGCTCAGGGATCAGCCCTGGCAGTGTTCTGGGGACCATAGAGGATGCTGGAAATTAAACCTGGGTTGACTGTGTACAAGGCAAGTGTCCTACCTTCCTGCCATACCATTTCTCCAGCCCCCATCCTGAATCTTTGTGACTCTGCAAATCATTCTGGGCAGAACAGCAGTACTGAGGGAAAGGAGCTGAGTACCAGTGCTTTCTGAGAAGGGTTGGGAATTGAAAGCCTGAATGCACACACTCTGAGAACCCTCACCGTTAACCTTCTTTCTGAGCCTTTGGAAGCTCGCTTTTAAAAATCGTGATTCTTGGGGGACTGGGGTGATAGTTCAGTGGGTAGGGCATTTGATTTGCACGCGGCTGACCTGGGCTCAATCCCTGGCACCCCATAAGATTCCCTGAGCATAGGAGTAAGCCCTAAATACAACCAGGTTTGGCCCAAAAACCCAAATAATAATAATAATAATAATAATAGCAGCACTGTATCACTGTCCTCCCATTGTTCATTGATTTGCTCGAGTGGACCCAGTAACGTCTCCAT
>JAOXYA010000001.1:68953456-68968863 GCA_028565675.1 Sorex palustris
TATAGTCTACTTTCAGCATGCTTCTCCCATCCTGGGAGGATCCTCCCAACACCCTTTATTTGGTGCTCCCTTCTCTACAAGATCATATTTTTTAAAAATGTTTTTTAAACTTTTTGTAAACACTGTGGTTTACAAGTTGCTCATAATACAATTGTTTTGGGCATTCAGTATTCCAACTCCAATTCCACCACTAGGTCACCTTCCTTCTACCAGTGTCCCCAAACTCCCCCCATGCCACCAACCTGTCCCCTGAGCATGCACAACATAATTTATTTTATATTGCTTTTTACAACTAAATGGCTAATGGAGTTATTGGAAAACCAGTAAAAGAAAATTTGTGGAAATTGTTAAACCTCACAATGGGGTTGTTAAAGTCCTTGTCTGAGGGTTTGCTGACTGGTGTGTTGTTAGCTGAGTCTTCCGTGTCATTATTTTGTTTCCCGAGCTTAGTTGGCTTCTGTGCCGCTTTCCCATTTAACGTGGTGTGCTCCTGCTGGGCTGTCAGGGGATGGAGTCTGGAATCTGGGACTGGGCTGGTGCCATTCCACAGCTTGGCGTGGCATGGCTTGGCTTGGCTTGTGTCTCCACTGGGGTTACTGGGAGAAGCCTTGAAACTGGGAAATTGCTTACAGGGCAGCTGTGGGCAGTGCAGCTGGCCATTTGTGTGGTTTGCAGGGCTGTGGCTGTGGGATGTGGGTGTGACTGCCAGAGATTTGGCAGGGTGGGGACTTGGCCCACCCCTCCTTCAAAGCGGAGTGTTCAGTCAGAGGCCCGTGCCACCTGGGCTCAGTGGCTGCGTCTCCTGGGGTCAGGGCTGGGGCTGTGACGCTGGCCGAGGCCTGCTGTGGGATGTGGTGTGTCAGGGTCAGTTATTCATTTAGTTCTAATTTTTGTTTTTGGGCCATAACTGGCTGTGCTCAGGGGTTTCTCCTGGCTCTGTGCTCAAGGATCACTCCTGGTGGGCTTGGGGGGCCATCTTGCCGGGGATCAAGGCAAGCACCCCACCCACTACACTACCTCTCGGGCCCCTAGATTTTTTTTTTTATTGAAAAGTTCTCTCCCCACTTCTCTTTATTGTCGTGTGATGCCCAGGGCTTACTCCACGGGCAGTGCTCATGCAGAGGGGTTGTGCACTTGGCCTGCTGTGGGCTGTGCGTGGCTTGGGGGTCACACCCCGGCCTCTGGGAGCCTAGTATCCCCCACGAGTTTATCAGAACACTGTGTATTTCCTACGCATTCCCATCCCCACCTTGTTTCGTGTTTGGCTGGTGAGGTCCCTTCATTGTGACTTCCATGTCCTTAGGTTACATCCGGTTTTTATTTTCTATAGCAATTCCTTCTTTTTCTGCTATAAAATACTTCAGGCTCATTTTGTACTTTTGCTGCCCCAGTTATGAATCAGTAATTTCTCCAAAGACCTCTGGCTCTCTTAAAGTGAGGCATGCATGGCATTTATGGAAAATTATATGGGTGTTAGGGATGCTTACTGTTACTGTGGTGTCTTGACTTAGAAACCCTTTAAAGAGAGAGAGGAAAAGAATATTTATCGAGAATATAGAACATCTATGTATTTTTTTCTGTTCATGCAGATGTGTGTATATATGCACATGTATACATATATACATATATTTAAAGATGTAACTCACTAATGTTGATTTTTTTTTTTTGCTTTTTGGGTCACACCCGGTGATGCACAGGGGTTACTCCTGGCTTGTGCACTCAGGAATTACTCCTAGTGCTGCTCGGGGAACCGTATGGGATGCTGGGAATCGAACCAAGTTCGGCCGTGTACAAGGCAAATGCCCTACCCGTTGTGCTATCGCTCCAGCCCCTGATTCTTCTTTTATTTGTAACACCCTTCCCCTAAAACTCAAAAATTTCTTGAAAAACTTGACTCCCATTTTAAAAAAATACCAAACTTTTGTTTTATTTTGTTTTGGGGTCACATCCAACAGTGTTCAGGGCTTACTCCTGACTCTGCACCCAAGAACACTCCTGGTGGGCTGGGGATCATATGGTGCTGGGATCGAACCCGGGTCAGCCATGAGCAAGGCAAGTGTCCTACCCACTGTACTATCTCTCTGGCCCCACACCTGACTCCCACTTAATAGGTTTACTTATTTGCTCAATCCTGTTACTGGCAGATTCTGTAGAAATGCCTCCCCCTGCAAACTCCTGCCCTTCCAAAGCCAGGCTTTCTACCTAGCGTTAGTAATGGTTTCTCACCGTGTGTTAGGCTGAGAGGATGTGTGGGTGTGGTGGCAGGGTGGTGTGCTGTGTGGCCTGGGGTCTGCGAGGCCCAGGCCGTCCCTTGGCAGCTGTGCAGTGGTGTAACTGCAGCATTGCCAGCCTCGGACGGATTAGGTGGGGATGGGCTTCACTGTTCAGACTCCAGGAACGCAGAAGCCGCTGCAGTTCCTGGCCCCCGGCCTGTTCCCGGCAGCAGACCCAAACTGCCACAGACCCCACGCTTCTAGTGGCGGCTGCTGACTCAATATTGACCAAGGGTGCTGCCAGATTCAAATCCGGGAAGTCAGACTTTGCCCACTCCATGAGCCTGGCCTTCCCGCGGCAGCATCTGTGCCGGGGGAGCGGCGGGTGGGAGAGGGATTCTGCTGAAGCCGAGTGGCTGTGACCCTCAAAAGGGCAGGGCCAGCTGCATGCAGGTGGCTTCTCGGGGCCAGGGAAGAGCAGCCAGCCCCACGAAGGCCAGACCTCAGTGGGCAACGCGTGGGCCGGTCCTTGCGGTGGGCTGGGGCAGAGCCAACTCACTGCAGGTGATTCCTGCAGACAGCATAGGCCAGGGCTGGCCGTGACCCAAAGCTGTTCTCAGCTGCTGCCCCGAGAGAGGAAGGGTGTCACCTGCCCTTTCAGGGTGCTCCTGCAGGCTGCGAGAGGCTGTTGCATTGAGCGAGAAGCTTTGAGTGCCGCTGAGTCGCAGAAGCCCAGTGCACCTGCCCTCCGGGGTGCTCGTCCGGTCCAGGTCCCTCTGCCGGACCCCTAGACATCAGTGGTGAGACCCCCCCAGGACTGTGGCCGCGAGCTTAAGCTGCACCAGGTGCTTCTGGAGCTGGTGCAGTCCCTGGGCACAGAGCACAGGAAGCTGCTCAGGGAGACTGGCCCTGGGCCCACCCAGCCTCCTCCAGCTGGTGGGGCCTCAGGAGAGAGCCTGCCCTGCGTGTTCGCACTGCCGTTTAGAGGGGCCCCTGGGCTTCTTTATCTTTCTCTGGTGGTAGTGGGGGGGCGGGGCATTGGGCTGTACCCAGAGGACCCAGGGGCTTCTCCTGCCTCTGAGCCCAGCAGTGGCGCTCAGGGCCCTTGTGTGGCATGCGGCTGACTTGCAGCTGGTGCAGCCCCGTGCTGTCTGCCCGCCCCCTTTATCCTGGAGATGCCATGTGGGCACAGCACACGTGGCATTGCCTCTGCTCCCCGCAACCGTTTTATGTGAGCATCACCGTTCACTCCGGAGCTGGCTGGGCCCCGGGTCTGCGGACACGGAGGCTCCCTGGGCACCTCAGCCAAGTTTCAGGTGATCCCAGACCTGAACTTCCGGTTATCGCCCCTTCCCTTCCCACGCTCCAGGCAGGGGAGTGGCTGGGAGTGAGCTGGGGAGCTGGTGACGAGGAGGGATGAGCCAGCTCTGCCTCTCACCAGCCGGAGGGAGGCTTTCTTTTTCTTCCTGGTTTTGTTTCCCTTTCTTATTTTGGGTGCCACCTCTCCATCCGGAGGCCTGGAGTCTTGATGCTAGGGCATCCCATGCCCACCCTGTTCTTCCCATTGGCCGGGCTGGAGGACAGATGGGCACGGGGCCCTGAGCTGAGCAGCCTCCACACTGCAGGGTCGGACACAGCCCCGGGCCGGGAGACAGGACCATGGCGTCGTCCCCCCCCCGCCCCCCCACTGCTCCTAGACTAGACGCCCCTCGGCATAGCCCGTGGGCACTGGGCCAGTGCGGCTTCATGGTGGCCGGCTCCGTTTAGCTTAGCACGCAGACCAGCTCCGAGGGCTCGCAAGCCCAGCTGGCCCTCCTGGGGGATGTAGAGGGAGTGGCCACTCGCATAGCTCTGAGAGCAGGAGCCCGCAAACCACTGGGCGCTGCCAGAATTCCCACTCACCTCCCGATACCCCGGAGCTCAGGCAGAGTGGGGAGGCGGGCAGGCGGGAGAGAGAAAGCACCACCTCCCAGCCTCTCCCTGGGGAGCCAACCCCCTTCTCCAGGCCCAGGGACGAGGGGGGTGGTTCAGAGGGGGTCGAGGACAGAGAGGCCGTGTCTGCACCCATCGGACTTGCCAGCACGGGCTGCTCCCCGGGCGAGATCCCAAGAAGGAGAGATAGCAGGGATGGTGGCAGGGTAGCCAGAGGTGGTGGTGCTGTTTGCAATGATTATATATCACTGTCATCCCGTTGTTCATCAATTTGCTCAAGCGGGCCCAGTGACGTCTCCATTGTGACAATTGTTACTGTGTTTGGCATATCGAATATGACACGGGTAGCTTGCCAGGCTTTGCCGTGTGGGCGAGACACTCTCGGTAGCTTGCCGGGCTCTTAGAGGGGCGGAGGAATCGAACTCAGGTCGGCCATGTTGGCCGCTTGCGAGGCAAACACCCTACCCACTGTGCTATTGCTCCAGCCCAATTTTTAAACATATAAAAAAATTATTTCCACATTATCTAAAACTGTGCTGTCTAGTACAGCAGCACTATTCACATGTGGCTCTTTAAGTTAAAGTGAAGTAAAATGAGAAACTATTTCTTCAATTGAAGTAGGCAAATTTCAAGTGCTCAATACTCATATATGGCTAATGATATCCAACAGCACAGATAAGACCTTTTCTGTTACTAAAAATGTCCTATAGGACTACACTGAATTCTAGAGTTGCCAAGAACTGAGTGCGGGAAGATATAGGGGGAGAATGTTTTGCTGGCTGTCTTTTTTATTGTTTGGATTTTGGGAGGGCCAAACTTGGTGGATGCTCAGGGTTTACTCCTGGATCTGTGCTGAGAGATCACTCTTGGTGGTGCTTGGTGACCATGTGTAGTGCTAGGGTTTGAACCCAAGCCAGGTGGGTGCAAATCAAATTCCCTACCCACTGTACCATCTCTTCGGCTCTGGGAAGAATGGGTTTTGGAAGGCGGTGTAGGGAAGAAGAGATCTTATTTGGTTTTGAACACGTGGGTGTGTTTAAATGTCTTCCTAGCTACTAGCATGGAGTGTGTTAAAACGGTTCTGATGGCCAGTTGGCATCTGTGGGAAAGCTGACTGTTCTCTGAGTACGGTAAATCTGCTCAGAGGCATTTGCAGCACTTGTGCTTCCGTTGTGGCTAGCATAGCACTGCTCATCTGACTCACTAAGGATCCAGTTCAAGACTTCAGTCCAATTCAAGAGTGGTCTGGCACCCGCCTAACAAGCAGACACAGCTGCTTCCAACAGGGAATTAATTACATCCCAGGACGGCTTGCAGCCCTGTGAAACAGGTCCAGCGTCCACAGCTGGCCCTCTATCTCCCCTTAGTGGACAAAGGATAGGTTCTTTTTTCAAAAGTATTGAGCCTAATCATTAATATCCAATTGCCTCGCTGATTTTTTCACCTCTTTGTGGACATAGGCCCCCTAAGGTCACTGTCACTGTCACTGTCCTCCCATTGTTCATCGGTTTGCTCGAGCAGGCCCAGTAACATTGTGAGATTTGTTGTTACTGTGTTTGGCATATTGTCTATGTCACGGGGAGCTTGCCAGGCTTTGCTGTGCGGGTGAGATACTCTCGGGTAGCTTGCCGGGCTCTCCGAGAGGGACGGAGGAATCGAACTCGGGTCATCCATGTTGGCTGTGTGCAAGGGTCGGAGCGATAGCACAGCAGTAGGGCATTTGCCTTGCACGTGGCCTACATGGCCAACCCGAGTTCGATTCCTTTGCCCCTCTCGGAGAGCCTGGCAAGCTACCGAGAGTATCTCACCCGCACGGCAAATCCTGGCAAGCTCCCTGTGACGTATTCAATATGCCAAACACAGTAACAAGTCTCATAATGGAGACATTACTGGGCCCACTCAAGCAAATCAATGAACAACGGGAGGACAGTGCTACAGTGCCTCCTAAGGTATTTAAGGAAAATGACAGCCCCTTCTCTGAGAACATTACACATGTATACATCAGTTTTTGCATTCAGGGCTTTCCAAAATCATGTTCAGTTCTTGGGTTCAGCACCCTGTTAAATATCTGGCAATTCTCGGTCTCTTCTGGGCCCTAGAACAGTACGACCCACTGACGATGCAGATCTCGACTCATTGACCTGTCAGCTTGTCATGTCCCAAACTGAAGTCATCGGCTACCCTCTGCCCTTGCTCCTGAGCCTCCTCTTTCATGAAAAGTGCTAGTTGGTCACCTATGCTGGAAACTTGGCTCCCCGATGACTCCACTGTCTTTTTTTTAGCTCTGCCAGCAAGTGCAGCTGAACTACCTCTGATGTCTCTCCTTCCTTTCCTGTCTCATCATGACTGTCTTATTTCAAGCGTGTGCCATCTCGTTGATGGATTTCACCACAGCTTTGACTGCTTCATGGGTACTCTGAACAGTCTGTCCACTTCACATCTGTGAGAAAAACAAAACCACAACCAACTGCATCCCCCTTTTTTTCCCAGAACTGCACATGCCATCTTTGAACATTTTGTAAGAATAGGAAGTAATTTGTCTGGTTAATATGCTTTCCTATAGATGTCAGTATTGGGAGTGCTTCTTCATTCAGGAACCAGAGTATCAGCCTGTCTGCAGAGGGTGTTTCTTCTCTTGTTTGAGCAGATTCATATTTTAAACCACAGCTTTTGTTGTTGTTGTTGTTATGGGAGTGGCTGTGTAGCAGTGCTTGGTAACACCCAGCATTGCTTAAACCACAGTTTTCAAATGGAAGGGCTTGGGGCTGGAGTCATAGCACAGTGCATAGGGCGTTTGACTTACACAGGGCAGATCTGAGTAGCACCCATGACCCCAAGTGTGGAACCTAAGTCTGCCAGGAGTAACTCCTGAGTGGCAGAGTCAGGAGTAATCCTTGAGTATGGCTGGGGGTGGCCCAAAACAAAGGAAAAGCCTTTAGTTTTTTGTGTGTGTTTCTGTTTGGTTTGGGGGCCTTCCCAAGCAGTGGCCAGCAGGTCCTGAGACCTCTCACAGCAATTGGCCAATCTCAATGTAAGGGCCTGAACATACAGCGCTACTTGGGCCTTGCAGTGTTGGGAATAATCCAGACCACCATGCCAGTGCTCGGGGAACCTCCAGGGTTATACTTGGCATACTTGAGGGACCATCTGGTGCTGGGGTTCAAACTAGGGTCAGCAGCTTATAGGTGCTTGAACCCTTGTACTATCTCTCTGGCTTGAATTTCAATGGGAATAAAGGGGTTGAGGGGGCAGGGACAGTGTCTCTCTCATGCTCTGCTAATCTCCAGTGAGCATCTGACAGAGAATGTTCCCATACATACATGTGAAATGGATAAAGGTGTGTGATCAGGTACCTGATCATAAGTGGTCGTAGTGAACTGGTGGTAGAAAGAGAATTTAGTGCCCAAAGGCCATAGAAACCAAGAGCATGAGAACTGGACTTCATTAGCTTGCCACTGGAAGGTGGGGAGGAGAGGGTTCAGACAGGGAATGCAACACAGGTAGAGGGAAGTGGTCACTCTGGCGGGGGTCAGGAGCAGAGAGACGGTAAAGTGTTATACACGAAACCCTATCAATAGTAGTATTGTAAACCACAGTGCTGAGAGGAAAATAAAATAATAACGTGCCTGTCAAAGAGGTAGACTGGGGGTAGGAAGGCAAGTGGGGATACAGGTAGAGGGAAGTGGACAATGGTGAAGGGATTGGTGTTGGAACAGTGTATGCCTGAAACTTAGTCATGAATAACTTCGTAAATCACGGTGCCTCAATTAAAAAAAAGTAAAACAGAAAGAATTGATCTATTTCTTCCAACTCCTTTTGGAGGCTTCAAGACTCCAAATAATCAACTCCTCTTAACTTCTGTTTTCCTTCTCTTTGAAATGAAGAGTAACCAGGGGCCAGAGAAATAGTACCGTGGGTAGGGCACTTGCCTTGCACACAGTTAACCTGGGTTCAATCTGTCACTGCATTGATCCCCCAAGTCTGGCAGGAATGATCTGTGAGCACAGAACCAGGAGTATGAAAATGCCAGGTGTGGCCCCCAAACCCCTCCTTGCCAAATGAGGAATAATCATTTCAAATGATTATTATGAAAATTGAGCCCAAGAAGCATTTAGCACAGTCCCTGGCACATGGTAAGCAGGAGGGCGGGGGTGGGTGTAGGGGTGGGGGTGGTATTACTGGCATATCGCATAGTAGTTGAGATAAGTGTGACAATCCAGAGGTTGCTGAGTTGAGGGGAAGCAAATCTGGGCTAAATGTGTTCTTTCAGCAACTTATCTAAGAAGTTAGTGAAGAGTGTGCTACTACTTTGCATCAAGGTTTTTTATAGATGAAATCAAGCAGTAACATGTGTCTGTTTGTCTACTCTATGCAGGCAGAAATTGGTGGTGGGTCTCACAAAGGAGCTGACCATGAACATCACTCTAACCAACTCTGGGGAAGATTCCTACATGACAAACATGGCTTTGAATTATCCCACAAGTTTACAGTTTAAGAGGATACAAAAGGTAACCAAGCTTTCTACCTCCTACCTGCCTTTTGTTTTCCATCTTCCTTCCTTCCTTCCTTCCTTCCTTCCTTCCTTCCTTCCTTCCTTCCTTCCTTCCTTCCTTCCTTCCTTCCTTCCCTCCTTCCCTCAGGAGTTACTCTTGGCTCTGCACTCAGGAATCACACTTGGTGGACTTGGGGGACCATTTGGGATGTGAGGGATCAAACCCAGGCTAACTGCATATAAGGCAAATACCCTACCCACTGTACTATCATTCCCTTTGCACCCCTCCCCTTGCCTTTTTGAGGTTTCCCTCTAACTGGTCTCTGCCTCCAGCCTCATTTTGGTCTGTTCAATAAATGCACATTAACTACACATTAACTACATGAATTCCTTCCAGTCCCAACTCTGTGCTGTTGATCCACTTGTGCCAGTCACAGACAACTTCAGAGGGATCGATCATTTTGCTGCAAACTTTTTTTTTTTTTTTTTGCTTTTGGGCCACATACAGCTTTTCTTGGGGCACTCACAGTGCCAGGGATGGAACTAAGGTCTCTTGCTTCCAGGGCATGAGCTCTAGTCCGTTGAGCACTCTCTGGTCCCAGTGGCTTTGTATTTAAATCCAAGCTGTGAGTACAACAGGAACCAAGTTTGATTTATTTGTGTCCCAGCAGTGTTTCTGGTATTTGAAAAAAAAAATCAATGACTATTTGCTGAACTGTGTGCATAAAATGCCCCCGGCTCTTTTGAAGAGCTGTCTTCTTTGTTAACCACTTTCTTTGTTAGCCACCTTCTCCAGGCATTCAGTGTGATGATCCTAAGCCCACTGCATCTCTCCTGGTCATGAACTGCAAGATCGGTCACCCTGTACTCAAGAAGTCATCTGTGAGTATGTATTTTATCTGGGTGTTAGGCCACCTCCAGTGGTACTCAGGAACTCTTCTTGGCTCTGTTCGAAGTGGATCACATGTGGTACTGGGGATTGGAACCAGGGTTGGCCACATGCAAGGCAAGCACGCTAACCTCTGTGCTATCTGACCCGTTAGCCTACTTTGATGACCTGCTCTTCTCATTACCAAGGAGTCAGTGTCTTCTCCATCCATCTCACTGAATCTCTTGAGTTGGGGTCTACATGTTTCCATTTACTGTATAGTCACTCCATAGCTGCTTGGAACTGCCATGTGTGCCCTGCAAGTAGGGGATGGCAGTGTGAGGAGCAGCCCTAAGCACACTGCTAGCTCCCTCCAAGGGAGCAGTGAAGTGAATGGGTGTGTGGAAGGAGCATTAGGTTGAGCCTTTATTCCCAAGGTGAGTGCCTAACCTGCCAGGGATGATCTTTGTGCAACGGGGTATCCCAAGTCTAGAAGGGGAAAATGTCATCTGCCCTGCTTACCTGACATGGACATCCTGACCCTTGGCATGGAGTGAATGGATATGGAAGCGTGCTTTTACAGAAATGTCAGGAATATGAATCATGTTTCCTAGGCCCATGTAGCTAGTGAAGAAGTTTGAATTTGAAGTGGAATCAAGTGATCTTTTTTGTTTTTTGTTAACAGACAGACATCTCAGTAGTCTGGCAGTTAGAGGAAAAACCCTTTACAAACAGGACTGCTGACATCACAGTGATAGTTACCAAGTAAGTAGTGACTGTTCTCAAAAAATCTAAAATTTCATTTACATACAAGTAAAAATATGATGAAACCTGGTAGCATTGGGCTGAAATTGTAATTCTGATCCAATCTGTAAAAGCAGCTTGTCATCTGCAAAAACTGTATTTGGGGGGATAGGGGATGGTTTTGGAAAAAGGTTCTCAAATCTTATCTCCTGGGGGCAGTACCTAGACTTTTTAGTGGGGAGAGGTTTCCGGGCCATACTAAGTGGGGCAGGGGCAGGACACAATAGGACTACTTTGAAGCTCAGTGTCCAGGGGTTGTTCCTGGCAGTGCTTGAGGGACGACACATGGGGGAGGGGAGTATGTGAATCTGGGGACGGGAGCTCAGCCCTTTGAGTTAACCTTCTGGAGACCTTCGATCCTGAGAAGAGCTACTACAGGCGAGTGGGTAGATGTCAGGTGAGGTGCTAAACAAGCAGTTTACAATATAAAGGACAAAGAATTATCTGACCCTAAAGCTCTTGTTGAAGCTCAAAAATCTTTTAAAGACTTTTTTGTGGTTGTTTTGGGGCCACACCCAGAGATGTTCAGTGCTTACTCCTTGCTCAGGGATCACTTGTGGTAGGGTTCAGGGGGCTAGAGATCAAATCCAGGTAGGCTGCATTCAAGGCAAGCACATTACAAGGTTGTACTAGCTTCAGCCCTGAAGAACCCTCTAAAGTCAATTATTTCTCCAAGTGTGACCTAGTAATTTTTCTGCATTCTAACTGCTTATCTTCAAGATTCCTTTATTATTATTTTTAAAAGATAAGTTTTGTTTTTAGCATTTTAATTCAACAAAATACAATCGCTACCCAAAATCTAAATTCTATTCATTCTATACAGTTGGCCCCCTATACCCATTTCACTCTGCCCCCCGAACAATCTTTAAAAGGTTTTGGGTCACACCCAGTAGTGCTCAGAAGCCAATCCTAGCGCTGTGCTCAGGGGCAGACTTGTAGGACCAGGTGGTACCTCTTGATGCAAAGCCTGTACCCTGCCCACTGAGCTGTATTTCCAGGCCCCCAGTGGTCCTCTCTCATCTGACTGCTGATGATCCTGGCTAGCCAGTGGCTGTGCTGTGAATTGATACTCTTGTTTCCCAGTTCCAACGAGAGAAGTTCTTTGGCCAGAAAGACCCACAGTCTTCAAGTCAAGCATTCCTTTGTTGCAGTTCTTCCCAAGTAAGTACCTTCAAGGGCAAACACCTGGGGGCAGCTTCAGGAGTTCTCTTCTGGGTGGAACTAATGGTTGGGCGGATGGAACATCTCTGAGAGGAGCTTCCCATTGGTTTCTAAGCACTGTTCCCACATGGCATCCACCAAAGGAGAAATAGTGCCACCAGTCTAACTATAAAGGGGTGCTAATATGATGCTAAGGCACAAGGAGAGGGGCCCAGGGATGGAAAAGAGGGAAGGAAGGCTATTCTGAGGAGTAATTATTGGACATAATAACCAGCCCAAGTATACAGAATTCAGATATCCCACCTGATCACAACTGCCATTCCAATACTTTACATTTTGATACTCAGTTCTGATTCCTCTTAAGGATCTGGTGCTTGTTCTAATGTATATAATGGACAGCATTCAGTTTTTCTTTCTTTGGTTTTTGGGCCACATTCAGCTGTGTTCAGGGCTTACTCCTGGCTCTGCACTCAGGGATCACTACTGGCGATGCTCAGGGGGTCATATAGGATGACAGGGACTGAACAGGCTGGATCTGTGCAAACGCCCTTCCCCCTATAACATCACTCAGGCCTGACAGCACTATCTGATTTAAAACAAAGCAGCTTTGGTCCCCAATGTGTCTTCTCAATTACAGAAAAACAAAGATGTACATGAACACAAGCCAGGGGCTTTCCGAGCACAAAGAATTCCTTTTCAATGTAAGTGCTTATTGCATGTATCTTTTTCTTTCTTGGGGGGGGGGGGAGAGGGAGGATGGGACCACACCCAGCAGTGCTCAGGGATCACTCCTGGTGGGGCGGGGGAGAGGGGTGGAACCATAAGTGGTGCCAAGGATTGAACCTGGGTCGGCTGCATGTGGGGCAAGTGCCCTGCCTCTGGTATTGCTCTGTGCCTATCAATGCAGGGGCTCCAGGTGGCAAGGCAGCAGTGGCTTTGACTCCCCATCTGATCTTCTTTTGCAGATACAAGGGGAAAATCCCTTTGGGGTCCAATTCCACCTGCAAATTTGTGTTCCAATCATATTATATGGCTTCCAGATTGTAAAAGTGAAGAACCTGACAAAGACACAGGTACTTAAAGGTGTTTCTTTCTTTCTCTTTCTAAAAGGCATTTTTTCCCCTAGATCACAATTCCCTCTTTCCAACTGACTGGATTCTCAAAGGCATAGAAAACTAACATTCTAGAAAAGCAGTAAAGTCAAGATTATTTAGAGACACATTAGAAGTAAATAATCAAAGTCACGTTTAGAAGAAATTACCAACCACCCTATATTTAAAGCAATATCGACCATTCCGTATTTAAAGCAACTTTTCCTTCCCTTGAGAAAAAAAGACCAACAAAGCGAAAATTCAAATCTTTTCAGCAGCCATGGAAACATTTATTTTTCCCATTGAAACTGGATATATTCTGCTTCTCTCTGTGATTGGCAAAGAAGCTCGATAAACACATGGCATTTCTCCAACTTCTCCCTGTAAACTGTCTACTATCATCCTTCCCTCTCTTCCCTATAATCTATCTTGGCTTCTGCTTTGCTCTTTGTTGACTCTTCAATCTCATTACCTACAACTTCAGGTTCTAATTAATTACTCTGACAGCTGAGGCCTTGGGCTTTATTTTCGTGAATTTTGCTAATATAACATAAATGCCAAGGCTCAAAACTGAAAATGTGTAAAGAGATTTGTGGACTGGATTCTGCAAACAGGAAGAGGGCTTAGAAGTTGTACACCTCTGTTGTAACCATTTTTTTTCCCATGTGTAACTAGTTGACTTGTTAAGAACATGTCAACAGTTGGTTTAAACAGCTTACCAAACATCTCAGTTTCCACTTGGAAGCAAAATTCCTGTTCAAAAAATTGGAATTCCATCCTGCTGTGGGGAGAGTGAAAACGGGCACCCGGCTTTGGGACCAGTGTGTGGTCTTCAGTTTGCGGCAGTAAGGTCCTTTCCTCTTATTGAAACAGGCAGTGTTGGCAGAGCAGGTCAGTGGCAGAGCTGAAGTTCAACATTGTCCTATGAAAATGCTGGATCTTCTTCTTCATTTGCTTCATAGTAGAGCTACTACTCTTGCTTTTGTAGGTCATTTTATTCAGAATCTTGTCTGTGAGGTAATGCAGCCAGAGTACATTATTATACGGGTGATATTCACCCCAGCGGTTGTTGTTCTCCTTCCTCATTAGCCTATAGATCTCAAACTGGTAGTCCCCTTGCCCTGTAAATAGCTCCTCATCCTTGGAAATGTCACAGAAAATCACAATGCCATCTCTCTCTAAGCGTGACAGGGTATAGTCAATGATGTTGACCTGCAGTCCCTGACTGGGGATTGACCTCGTCTCCCCATTCAGGGTGTAGTGGAGTTCTTTCAGCGGGGTTTTCTTTAAAAGCACATTCCCCCAATGTAAGTCTCGGTGTTCAAAGTGCAGTGAGGCCTCTGCCACCGCGAGGGATGCAGTGATCTGGTGGAGAATGCTCTTGGCAGTAGCCAGGGAGGATAACTTTGACTTCATTCGCTCTAAGTCTGTTCCCCCAAACTCAAATTCCAGCACAATGAAGAGCTGATCTGGCTCAAAAAAGTCAGGTCGATCATTTGCAGACCCTTTGGTTGAGTCGTACTTATCCCAGGCACTAAGGAGCAAGGGTGGGTAAGACCCTTGAACGCAGTGCACTGAGTTCAGCCCAATAAAGCCTTCCGTGCGGTTGACTAGCTCATCAGACAAGAGGCTCAACTCCTTGGAGATGATGATCTCTGGCAGAATTTCCTCAAAAGTTTTCTGATGGGCTCCATTCACTAGACATGGCCCTTCGATAGCGATGATTTTCAGGGCAACCGGCGTGTGATTAACAGTTACTTCAAACACCTCACCAAACACCCCCTCCCCAATCTTCTGACAGCATTTCAGTTTTTCTGTGTAATAGCAAAAGGGGACCGGGCCTTCCTGGTTGCATTCGCTATACACCTTTTCAGCATCCGATGCCTTTTTGTCTGCAATAAACAGCATCTTTATGGGGGAGAGCAAATATATGGAAGAGGAGCGCCAAGAGGCCCGAGCACTAGTTCTTCTCCCACTCGAGACAGGAGGGCAGGAGTATTCCGACAGGAGGGTGTTAGAAGGAGAGCTGGCAGCAGTGCTGCTGCTGCTGCCGCACACTTCAGACGCAGCAGTCACAATCTTCTTCTTGTGGAAGCTGAAGGACGCCCGAGTTTTGACCCAGGAGCAAGCATTCTGCAAAGGAGTGAGGTCCTGGGTGGAGCGGGGCCCCCTTTCCATACCTCGCTCAAGCTGCTGGCAGTGAAGAGGCGGTGAGGTTTCCGCGGTCTCCTGTTTCCTTCTCCGGCGGGCCCCATTTCTCCGAGGCCTGTGGCCGTCCACGGGCACAATGCAGTTCCTGGGGCCGCTGGACTCCTCGCAGTCCCTCGGGGCGGCCCCCCGAGCGTCCTCCTCCGGACAGGGCCCGGGGCCCTTGGCCCTTTTCCTACAGATGCCGGATACGCCCGGGCTTCTCCACCTTTTGCGAGCCGGCTGCCTCCCGGAGCCCCTCATGGTCTTCCGCGCCCACTCGAGACAGGAGGCGCCCGGCTCCGAGTCCGACCCGGAACCCGCGGCGCTTTCCGAGCCCCCAGGAGTCTCAAAGGGGGCGGGCCTGGGGTTGCCCCGGGCTTGCCGGTCCCACCTGGCTTGCGGGGCGCCGGCGGGAGGCGGCGCCAGGTCCGCGGTGGCCGCTGCGGCTCCGGGGGCGTCGGAGGCGGCACCCGGCGCGGCGGGAGGGCTGGCCACTGCCCCGCTGCTCTCCCCTGGCGCCGGCGACCCTCGGCCAGGGCCCGGAGAGGCCGGCGAGCTGCGCAGGGAGGTGCTGGCGCCCAGCTCGCCGGGGTCCGGGCCGGAGGGGGCGCTGCACTGGCGCGGCGGCCGGGCCCGCAGCCTCGCGCGCCGCGGGG
>JAOXYA010000001.1:68976111-69000954 GCA_028565675.1 Sorex palustris
TGCTCCCTTCTTTATCTGAGCTGCCTTTTCCCCTAGCATGTGCGGCTGGCCTCCAAGCCATGGAGTAAACCTCCTGGTACTTATCTCTGCTATTCTTGGGTGTTAGCCTCCTATTTTTTACTTTATGTTCCCCCAGAAGAGTGCAATCTATGTCTGAGCCATCTCCTTGACCTGGGGCAATCACTTTTGCTTTTGGGCCACACTTGATGATGCTCAGTAATCACTCCTGACTCTGCACTCCGAAACTACTCCTGGCAGTGCTTGAGGGACCCCATGGGAAACTGGAGATAAAACCCGGGTCAGCCTTGTGCAAGGCAAGTGTTCCACCTGCTGTACTAACTCTCTGGTCCTGGGAGCCATCACTTTTTAATGTGGGTAGCTTTGAAAAACAAGGGCAACAGGGGGCTATGCCTGTGAGATGAGGGTCATGGAAAATATGGTGGGTGGCCATGGAAAGAATGCTTACTGTGGAGCAAGGAATTGAAGTGAGAATTTGGGGATCAAGGGAATAAAAGTCATGAATGGGCCAGTGGCAGAGGGCCTGGTTGATCTGTGGACAGATCTATCAATTCCCTGGGGTGTGCACCCCACCCACTCCAGAGTCTGAGTTGGGTGGGGTGAGGGAAACCTCTCCTCCTTGAATCTGCGGTGGGTGAAATCGCCCTCTGGTGGAGAGCTGCATTTACACAAGGCAGTGAGTTTAATATAGGCTGGGCCTCAGGCTCTGCGATATCATAGTCCACTCTAGTGCCTCTCACTCTCACTCTCTCTGGAAGGATCTTCCTAAACTGCCTCGATTCCATGTCTAGTATGAAGCCCGTCAACACCTCCCCTTAAAGGACCGGAGCCAATGCTTAGAAGACATTCTAAAGTTATAGGTCAGTGCTTCCTGCAAGTGTCTCACTCTCCACCACATGCCACATGGAAATTTCCCAGGCGCAGCAAGTCTGTGGTGTCTTTCTTGTTTTATGTTTTCTTCTCTCCCCACCCCAAGCTTTAGGGTGGGCTGGGCAGCCTATCAGTGATCTCACAGGCTGGCCATTGATTCAATACAATATTGCCCCCCACCTGGGCTCCCAAATGTCACCTCTGGAGGACTCCAGGGCGCAGGAAAACAAGCAGAAATGAAGCTCAAAAAAATCAGGACGTACCTAACATTCAAGAATATCTATCTTTTGGGGATAGAGTGATAGTACAGAGGGTAGGGCATTTGCCTTGCATGTGGCCGACCCGGGTTCAATCCCCAGTATCCCATATGGTCCCCTGAGCACTGCCAGAATTAATTCCTGAGTGCAGAGCCAGGAGTAACTCCTGAGCATCACCAGGTGGACACCCACCCACCAAAAAAAGGATACCTATTTTTTAATTTTTAGCCTGGCAAGCTCCTCGGGGCATATTCAACATGCCAAAAACAGTAACAAGTCTCACAATGGAGACGTTACGGGTGCCTGCTCGAGCAAATCGATGAACAACAGGAGGACAGTGCTGCAGCAGTTTTGGGAACAGTGTTGCTCAGGGCTTACTCCTTGCTCTGTGTTCAGGAATCGCCCCTGGTGGTGCTTGGGGGGCCACATGGGGTGCTGGAGGATCAAACCTGTGTCACAAGGCGAAAGGCCCTACCCGCTGGCTGTACTATTGCTCCAGTCTCAGAACATCTATTTTCACCCACGGTAGTATTATACTTCCCTTTTTGCCTTGTCTTGTGTCAGCTCCTTCTTTTCCCTCCGCACTCAGCCTGGGTGTTACTCTGGAGGATTTGGTTGACTTCAGTATCTCTGCTCCTCTCCCCATCACAGGACATGTAACTCTGTAAGATGCTTGTCCCCAGATGATAATCTCAACCTCCAAGCACTCAAGTGCAGCATGCACTCTGTTGAAAAGGTGGCTCAGTGGGGTCAGCAGGGTGAGTGAGTGACCTGCCCGAGCTGGTGGGCTCTATAGGCTAACTCTGCCGTGGACCAGGATGTGCTCTTAGACAGGGGCACCTCTTTCTGTGCCATTTTCCCAACTGTAAACTGGGGTTAATGAAGTCCTCAGAGGTTGCTGCAGGATCACACAGGATCCTGCATATCAGTGCTCAGATACTTCTGGAAGAGTAAGATTCTAGCCAGGGACCCCAACTCTTTTGCAGGCATCTTTCTTCTGTGACCTGATACTCATGTACTTAATTAAAAGACGTCACTTCTATCGCAACCAGAAGTACGAGAAAATGAGGTTAGTTATGTTTCTCCCCCTGCAGCTGAGGGGCTCTGTGGACATCCCCCACCCTAGTCAACATCCCCCTTCTTGGCTTGGGACCTTTACTCAGATCTTCCTAGCACTTAAATTTTAGGATTTTTTTTGGGGGGGAGGTGTTGTGGGGGTGTCACACCCAGTATGCTCATAAATTAATCCTGGTAGTGCTTGGGGATATGGGATACCATGGATTGAACCCAGGTTGGGTGCATGCTAAGCAAATGCTTTACCTGCTATAGTATTTCTCCAGTCTCATGTTTAAGGATTCTTGAATTTGGGAATTCCTGGTAGTGGGTTAGGGTTGAGGGAAGCTGAGATGGAAGGGAAAGTAAAAATGAATTTGGCTTTGGGCCATGATATGGTTCAAAACATTTGTCTTGCACATGTGTGGCCCTCAATTCAAGTCTCAGCACCTCCAGGAAACAAGCTAGACCAACTAACCAACCAAAAAACAAGGAACAGATTTGTTTTCACTATGGCAACTAATTTTCAGGCTCTTTTAGGCTGGGTGTGTTTATGTATGTGCTGTGTGTAAATATGTATATTCAAAGCAGAACACAGTATGAGTGGCAAATTCTGATTGTTGTGGGTGGACAGCAAGGGAAAACCCCTTGGAAGTTTTCTGAAGTTAGGACAAGGATGGAGAATTACTATGGTGTACTCCTGGGTACCCAACCCCTGTGCCTAAGAGTAACTTAGGGGTTACTCTTGGCTATGCACCCTGGAAGGCTTGAAGGACCATCTGGGATGCCAGGGGTCAAACGTGCATGGGCCTTGTACAAGACCACTGAACTGTCTCTCTGGCTCCAATCCCAGGAATATGAGACAGTGGGCTGAGGGTCAGCCTGAATTATCTCTGGCCTGCACTGAACCCCAGCCCTGACCTCATGTACTGGAGAACTGAGCTGCTGGTGGTAGAGGGGCACCCCCTGCGAGGCCTGGCCTTCTAATTTTGAGGGAGGCTGACCAAGGCTAACAGGGTGGTGTCCTGTTCAGGCTTCAAGATAAAAAGTCCTTGACGGGAAGGGAGGCCACGGTCAAGTCTGCAGAGCAGCCCAAGATGCAGGACCGGCATGGCGGCAAGAAGGAGCTACTAGATCTGTCAAGCACAGGGCAGCAGGGCAGCGGTCCTGACCCGGAACCTCTCAGTCAGCCAACAACTCTGGATGCCAGAGTGACGTGGCCACAAGACAATCTGTCAAGGTTCCTAGATAGTAATGAATCTTCCACTACGCTCTGAGGGGGGAGGGATCCGGTGGTGGTCTACACCCCTACACTCCCGATTTAATCCTGAGTGACCACAATGCAGTCGTCCTGCTGTGCTATCCCAGCTTAAGACAGCATAACTAGCATCATTTACTCAGTCTTACGCCACCTGGCACTGCTCCGAGTTCAGTGGCTGTAGAGCTCTGCTACTCCAAGTGAAGTCTGTGGACCAGCAGAACCTGCACTGCCTGGGAGCTTTAGTTAGACAGGCACATTCAGGTCCCTTCCATGTTCCCCTAAATTGGAACTGGTGTTTCAACATTCCCTGGTGGCTCATTGTGCATGTTCAAGTTTGAAAAATACTGGTTTGAGATATTCAAAGCCCTGCTTCAGAGGTTGACAACAATTTCGAAGGCAAGCTGACAGACACATGCCTTGAGGAGAGGACCCTTCCCTCCTCTCCACCTCAACCCTAGGAAAATGGCACTATATTCAATGTATTAAAATAAAAATATTTTTGTTTAGGCAATATTTAAGATTTAAAATTTACAGGTTGGACATTTGCCTTGTCTGCAGCTAACTTGGGTTCAATTCCCAGTATACCGTTATGGTCCCCTGAGCCCGCCAGGAGTGATCCCTGAGTGTAGACCAGGAGAAAGTCCTGAACACTGTCTGACATGGTCCTCAAACCAATTGCACTGAAAATAATCTCACTAACCTTTTTCCTGAGGTTATCTGTGCTACCAATTCTAGAGGCTCCCTTGTTGAGATTTCAGTTTTCGTGTCTCACAAAATTAATGTTTCCTGATGACTCCAAGTCAGACCATGTCTCCTCAATCAGAAAAGAACAAAACGGAATATGCTTTCAGACTGGCGTGTAGGAACCATCTCACCAGTTCTGGTAAATATTAGATAAGTATGTTCCTCAGAACAGAATTCCTTATACAGCAACCCATGAGCAAAACCAGTCTTCAATTCTAATTGAACTTGGGTAAATCTACTGTGGCATTTCACTTTCTCTTTTTTAAATTTTTTATTATTAGTGAATCACTGTTACATATTTACAAATGTTCCTGTTTGTGTTTCAGTCATACAATGATCTGTTACCCATCCCACCACCAGTGCTCATTCTCCACTACTAATGATCTCAGTGTCCTTCCCAGCCCCCACCTCCTCCCCCTCCCCACCCCGCCTCTGTGGCAGGGCATTCCCTTTTGTTCTCTCTCCTTTCGGCTACTGTGGTTTTCAATAGAGGTATTGAGTGGCCATCATGTTCAGTCTAGTCTATTTTCAGCAGCAACCAAGGCATTTCACTTTGTCACTAAAGGAAACCTTTAAATTTTAAAAATCTTTTTAGGTGTTTGGGCCACACTTGGTGGTGCTCAGGGCTTACTCCCAACTGTGCTCAGGATCACTCCTGGCTGGGCCCCATTAAACTGCACCTCTGCAACATTTATCAAATTGATTTTTCAAGACCAGAAAAGCCTTCAAGATAGCCTCTCTACATGTAAGGACCATGCTCAGGAAACCCACCTAATATGATTTTTAGATAGTGCACATACTGTCCAAGTTTTCTTGGGAAGAGTTGGTTACACCTGGTAGTACTCAGGAGTGACCCCTGGAAGTACTCAGAGGAACCACAGGTGATACGGAGGATTTAACTGTGTCTGCTCGCAAGGCAAGTGCCTGTACAATCTCTTGTCATTTCCTCGCTTTTATAAATCCCCCTGTGCCTTACCTGCTCTAGTCTCTTCAGCCTTTTCCCTGGTTTTTATAAATCCCCATGCCTTACTTGCTGAAGATCTCTTTTGCCATTTCTTTGCTTTTATAAATCCCACTTGTTTCTGAGTGGGAAACTCAATAATCTAGAAAATTGGCTGAATGACAAGGGGGCTTAGCTCCTTTAAATGTGGAAAGGAGTGTTTTTCTCTTGGAGTGTTGGCTGTCCCATCAGGAAGATGAGTACGTTGGCTTTGTGAGCTCTTCTGTGCTTAGTCTAAGATTACATGCATTGTATCTCTGCTTATCCTCAGGCTTAAGCCTATGTCCAGGTCAGGCCAGGGCCTAAACATAAAATTTCCTACTTTTTATTTTCCTCACGAGGGAGTTATTCCATGCCTTGGATATAGCATGGTGCTGACCACTGAGATATTTGCAAATTAGTTACTATCAATTGAACCAGCTGTGAAAGACCAAATGCCCTGTACTGATGCAGGAATCATCAGTTGCCTTTTTGAGCCACAACCTGCCTTCTCCTCCCATGTTTCTCAGTGGCTGGCTGCTCCACAGGGAGAACACTGTAAAAGTGCAATGTGACTTCCTCCAGTACCCTGGAGAGCCCCCAAATTAAACAAACCACTGCAATGTAAGTTTGCATGTTAGCAAAGTCCCCATTGGTTCTAACCTGCCCCCTCCAGGTATTACAGCTTGCCTCCGAATATTATAGCTATGATCAAGCTGTACCTTTTGTTAAGTGACCAGAACTTTTTCATGAAATAGCTGGAAATCTTTGTTTTCTGGTCCAGAGGTTGAAAATCACTGCTACTAGAAACAAGAATGTTCCTGCTCAAAAAAGGTATACCCTTGTCAGCTATTTCCCCTTAGTCCAATACACAGAATTAAGGGCAGGGGTGGTGTGGGAGATGAGGACAGATGGCTAAAAGATATCTGGGATCTTTTCAATACATGTATTCTCTGACCTCTTCTTCCCCCCTTATTTTATGGGGGATACATTTTGGCTTTGTTCTTAGTCACTCCTAGTGGTGCAGGGATCCAAAGCATGCATTCAGCCTATTGAGTCATCTCTCTGATATTTTGTTTGGTTATAAAATAAAATTCATTAACTTTAAAGGTGTCTTGACTTTCCCCTCACTTTTCATTTTCATGTTCACTGCTTTAATGACATGTATATTTATATATACACATACATATTAATATATAAGCATATATAAAATATATTTTTTGTGGTTTGAACCTGGGGTCTCATATATGCAAGACGAAGTGTTCTACTGATGAGCTACTCATCAGTCACTGAGTTGGTTTTTGGGATATACTCGGCTTTGCTCAGGACTTACTAATGGCTCCGCACCCAGGAATCATTCCTGACAGACTCAGAGGGCCATGTGGTACCAGGGATCAAATGTGGGTTGACCACATGCAAGGCATTACCCACTGTACCTGCCCCTCCACTGAATTAAAAAAAAAAAAATTAAGACATGACCAAAGTAGGCTGACACAGGAAATAATCAGTGAACAATTTAGGTTCCTTACTATCTTTCATAGAAATTCAAGAGAAACTCTTGTAAAATGAGCAAATACGCCTGGAGAGATACTACAGTGGGGAGGGCACTTGCCCTGCACATGTGGCAGACCTGGGTTCAATCCCTGGTACCCCATTTGGATATGGTCCCGAGTCCTGCAAGGAGTGATTCCTCAGCTCAGCGTCAGAAACACGGCTGGGCGTGGCCCCCAAACCTTAAGACTAAGCAAACACTTTCATGAAAGACTAGGAAAGCATGGATAATACTTTTCTGTGTTTTAGTCAACAACCCAGATATGTTCAGGGTTTGCCCCTGGCTCTGCTCGGGGATCACTCCTGGCAGTGTTTGGAGATCATATGTGGTGCCAGGGATTGCATATGGATTGGGTACATGCGAGACAAGTGCCATACCCACTGTACTACCTCTCTGGTTTTAAACTCATTTTCATTAAGTAAATGTAATCTGGGCTGGAGAGACAGCACAGCGGGTAGGGCGTTTGCCTTGCACGCGGCTGATCCGGGTTTGATTCCCCTGTCCCTCTCGGAAAGCCTGGCAAGCTACCGAGAGTATCCTGCCCGCACGGCAAAGCCTGGCAAGCTACCCATGACGTATTCAACATACCAAAAACACTAACAAGTCTCACAATGGAGACGTTACTGGTGCTCGCTCAGCAAATCGATGAACAACAGGAGGACAGTGCTACAGTGCTATTACTATAGTGGTACTTTACTTAGAAACAACAATAATGACAGTAATGTAATCTGATAAAACCCTTCAAAGCTTAAAAAAAAATTTAAAAACAATCAAAAAACAAAAACCAAACTAAATTTGATCACCTAACTCCTAAAACTTCTCAAGGTTTTCTCCAGTTGCTCTTAGAACCAAGGACAAATTGCCCTCTGAGGCCCTTCATGATTGTGTTTAGGTTGACACCAGGACTCTTAATGCTCCAAAAAGCAGATCAAACTCTTTCCTGCCAGTGGTTCTCACACAGGTTATCTTCTGCAGGTAACCTCTTTCCCTTCCTCAGTCTCTGGGTCTCAAATGTTATTCTGTCAAAGAAAGTTTCCTTTATCCCACTGCCAAAACTGAGCTAGATTTAGGACTCTATATACTTTCCTTAAAGCATTCCCCTTAATTTAAAATATTTGTAAAATCACACAATTCTATTCTACCCAGTTAGACCGCAAATTCTATAAGCAACACGTTCATCACAGCAACTGTAAAGCATTTTTATTTCTTAAGTAATCCCTCACGAGAAAGGATCAAGATTAGCCAATCAACAGAGGCATTTATTCTCTATACAAGCCCAATTTTTTTCTTGGTGTTATGTTTTCAAAGATTGAAATAAAAAATATATAGTTTAGATTACATGTTTATAACAGCATTAACAATTATGGTTTTGATACAGTTATCACACCTCATGCCCACCAAAGTGCAAATGACCCTCCACCAATGTCCCTATGCTACTTCAAGTCCACTTCTTCATTCCATTCCTACCCATTCCACAGGGGGCCTTGCTTGACGATCTCAGTCCCATAATCCAGGGTCAAGGATGTGTTATCATCTGATACTCTCTACTCTTATTTTCTTTATATACCACAGATGAGTGAGATCATTTGGCATTTGCTCTTCTCCCTCTTATTTTATTCAACACGATGCCTTCCAGCTCCCTCCAAATTGCTGGGAACTAGAAGATCTATTTTTTTTCTTACCGTTGCATGGCATTTCACAGTGCATGTGTGATACCTGTAAACATGCCACAACTTCTTGACCCGTCCATCTGTCACTGGCCACGTATCCTGGTTATTGCAATAAGCGCTGTCATGAATTACGGGTGGATACATAGCTTTCTGAAGGGCGTTTTTGCATACATACCCCCAAACTTAACATCCCGTGGGTTTCATCTTCAATAGGATTTTTTTCTTTAAAGGGAAGACAGCAGCAAATAGTGAAAAAAGACTTGAAGTCGCACCTTTCAGACCTGAAAGCCATGGTCAGTGGGAGGAAAGGCAGGGCTATCAAAGGACACTCTCAACCAAGAGTCCCAACTCCTGGAATGAGAGGACAAAAGGGTGTGAAGGACAAGACGCACTGCCTACCAGACAGGAGCCAGAAGTGCACACCAGGTCACGGCGGCTTAGGAAGCCCTTCCTGGCTGATCTCTACGTAAATCCCGGGGAGAAGTCCCTCGGAGACCCAGTCCCAGCACTCCGGGGCCAAAGGCTTGGCGACACTGCCCTCCTGCCAACGGCGGGGTGGGATGGGGGGGGTGGGGGGGCGAAGGGGCGGTTAATGCATCACGCAGGCAAAACCCTCCGCACAGTGCCTGCCGCTTCGGTTACTCGACGCCGATTACAGAATCGCTGTCCTCCGACGGAAAAGAGAAGGCGAGGATGGAGCAGCGGGGGCGGGGCCTTGAAAACTCGGCGGGCAGGTGGTCCCCTGGGCGCGGCGCAGCCGGGTCAGTAGACGTGCACCATGCCGTAGAGGAAGGTCCAGAAGAGGACGTAGGTGAAGAGGCCGCCGACGAGCCCCCCGGTGAAGAGCGGCCTCCGAGACTTGAAATACTTGTTCCACCTCCTCCCCGCCTTGAGAACGAGGAGCAGCGAGAGCAGGATGGAGGCGAGCAGGTAGAAGATGAAGCCGTACAGGCCCGTGAGGCCCAGGATGCCGGCCGTGGCCCCCGACAGCGCCGACACCGAGGTCCGGCAGTAATCCAGGACGGCGGCGTTGCCGCGCACGGCCGGCTCGCTGACGAACGGCGGCCCCTCCCGCTTGGCCACCACCGCGGCCATGGCCCCGCCTGGGCTCACGCTCGGCGTCGGCGCGGAACCACGCGAAGCTGCGGAGACAAGCGCGTCACCGCGGCGCCCGGCCAGTCGGCTCCCCGCGACCCTCCCCGGGGGCCGCCGCGACCTCGCACCGCTCCGGGGTCTCTAAAGAGACGCCGCGGAGGGCTCGGGCATTCCGCGCCACGGCGCCCGGTTACCTGGGACTCGGCGGCGGCCGGTCGCTCGCGTCCCCTCACGCAGCCGGGCGCCGAGACCCCCGCGGCGCCATCTTGCGCTGGAGGCTGCCGGGAGGCCCGCAGCTGCGCAGGCGCTGAGCTCGCGCGCCCGCAGAGGGGCGCATGCGCCGTCGGCCCGCCGGGCGAGACGCCACGCCCTCCCCGCTCTCCGACGCACGCACGGAGACTTCCGAAAGCCGGCCGGCGCTCCGGCCGCTGATTGGCTGGAAGCGTTTACTTATTCATGAGGGGGCGGGCCTAGCCGGACAGCCTTTGTTAACCGGGGAGGGCGCGGCCGGGGGGGGGGGTTTCGTTGCGGGCTTCGCTGGCTCTACTAGCTCACCAGCTCGGGGTCGAGATGTCCTACATCCCGGGCCAGCCTGTCACCGCCGTGGTGGTGAGTGCGCTCGCGCGGGCTCCTCTCCTAGACTTGCCTCCACTTTGCAAACTGGCACCCGAAACAGGTTGATTAAGTGCAGTGCCTGGCGCTCCCGCGACCTGGCATCCCGGGCTCGCCCGGTCCGGCTCTGCGGGAGCGAGGCCGCGGTCTCCCCCAAAGAATCAACAGGTGGCCGCGACTCCCCGGAACCTCCCGCGGCCGTGCACTCTGGCCCTGCCGCCGCTCTCAGCTGCTGTCGGCGGGGTGGGGCGGGGCGGACCGCCGAGGAAGGCCGGGCCGCGGGAGTCGGGGCCTGCGCCCCCTTCCTGGCCTGTGTTCCCAGCTGGGCAGCCGCGGGGGGTGGGCGCCGGCCCCGCGTCCGCCTGTGAGTCGCCGCTTCGGGAATGAGGAAGTGCTTCCTCGCTTCGGCCGCCGCCGCCCCGAGCGAGATTTGAGGGTGGCCGTGGCCCGGGGTCCTGTCGAGCAGCCGCTCACCGTTCTTGTCCAGTCTTGCCTCTTCGGACCTTTCCCCTCCCCCCTTTCCCTCCTCCTTCCCGCCGCCTGGTTCAGAGTAAAGGCTAGAATAGCTGACTCGGTTCTGCTCCAAACTTTTTCTTTGCCCCAGCCTTTCAGGCAAAGTTCAGGTTCCCCGTCTGATACTTGGGCCCCTCTGGTGCCACTCTGGCTTGCAGATGCAATAGATAACGGGAGTTTCTCTTTCTTGAGTGTGGTGCTGGTGTTGGGAACCGAATCAGGATCTCACACATGCGAGGCAAGGGAGCCATATCCCTGTCCAGGTTGTAGGACGGCAGGGACATTAGACCTGGATACCAGTGGCACAGCTGGATGGGCCCGGCAGGTAAATTTCCTTGTTGGAAGTAGGAAAACTGAGTCTCAAAGAGCACCTCCACGAAGTCCTAGTCCTTGGGAAGAAATGCCTGCTGGACATGGCTTTCCTGTGGGAAACGCTGGGTTTGATCCCAGGTGTCCCCAAGCACCACTGGGCGTAGCTGGGTAATAAGGAAAAGGAAAAAGAAAGGCCTGTGGGGCAGGCAGTGGTTGAGATGGCAGTGCCGGGTTGGCAGGACGTCAGCCAGGCGCTCCTGCAGTGGGTGGAGGTGGTGCGCAGGCACTGATAAAGGCGGCATGTGAGGGCGTGCTTGCAGCAACAGCTCACGCCTGGGCGGGCATTCGTTGCTGGACCTGCTGACATCTGTCAAGTTTTACCCTGGCTGTCTGAGCCTGGCCTTTCCAGATTCCTGGCCTCCCCAGAGAGGAGGGCCAGATTTGCTCCTTAACGGTAAAAAGGGAGCGGGGTCTTTAGTTGGAGAATCAGAGGGATACCAGGACTCAATGCATGAGGCAGTGATAGGACCTTGCCTGCTCCCTAAGGCCTGAACTCTGTGACCTTGAGGGTGGGGCAGAGGGAGTGAAAGGGCTGTGTTACAGAAGGGGAGGACTGGAGGAGCTCACACTTTGGGTCGAGGGACATTGGGCCTTGGGGTCCCTTTCTCTCCTCGCATCTCATGGCTGACCTGTGCAGCCTGTCATGACCAGAGAACTCTGATGTCTCCATTCTTCTCCGAGTAGGATTCAGTCTGAACATGGGCATGGTCTGGCCTCTCCCCCTGGAGTCAATTGGGTATGGGGTCATTTTCCTCCGGAGCTCCTGTTCTCTCCCAGTTACTGAAGATGACATCATTCTCTGAACTCGGGCCACATCCAGCCAATTGCCCATGTGCCTGTATGGCTCCTGAAACTCCACTCAAAATGCTCCTCCTCCTTCAAGGTCTCTGTCCAAGTGGTGGTTGTATGGCCCTTGAATGCTCTCCACCATTCACGAGCAGTTCCCAGGTTGCCAATCTACTTTCCACATAGTGCTGCCTTTGACCTCCACAGCCCTCATTTGAGATGAACTTTCCCAACTGAGTGCCTGAGGAGTCATTCTGACATCAGACTTGGCCATGATCACCCCTTGTCCCCAACTTCTGATCTCCAGTGGGCCTAGAATCAAGGTCAGGTGACCAAGCACCCAAGTCCCCCCTCTGTCTCCCTCTCCTCCTCCCTTAAGAACCGGTACAGATGATTCCACCTTGTGAAGCCCCTCAGGTTCAGGTCAGGTCACTTTTTCTTGTTAAAACTCAATTTTTTGCCTGCCAGAGAGGCAGAATGGGGGGTAGGGGGGTAGGAAGGAAGCTGGGGACATTGGTAAAGGGATTGGTACTCAAACATTGTACCCCAATACAATTGTAAGCTTGTGATTTGTGGTGATTCAGTGAATCAGTTAAAAAACACTCAACTTTGAGGGATGTGGGAATGGTTCCCGTGATAGAATATATACCTAGTATGTATGAGGCCCTCAGTGACCCCTGGAGTGTGGCCTCTCTGAGCATCACCTGGGTAGTCCTGGTGAATCCCCGTCCTGCCAAGTACCTCATACTCTCAGCCTCATTGCAACAGCCCCTCTGATCCTATGCTTGTGTCTAGGATGTGCAGCCAAGCATCTTCAGACCTCTGCTTGTTCTGTCTTCCGCCAGGACAGCCTCTGTCTACTTCCTGTGAGAGTTTCATCTCTACTTTGTCTAAGTGTCTCCGGTTTTGTCCTCAGTGGGGCTGGCTCAACGATCTTATTGGACTCAGCAGGTGCCTGGTCTGAGGACCAACCTGACCCTTCCTAAACTGGGTGGACTCTTCTCCCTTGGTCCATGGCAGTCACAGCAGCTGGTTCTTGGACCAGAAGTGGTTTGGAGGACAAGTTGACAAAAGGTGGTACTTAATAGGCAGGGCAAGGTTGGGACAGACGTTCTGTGTAGGTAGATGTGCTCTTGATGTGCTGAGTTCTGAGTCTCAACCTCTCAGCCTTCCAGGCTGGTGACCAGCTGGACTTGGGGGCTATACCTGATGATTCTCCGGGCTTACTCCTGGCTTTGCACTCAGGGATCATATGAGAGCCTGCCTGGGCTTGGGGGACCAGGTGGGATGCCAGGGATTCAACCTGAGTCAGCCTACCTGCTGTACTATTGCTCCAGCCAAGAGCTGGATTCTTAGGAGGGTCCAGTACATACTACAACAGGTAAGGTTGCTTTCCTTGCATGCACCTGACCTGGGTTGGATCCCAGCACCACATATGGTTCCTTATTCCACCAGGAGAAATCCCTGAGTGTAGAGCCAAGAGTAAGCTCTGGGCATCACTAGTTGTATTTTAGCAGCCCTAAAACTAAACAAGTGTCCAGGGTCTGACTCCTTGGCATGACCCTGACTGGACCCCTAGTGGCCTGAAGCTGCTATTACAGATAGACGGATGGGATTATTCTTTGGCTTTTTTGCCAGGGGGGAGGTGGGGGGCTTGTCACACCAGGCGATACTCAGAGGTTACTCCTGGCTCTGTGCTCAGAAATTACTCTTGGCAGTGCTTGGGGGACCATATGGGATGCCAGGGATTGAGCCTGGGTCAGATGCGTGCAAGGCAAATGCTCTAGCCGCTGTCCTACTGTGCTGGCTCCCTGATTAAGATTATTCTTAACATACTGAGCCAACCCCAACTTCTTTTTTTTTGTCAGCAAAGAGTTGAAATTCACAAGCTGCGCCAAGGTGAGAACTTGATCCTGGGCTTCAGCATTGGAGGTGGAATTGACCAGGATCCTTCCCAGAATCCTTTCTCAGAAGATAAGACAGACAAGGTGAGGTGGGGGGCGGGGAGGGGGGCAGTCTCCTGAGATCTCCCCGAGATCTGCTTCCTGGTCTACCTGCTGTACTCCAGCGCTCTACCTGCAGTACTATCTGCTGGATCCTCTAAAGAATCCAGCGCAGGGCTGGAGCAGTAGTATAGCAGGTGGGGCTGACTCAGGTTGAATCCCTGGCATTCCATCTCTCTCAATCCTAAGGTCCAAGGAACAATCTGGTGGGATGATTAGGGTTAGGGGTGGCAGTAGGGTGGGGGGTCTTAGCCTTGGGAAGGCCTGCTCACACTGAACCCAGGTGGCAGCTGGAGCAAGGCTCGCCATATCTCCTTGGTCCTCTTGGCACTGTCTGTGCTAGGGGGAGGCTGGTGTAGGGAAGGACAGGTGACCGGGCAGATGTGGACTGGGCTTTACTTTGTGCTTAAGTCTGGTCTTGTGTCTCCAGGGCTTGAGTGACGTGGGCCGTCTCTTTCCAGGGCATTTATGTCACACGGGTGTCTGAAGGAGGCCCAGCTGAAATTGCAGGGCTGCAGATTGGAGACAAGATCATGCAGGTAATATACCCCAGAGGGGATAAGGAGGCTTGGGTCTTGCCTCCTGGGGTCCCTGGGAGACTTACCACAGGGCTGACTTGGCCTGCAGAGGGAGCGGATTCTCTCCTTTGGATATCTCATCTGTGGTGTTTCCAGCCCCCCACTGGGACATCAGCCTGGGAAGGATGGGGGAGGGGGACCGGGGGCCCGCAGCTCTTCAGATGACTTGGGATCCCAAAGTCTCACCTGCTTGCAGATCGTAGAGGTGGAGTGCTGAGGTGGGCTGTGTTCTCTTTCTGGGCCAGGTGAACGGCTGGGACATGACCATGGTCACACACGATCAGGCCCGGAAGCGGCTCACCAAGCGCTCGGAGGAGGTGGTGCGCCTGCTGGTGACGCGGCAGTCACTGCAGAAGGCCGTGCAGCAGTCCATGCAGCAGTCCATGCTCTCCTAGCAGCCTGCTGGCCCGGTCCCAGTGTGCCTGCCACCTCTGTGTGCAGTCACCCCACTTCCATGGGCTCTGCGCCTCGTCCTGATTTCTGCTGACTGCGGGTCCCAGCACAGAAGGTCCAGCGTTTATCCCCAGGCCTGACCAGCTCTTCTTCCTTTCTTGTACCTACTGGCCCTGGGCTCTGGGGCCAGCTCTCTCCCTTAGACACCGAGTGGAACTAGCACCTGCAGCTGAGTTCTAGTCAGTTTGTAGTGACTACAGGCTCACAGCCTTCCCAACCCCCGGCAGTGCCCAGGCAAGCAGGAAGCCCCACAAGCCTAGATCTGCTGTGGAGCTGGGCAAGGGCAGTGAACTGGCCTCACCCACACTATGCCCAGGTGCCCCAGTTCTGTGCACCCTGTGTTTCTCGACATTGCCCAGAGGAGACTCGACACACTACCAGAAGCTTGCCTGGATGGACACCAGGCAGGCACACAGTTCACTCCATCACATCCCCACTCCCCCGAGGGGCGCTGGTTTCCCCAAGATTCGCCACTTCCAGCATTAGACGATGCTGGAGGCTGCCATTTCAGGGTGGTCGTAGGACTGCCCATTTTCCTCTAAGCCTGTTGGTTTAACTTTTGTATTTTTGTAATCACAACTTTGATACAAAGTGTTTTTATTCGACTGTTTGGAGATGCCAGTTCTGTTTTTGAATATCTCTTATTTCACAAGCAAATGGACAAGCCTTACTTGAGAGCCCGTGGAGATGGAGCTGTGGAGCCCCACACCTAAAATCTTGCATTGAATAAATAGTGCTGGAATTCACAAGGGGTTTGTGGTAGGCCCGGGGTAGGGATATTTGGGTGTGGGGGGGGGGGCGCTGCAGAGAGCATTGGTATGACTGGCTGATGTGGCCCCTGCCACTCTGGGAAAAAGACAGGCTGTTTCTAGGTCAGCCTGACCCTGCTTGGCTACAGCCATATCTTAGGAACGTCTGGGAATAGTAGCTTCACTGGAACTGGGTCCGGGAGCCTCTGTCTTCAGTGTAACCAAGTATAGTTTGCAACAGAATGAGCCTAATGGACCCTAATGGGCTCATGGGAAATACCCACTCCCTATACTCTTAAGAACAGGGCTGGGGCTGGAGAGACAGCACAGCGGGCAGGGCGTCTGCCTTGCACGCGGCCGACCCGGGTTCGATTCCCAGCATCCCATGTGGTCCCCTGAGCACCGCCAGGAGTAACTCCTGAGTGCAGAGCCAGGAGTGACCCAAAAAGCAAAAAAAGAAAAGAACAGGGTTAAGGCACTTGTCTTGCACATGTCCTACCCTGGTTAGATCTCCAGGACTCATGGTCACCCTGAGCATAGAGCCAAGAGTAAACCCTGAGCACCATAGGGTGTGGCTCTACCCTCAGGCTCCTACAAATAGGTCAGTGGGCTTAGGCTGAAGTTCCTATTTCAGAAAAATAAGAGCCTAAGCTTTTTGTCCATCTATTGCAAACAAACAAACAAAAAAATCTACTGCAACTGGATGAAAAATCTGGAAATTAAGATATTCTTCCCTGCTCCCCAGGGATGGCGTACCCTTAAAGGCCACCTAATCCGTGTGCACAGCCACAGTGGGTGCCCTCGGAAGTACAGAGATGTGACCTGTGGGGCCTCCCTGGTCTTGAGCATCTTGTACAACCTAAGAAGGCTCCTTGTCAAAGTGCTGGGGCATTTGGCATCAGTGGGCTTCACAGCCCCTTGCATCCGCTCACATGCCTCATGTTCCCAAGCTCTTGCTGCTATGTCCTGTAGCCCACAAATGCTCAGAGTGTGAAGAAGGGAAGAAAATCCAGGTTTAAAACGCAGTGGCCCTGGGGCCAGAGTGATAGGACAGCATGTGGTTGACCTGGGCTTGAGCCCTGGTACCCCAGATGGTCCCCTGATCCCTGCTAGGAATGATCCCTGAGTGTAGAGCCAGGAGAAACCCCTGAGCACTGCTGGATGTGAGCAAAAACAAAAAGACTGAGTGCCCCCTCACACTGACCTCATACAAACTGTTGGGGACCCACTCAATCGATCGGTCAGTGGGCTTGGGCTGAAGGTTCAAGGCACATCCTGGGATCCATTCCTGCCCCTGCAAGGATGACTGGGTGGGAGGGAAGGACTAGGGATCCAGGTTCAGCCCACGAGAACTCCGCAAGGTGGTCTCAAGTCCTTATTTAAGCCTCCTGATCTGACAGGTGAGTCTCCTGCAGGGGTTCTGGGGAAGTGAGAGATGGGCCTGCAACTCCAGAGGAGCGTCTTGCCAGCGGCAGGACAGGCCTTTAAGGCATGGATGGGGCATGTTTGCATGTCCTATACTGGAGCACAGTGGAAGGAGCATCTGGAGAGGTTCACACAGTATCCTGGATTCTGGGTAAGTGAAGGGACACAGAAGGCAGAAAATGAGGCACTCACAGGTTGGGGAGATCCGGTAGCTCAAAGGGCTGAAGTGCATCCTGTGCTCCTGGGAGGCCTGGGTTCCATCCTTGTCTCCCAGCACTGCTGGGTATGGCCAAAAAACAAGAAACAAACAAAAACACCCCAAAACAGAAAAAACAAACTATACCAAACCAATTCCAGAAAACCCAAAGGGGTTAGTGTGCTAAAGGTCCAGAGGGTGCTGGGCATGAGTGTAGTTCAAAATCCATCCACTGAGTACCTCTAGTCTCAATACTGCCCACCTGGGCTTGCAGTCATGGAAGCTGTTAGGTAGTGAGTGTCAGGAATGAGCCGATAGCTCAGAGAATGTGGGTTGCAGAGGCAGGAGTCCAAGGTCTAACCCCCATATCCTAGAACCCCGCCACCAGCGCCAGCACCTCCGAGTCCATCAGTCACAGCACCTGGCTGCTTGGTCTCTGGGAATACAGCAGTGACAGTAGCAAACACCTTTGACTCTCCCAGCTTCAGGGTCAGTCTCTCAGGTTGCTGCCAGGAGCAGTGGTCACTTAGGGCAAGGCCTTTGGCTCCAACCTCAGCTTCCAGTCCTGCCTGGGATGGCTGGCAACTTGTGCGTGCTTTCTGATGCCTTAAAGAAGACAGAGATGAGGCATCAAGATGCAGGAGGGCCCAGAAGCCTGAGCAGTGAGGGCCAGCAAGGGCTCAGACGTCTGGGCAGGTTGGGAGGGACTGCGGCCATCTGGCTTTATCTTGGAGCAACGGTGTTAGCTGTCTGTCCCGGAGGGAGGCTCCTCCCTGGCCGGGAGTGTCCTGGAGGAAGACAGGCTGGTGTGTGTTTAAGGCCTTGGCTCTGAGGAATAGGGTGCTACTCCAGTGTCCGCACCCCAGCCAGCCCAGGGCTCCGGACCACTTCTTCCGCCTTCCTACTACAGCCTTACCCACCAGGGCACAGGACTGGACACAGGACTGGACACAGGGTCTCTGGGTGCTAGTTCAACTGCTCATACCCTGGTTTCTTTCTGTACAAGCAGAAATGCTGGACGAAGAAGACAACGTCGAAGAAGATGGAGAAGACTCCGAGTCCAAACTTGGTTGGGTCTCCAAAGATCAGTGTCCACTGGTCTGTGAACAGGCAGAGGGAATTGAACTGGGCTTTAAAGTGGTGCTCCTGGGGCTGGAGTGAGAGCACAGCGGGTAGGGCGTTTGCCTTGCATGCAGTCAACCCGGATTTGATTCCCAGCATCCCAGATGATCCCCTGAGCACCGCCAGGAGCAATACCTGAGTGCATGAACCAGGAGTAACCCCTGTGCATCACCAGGTATGACCCAAAATGCAAACAAAAAATTGGCTGCTCCCTCAGCAGTTGGAGCAGGGGTAGGGGGGCTCCTGGGGGTCTGGTTCCTAGGAAACCACAGAGCCTCAGTGGGTCTCATCTGGGGTGGGACTCCGGACCACTTCTTCCGCATCAGTGGGGAGGGAGAGGCTGGGATGACTGTGGATTTCCAGGAGCAGGGCTGCCCTGTCCCTCCCACCCTGCTGGGCGGCGGCGGCTAGCTGGCTGACTCACCATTGTTGTAGGACTGGAGGAACATCTGGAGGAGGCTGAAGCTGCCCCCGGTGAAGTCCAGAAGCACATTGCCAATGCTCCAGCCCTCAGTGCTTTTGAGGCTAAAGTTCATGTAGGCCTGGGACAGAGGGACAGAGGGAGGCAGTGAGGGGGCTGAGGCTGCTATTCTGTACGAGAGCAGCCAGGGGCGTGGGTCTCAGTGCCAAGGAACACTGTGTCCTTTGGACTCTGACAGGCCACTGAGCAAAGAGCAATTTGGCTGGGTTCTGGGATCTCATCTGCAGGCTCAGCCCACAGGGTCACCCCTGCCCCCTCTCGCAGTGAGGTGTGGCTCCTTCGTCTGCAGCCGGCCCTGCTTGGGGACGAAGTCTTTCCTGGATGGCTGGCCCACAACAAGGATGTTTCTTCTCCAGTGAAGCCTCTCCCGAAACGGCCTAGAATCCAGGAGCTGACTGGTCGTCTGGCAGCTTGGCTTGGAATCCCAGTCACGAGTTAGTGAGTTCTCGGGCCTCAGTGGGCTCAACAGGGCTCTGGAGCCTTCTCAACCTCCTGGGGCTGACCCTAGTTAGCAGGATCTCCTGCACCTTTCCGCCTGGCCCTATGCAGACTGTCCCCACTCTGGTACCCCCACCCCTCCTGGGACAGGATGAGGTGCTCTTCATCCTCTGATTGGCCTGCATCTGGGGGAAGGCTTCTTCCTCCCGAGCCAGGGAACACCAGGTTCCCTGTGCCAGGGACATAGCAGAGGGGACTTTCTTGGCCTTCTTCACCAAGGCCAAAGACAGCTGATGAGGCTCTAGGTTCCCAGGGAGTCTGCGGGTGGCAGAACTTTCATCCCTGCTCCTGCCCTGGCTGCCCATTCTGGGTTTGGGGGAGGATGTTTGACTCAGCTCCTGGATCTGAATCGGACCATTTGAGCACCAGAGCAGAGTGCCAAGGGCCTCCCAAGGGAGGACCCCACAAAACATCTCTAGACAGGCAGTGGAGGCTACGGAGGGGGGCTCCCTCCTCTCAATGGAAATAGAGGCCGGGGGCAGGGGCTGAGCTGACATCACTAGGAAGGAGTGGGACAGCGACAGGGTGGTTGCTGCTGGGTCTCTGACCTAGCTCAGTGGGCTGTGAGCCGCCTCTGCCCAGCATGCTGTGAACCCAGCTCCTGGAGGGCAGGCCTGGCTGGTGGCTGATGTGCAGCCTGGCTCTGCTCCCTTCGGCTTCTGGCTTCTGCTCAGCTCTCCAGCCATCTCTCCTCGCACCAGCCCTTAGGGGAGCAGCACCCAGGGACTATATCCCAACCCCCTCATGCCGACATACACGTAAGAAGCAGGCCAACCCTGGAAGTACCTGTGGAAAATACTTGATCAGTGTCACGGCGAGCTTGATGTAGGAGAAGCAGAAGAGAAACTGCAGCCAGGTGGTGACCCCAACCGCTGCCAAAATCAAGGTGATGAGTGTGAAGAGGCATGAGAGCACCAGGAAGCAGATGGCAGGCCGGGACACGCGCTGCTGGCCCCGCTGAGGAGGAAGTGGGGAGAGGCAAAGGAGGGGAGATGGGCTGGGAGCAAGGGCTCTCAGCACCCACCACACTCTTCACTCTTAGGGTCTCTAGCTCATGAGCAAAGGGTCACACCCAGGCCAGAGGCCCGTGCCTCCTCTCAGGCCAGGATGCTCCTGGAACCCACTGGCGGCCCATAACCTCTGGATTTGGCTTTTCAGCCCCTCCTGTTCCCTGGAGCAAGCCTCCTGCATCCATGCCTCACAGTGGAAGTGAAGAAAAACTAGCAAGGGGCACGTGGCGATTCCCCTCTCATGCTGAGCCACCAATGAACCTCCTGCAAGACTCATAAACGGGGCACTCCAGCCCCCAGCAGCCCTTTATACCCAGACCCTAAGCCTCCAACCCCTCCTGTTGGCTAATCTTCTCCAGTGCCCCCTCTACTGCCGCTGTCACTATGAGGCCCCTCCCTGGTCTCCTCTCTCTTGCCCTAGGAACTTCACTATGCTTTTTTATATGTTTGTTTGTTTTTGATTTTTTTATTGGGTCACACCTGGCGACTCTCAGGGGTTACTCCTGGCTCTGCACTCAGGAAGTTTGTTTTTGCTTTTTTATTGGGTCACACCTGGCGGGGTTACTCCTGGCGGTGCTCAGGGGACCATATGGGATGCTGGGAATTGAACCAGGTTGGCCATGTACAAGGCATACGCCCTACCCGCTTTGCTATAGCTCTAGCCCTGGAATTTCACTATACTGACCACAGCTGTCCCGTTTCCTTCATGCCCTCATGCCTGCAGCTGGGGCCTGGGTGTCCCTGTGCCTAGCACAGGGCATGACCCATGAGGCTGCCCCACATGAGGCTGGCTAGTGAGTGAGCACACGTCCCTCTGAGGCTTTCTGGTTTTTGTGCAACAGCAGGTGTGGATGGTGTGCGGTGGTGGGTGTGGGCCTGGGCATGTACAGTGGGGTGGGTGCCAGGTGCTGTCTCACCTCATATATGAAGCACTGCACCAGCACCACCAGCGTGAGGACCATGGCATGCAGGCTGAAGAAGACATCATTGTTGTCAACGGGGTTCACTCCGTTGGGGTGCTGGAGGAGAAACTGCTCCTATGGGGGTGGGGTGGGGGGAGAAGCTGAGGGCTGAGGGGTGGCCGGCCAGGCCACAGAACAGCTTGTGATAGGTGGGCAGTGCCATACCTGGATGTAGGGTACCCAGAGAAGGCCGATATTGAACACACTGTACGCCACGAAGCCCATCAGGTTCAGGGCCACAAAATCGAAGCTCAGGCCAATGACGCTGGGGAGCAGCAGGACAGAGAAGCAAAATAGAGGGCCAGAGAGATGGCACAGTGGGTAAGGTTCTTGCCTTGCATGTGCCCGACCCAGGTTCAATCCCCAGCATCCCCTATGGTTCCCCAAGTCCACCAGGAGTGATTCCTGAGTTCAGACTGCCAGGAATCACCCCTGACTGAGTACAGCCGGGCATGGTTTAAAACCAAACCCAAACAAAAAAGTAGAGCAGAGGGTGAGAACTGCCACTGCGGTGATAGGAGGCTAGGGAGCCCAGGAGGGACGGTCTGCATTCCCCAAGGGCAGCGCTGGCTTCTGGCTCTTTCTCCCCCACAACTGGTGCCAACAAGTCCAGCAGCAATTAAAAACCTCTTATGAACTGGTTTTCCCCTTCTTCCCTCTGGAGACTTATGCCTCCTCGGGGCCTGGAGAGATGAAGCAGAGTAGCTTCCAAGAGGGTGACTACAGGGGTTTTGTGTCCTTGTTGGGCCAGGACACAACCTCAGATCTGCTTATCTTCACAGTGCGGGCAAGCAGAGCCTAAGGCCCCAGGCTGAAGGCTCCGTCTCTCTGGCCCCATCCCATGTCTGGACACGGACTCCTCATGGCTGGATGGACCAAGAGTGAGGCAGATTTGGTGGTGTCTCCTCTGGTGTCCCAGCTTATTCTGCACACCTCAGGGAAGCCCCATCTTTTTGCTTTCACAGGGAGTTGCTGAGCTGGGCAAGAGACAAAATGCCCAGCAATGCAAGTCCCACAGAGGTATAGAGGGACTTTCACACAGGACATCTTTCTAGCAAGGGCCCAAGGAGAGAGATACAAAGGGGAAAGCGTTTGTACCCAGTCCCTCTCCAGCTTGCTGGGCACCCATCTCAGCCACCCTCAGGTGTAGCCTCGCAGGTTACCTCTTCCGCCTCCAGTTTTTGATCACCTGAGGGTAGAAGGAGACAGACCAGGCGACAAAGTAGATCCAGCCAATCACCTGGTTGATGATACTCACAGTGTGACTGTGGATCACCAAGAAGATTATCCTAGTGCTGGAAGGAATTTGGGACAGGGATGAGTTGGGCTTTGGCAGGCATCCAGCTCTACTTCTTTCTTGTCACTGAACATCCATGTGGATGATGTCAGCTTACCTGGTCTGGTTGGAATGGTTTCCATGTAGATAAATGGTAACCTGCCCAACGTTTTCAGATGTCACTTGGAAAGAGGAGTGTGTCACTCCGGGAGGCACCACCACCTGTTAGGAAAAGCCTGTAGTTAACTCGTACTTCACTCGGTGCCCTACCTCTTCAATCCTTGACTCCAGCAACCTAGAGACACCGCAGCCCTCCATTCCAGCCTTCCAGAAGCTTGGAGTGAGAGAGGTTGGACCAATCCACCAGCAATGGCCCTGCCCTGAGGTCCTGACAGGCTTATCTCCCTGAGAAGGCAGGCTGGGCTTTCTTCCTCCCACCAGCTCTGCCTGTCAAGGCAAGTCATTCAAGCTCAGTCGCAGCCTGCTTACATATAAAATGGGGTCAAGAAAATATCTACCCTCGCAGGCTGCTACGAATGACATAATGCTCACAAAGCTTAAGGTTGTTCTAAACCTGGCACAGAGCGAGCTGTGAAGCATTTACCATCAACTACATGCCTATGACTTCAACTTATGCTAGTACAAAGACCTGTCTTTTTTTGGTGCATGACTTTTTTAAGCAGATTTTTCTGACCAGGTCTTTATATCTCTAAGTGGCTGCTAAGTTTCTTCTGGAACCTGGAACTACGTAGGAAAACTGATCAATCTGAAATTTTCAGGCAAATGAAAATATAGGTATTACAATTTTTTGATTAGTGATTATTTTAAGGGATCATATTTTAGCTCAGCAAAATTTATCATTATATTTTACTGAGTACTTGGTATAGTCCTACTTTAAAATTTTTTTTTTTTTTTTGCTTTTTGGATCACACCTGGCTATGCTAAGGGATTACTCCTGGCTCTGTACTCAGGAATTACTCCTGGTGATGCTTCCCCATATGGGATGTTGGGGATCAAGCCTGGGTAAGTAAGGTGCAAGGCAAGCACCCTATCTGCTGTACTACTGCTCCTACCCCAGCCTTACATATTTCAAACTTGCTATTGCTTTTAATCCTTACAACTCCATCAAATGGACATTTCATGGTCACATGAAAAAAGTGTGATATATTAGGGTGAAGTACCTTGACCAAAGCTTACAGGTCAGGTTGATGGACTGATTGGCCCCCAATTTATTTATTTTTTGTTTTTGCTCTTTTTGGGTCACACTCTATGATGCTCAGGGGTTACTCCTGGCTCTGCACACAGGAATCACTCCTGGCAGTGCTCGGGGGACCACATGGGATGCTGGGGATCAAACCCGGGTCGGCTGCGTGCAAGGCGAACACCCTACCCATTGTACTATCACTCAGGCTTCTGACCCCAATTTCTAAAAATGGTTTTCAAAGGCACAGCTGAAGTAGGAAGGTTAGACTGGGTGGGGCCAATGGAATAAATCTCTCACCATTAAAAAACAAGCAAAATCTGCAGTGCAGACAAGCACCCCCAGCACCAAGGTCATTTCAGTTCCCCCAAAACTATTTCCAAGGAAGACATATGCATAGCTAATGGGCATATGAAAAAGTGCTCTTTGTAACTTATGATTAGAAAAATGCAAATCAAAACAACACTGAGATATTATCTCACATCAGTGAGAATGGCACATATCAAAAAGTTTGAAAACAGCCAGTGATTGGCAGGGATGTTGTGAGAAAGGAGCCCTCATCCAGCGTTGGTGGGAATGTTGAGTTCTGCCTCTATGAAAAGAAATATGGACATTTCTTTAAAAAAACAAAAGTTCAGGGCCCATTATAGGGGCAGGCTTGAGGGGTGGCTGGGAAAATTGGAAATAAGGATGGTGGGAAGGTGCAATGGTGGTGGGATTGATGTTGGAATATTGGGTGTAAAAAATCATCATGAATAACTTTGTAAAAAATAAATATGCAAAAAATAGTCAAACAGAACTTCCATACAACTTAACAATACCACTTTTGGGCATCTACCTCTGAAACATAAAAACATTACTTTGAAAGAATATACGCACAATTATGTTCATCAGAGTGCCTGGTAAAATAGCCAAGATATAGAAACAACCCAAGTGTGCAACTACGAATGAATGGATTAAGAAGTTATGATATATATATTATATATACGTATATGATGGAACATGTGTGTGTGTGTATATATATGTATATATATATATAAATATATATATGTATATATATATATCACAGAATCACAGAAATCCTGTTAGTCGTCGATTGGTTCGAGC
>JAOXYA010000001.1:69025963-69038188 GCA_028565675.1 Sorex palustris
TGTTGTTACTGTGTCTGGCATATCGAATACTCTCGGTAGCTTGCCAGGCTCTCCGAGAGGAGCGGAGGAATCAAACTTGGGTCGGCCATGTTGGCTGCGTGCAAGGCAAACGCCCTACCGCTGTGCTATCGCAGCCAGCCCATTACTTAGCATCTGTATCCAAATTCCTTAGCAGTTAGGCTGCTTTGGAAATTGGCTGGAGCCATCACTATTTTTATGGATGTGAGTTACCATTCCCTTGATCACTCTGGTTGAGAGGGTTGCTTCTTGGAGTCACTGTGCTCTACTTTGCTTTGTGCAGGTAAGAACCTCTCTTTTCCAGATAGAATTTGGTTTCATTTTGACAAAAACACCTGCAATTTTTAAAAGAGCTGTGTCTAGTCTGGTGATCCTGCTCATAGTCAGCATAAATGAACCCCAGCATTTCTTTAGGCATTTCTGACACTTAGAATTTCTAGCCTGAGTTATTTTTGCTCCCATCATTCAGCACAAATGCCTTATTGACACCTCCACCCCACCTCCAGACTCCAAGATGGTAGAAGGAATAATTATTATTTTATTGTATCTAGAAGCTGTCTAGAAGTTACTCTTAGAAAGAAACAGTCTTTAGAACAATTGAGATAGTAAGATGTGGTCTTCATAGTGAAACAGAGGCATTCCATCCCATTCACTCTGCCAAAGGCATTCTCAGATCCTCTTTCTTCACAAATCCCAGGAAGGCATGATCATAGAGGCAATCTTAGGTCTGGTTTGTCACCTGGCCCAAACTGCAGTGATATGAGAAAACTTATAATGTAATTGAATGTAGCTTGACTCTATAGTTGTCTACAAAAACATCAGTGAATTTGATTCCAATTACTGCCTTTTACTGTTCTTGATGAGAACATTTGATTTGGTGCAATAGTTTTTAGCCCATTTAATTTCTGTGAACCATTAGGCTCCAGAACTGATTATTAAAAATGACTGACTCAGAACACATGTATTAACTTATCTTTAGAACTAGAAAAATATTCTTATTTCTAAAACTCTTCTGGTATCAAGATTTAAGAGAGTTAAAGAGCTGTATCCAGTTTCCCTGCATATTATTAACAATAGCAAATATTCATACAAGCATCTCTGTATTTGTTGGATGGAAGGAGAAACAGGATTTATCTAAGCCATTTCCACATGACAATGAGATGATTTACCTATTTTTACCAATTTAACATGTATTCCAACATGCCTGTATGTTTCTTTTTTGATCTCTTCTTTTAATGAGGTGTAACTTCTTCTTTTGACTTCTTTTCACTATTGACATTTTCTGAATAATACGATTCATACAAATTGAATAAGCTGAAAGAATACAAACAGGAAGACATGAAAGAACTTCAAGTTTTTTTAGTGTTCTGTGAACTACTTCTCCAGATAGTGAGATACAGGTGTGCCTCTGGATTTATATAAATTCAATTCCATTTATTATTTATTCTGTGGGTTTGGAGGGTCCCACATGGTAGTAATCAGGCCTGTGCAAAGTAGTAGTCAATAATCTAGCCCAGTGCAAAGCAGCGTACCCTCGTGGTGCAGCATGATGCCAGAAATGAACTGGAGTAGGCTGCATGCCAGGCCTGCTGTGCCACCTCTCTGGTCCTTGTACAAAATGTCACATGTAGAATTACAGCATTCTAAAAGAATTAGAAGAATATATAGATTATCACTGTCACTGTATCACTGTCATCTTGTTGTTCATCGATTGCCTCAAGCAGGCCCCAGTAACGTCTCCTTTGTCCTAACCCTGAGATTTTAAGAAGTAACACTTTTGAGGCTCTTTCAGGGTCAGGAGAATGAGACCCATCATTGTTACTGGTTTTTGGCATATTGAGTACACCACGGGGAGTTTGCCAGACTCTGCCGTGTGGGCAGAATGCTTTCAGTAGCCTGCCGGGTTCTCCAGAGTAAGAACTAGATAATAAGATGTCACACAGCTGCATTCACTTCTGGGAGCTGGGTTTTATAGTCTCTGGGTCTTGGACATTGATGGGATTACCTGGTGCTGGGGGCAGTTGGTGGGTGTGACACCTACCTACTAGAAGATGGGGGATCTGGGTGGAGGAGGCCCAGTCCTGATCCAAGCAGGCTTGGAGATCTCAGCCCCGGGACCCGCATGCCTGTGTTCCTCTGCTGATTCAAGTTATAAGATGGCAATTTTTATACATTATTATTTTCTTTTGGTTTTGGGGCCAAAACTGGCAATGCTTAGAACTTGCTCCTGGCTCTGTGCAGGGGACATATGGGATCAAACCTGGCTTGGCTGGGGATTGAACCTGGCTTGGCCATGTGCAAGGTTGCCCTATCTGTTGTACTATTGTTCCAGTCCGAGGACAGCAGCAAGTTTTAGCTAGTGTGACATCTGCTGCTGCTTCTGTTGTAAGGAATATTTGTCAGACCGCAGACTGAAGAACAGGGTTTAGAGGGAGTCTCCTTAGGCCAGGGACTGAGGCAGGAGGCCTGTGTGAGGAGGGAGAACTTGAAAGAGACATCTGGGTCCAGAGAGAGATTACAGTGGACAGTGCTTGCTTTGCATGTGGCCAACCCAGGTTCAATCCCTGGCATCCTGAGTACTATCAGGAGTGATTCCTGAGTACAGCCAGGAGTAAGCCCTGAGCACCACTAGTTGTGGCTCCAAAAATCCCCCAAATAAAAACCCAGGCAACAACAATAACAAAAATGTTTTGAAAGCTAGAATCTCAGCATCCACAGGATCCTCACTGGGGTCTGAAAGAGGTTAATGAGGTGAATGGTGTAGGCCCCGAGGGTAGAGGGGGAAGTGGAGGCAGGTTCTATGAGCCTGTTGAGGTCTGAGCTGCCTTTTTTTCTCCTCTATTGAATTCCTTTATTGAAACCCAGGACCTCACATATATCCAAAGTTAAAGTCTGTATCACTGAGCCCTAACCCAAAATCTAAGCTTCTTAAACTGGGGGTGGCAACCCCAAATTGGGGACATGTAACTAAATATGGGTGTTGAGAATTTGTTTTTCTTTTTGGGTCACCCCCTGCGATGCGCAGGGTTTATTCCTGGCTTTGCACTCAGAAATCGCTCCTGGCGGTGCTCGGAGGACCATATGGGATGCTGGAAATCGAAACTTGGTCGGCAGCATGCAAGGCAAACGCCCTACCCACTGTACTGTCACTGCAGCCCAAGAAAAATTTGATACATTTTTGACTTACTGGTAAATATTTGAGTTGTAAAATCTATTTGATGTTCCTGGGGTTGCATAAAAATTTCCCATGAGAAATGGCATCAGTCATGAATGCAAAAAAGTAGAAAAAGCCCTGGCCTAGGTGATGGGGGACTGGGGCTGTGGACTTGGGGTCCAGGCCAAGATTTTACCTCATTTGGTACCTGATCACGGATGGTGTCTGGGATTGTGAATTGGGAGGCGGTGGGCTTTTGGCAGGTGCTGGACTTTTCAGGGGCCATCCGTGGCTGCCAACTGCAAGGAAGTCTGGCTCCGAGCCTCAGAAATTTAGACCAGAAAGCAATGACAGTGGTGAAGGTGCGGATGACAGAATCAGCTGCTCTGGTGACTAGAAGGAAGTGGATCTCTTCATAGGCAGAGACGAAGAGGGGGTGATCTGAGGGTGCTAGGAGGAAGGATGGCGTGGCTTTCACTTTGAGGCTCAGGGAACCAGGGAAGGAGTTCATGGAGAGGGGAGCTGTACTGGACACCTGAGTTGGCTTGGAAATATCAGATGGATCCTAGAAGGGGTGAGAGTTCCTGAGAGGGGCAGGTGGAGGTCAGGCCCACAGCCTGGTCCTGGGGAGCCCCTTTATGTAGGGGAGGCCTGGGGGGAGAGGCAGTGTGGGAAGGAGCTATGAGAGGAGATGCGCTAGGATTCTTCCTACAGTGCCTTGGAGGCTCTTGCAATGCTACCAGCAACCAGTGGTTCTTTTGACTCAAGGTACTATACGCTGCTTGCTGGAAGCAGAAAGCACCTGGGAAGGAGGCTAAGGGTGCGGAGAAGCAGCCCTCCCCTTTTCTGGATGTTGCTCCTGGTCCAGCTCCTCCTCTCCATGTCTTCTCAGAGATTTCCTGCCTCTGTCTGAGCACTGCCCTCAGTGAGAGCGGGGCTGGTCCAGGCCTGTGTGAGTGAAGGGCTGTCCCTGGGCTGGTGGCTGCAGGTCACAGACTTCAGACCCAGTTGCTCTCTAAGGCAGCCTTAGCCCACAGGGTTGGGAGGGGCCTGTTAGTGGAGAAATTACTACTGCGGAGTTAAAAAATATAGAACAAACGGATTGCTGCATAATGAAGAAGAAAGCATTCCATAAGCCAGCAATCCCATTCGGGGTAGGTATCCAAGGGAATTGAAAGCAGGAACTCCTTTGTATACTCAGGTTTATTGCAGCAATATTTGTAGTGGCCCAAAGCTGGAAGCCATGGAAGTATCTTTCAGTGGATAAACGGAGAAGGAGAATGTGGTGCGTGTGTGCAATGTGATAGTATTCGCATTCAAAAGAAGAGGATTCTGACATATGCTACAGGGTGGATGAGGTGGAAGACACGAGGCTGTGTATTGACCCTGTAGGATTACACTAATATCATGTTCTGAGAATAGTCAAATTCAGAGAGACAAAAGAAGATTGACTGTGGAAATTTTGTGTTTAATGGACACAGAGGTTCACACCTGCACAATGGAAAGCGTTCTGGCAGTGGATGGTAGTAGTGGGTGCACAGGCTTGTGAATGGACTTGATGCTCCTGAACCTGGCACTTAAATAATGGTTCAAGCAATAAAGTTTAAGTTATAAGTTTTATATCTATCTATCTATCTATCTATCTAACAAAATTGAAAGAGAATAATTTCAAATTTCACATGAATGAAAACTAAAATGGCACGTATAAAATGGCACATATATAAAAAGTTGTCCTGGGGCCAGAGCAGCAGTGCAGCAAGGCACTTACCTTGCATGTGGCCAACCCGGATTTGATTCCTGGTACCCTATATGGTTCCCCAAACCCTCTAGGAGTGATTCCTGAGCTGAGTCAAGAGTAAACCCTAAGGGGCTAGAGTGACAGTACAGCGGGTAGGGCGTTTGCCTTGCACGCGGCCACTCTGGGTTTGATCCCCAGCATCCCATATGGTCCCCCAGCACCACCAGGAGTAATTCCTGAGTACAGAGCCAGGAGTAACCCCCGAGTTTCACTGGGTGTGGCCCAAAAAGCAAAAAAAAAAAAAAAAAAGAGTAAACCCTAAGCATAGCTGGGTGTGGCCCCAAACCTTTTCCTCTTCAAACAAAATAAAATAAAATGCTGCTCAAAGACCCAGGAGGGCTCAGTGATGGAGCACTTGCCTTGCTAGCATGAGACTGTGACGTCAATCCCCCCACACCCCACCACGTGTCAAATGTGATTCCCATGGCCACATGGGCTCTGTTGTTTGGGATCCCCATCACCACGATGACACGTTGTGTCCTCTCCAAATGAGCAGGTACCACAGCCAAGTGTGTGACTTCTGATCATAGCAATAGCGACCCCACCATGAAAGGGAGAGTGAGAGATGGGGAGAGAGGAGGAGTGTAGGGGAGGGAATGGGAAGGGAAGGGAAAGAAACAAGCCGAGCAAGCAGGGGTGTGGTGTGGCAGGATGGGATGGGCCTGACTTCCTTGCCACACCAGGGCTGACCCTGCCTTCCTCTCATTCCTCGGTGTCCTTTTCCACATCCATGACTGACAGTCTCTGTCTCTCACTGCCCGGCCTGCTCGTATGGCCGGAAGAGTGGGTCTGTGAACTGCTGAGTCCGTGCCTGACCTGGGGGTCGGAGCTTGTCAGTGGTACCAGGCAGGGCTCTGATAGGCTTTCCTGGCTTGGGGCTGCTGTCTGATCTGGGGCCTGTTGGAGTTTTGGGGGGTTCTTGTGGGTGGCTCTGGAATGGATCCTGTGGGGCTGCAGCCTGAATGCATATCCACAAACACCTGACAGCTTTCCTTAGCCAAGTATTCTGGGGACGGGGGGATTAGGCCTTGTGAAAAAGTAGGTTTTTCTCCTGTGCATTAGGCTCAAGGCAGTAGAGGGAAGGAAACGGCCGCTTATAATTTTCTGTGTTCTGATTCCATGAGGAACCCCAGTTTGAGAAAGGCTGGGATTGGCAGAAATATCTTGGCCCAGTCCCAGCCCCCTACCCACCCCAGTTTTGGGCACACCAGGAAGGCGAGGTCCAAGAGAACTGGCTCTCGAGGCTGCACAAAACTGGTGACCACGCCAGTCCCAAGAAGCCAGAGCAGAACTGAGTGAGGGGGTGACCTGTGATTCCAGAATCTTCTGCATTTGGAAAGCCGCGGTTTCAGGGCACTGGGGTTTGCCTCTCTGGTTGTGGAAGTGCTTTTCGCTGAGTGACTTCTCCAGCCCGCCCTGTCTCTGGGGTGGTGGGTTTGGGAGGTCTGAGAGGCACGCTCCTACTCACAGAGATGAGGTACCAGAGTGGGCTGGCTGTGGGCTGTGTCTGGCTAAGTGCCTTGTGGCCCTGGCACGGGTGGAGGAGGGGCAGTTGGCTAATTGGTTTCTGAAAAAGGGCAAAAATGATGGGAAAAGCTTTGGGATCCTTTGGGAATCATAGCCGCAGCGTTAGCAGCTGCTTCCTTTGCTGAAGGCATTTTCCTTCAGTGCTGCTATGCCCACAGCCCAGCCCTGACACTGCCCAGTGGCTGGCTGGGCGGGGCTGAGGACCCTCACGGAGCCTGGGGTCGCTCTTCTCCCTGCACCAGCCCAACTCTGCCTTCAAGTCCAACAGCTTTCAAGTGCACAGGCTCCTGCTGGGTCTGGGGTTTGTCCCTGCTGCTTGCTGGTGAGTTCGCTTTTATTTCTGGGTGGCCAGAGCAGACGAGCTTTTAGAATGGCAGAGTGAACCGGTCAAGCTAGGGTCCAGCTTCATTCCAGAGGTGGCGATTCAACTCGCCTCTCAGACCCTCAGTTATCCCATCAGAAAACTGGGAGTATGGAGAGTAGTGTCTGCCTCACAGTTCTGGGGAAGCACCACACCTGGCTGATGGGACCCACTTGGGAGGTGATGGTGGAGGCTGCTCTTACTGGTGATAATTCCTTGCACAGAGTTGGTCTGGGGCAAAGAGGCTGTGACTGCTATGGAGGATGGAGCATGTTGGTCTTCTCTGGAGTAAAGGAGCAGTGGGTTGGGGCAGGAGTGCTCAGTTCTTGTCCGCACTCCATTCTCCGTGGAGTTAAAGTGACTTTTTCATCCCTAGGCGGGGAGCCTCCCAGCTTTTTACTGCTGCTAGAGTACGAGAATGATCAGGGCTGGGTCAGGCAACAAGGCTGATTACTTTGGACAGAGTGGGACAGGGTGTCTCGCCTGTGTGTTGGGGTGAAGATGTGCCTTCTCTAAGGGCATGGGCAGTGTTCTCTCCTGACTCTGGGGTTGAATGGGACCCACGGGTCAAACCAGGTCATTGCTGGACAATCATTTCCTCAAGACTCTCCTTCTCCCTAGATTGATGAGCTTATGTCTCTTGGATAAGCCAAGATCACTGTCTCTATCACATACCCAATCGTGGATTGCCCAGCACTGCCGAATGTTCCCCTGTGGCAGTTGCATTGCTCTCAGACTCACACACTGGGCATAGCCCAGGTCTGGCAGAGATGAACTAACTATACTGCCCTGCCAACCCCACCTTCCCAGGACTTTCACCTTTGAAAGTTGGGTTTCAGTAGAGAGTTAGGTGCAGGGCATGCAGTATGGATTAGGGTTTTTTTTTTTGGGGGGGGGTCATACCTGGCAATACACAGGGGTTACTCATGGCTCTACACTCAGGAATTACTCCTGGTGGTGCTCAGGGGACCATGTGGGATGCTGGGAATCGAACTCAGATCAGCTGCATGCAAGGCAAAAGCCCTATCTGCTGTGCTATTGCTCCAGCCCCAGATTAGGGTTTGTTGATTGAATGTATGAAGGTACTGTGTGGGCTGTTTCATACTGACAGGGTTAAGTCAAATCTGACCAAAGAGCAGGAGGCAAGGCTGCCAAGAAAGAATACCACTGATGGTTTCTGATACATCAGTGCCCTCTTGTTGGGCTAAGAACAGGTCTTATTTCTAGGGTGGATTTTGAGCTTCCTAGCATGCTTGTTTGGGGAGTGTCTTATAGGACTGGAGCTTCTAGCTTCTGTTTTCCCTTTTATAAAATTAATGATCTTTGCAGCGCCAAGGATTGAATACAGGGCCTTACACATGCAAAACAAGGGTTCTACTAGAGAGTCACACTGCCTTGTCTCCCAGAGCTGGGGCTTCTGATCAGAAAAAGATTGCCCCCACCTGCCAAGCCCAAGAGCGAGGAAGGCCCAGTCTGAGGCTGGTGTGAGGCCTGGTGTTGATTTCACTGAGAAGTGCTGAGCCTTCAGAGAGGTGGCTGACCACTGGGGGTGCAATGGAACAGGACGCCTGAGAGCCAGCCCAGGGACCACTTCTGAGCAACATGTGACTTTGCATGTAGCCAACCTGGAATCGATCCCCAGCATCCCATGTGGTACCCCAAGCACTGCCAGGAGTGATCCTAAGTGTAGAGCCAGGAGTAACCCCCGGGCATCGCCTGGTGTGGTCCCCAGACAAATATAAAAAAATCCTGTGGCCTCTGCAAGCCATGTCATTGCTCAGTGTCTCCTTCCTGATTATGAAAACGAAAGGAGTGAATGCTTGAAAGGCCTTTGCACAGCACAGACTCTAATAGGTCAATGAATTGTGCCCTTCGCAACCTCCTTTCAAATGCCCACAGGCTTCCCAGGCTAGGAACAGTCCTGCACAGGAAGTCCTCATCCCAGTGCAGACCACTCTAGTGGCCAGGCTACTCCTGACGCTCCTTATGGCGTTCTAGTGTCCATGCCATGATGTCCGCAAGCCTGCTCCTTGGCACTGGAGGCTGACAGTCATCATCATCTTTAGCATATGCTGCCTCCTGAAGCCTCAGCCCCAGCCAACGCCTGATTTCTGTCTCGGGTGGGTTTTGGGTCCTCTCTGTGTCCCCAGCATGGCACTGGGCCCTTAGTGGACCCAGTGGATAGGTGTTGGTTGATGGGATGAGTGGGTGGGGAGTGTCTAGGTTTCCAGAAAGACCTCACTACTGGGGGTGCAATGGAATAGGACACCTGAGAGTCAGCCCAGGGACCACTTCTGAGCAACCTGTGGCTTTTCATGTGGCCAACCTGGAATCGATCCCCAGCATCCCATATGGTACCCCAAGCACTTCCAGGAGTGATCCTAAGTGTAGAGCCAGGAGTAACCTTCGAGCATCGCCTGGTGTGGTCCCCAAACAAATATAAAAATGTGCTGATAGACACAGCAGAGGTAGACTCAGGCTTATGAAAACAGAAGAGGAAGGGAGTTGGAAGGCTGATGGTTGGTTTCTCACTCCTGTTCACAGGGCCAGGAGCGTTGGGGCTGCCTCATCTATGTTCCAGGGATCTGGGGCATATTGTACCCTGGCCATGTGCTCTGAGTGTTCACTGCTTGACCTTTCTCACGAAACAGATGGGCCTTGAAAGAAAGGCCTCCAGCACTACAGAAGGCTGTTTTCTGGAAGTCAGCCAGGGCTGGAACATTAATGTCCTCAATTTCCTTCAGAAATAGGAATGAGGAGGGTCTGTATCTGATTTCTCTCATTCCTCACGAAATAATTAGCATTTTTTTTATAGATCAAATTGTATTGATTTAAGATTGGTTTGCAATACTTTGTGGATTTCAGGAGTCCAGCTTTAGAGCCCTATCTGTGTGTCTGTCTTGCTATGCCCCCCACCGATGTTCTAATTCTCAATGTTCAATTGATCTCCCGTGTTCATCCCTTCCACCTGCAACTCTTTTCTCTCATGACCTCCACATTTTTCTCGACATCTGAGCATGATTGATTATGGGGGGGTTGACTTCATTTATAGTCTACATATAAGTAAAACCACCTGATGCTTTCACAGTCTGACTTATTTCTTTGAGCACAATCACTTCATGTTCTATCCCTGTTGTTGAATAAAGCATGATTTAACCTTTCAACTATTCAAGCACCATTCCACAGAGGACATATATCACAGTGTCCTTGTCTAGTCATTTGGTGAAGGGCATTCCATGTCTTGGCTGGTTGTGAATAATACAGCTATGAACATAGAGGTGCAAACATCTTTTTAAAAAAGCTATTATTTTCCTATTCTTCAGTTAATACCTAGGAGAGGTATTTGCTGAATCATATGGTATGCTCAGGGGTTACTCCTGACTCTGTATTGAGGAATTACCCCTGGCAGAGCTTGGAGAGGACCATATGGGATGCTGGGGATTGAATCCAGGTCAGCTGTGTGCAAGTACTGCCTACTCGCTGTACTATCTCTCCGGCTTTAGGATCATATGGCATTTCTCTGTTTAGTTTTTTCAAACAATCTCCATACTGTTTTTCATAGAGCTCCATCTATCTACATTTCCACCAGTAATGTCCGGGACTTCTATCCCTCCACACCCAGTTCATTCTCTTAGGTGTGAGGTGGTACCTCTGGTGGCTTTGACTGGCATTTCCCTAATAATAAGAGATGGTAAATATTTGTTAGTGTGCCTTATCCCCTTCTTTGGAAAAATTTGCCTGTTGAGATCTTCTGCCTATTTTTTTTTTTTTTGCTTTTTGGGTCACACCTGGCAATGCACAGGGGTTACTCCTGGCTCTGTACTCAGGAGTTACTCCTGGTGGTTCTCAGGGGACCATATGGGATGCTGGGAATCGAACTCGGGTTGGCCTCATGCAAGGCAAAAACCCTATCCACTGTGCTATCTTTCCAGCCCCTCAGCTTTATTTTTTAAAATGATGAGTTCTTGTCACTTAAAACAGTGTGGATAGAGTTGGAAGGTGTTTGATAAGTGAAAAAATTAGAAATAGACATACCAAACTGATAATCTATATGTTAGACAAAGAAACAAAGCAAGGGAACAGACCAAATGACTTTAACAGTAAACCTTATGTTGGAACTGTTGCCAAAGTGGGGTGCAAAGGGGATACCAAGCCTGGAGTCCTGTAGAGGTTGATGGAGGGTTTTTGGCAAATTGGTTTTGAGGATAGTGTAACAAGAGCTATGAAAAAGCATTCCTGAAAAATAAAGTAAATCAATATTTCCTAATAAATCATTTCTTTTCTTTGGAAAAAGAAGGAACTGATAAACCCAATTAACTCATTTAATGAGTATTAACCAAAATAAATCCTCCTGGTAGATATTTATGCAGCTATTCTTCAGTAAGACAAAGAATACCCTTTCTCACTGTAACTTTGTCCTTTATGCTGAGGAGCAGTTTTCCAGCTTTTACACATTTTTTTTTGCTTCTTAAAAGTATTTATTGCTTCACAAATCTAAAATGTTATTTGTGTTGGTCTAGAGCAGTATTCCACAGAGTGGGTGATACTATCCCTCAGGGTGTCTGTAACTCTCAAGTGGTATAGTATATGATGTGCAGTTGATGGTGCTTTCTGCTTGTTTGATTAAAGAAGTTAAATTGTCATTGGGGGATGAGGTCAACTAAATGATTTTTTTTATTAGTGAATCGGGTTGGAGTGATAGCACAGTAGGTAGGGCGTTTGCCTTTCATACAGCTGATCCAGGTTTGATTACTCTGCCTCTCTCGGAGAGTCCAGTAAGCTACCGAGAGTATCCCACCAGCATGGCAAAGCCTGGCAAGCTGCCCATGATGTATTTCATATGCCAAAAACAGTAACAACAAGTCTCACAATGGAGACATCACTGGGCCCGCTCAAGCAAATTGATGAACAACAGGAAGACAGTGTTACAGTGCTATTAGTGAATCACTGTGAGGTACTATTACATGCTTACAGACTTTCATGTTTGCATTTCAGTACTACAATGATCGGGTACCCATCCCTCCACCAGTGCCCATTCTCCACCACCAATGAACCCAGTAAAGATTTAAAGATAAAGATATCTCCCCTGGAGAGAAAGGCAAATACTTTCCATTATAATAATGTGGGCTGGAGCTGGAGCGATAGCACAGCCGGTAGGGCATTTGCCTTGCAATCGGCCAACATGGCCAACCCGAGTTCGATTCCTCCGCCCCTCTTGAAGAGCCCGGCAAGCTACTGAGAGTATCTCGCCCACCCAGAAAAGCCTGGCAAGCTACTCATGACGTATTTGATATGCCAAACACAGTAACAAGTCTCAAAATGGAGACATTACTGGGCCCGCTCGAGCAAATCGATGAACAACAGGAG
>JAOXYA010000001.1:69069083-69083429 GCA_028565675.1 Sorex palustris
GCATCACCACATGTGACCCCAAGATTTAAAAATATAATCCTCAGCTTCATTTTTTTTAAGGACCTTTTACTTTTACTTTGAATTGGTGAGACTTGATTTAGAAATAATCACTTAATTTCTCAAGCAGAAAGACCAGGCGAGTTTTTCTTTTTTAACTGTAATGAGCAGGGTGGGGGAAGTTGGCAGAGGCTGGGCCAAACATACTTGAGTGGGGAAATTTGCTGGTTGTTATCCGGGAGAGCAGCGAGAAATGTTTGAAGCAGATCAAATGAGCAGACTTTCGTGTCGGTAAAGATTTCTTCTGCTGGAGCTGGAGTGATAGCACAGCAGGTAGGCCATTTGCCTTGCATGCGGCCGGCCCGGGTTCAATTCCCAGCATCCCATATGGTCCCCTGAGCACTGCCAGGAGTGATTCCTGAGTGCAAAGCCAGGAGAGTAACCCCTGAGCATCTCCAGGTATGACCTGAAAAGCAAAAAAAAAAAAAAAAATTCTTCTGCTGCCCTGTGAAGAGCCTGGAGAGGACTGAAGTGGACCCTCCACCAGGCAGGAGACCATGGAGGGGGACAGCGCGTTTCCAGAGCGAGAGGATGCTGTGCAGTGCACGTGCCTTCCCGGCTGGGCACTCCGCTGGACCACATTTCCCAGCTGCCCCTACGGTCAGGACAGACCATGTGACTTTGTCCTACCCAAAGGACTCTAGGAGGAAGTGACAAAGCCGCTTTCCAGCCCCCCACGCGGTGTCCCCTCCTGCCCACGCCAGGTGATCAGTTCAGGTGCCAAGTGGAACGAGCCCGGCGTCGCCCCGCGGGATACTCTGGGGTGCCAGAGACCCACTGGGTTACTGCAGCCACCCGAGCCTGGGAGGGAGGACTCGGGTGTGCTGGGCTCAGGGGTCAGTTTGGTCAGTTGGTTGGTTTAGGGCTGTGCTCAGGGCTCACTTCGGGCTCTGTGCTCAGGGATTGGCCCTGTCTCTATGCACAGGGATGATTCCTGACTCTGTGCTCAGAGACGACTCCTGGCAGTGCTCAGGGGACCATCTGCGAGGCCCGGGAACAAACCAGGGTCCGCTGTGTGCCAGGCCAGAGCCCCAGCCGTGATGTCATCGCTCCACCCAACCTGGGCACTTAGTGGCTAAATCACAGGGCTTGGGGTCAAGTGTATGAGAGGGCCAAGGGGTCACAGACCAGAGAGAGTCCCCAAGGGCCCGGAGGACGCTGTAGGCCAGCTATGGGGACTGGCCCTGAGATGGCAGAGACCACAGGGGGTGTCCAGAGCCCCTGCTCTGGGCAAGAGCGGGACGGTCCACAGAGGAGCTCAGTCAGGATGGCGCCGTCGGACCCTGGGCGGGAGAGACTCTGGGCAGGTCTGCAGTGGTGGCCACGCAGCCCACGCCGGGGCAGGAGAGACGCTCTGGCTTCCTCCACAGGCGGCACCAGGCGAACCGTGGCCAGTTTCCAGCAGGTGTGGCTCAGCGGGTGTGGGATGTGGTTTGTTCCTTCCCCTTCACATGCCTCCAAGTAACTAGTCAAGGATCAAGTTGAAACGATGCTTTATGGAGCCTCCCTGTTCTCTCAGCCAGGACACAACAGGAGGGTTTTATGGTCTCATGGGACAGACAGGGGAACTGAGGCTGGGAGCGGCCACCCGGCCAGACTTTGTCATTGAACCCTTGAGTCAGCATCCCAGGAGTGCCCCCCTATCCTGCCGTGAACTTGGAGCGGGACTCTGGGCCCCACAGCCGGCATGGGGGCCAGCCACTGGGTCTGGGTGCAGAGGTCACTTCTGCTCCCCCTCCCCCGCTTGTGGAGGGCCTGCTTCCTGCCGCCCCCTCACAGACACCCCCATCCTGACTGCCCCTCCCTGTGTCACCAGGAACCTGGGAGGCAGGACACCACAGTCCATCTCCTGGCCCCCACAGGACGGGCACTGTGCCAGGTGCTGAAGACTGACCCTTATTGACGTGATCCCAAAGTCATGTGACCCCAATCATGGGTTCTTGGGTCGTTGGGTCCAAGAACCGCTGTCCTGGGCAAGGAGCTGTCGGCCAGGTCCTGGCTGGTGTGGAGACCCATTTGGATCCAATTAGCCTCAAAACCGGACTCTAGACCCCACAGCCTCCAAGAGAGGGGGTCTGGCCAAACCTCGAATTGGACACCTGGAGGGGCTCTATTCCCGCCGAGCGCTCTCCACTCTGCTTGTTGAAGGCGAGAGGTGGGCGCCACCCATCTGGCACCCAGGTGCTCGCCTAGCGGGGTCCTGGGTCTGCTCAGCGCTGACTCAGCCAGTGATTTTTTTTGTTGTTGTTCCTAGCTTCCGTCCGTGCTGCACACAGCCAGGAGACACGGTTTGGAGCAGTGACAAGATGGATACTTGCCACAGGTTCTGGAAAAGTTGTTTTCTTCAGAAAAGAAACCAACCAACCCAAGCCCCCACCACCCTCCGTAGCTGTGCCCTTCTGCTTTTCCTCTTCATCCTTCTTTGGATTTGAGTGTGATGGCTGGAGTAAGGCAGCCTTCTTAGAGCCAAGAGGACAAGGGCGGAGGCGGGAATTCACAAAATTCCTACTCTGACCTCCCTGACTTGGCGGACCCGAAAGCCTGTGGTTAGCTGCCTCTTGCTCTCTTATCATCCCAGAAAAAAACAGAACTCTTCACTAAACCCCCGACGGCCAGGGCTCCCTCGCCTGTGGATGCTCCCCTGTGGTCATCGCCGTTGCCTTGATGAAGAAGAAGCAGGAGCCGGCTTGGCGCTGGCCCTGCGGTTTCACATTTTACAGCAATGGAACTCAACCCCGTGAGTCCCAAGTTCAAAAAACATTCCTGGGCTGGGACTCATGGGCCCCGTTTAGATCGCGCTGTCGGGGTCAGCCATCAGTGGCTGGGGAAGGGCAGGCTGGCCGGGGTCCAGCGGGTGCCAACCCCCAGCTGTTCAGCCCGGGGCCAGCCGACGGGGTGGGGTGGGGGTAGGGACGGGAGCCAGAACACGGCAGTGAGAGGCGGGCAGGGTGACCTTCTGTGTCCACGCCCCACTCCATCCCCTGCTCCCTGAGTATCCATTACCCTTTTCCGACACATCAGAGCTGGGGTGGGGGACTCGGGGGGGCTGCAGAACTCCCTCTCGGTGGTCAACTGGCCCATTTCTCTAGACCCTAAGGGCTCTCACCCCCTTACTGCGGGGGACCCACTTTACAACTTGGCTTCACCCCCAAGGTGCTGCCCTGCTGGACAGTGGCTGTTCGCCTCAGTTTCCTCATCTGTGGTCCCAAGGGTTCGAGATGTCTCCCGGCTGGCTGGAAGTCCAGGGGGTTCTGGAGTCAGTGGGGCGGGTCCTGCTCCCCAACCTTCTGCTCCCCAGACTGTGTGACCCACCTTGGGGCCTATAATCCGAGGGGATCATCCGGGTGGCCTCCTCGGCCCGAGGCAGTGGGTAAGAAGATTCGGGAGATAGCTCAGGGTCACCCAGGAGGTGCCCAGTGAGTCCTAAAAATAAAAGGGCCGCAGCCTGAGGGAATGCTGGCTGAGGCTCAGAAGTTTCCCGGACCTGCAGCTCTGGGGAGGTGGGTGCTTGGGTGCAGCCCACCCAGCCCAGCCCCCGCCTGGAGCCGCAGGGGCTGGGGACACAGAGGGTCTCCTGCGCCCCGTGGGGCTGGTGTGGCGCGTGGCCTGGGGGTGCAGATGTGGGGCAGTGTTGCCTGCCAGGTCGGGGGAGGGCAGGGAAGGCTGACCGCGTCCATCTGAGGGCCCTGTGCACGTCAGAGAGTGACCTGGGACTGCGTGGACAGCTGCTGGCCCCACAAGGGAAGCTGACCTTCTCTTTGTTCCCAGGGCGGGGAGCGGGGAGGGGCAGCACCCAGGCCGGGCAGCGCCCAGGCCGGCAACCTGAGCTGCACGCGGGCACGCTCCTCCCGCAGAGAGGAAAGCTCTTGGAACCTCACGGCCAGGCAGGGCCGGGCAGGGGCTGGGGTTGGGGTGCAGCGGGACCCGCCTGGCAGGCCGGGGACTCAGGCCCAGTCAGCAGTAATGGGACTTTTCGCAGGTCCCTGTGTCACGACACACGCGTGTCCACACCGTGGCCGTTCCCCTGGGCGCGCCAAGCCGGGACCTGTTGTAGTGCTCAGAAAAGGAAACCGAGGCCCTGGCAGGCGAACAGGCTTGCCTGGGGTCGCAGGAAGGGGGCGCAGCAGTTCCACACCAAAGCGTGTGCTGTGTGGCACACGGCCCTCCCAGGAAGGAGCGGGCTTCCTCCTGCTGCTGCGTGGAAAACGCCCCCCAGACCTGATGTCCCCATGGCCTGACTCTCTCCCTACCAGCATCCCCTCTCCTTCCTCTCCCCAGCCCAACTCTTCTCCCGCTATCTTTGCATGTCCCTTTAGATGCCCCTTCTTCCAGGAAGTCCCCGTGATTTCTCCAGGTTGGAGTTCTTTCCTCTCAGCCCCCACTGCTCCCACCTTTGTCAGCAAGAACTAAACTCCGGGGACCAGCCTGGTTCTACCAAGCCCCCGGCCCTACCTGCAGGGCTGGCTGGGTGCCCCACTCAGGTCCGTCGGACTCGGGTGGAGCACGTGGAATAAAGAGCTCTAACCCAGACCCCCTCCCCCATCACAGCCCCCATTGAAGGCAGGGCCCTCTCCTCTGGGTGCTGGGGTGTGGAGTGGGGCGTGGAGCGGGGCAGAGGTCCAGGGGTGCCCCCCTGAGCCGCGTCCCCAGGCCTGGCCTGTGGCATTTTTTCCTGCCGACTCACCCTGTGATTCAGTCTCAGCCCCTGGGCTCGGCGCTAAGTTTAGTGACTGCAGACCGTCCCCGTGAAATTCCAGGCCGCGCCGGGCTGGCGGGTGCGTTCCTGGGGCCGCCTCCTCGGCCCCGCTGCGGGCACACAGGGGCCCTCGTCCTCGGAGCCCGGCTGGCAGGACTGGGTCCCCAGGGAAAGGCACAGCCACCAACCCCAGGAGTAATAGGACAAAGGTGCCCTTGAGTGGGGGAGCCGCTGGCGGGCGGCAGCCCAGGAGCCGTGGGGGAAGATCTGTGCACACTCCGCGGGCCTGCTGCACTCCACACCCCACGCGGGGGACCAGAGGTGGCAGTGGCTTCCCGGACCCCAGTGCAAAGCACCCTGGCGCAGACACCCCTCGCCACCCTGCAGCCTGAGCCAAGCACCCCCAAACAGCAGAGGGGCTGTGCGCTACCTGGAGATCCTTCCTTGCTCTGATGAGGCTCTGATGAGGCAGTTTCCAGGGTCCCCTTTAGATGCCCCTTCTTCCTGGAAGCCCCTCAGGATTTCCCCAGGTTGGAGTTCTTCCTCTCAGTCCCCACAGCTCCTACCTTTGTCAGAGAGAACTAAGCTCCAGGGACCAGCCTGGTTTTACTAAGTCCTCCGCCTTACCTGCAGGGCTGGCTGGAGCAGACTCACCTCTGGGGCTTTTCTGGTCACTCTCAGCAAAATGTGATTTGAACACGGGTTGGTGGGATGGCACAAGGGGTCAGGTGCTTGCCTGGCATTGGCCGACCCTGGTGCAATGGCCAGCATGGCCAGAAGTTGCTTCTGAGCATGGAACCACGAGTCAGCCCCCACGCACCAATGGGTGTGGTCCAGACCCGTCCCCCTCAGCCCCCAAAGTGATTCAAACACATCACGGTCCATTAGGGCCGTGGACAAAGGGCCCATTCACAGGATGTCCACTGCCCCAGGCAGTGTTATAAGGGCTCAGTACCGGTTGCTGTTAGAATCTCTTCCCGGTCCTAGTTTGGACGTTACACCCGATCTCAGGCAGGCATGGGAAGTCAAGAAAGCATGACCCACTAGGGAGAAAGCACATCTCTCATGCCGGGGGCCCAGGTCAGACACTACCCCAGAGGCACTGGGCACTGGGGGCAAATGCTGACTTGAGTTGGGCTGAAGTTGTGGCTCGTTAAGGCATTCAGTGCAGAAGTCATGAAATTAACATGCAAGTGGTACTACATGCAAAGTATCATGCTAAGAGAAATGAGTCAGGAAGAGATGGACAGACATAGAAAGATTGCGTTCATCTGGGGAACATAAAGAAACAAAGTAGGAGACTGACACCCAAGAATAGCCACGATAAGTACCAGGAGGTTCACTCCATGGCTTGGAGGCCACCTGCACATGCTAGGGGAAAAGTCAGCTCAGATAGAGAAGGGAGCACCACGTAAAGGGTGTTGGGAGAATCCTCCCAGGATGGGAGATGCATGCTGAAAGTAGACTATAGACCGAATATGATTGCCACTCAATGCCTCTTTTGAAAACCACAGCACCCAAAAGGAGAGACAGAGAACAAAAGGAAATGCCCTGCCACAGTGGCAGGGTGGGATGGGGGATTGAGGGTGGGAAGGATACTGGGATCTTTGGTGGTGGAGAATGGGCACTGGTGGTGGGATGGGTACTCGATCATTGTATAATTGAAACCCAAGCACAAGAATTTGTAAGCCTACAACTGTACCTCATGGTGTTTCACTAATAAAATTTTTAGAAAAGTTATGTGACCTATAATCTTATTATTCAAACTTTGTTTAAATTCATATCTCATATATAAATAATTTCTCTTACTCTCTGAATTTATAACAGAAAGTGGTGGATCAGTTATCATCTCAAATTGGATGGTGTGTCATATACTTTCACATAAATTTATAACATTTTATAAGTTTCTAATTTAAAAGATAAATGCAACATTATTAATTTGTGAGTGTAATTTTATTCTTTAAGTTTATCTTCTATGGTGTTCGAATTAATTCTTAATCTTAACATTTTAGTGAAATAATTTAATAGGCATATACTTTTTTAATACTCAGCAAACAATGTCATTGAGTACATTTTTTAAAGAAAAAAAGGAACACTTTTTCCAGAATATTTTTCTTTAACTTTCATAATATAACTATCCACTGATACTCCTAGGTAGCAATTATTGCTATTCTTTGAATACAACATGATTATAATTAAATTTCTTAATTTTATAGAATAATCTGATAAGTCATTGCTCTATTTCAAGAGGAAGCCTGAATTATCATTTGAGTAGTTCAATACTGTGCCTTTTTCATCATCTTGTTTGTCAATATAATTTGGGGAATGAGGGATTACAATTATTAACTTTGAATTTCAGAATATTTTCTATACCAGTGTTTTTATAATCAAACTTTAAAATAAAACTAATAAAATATGCATGTCACAGCTCAAAAAAAGAGTTATGTGACCTCACTTGGGGTCATATAACTGAATGGGAGGGGTGTGTATTCAAAAAGACTCAACAATGAGTTTTCTGAACATGCAACAACCAAAAGTTAATTTAAAATCAACCATGTAATGAATCTGAGGTGTTTCTGGCAGTGTTCATTCATGTTGCATTTCTCAGGTGAATAGGAGTCACCATTGGAGTAAATATTTAAGAACTCTGAAGTGGGAGGGATTAAGGATACTTACTTTGTATCTGGCCAACCCCAGTTTGATCCCTGACACCACATATGATCCCCTGAGCACTTCAGGAGTGATTTATGAGCAGAGAACCAAGAGTAAGTCCTGTGCACCATGAAGTGTGACCCCCCAACCAAAACCACAGCAGTAATAATAAAAAACTCTGAACTAGAGCAGTGATTTTCAACTTGACTAGTATTGGTTGGCAGGTGGAAAAGGGTAGAAACCACTGACCTACCTGGTCTATAGTTGGTTAACTGGAAGGAGCCCATTGTTTCATGTCTCTCCTGGAGGCAGGAAGGCCCCAACACAGCTTCTCTGACAGGGCAGCTACTCAGCTCTCTGGGCCAGGACAAATGTGGCTCTGAGGTGCAGAGAGAGCATCTCTGAGATACAAGACTGTCAGTGTGTATGTGCTCCTGATACCGAGTCCCCTCCCTCCCTGCTGCACCAAGAGGATGCTTCTTGGAGTAGGTCAATGGACCCCACCCCTAAGAGAACCCTTCTCTCCCTCCTTCCTTTGGAGGTGACCTTGTAGGGCCTGGTATCTACAGGGCATGGGAGGTAGTGGGTCTGACCAGTGCCCCCAGGGAGGCCCACTGTAGAGCACTAATAGCCCAAAGCAAGCACAGCTGATCAAGACTCTTGAACCAATCTCAGTTGGGTTAGAGGGGGTGCTCATGGGCTCTCTTGGGGACATCTAATTCTGGCCTTAGGGAGCAGAGAGGGGTAGGACCATGCAGAGGCTTCCCTCTCCTTCTGTCTGCACCCATCCAGTCCCCAGGCCCATTTCCACTCCTGCTGTGACACACATACATAGTCAGTTTGGAGGAGACCCTTGGGGGAGCATTGATTCTGCTGGTTTCCACACCCATCTCAGGTACTCAGGTGATAAAGTGGGGTTCAGCACACCTTGCAACATCGTCATGAATGAGGGGCAGGGGCAAGGAAGGCAGCTTATGAGAGGGTGCTCAGGGTCAACATAGTGATCCAGGCTGGGCCAGCTTTGTTAGCTTTGCAGGTTGGACAGAAGGAGGAAGGCCAGTGTACTGGGTGCCCTTCTTACTTCCCCAGCCCACAGGTCAGGTGTCCTGCCAGGACAAGTAGCCACCAGGTGCAGGGGGACGGTGATGCCAGCTTTGAGGTGCTGACTCAGTGCCCTGCCTACCACAGTCACACCAGCACTCCAGCAGGGTCCCGTGTCTCGTGCCTCCAGGCCAGGCCAGCACAGCTTGGTGACTAGGAAACTGGGCTGACTCAGCAGCCTGGGGCCCAGCTACCCTGAACTCTGACGAGGCAGCCTGTCACCACCCAGGCCCAGCCAAGTGCCTGAAGATGAGTTCTCCCCTGTAGACTGGAGGCTTCTCTCCTTCCACTGCCTCCTCGCCCCTGAGCATGCCCATGTCCTCGATGGCTGAAGTCTTCCTGTCCTGTCCAGGGGAACAAAGGGATCTGTCCGAGCCTGTTGTTCCAGGGGCTTACACAATGTTTGAGGGTAGAAACCCCCCACTTCCTGTGGCTCTCACACAGTCTTCCTTCCTTCCTTCCTTCCTTCCTTCCTTCCTTCCTTCCTTCCTTCCTTCCTTCCTTCCCTTACTGTTTCTGCCATGTGCTGGGTGATGGGAATGAAGGCTACTATTTCCAGGAATCTGAGACTGTGGGGGTGGAGTGGGGGAACAGAGGGGATATCGTTAGGGGTCTGGCATCTGCTCCCAGGTACCACAGAGGGTGTCTCCTGGACACCACTTTGGGCACAGTATGTGCCTTTGGATAAGGCACAGGGCCTTTGAAAGCAATTCTAGCCTGGCTTTCGAGAATTTTCCCAAGTCAAGCTGAACTCAGAAATTTGGCAAGGGCCTTCCCCTCCGGGTTTGGAGGCCATCAAGGATGAGATGCAAGTTAAGAGGGTGAGGGGCGCTGAGTCATGAGGGGCAATTAACTGAGTAAGAGAGGGAAGAAGACGCTCCCACGGAGGCGGCTCAGGCACTGGATGAGACTGAAATGGGTGGAAGTGTTGGGACCCCTTTGTCCTCCGCTGTAATAGCCCCCAAACTCCCTCCCTTCACCCATCCCAAGTCCATTGGACCTGAAGCCAGACTACCTGTCCCTTCCGGGTCCCTCTCCTGCCTCTTCTGGTCCCACAGATTGTGGCCATGAGGGATGAAGAGCTCACTGCCAGGGCCAGGGAAGTCCCTGTGCATCTGTCACTGCTCCGTCCTGTCCCATCTGGCCCTGTGGAAACAGGTGTGCAATTCCCCAGTGCCAGGAGACGCACCCCCAGCCTGCCCCACCCTCTCCTTAGCTGGCAGGGCGGGAGCACTGTCTCCCTGTGGCGGGGGAGACGGGTGGCCCAGGTAGTTGCCAGGAGAAGGGAGAAGGTGTCACAGACAAACGTGGCCCAGAGCTGCCAGGTGAGTGCTGCTGCTGTTCTCCCGGCCCATTCTGAGTCTCACTTCATTTTCGTCCTCTCTGTGGTTCTCGTTCATGCCTCACAGGGATGCTTCTAGGATGTTTGACCTTGCACTCTGCATTCATGAGGCAACAGGTGCAGAGATAAACCATCCAAGGCCACAGAGTCAGAGAAAGAGGGGCTGTCTGGCCCTGGGTTTGGGGTGAGAATCCTGCTGGGTAGTACAGGACGGGAATGGCCGCTGTCACTGAAGGCTTGATCCTTGGCTTTGAAGGACAGATAACAAGTCTCGGGGCTGGCCATCTGCAGATCAGTCAGGCCAACCCTTGTCTGTGACCTTGCCTCCCCCGGGGTCAGAGCAGAGCATGGGGATGTTCATTGCCAAGCCCTCCCACCTCACACCTCCTTGGGAAGCAGGTATCATGATTCCCATTTCCCTGTTGGGGAAATTGGGGCCATACCAGAAAACATGGAATTCAAGAGAGGAAATAGTTGTGGGGCCCAGACCCTCACCTGTCTCACCTGTCCCCTGCACCCTCTCTCTTCCCTGGGGGAGAGGCTGCCGAGTGGGTGTGGGGGTGACTCAGGCAGGGCACGTGGGCGGGCGGGCGCTGCAGTCACGGCGGTGGGTGTGGCCTGCTTGGCGCCGCCGAGGGCAGGTGGCCCAGCCAGTTCTGCCTCTGATGCCTCATTCCAGCCAGCCCTCTGCCTGCGATGGGAGCCTCCTGCCGCCTCAGCCACAGTCCCGCTGGGGGGCCTTGGGCCTGGGACATGTGGTGATTTCAGCGCGAGGGCAGGCACAGCCACCCGGACCTCACCAGGTAAGTCTTGGAGGTGCCTGGAAACCGGGCTGGTCTGAGAGCAGGAGAGCAGAGGCCGTGTCTGAGGGTCCCTGGAGCCCTGCCTGCCCTCTCCTCTGGGCCTCGGGGCGAGCGGGGCCTCTAGAGGGGTAGCAGAGCTGGAGAGTGCGAGGGGCCGGAGACTCCCTGATGTTTGAGGCTGTGGAAGTGGGAAGGGCACACGGCCTAGGGCAGAGATGAGGCTCCTGCAGCCCCAGGACCTGGCTGGGGCACTGTGATGGGGCACAAGATGGGGTGAGTCTGCCCTTGTGTTTCAGAGAGATGGTCCTGACGTTTCCCAGGTGCTAAGTCAGCAGGCCAAGGAGGGCCTGGGGTCCCTGGGCTTGTCCTGACTCCCAGGAGGGGCCTTCCTGTCAGGGCCCCGGTTTGAGAGGCCCAGCAGCCCACCTGCCAGGAGAGGAAGCTCAGCGCAGGGAGAGGGAAGGCCAGGCAGTGAGAGAGTGTGAGCGAGCAGGCCGGCTGCCATGACTCAGGCGCTAATTACAGCTGCCGCAGCCCCAGCCTAGAGGTGGCCTGACCCTCTGCTGCCCCCGCTGCTGCCCAGAGCGCGCCCCATGCGGCAGGCTCACGGCAGGAGGATGGAGCACAGCCAGCCCAGGCCCACCTCAGTCTATTTCTCAGGTGGGAAAGGAGATGTGTCTCTTGCCCCCGTTTCCACACCGGCTCCCAACCCCCCAGCCTCCACGCCAGCATCTGGGCTCACACCCCCTCCTCTTGTGGGGCCTCAGCGCTCGGAGCTCCCTGCTCTCAAGGCCAGAATCCCTCCCTGAGTGCTGACCCCTTCCAAGAGCTGCTCGCTTTCCACAGGGAGGGACCTGTTGTCTCCTAGCCTCATGCCACGGTCAGGTCACTTCCTCCAGAAGCTCCCCACCCTCACCAGGCTCCTCTTGCAGAAACCCATCCTCTCCGTGACTCTGGGGGCTGTTAAGCTGAGAATTCCAACCACCCTCCAGCTGTAGTCACCTCCTCGTACATACCTCCATACTTTTCTCCCCCACCTTATCCTGTGTGGCCCCCTACCTTCCCTAGTCCCATCCCCACAGTCCCCACTGTGGGGACCTCTTCCTGGCCCCTGCCACTGGCACTTTCTAAGAGGGCCTCTCTGAAGCCCTCTTGGGATCCATCACAGCCCCGGACCTCACATGCTGCCAGCTTCTCACTGCCAGTCCTCCTCAGAGACCCCTAGAGTCTCTGGCTTCTGCCTCTCTGGGGCTCTGCTGTTCCCCATACTCTGGACTGACCCATGTCCAGCCCCTCATTCCTCTCCAAGGCCAGCTCAGGTCCGCCTGTGGGCCGCAGCAGTGAGGCAGGTGTGGAATGAGACCCATCCCTTCAGGGTCGGGAGAGAGGCAGCCATGGAGGGAGCAGGTGGTACTCAGTTCTGGGGGATGAGGGAGCTGCAAGACAACCAGGGTGCTGGGAAACCCAATGACCGGGGGCTGGTGTCAAATGCATGAAAACGAGAACCCCACTCTGAACCCCAAATCTGAGATGGGCATTGAGAAACCAGGGGTCACTCTCAGGAGTTCATCGACAGGTGGGGACAGGAGATGAGGCCAGGCAAGAAGCTCAGTGCATGGCTTGTCCTGGGCCCAGCGGACTTGGCTGCTAGAGGAACCAGAAGCCACTGTGACACTCCCATCTCCTAGGAGGCCCCGTGGCTCCCCGTTAGGAGGAGGAGCTCTCTGTCCCGGGGATGTGAGTGGGGCTGCAACAGGCTCCTCCAAAACTGAGAACTGTGCTGTATTGTGTTCCAGTCATGAACACCATCCCCAAGGAGATGGTGCCCCTCATGGGCAGAAGGGGCGCAGTCCCCAACGTGAACCCCGGGGTCCTGCAGGAGAAGAGGCCAGCGGAGCTCACTCCCACCAAGAAGAGGTAGGCTGGACGCTGATTTGGGCTTTGTGCAGTGAGGCCAGGAGGGGTCCTGGAGTCCACTTTTAGGGAGTCTTTGCCATCTCCTCGAGTGTTCCTGTGGGTGTCCTGGTGTCAAAGCCTCGGATGAGGGCAACAACATTGCACCTGTGGGGTAAGCTGGGGAGTTTGTGATGACGACCCCTCCGGGACCACTGGGGTGCAGACAGTTAGGAGGTCCCCCTGGGGAGGCAGGGAGACCTGCACTCCTGCTTAAGACATGAAGCAATAAGCAGTGGGCAGTTCAGATTCCTGTGAGACTTTCCTGCTCATAACTGCCTTTCACATTTGGGTCATTGGTGCCTCACCCCCTTGGAGTGAAGGGGACCCTGTCAAAGTTAGCTTGGAGTGGTGTTAGCCACACCTATGCTGTGCTGGTTGCATTGATGTGGTTGCTTTCTGGAAGCTTCTTTTCAGTGTCACTCCACAGAGCCCCAGGGCACTGGGCAGGATTGAGATGGTTAGGATCAAGGTTTGTCTAAGAGAATGAGGAAGTGGGAGCAGGAAAAGGACTCCTTCTGAGGTGCTTGAACCCTGAACTGCCTCCATGTGGTCCCTCCAGCCCCAAGGCCCTCAGAGCCCTCCCACTTGAATGCTCCTCTCCCCAGCTTTGTCTCTCTTGGACCCAGCTGGATCCCCTGGCCTAGATGAGCCCAATGGTGAGGCGAACTTCGCGCTGCCATCCCCTTCTTGGCTGGTCTCATAATAGTTGCTGACATAGAAGCAAAACCTCTCCTGAGTAGGGGGGTTGGGGACAGAATGAATGGAATGACCGTGACACAGGTGAGAGGGACAGCCAGGGGCACGTGGAAAGTGAGCGGGAGAGAGGAAAAAGTAGGCAGGTAGGGTACAAGGAGGGCAGGAGGCAAGGAGGGGCAGGGCAGTCTGTTTCTGGGGGCAGTCTTGGGTCCTTCCTGTGGGAGAGGGTGCTTAGAGTCTGGGCCAATGAGGAGTCCCTTGCGGTGGAGGTGCTGAGAAGATGGAGGGATCTTCAGGAGGATGATTCCATTTGCACTTGGCTTAGAGTTTGGCTATAGAGCTTAGACAGGGCTGAGGGCCATCGGGTCAAGGCAGGCTCTTGAGAGAGGGAAGATTTGCTGAGCACTGAGCTGGGAAAGGCCTTTCCTGGTGATCTGCATGATGATGAGCTGGAGGGGTACAGGGGGCTGTTGGGAAGCCCAGGTGACAGGGGGTGAGGTCTGACCTTGTTAGTCGGGAATGAAGAAGAGTGGGTTAGGACGCAGAGGTATTAAGATTGGATTCAACTCTGGGATGTGAGGGAAGAGGACCAACAGACACCCCCTTTTCCTGTATTGATGGCTTGGGAGGGATGATGGGATTTTCTCTGATGAGGATACGTTAGAGGAGAAGGCCCAAGGTAGTGTAGCAAGAACCAAGTTCAGGAATGAAATGCCAGCTTGGAGAGCCAGAGCCTCCATCCCTGAGCACAGCAGAGCTGGGCCACAGGGAGATCTATGAGGGCATGTGGCCAGTCTAGGTAAGAGCAGAGACTCAAAGCCAGCAAATATGACATCTGTCTCTCTGCCCCCTCACCAACACCTCTCATTATTTATTTATTTATTAATTGAATCACAATAAGATGCAGTTATAAAGTTGTCCACTATTGGGTTTCAGTCATACAATTTCCAACACCCATCCCCAGCCTGCCTCTATGGTAGGGATTCCTCTTCCTCCGCCTCCTCCTCCTCCTCCTCCTCCTCCTCCTCCTCCTCTTCTTCCTC
>JAOXYA010000001.1:69178437-69200692 GCA_028565675.1 Sorex palustris
CGGGGCTGAGTCTCTCAGCTGCTGCTGGGGTGTCCTGAGTCCCCCTCCAGACAGCCTGTGACCGCCTCCCCTGGGTATATTTTTGGGGTCAATGTCAAGGAGTGGAAGAGCAACATCAAAGGGAACCTCTATTCTTAATTTTTTGAGGAGTCTCAAAGCTGTTTTCCAAAGAGACTGAACGAAGCAACAGTCCTACTAGCAGTAAACCTTGAGATAGAGTCAATAGAACTGTGATCTCAAGGTACGGGGGGTAGGGTATAGGATAAAGGTGGAGTGATCCAGGCACTCTGTTGGTGGACGTGTTATAGCAGCAATTAGCATATTTATATGTCATATAAGGGCTGGAGCGATTGCCAGCAGGTAGAGCATTTGCCTTGCACAAGGCCGACACGGGTTCGATTCCCAGCATCCCTTATGGTCCCCGAGCACTGCCAGGAGTAATTCCTGAGTGCATGAGCCAGTAGTAAGCCCTGTGCATCACTGTGTATGACCCCCAAAATATAAAAAAAAACTCAGTAAATAATGATAAACGTTATTTTGTTAAACATTATTTTAAAAAGGATAAAACAGCATTGTGGTCATAGAACTTGTCCTACAAAAGATAGTGGGGTGGGTGTGTCCTGATGACTGTATATGCTTTGGGTGTTCTGCATGTTGTTTCCTGCTCTAGAAATTCGTCTGTACTGCCTACTACAATCATATATGAACTGGGAGAGCTGGGTTTGTTTGCAAGGCATAAGCAAATGTTCAACTCCTTTGTGCTCAGTCCTTAGTTTGGAAAATCACCTCAAAAATATTTTCCTTAGGGTGTGATGATGTTATGCATGAAACCGTATCACCAACAGTGTTGTAAACTATGGTGCTTAAAATAAAACTTTTAAAAATAAATTAAAAATAAAAAATTTTCCTTCAGAATTGTTGTTAGAAAGATGGATCAAAGATTGTCTCCCAGCAAGGTTGCAAGAGGCCACTGAGGTGAATTCTGCCACTAATTCAGTTCCTAGAGTATCTGATCCTGCATGGGCTCTTGCACCCTATTCCAGTGATCTGAGAATAGAACTGTAATGGGAATTTAGTGTTTTGATTAATAAGGAAGTAGATTTATTCTTTTAAAACACATATTGATAATAATCATTCTTTATTTTCCTATATATTTCCTTACAGCAACTAATGCAGTCAAAATCAGAAACCAATGGAACAACCATTAATGAGTTCATCCTTCTGGGTTTGGTGGAAACACCAGAGCTATGGCCAGTTATTTTTGTCATCTTCTTCTTTGCCTACCTCCTCACAGTGGGAGGCAACCTAAGCATCCTTACTGCTGTGTTAGTGGAGCCCAAACTTCATACCCCTATGTACTTCTTCCTAGGAAACCTCTCAGTACTGGATGTTGGGTGCATCACTGTCACTATTCCCTCAATGTTGGGTCGTCTCTTGTCTCACAAGCGTGCAGTTTCTTATAGAGCCTGCCTCACACAAATCTTCTTTTTCCATCTTCTGGTTGGTGTGGATTGCTTCCTGTTGACAGCCATGGCCTATGACCGATTCCTCGCCATCTGTCGACCTCTCACATACAGTACTCGCATGAGTCAGGTAGTTCAGAGGATATTGGTGGCTGCATCTTGGGCTTGTTCCTTTGCCAATGCACTGACTCATACTGTAGCCATTTCCACACTCAACTTCTGTGGTCCCAATGTGATTAACCACTTTTACTGTGATCTCCCACAGCTATTCCAACTCTCCTGCTCCAGTACTCAACTTAATGAGCTACTGCTCTTTGCTGTTGGTTTTATTATGGCAGGCACCCCCACAGTACTAATTGTTACCTCCTATGTCCATGTGGCAGCTGCAGTTCTACGAATTCGCTCAGTGGAGGGCAGGAAGAAAGCCTTCTCCACGTGTGGTTCTCATCTCACTGTGGTTGCTATTTTCTACGGTTCCGGCATCTTTAACTACATGCGATTAGGTTCAACCAAGCTTTCAGATAAGGATAAAGCTGTTGGAATCTTTAACACTGTCATTAATCCGATGCTGAATCCCATAATCTACAGCCTCAGGAACCCTGATGTGCAGGGCGCCCTCTGGCGGGTATTTACCGGGAGACGGTCAACGGCTTGAGATGTGTGTCACATTGCCCTGTGCGCTCAAAGAAGAAATCTGAGTCCAGACACCAAAATCAATGCCCCAGAACTTCTTTCTCACTAGCATGAGGCTTTATAAGGGCTAATAGTTACTGTTTCCTAAAAAGGCCAATTATAGGTATTAGAGGATAAATTCTTCTAGATTAGCCCCTTGACAAATGATAACTTTATTCATTCAATGTGTTTCCCTTTTTTTTGTGTAGACGTGAAATCTAAAAATTATTAAGGCTCACAAGTTCATGTTCACTGTTTGGCTAATTATAATCTGGGTTCCCTAAAATTTTGGAAGTTTTTCTGCAAACCCCACCGGCCTACTGTGGGGTGGTGCTGGTGGTGTGTGCATATCATTTTCTAAAGTTCAACGGGGCATATCTATTTATAAACTATACATCTAGTTATCAGGATTATTTTGTTTCATTAGGCTGCCATAAAACAGAACAACAGCTCATTTCTTTCTTATCACACAAAGATGCCAAAATATAGAGGGGGAGATTGTTTGATCATCTATTTTTTTAGTAGTTTTAGACAGTGTGATCCCTGTAACAGATGTGTTTTCAATACACTAATACAAATATTTTAGCTTATGACCAAAATAAAATTTTCTTCATCTATTCTTCCTCTTTTGAAAAGTTAAGCATTAGCATAATTATGTCATAATAATATACAGTCTATAAATGTATCAAAGAAAATATAAGAAAACCAGCCTGTGATATTGATTTTAGTGCTATGTTTGGTAATTCATTGTATCATGTCTTGCTTTATAAATTTTAAATTTTTTTTGGGGGGGAGTAGGGGCTATTTGGGACAGGCCTGTGGTGTTTGGGGCTTACTCCTGACTGTGCTAGGGTATCACTCCTGGTGGTACTCAGTAGACATATATTATGCTGAAATTCAAACTGAGGGTGGCCACAGGCAAGGCAAGCACCTTGACTTTTGTATTATCTTTCTGACCCCTAAATATAAACTTTTGTAGATTTTTAAAAATATTTATTTACTGTTTGTATTCTTTAATATTTAATATCTTTCTTCCTTCCCTTATTTTAGGTACCATGATTTTACAAAGGGTTTGTTTACTTACTTATTTAAATTTTATTTCCATCACCATGGTTTACAATACTGTTAGTGACATGGTTTCGTGCACACAATATTCCAATACCACGCTCTCCACCTGAGTGTCCACTTCTCTCTCTAACTGTCTCAGTGCTTCCCCATTAACTGATTCTCCCCTCAACCTTGGTAAGTTCAGTTCTGTAGACAACTTCTCATGTTATGTTACCTTTGACTGTATGTTATTTGCTGCTTACTATGTTTTTTTTTATATCCCTGTGTGAGAGAAGTGATTCTGTGCCTGACTCTTTTTTCTAACTTTACTCCACATGATACTATGTAGATCCATTCACATAGCTGAAAATTGCGTGACTTCATCTTTTCTTATAGTAAAATAGAATTCCATTGTGCATGCATACCACAGTTTCTTTATCTAGTCCTGGGCTCTGTTCTTGGGCTCTGGGGTTGTTTCCAGATTTTGGCTATTGTGAATAGTGCTGCAAGGAACAATGGAGTACATAAGTCTTTTTGGGTTTTTCTTTTCTTTCTTTCTTTTTTTCCCCAAGTGTCTTTTTAGAATAGAGTATCCTTGGAGTCGATGTCCCAAAGTGGAATTCCTGAGTCATATGGAAACTCAGTTTTTAATTTTTTGAGAAATGCCTACTTTTCAAAAAGATTGAACAAATCAACATTTCCTCTAGTGGAGGATGAGCATTTCTTTTTCCCCACATTCATGCCAATTCTTGTTAGTTTTGTTCTTTTTGATGTGTCTCACTGGTGTGAAGTGATAACTCATTGTTTTTTTTGTTTTGTTTTGTTGGTTTTTTTTTTTGCATTTCCCTGCTGGTAAGTGATGTAGAGCGTTTTCCATATACATGTTAGCCATCTGTGGAGTAATAAAAAGAGCAGAGTAATGGAATAGGGATAGAATACCAGACCAATGGAATAGAATTGAGAACCCAGAGACAGATTCTCACGTATATGGACAGCTAGTTAGTCTTCGACAAAGGAGCTAAGAATATGAAGCTGAACAAGAAAAGATCTTCAACAATTGAATTACAGACCTAACTATCAGATCTAAATTCATAAATTATATCAATAATATTGCAGGAATCTTCATGACATTGAATCTCTAGGTTTTCAATGATTTAATACCACTGGCTAAACAAATGGATGAAAAGATAAATATGTCTACCTCAAATTAAGAAGCTTCTGCATAATTAAAGAAACAAAGATCAGAGAAGAAACTCCCCCCCCCACAGCTGAAGAGAATATTTGCCCACAATTGATCTGACAATGAATTAAGATCCAAGATATATAAAGCATTTGTAAAATAATAAGAAAATATATAAAGCATTTGTAAAATAACAAGAAAATAAAACAATCAAACCCAACAAAATGAAGACAAGAGATGAACAAATAAAAACTTTCTTCAATAAGACATACAGATAATCTGTTTAGTTTTTGCCCCTTTTGTTGGTAGAGCATCTTTTTCTTCATGGTTGGAGTAAACCCTTTATGTCTTGGGTACTATCTCTCTCCCACATATGTTGTAAATTTATCTTCCAGTTTCTTGACTGTCTTTGATTAGGGTGTTTTGACCAAGTTAAGCTTGGTACTTTTATTAAGTTTATCTTCTTTATTTTGTATCAGACTTAGAAAAAATGAGTTTTCCATATATATTTTGTATATTTGTCAGCAATGTTTTTGTAAAATTGATTTCCGCCTGTCTCCTTAAAAATTTTTAATAATATAAGCTGAATACAGTATTTTTGGTGAGGTATTTATTTTATTGAGGTTTTCTACTATATCTCTCCATTTTCTCTTTTTTAAATGCAGCAGATGTTGTTTATTTTTTATTTATTTATTTTGTGCTTTTGGGGTCACACCTGGTGATGCTTAGGGGTTACTCCTGGCTTTGCACTCAGGAATCATTCCTGGCAGTGCTCAGGGGACCATATGGGGTGCTGGGAATCAAACCCAGGTCGGCCTCATGCAAGGCAAATACCCTACCTTCTCTGCTATCGCTCCAGAACTATCTCTCCTTTCTCATCTGGCTCCTAAATCTTATCTGATCATCAGTGAGTCTTCTGGGCTTTCCTTTGTATGTAAGTTCCTTTTTGATCTTGCTGCTTTCAATGTTCTGTCTCTATCTTTGGATTTTTGTGTTTTTGAGTACAATGTGTCTTGGAGTTTTCTTATTTGAATCTACTTTCACTGAACTCTTTAAGATCCCTTGGGTCTCAGTGTCTGTATTAGTATGTATAGTTTTCTGTTCATTTCTATTGAGATCGTTTGGAAACTTCTGTTGTTTTCTAGTGGCTCCCTCTATCTCATCTCCTCTTAAAGCTCCTTGATCAATTCAACTTCTTGAACAGCTCAATTGCTGTTGATCTGCTGTTCAGAGCTTCTATTGAGTTTTTTTTTTTTGCTTGTTTTATATCATCTACCATGCCCTTTGTTTCTTTCTTAAATTGAATCACCATGAATTACAAAGTCACAAAATTACTCTGACTAACTTAATTCAGCATGATGCTCTCCAGATACATCCACATAGTAGCAAATTGCATGGCTTCAACTTTCCTTATGGCTGAGTAGTATTTCATTGTGTGTATGTGCTATTGTTCCTTTGAGTTCACTAAACATTCTCACAATGGTGTCACTAAAATTATTATGCTAGGACTTACTGAGCATGGTTGGAAGGGAAGGGAATCCAGTTACCTCCTTTCCAAAACGTCCTCAGGGTTGTCTGCTGGGAGATGGATCTACCTGGAAGGGTGTGGTGGCAAGCAGCGGTTCAGGAGCTGTGAAGATGGGACAGTTGAAATAGAGGAGGTCAAGTATAGACTTCTGTTTTTATTTTAATCCAAGTTTGATTTCATGTAGTCCCTTTTGTTTATTTTTGTTTTTACTATCTTTGCCACTGGAATCAAATTGTAGAATGCTCTGAGGTCCCTCTCCTAGAGAGTTCTGCCTATGTATTTTCATCAATGTATTTTATGAATTCGGGTGTAATTATGATGTCTTTAATGTCCTTTGAATAAGCTTTTGTATGGTGTGAGGTAGTAGATCCAATTTCACTTTTTTGTATGCAGTTATTATGTTTTCCTAGCTTTGTAACACTGGAATTAATAAAAACTGTCACTGTCACTGTGCTCCCGTTGTTCATCGATTTGCTCGAGCGGGCTCAGTAACATCTCCATTGGAGACTTTGTTGTTACCGTGTTTGGCATATCGAATACGTCACGGGGAGCTTGCCAGGCTCTGCCGTGTGGGCGAGATACTCTTGGAAGGTATCTTTATATTTGAAAGAAGCTATATATAATATATATAGCTTCTTACTGTAGGATTCATCATACAACCTGCATTTTTGTCTCAGCACTATCTTTGAGATCAATTCATAAAGACATTCTATTTCTATCATTTGCAGTAGTAAAATATGCATGGCTTATGCATTGTGTGGGGGTGGGGGACATTAAACCACATCTGCTCAGGCCTAACTCCTAGCTCCATGCTCAAGGACCAGTCTAGATGGTTCTCGGGGCTCACTCCTGGATCTGTGTTCAGGAGTGACCCCTGACTGGTGCTCAGAGGCCCTTATGGGGTTCTGGGGATTTGAACCAGGGTTGGCCATGTACAAGGCAAGTACCCTACGCCTGGTTCGGTCTCTCTGGCCCACACAGTGCTTTCTTCTTCTGTTATTAAGACAGGGATTTGCAATGAGCTATTATTAAGCAACGCTTCAGTAAACACCTTTGACCCTGCTTCAGTGCAAATACATAAGACCATCTCTGTGCCCATGACCCTTGGGACCGGAAACATCAGTGTGACCCAGGAACCAGTTAGCAGTGCAAATCCTCAGGCCCCATCTCAGACCCTGAGAATGCCATTCTCCAAGGTGGTAGAGCGATCTGAGCCATCACCAGCTCTCTAGATGCTGACCTCGGACAGTCGACACTCACTATTTTGGGTTTTTATACCAGGAGACAGGAGACAAACTGCTGTGGTTTTTTGTTTTTTGGGGTTTTTTTTTGGGGGGGGGAGGGGAAGATTCACAAGATGCTGCCAGACTTTTTCCAAAGTTTATCCTGCTTACCCTGCTGTCAGAAGTGAAAATTTCCTTTCAGCCTGGCTAGTCCTCATAATTGTCAAAAAAAAATTTTTTTAAATCGCCTATGGTGGGAACTGAGCTCTGTTCATTTTTTCCCCTTTCATTTTGTTTTTGTTATTGGTGGCGCCTTTTTTTTTTTCCTTTATAGTAGCGGGGAGTTTTTTGTTTGGTTGATTTGTGTATTTGTTTTTAGTTTTTCTGGGTCACCCGGACATACTCAGAAGTTATTTATTCCTGGCTAGGAACTCAGTAATTACTCCTAGCAGTGCTCTGGGGACCATATAGAATGTCAGGGATTAAACCTGGGTCCAGTGCTTGCCAGGCAAGCCGACTAGCTTCTCCCTACAGGCAGACAACCCCCACACCCCATTTTAGCACAGATTAGGTTTGTAAATGAGAAATTCAAATAACAGCAATTTAAAGGAAACAGAAAAAAAAAAAGATGTTTTTCTCATGCAACAGTTCAAGTTTTCAGCTATGCCTGACAGTGTTCAGGGCTTACTCCTGGCTCTGTGCTCAGGGATCACACCTGGCTGTGCTCGGGGGACCGTAAGTGGTGCCAGGGATGGAACTAAGAAGACTGGCTGTGTACCAGGCAAATGCCCTCCCCACTGTACTCTCTCTAGCCTTCTCCAGATAGCTGTTTACTTGGGCAGCCCAGAGTTCAACCTTCCTCAGGAACTCGGGCTCTTCCTCATCTTATTTCTCCACCTTTCTCAACACTAGGTTTCTACCTCATGAGCCCAGATGTGATCCAACCATGATGCTCACATTCCAACCTACAGGAAGGATAGAGGATTCAAAGAGCACCCGCGCTCTTTACTTTAGGCCCCCATTGGTCAGATTTTAGTCACGTGGTCTTGTCTAGCCGCAAGGGTAGCTGGGAAATGTAGTTCTCCGTGACTTTCTAACACAGTTGAGTTGCTCACACTTGTCTCTCTCTCTCCCCTTCCCCCACCTTCCACCCTGTTCTGATGAGCAGCAGGCTCTGGTCTGGGGGGCAACTGCACAGGCTGTGTCATCTGCTCGGAAGAGAACGGCTGCTCCACGTGCCAGCAGAAGCTGTTTCTGTTCATCCGCCGGGAAGGCATCCGCCAGTACGGCAAGTGTGTGCATGACTGTCCCCTGGGCTACTTCGGCATCCGCGGCCAGGAGGTCAACAGGTGCAAAAGTACGTGTCTCCTCGCTAGGCCCATGCTAGCATTGGCTCCTGGGCCGGGCTGGCCCCAGGATCACATCTCAGCCCCCCACAGCCACAGGGATGCCAGTGTGTAGCTAGGCTAGATACAGACACCGGATTGATTCAGGCTGGTACTGATGCCCCAGGCAGCTCGGTGCCCTCCCTGGTGCCAGCCCGGAACCTTCACTTCTTCCCTAGTTTGCTGTGTGACCTCAGTATGTTCCTCTCCCTCTTGTGGCCTAACTCAAAAGGGAAAAGATTCTTCACTCCTGACTTGAATTGTTGTGATGGTCTGTGACAGATCCCTGAGCTTCGATGGAAAGGGGGCAGGGGAGGCCTTTTCTCCTGACTCAGACTTGCTGGAAGGTCCATCTCTTGCCCTTTCTGAACCTCAGATCAAATGAGAAAAGGGATTCTGGACCCTCAAATCCTAATGCCCTGTTGTGACCTTGAACACATTGCCCTCCCCCTGCTGAGCCCCAGTTCCAGTGCTTTCTCATCAAAGGCAGCCCTGTTTGATGTTGGGCAAGGTTGACATTCCAAGGAGACACTGACTTCTGACCCCAGCACTAGGGCTGCTCAGAAACCCACTAGTACAGCCGCCCTCCATGAGCTGGCCCCGACTCTGTCAGAGAATGCAGTGCCCTCCATGGGGTGGCCCTGGCTCTGTCATAGAATGTGATGCTCTCCATGGGGTGGCCCCGGCTCTGTCATAGAATGCAGTGCCCTCCATGGGGGTGGCGCTGGCTCTGTTACAGAATGTGGCACCACCTGTGAGAGCTGCTTCAGCCAGGACTTCTGCATCCAGTGCAAGAGGAGGTTTTACCTGTACAAGGGGAAGTGCCTGCCCACCTGCCCGCCTGGCACCACAGCCCAACAGAGCACACGGGAGTGCCAGGGTGAGTGGAGGCCTCCCCTTCCCTTCTCTCCCTGAAGCAGAGGTCTGGGGAGGTCAGAGGTCCTGGAGACCATCGCATGGAAGCCCAACTGCGTCAGGTATGCACAGGAGTCATTCAATGGCACTAGGTTTGATATAAACACCATCATTCCCATTAATGCCCATCCCGACATCCCTGGTATGACCAAGGAAAGCAGCCAGACTTGGGACAAAAACAGTGACTGTGGAATAAGATGAAGTCGGTTCAAAGCCTAGCTCTAACATGTATGCATTTGTGAGCTTGAATAAGTCATCTACCTATCTTTCAGTTTCTCCAAATGTTTTTAAAAATGACCATTGAACCAACTTCCTTGAGGATAGAAACATAGGACTTGCTTCCTTGAGGAAGCAAGTGGGGTGGATGGGGTGAATGAGAGTGAAATGAATTACTACTCTTTGAAGAACTTACTGCATACACTAAGGAGCATCCAGGCAGTGTGCAATGCATTATAATTGCATCAGTGTCCTTGTCTCCCTGCTCTGTTTCCCAGTTGCTCCTTTATTTTTATTTTATTTTTTATTTTATTTTAATTGAACCACTGTGAGATACACAGTTACAAAGCTGTTCATTATGGGGCTTTAGTTATACAATGTTCCAACATGTGTCTCTTCACCAATGTCCATTTGTCCATTTCCCACCACCAATGTCCTCAATTTCCCTCCAAGGCCCCTATCTATGGAAAGCATTCTTCTTCTTCTTCCTCTTCCTCTTCTTCTTCTTCTTCTTCTTCTTCTTCTTCTTCTTCTTCTTCTTCTTCTTCTTCTTCTTCTTCTTCTCCTTCTTCTCCTTCTCCTTCTTCTTTCTCTCTGTATCTATCTATCTCTTCTTCTTCTTTCTCTCTCTGTATCTATCTATCTATCTCTTCTTCTTTCTCTCTCTCTGTATCTATCTATCTATCTCTATCTCTCTATCTCTCCTTTTGGTTTGGGGCATTATAGTTTGCAGTACAGATCCTGAGAGGCCATCATGTTTAGTCTTTTGCCCACTTTCAGCATGCAGCTCCTATTCAGAGCGATCTCTTCCTACCATCATTGTCATAGTGGACCCTTCTCGATCCCAACTGCCCCCTCCACTAGCACTTGAGGCAGGCATCCAGCCATGGACCAATCCTCCTGGCCCTTGTTTCTACTGTTCTTGGGTCTTAGCCTCATACTATTTTTTTCACATCGCATAAATGAGTGCAGTCATTCTATGCCTGTCCCTCTCCTTCTGATTCATTTCCCTCAGCGTGATACTCTTCATGTCCATGCATTTATAATTAAATTTCATGACTTCATTTCCCCTAAAAGCTGCATAGTATCCCATTGTGTAGATGTGCCATAGTTTCTTGAACCAGTCATCTGTCTGGTACTCGGGTTGTTTCCAGATTCCTTAATCGCTCTCTCGCAGACCCCTGCCTGAGCTCGTGCATTATATCACTGTATCACTGTCCTCTTCTTGTTCATCAATTTTCTTGAGTGGGCACCAGTGATGTCTCCATTTGTCCCTGACACATGCTAGTGTAGCCCGATGGCATATTGGGGGCTCTTTCAGGGTGAGGGGAATGAGGACCATCATTGATACTGTTTTCGGCATTTCGAGTACACCACGAGTAGCTTGCCAGGCTCTGCCGTGCAGGCGGGATACTCTCAGTAGCTTGCATGAGAGGGATGGAGGCTTTTGGGGCAGCCTCTAATCACCTTTTCAGGTGTTCCCAGTCAGGCATATATGTGGTAAGGATACTTTCGGTAGCCCACCAGGTTCTCTGAGAGCGAAAACTAGACAATAAAAGGTCACGCATTTGTGGCCACATGCTTCTTGGAGCTTGGTTTCATAGTCTCTGGATCTTGGCCATTGGTGGGATTACTCAGCAGTCGGTGGGTGCAATTGTCTAGCTACTGGAAGATGGGGGATCTGGGTGGCGGAGGCCCTGTCCCAATCCGAGAAGGCTTGGAGATCTCATCATAATTATGAGATTATAACATGCATTATAATCTCATTATAATCTGTGGTCTGTCCTTAGAGACACACAGTCAGACACAGAGTCCTGCTCCCCTGGACTCTCAGTTGAAACACAAAGTTCCACCCGTGCATTCTCTCTGAGCTCTTCTTCACAGCCGTTCTAAACACGGTGGCTCCTGGCTTGGGCCACATCCCTCCTGGGGCATCTCTGCACGACTCCCCTCCTGTGGTCAGATGTCTCCCCCATCCCTGTCTGCAGCCTGCTGCCTCTTCTAGGTTCCTCCATCCATAACCAGCTCCACGCCCCCTGGACTGGCCTCCCCAGAGATATGGACCTCTGCTGACTCTTCTCTCTTCCTCATCCTCCCTTGGATCCAATCTGCTCATTCCTTCCTTCAAGAGAGAGTCATTAAAGCATATGCTATGTGTCAGGCACCGGGGGCCAGAGCGACAGTACAACAAGCAGGGCATTTGCCTTGCACACAGCCAGCCTGGGTTTGATCCCCGGCATCCCATATGATTCCCCAAGCACACCAGAAGTGATTCCTGAGTGCAGAGCCAGGAGGAAGCCCTGAGCATCACCCTGTGCCCCCTGCCACTGCCCCCCCCCAAATCTTACAGATGGAAGTTTTAAGTTATGACATCTATTAAAGACCTGTGAAAATATATATATATTAAATAGAGTAGAGCAAGAGGGAAATTCTCCAGGGAAAGCTGGAATTTTTAAGAATAAGAAGGGACTGGAGAGATAGTACAGTGAGTAAGGCATTTGCCTTGGACTCAGTCAGCCCTGGCTTGATCCCTGGCACTGTATTTAGTCCCCTGAGCAATGCCAGGAGTGATTGCCCGAGTGCAGAGCCAGGAGGAAACTGGGCGGACTCCCCCACCCCCACAAAAAAAGTGTGCATTTGCCAAGAAAATGGGCAAAGCTTCTCTCCCTCGTGGTTGGGACTATTTGGTGTAGAGAGCAAAACAGATCTCAGGGTGTGTGAGAGGTCAGCGTTGGGGGCAGGGGGGTGGTGCTGAGATAGAATAAAACTCCCTGGCCCATTCCACCACTGCCTTCCCTCGTCTCCTCACTACACACACACACACACACACACACACACACACACACACACACCTTTGCCCATGACTGTGATCCTGGCCTGTCTCTCTAGCTCAGGCTCCCAGCCAGATTCTGTTGATGTGATGCTGAGACCAGGATTCTGCTCTGCTCAGAGAGACCTTCCTGTGTGGTCCCACAGTGCTCCCTCTGGTGCCCATATGCCAACCTCTACGCCCCTCTCCTTTGTTCCTCCTCGATTTGAGTCCAGGCTCCAGTGCCCCAGATCTTTTTTTTTTTTAATTTTTTTTAAATGAATCACCATGAGGTACAGTTACAGACTTACAAACTTTTGTGCTTGCATTTCAGTCATACAATGATCGAGTACCCATCCCTCCAGCAGTGCCCCTTCTCCACCACCAATGATCCCAGTATCCCTCACTCCACCCACCCCACCCACCCCCTGGTGGCAAGTACATTCCCTTTCACTCTCTCTCTCTCCTCTTGGTCTGCAATAGATGCCCCAGATCTAAACTAGGGCCGATTTCCCTGGCAACTTTGCCTGTGTCGTTTCTTTCCCCTGGTGCTCTCCTTCCTGCCCCCCTCTGAACCTGGCTGAGCTCCCGGCCCCACTTCCAGATTCAGGTCAGGGGGCTCCTCCTCCAGGAAGCCTTCTGGGCTTCTGTGAGCACCTGGTTGTTGTCTGAGTACCCTGCTGATTGTGAGCTCTAGGAGGCCGACTCGGGTCTGTCTTATTTCTTTGGCACCCCAGCACCAATCCAGCCCCTGGCACACACAGCAAATCCTCAATCTCACTTTTCAAGTGAATGCATACAGTCTAGGAACCATGGTTCTCAGGCCTGCAGGCCTGGGTTCTGGGGCTCCCGCTTCCTGAGGTGTCTTCTGAGATGCGAGTCCCTCTGTGTTCCCTGGGCTGCCTTTTTCCTGCCCTGGGCTCAGCGTTTTAATCTGTAAACTGGGCGTGTGAGTCACCACTCCTATCTCTGTCTGCCTCTCAAGAACTCTTTTTCATAGAGGTGGGTTTGGGTCACACCTGGCAGTGCTCAGGACTTATCCCTGACTGTGCTCTGTGATCACACATCACTGGGCTGGAGAAACCATCTGTGATACCGAGGATGGACCCAGATAGTACCCGCTGTTCTAGCTCTCTGACCCAGGGAGTCTTTAAAGAATCCCATGGGGGGGGAGGGGGCTGGAGTGATAGCACAGGGGTAGGGCATTTGCCTTGCAAGCGGCCGACCTGGGTTCGATTCCCAGCATCCCATACGGCCCCCTGAGCCCCACCAGGGATAATTCCTTAGTGCAGAGCCAGGAGTAACCCCTGTGCATCGCTGGGTGTGACCCAAAAAGAAAAAAAAAAGAACCTCATGGGAAGAAATGAATATTTAATTCTCAAATTTGTCCAGGCTGAGAATTTCTCTTCATACTTTCTCCCACTCGCAACAGCACGGTCCACCCCCCACCTTATGGTAAAGAGAAAGCACGATTGAGCTCAACCCCTGTGTCTCGGTCCTGCGGGCCTCCAAGCTGACCAGACATCTGTGTGTCCAGCCACAGTTCCCCACTGTTGCCCCTCGATCCCCAGCTGCCCCACCCCGGGGAGGCCACCTGCTGAGCCCCACCCCAGCCCTGACCCCTCCCCGGGACGCCTTCCTCTTCAGAGTCACCCTCCGTGGCTTGACCTTCTGCTTCCTGGATGCTCCTTAAACATCTCTCCTCGGGGCAGCCTGCAAGACCCCCTCCTGGGGGGGAACCGAGCCTGTCAACCCCTGTGTTTGCCACCTGACCCCCTCTGACACCTGTCTGTGTCTCTGTCCCCCCAGAGGAGTGTGAGCTGGGCCCCTGGGGTGGCTGGAGCCGGTGCATGCACGGCAGGAAGACGTGCGGCCTGTCATGGGGTCTGGAGACCCGAGTGCGAGAGGCCGGCCGGACCGGGCCGGAGGAGGGGGCCAGCTGCCAGGTGCTGTCCGAGTCCAGGAAATGCCCCATCCAGAGGCCCTGCCCAGGAGGTGAGCGACAGGACAGGGATTGGGGGGGAGGGGAGGGAGTGGGCGTGTGGTTAGACCGTGAGTGGCCCCAGGACACTGCCACATAGTACACAGTATCCGAAAGGTTGCTGGAAGGTGGCCTGTCACCCACATTTCCAGGGGCTAAGCCTGGTCCTTCCCGGGGTCCTTTCAAAGGTCTCCCTGGCAGGGCCTAGTCCCAGGTGCTGCGGGGTGATGCCTGTCCTTTACGCCGGGAGCACTCCACCCGAAAAGGCTCCCTCAGCATCCTGGAGGCTGGCTTGGTGCCCAGATGAAAGGACCCCCAGTTGACGTTCAAGAATGAAAGTGCGTGCCATCCGCAGCTTGCTTGCAGCCTTGCTGTGCGGGTGTAGGAGCTGCTTCCTAGTCTCCGTGGCTGTGGCCCTTGGGGAGAAAAGTTTGGGGAGGGACAGGCAGTGTGTGAGCATGACCTGCGTGTTGGGAGGCTGGAAACTGGTACTTCCGGGCTGCCTGTGTTCCCGCTAAGCCGAGGTCATCTCACCTGCTGATCCAAGAACTGGCAGAACATTCCAGGTGGATCAGTGCAGAGGTGTGGCGGAGGCTGTGACCCACTGACCTGGGGAACGAGGGGGAGGTCAGTGAGTAGGGCCAGGTGGATGACAAGAACCACAATGACCCACGTCCCTCATACCTGCTGCACAAGGCAGCCGGACTGTGGGGAGACATACAGGGGACAGAGCAATAGTACAGGGATGGGGAGCTTGCCCTGCTCATGGCTGACCCAGGTTCAAACCCCGGCACCCCACATGATCCTGCATGTCTGCCAGGAGTGATCCCTGAGTGCAGTCAGGCGTAAACCCTAAGCACCATTAGGTGTGCCCCCCCCCCCATATAGAGAGAGTTGGGGAGGGAATAGTGTGCAGAGGACGCTGGAAACCCCAGCCTGCACGGGAGGGGGGGGGGTGGTGTTATTGGGCGGGGGGGGGGGGGGCGTCACCAAATTCTGTCACTGCCTCTGTGTTCTGAAGGCAGAGCCGCACCAGGTAAGTTGGAAGGTGGTGCTGAGATCTGGACAAAAGGTTCAGTGCCTGAGGGAGGGTCCGAGCACTCCCCCTGAGACTGCCCCAGAGCTGACTAAGGCCTCCTGAAGCTGCAGGGCTCGGCAGGTCAGATAAGGACCCCCCCCCAGGGTGGGCACCCTAGGACAGTGAACTCCCCTGTAGAGCTGAGGTGACAGTGGGAGCCAAGCTGTCCTGCAGTGCCAACAGGAGTCAGCATGAGGTCAGTGTCCGAGTTACTCTGCCCTCTGCTGTCTGTGAGGATTCGGGGACTCCAGCCTGAGACACGCTGCCCCCTGCACCCCCTTTGCAGAGCGAAGCTCCAGCCAGAAGAAGGGCCGCAGGGAGCGGCGCCCTCGCAAGGACCGAAAGCTTGACCGCAAGCTGGACATGCGGCCCCGCCGGCCCCAGGCCTGAGTGCGCGGATGTGACCAAGACGTGACTGAGACGTGACTGAGACATGACCGAGATGTGACTGAAACATGACAGACTTCACTGAGATGTGACGGAGGCGTGTCTGAGACATGACAGAGGCGTGACTGAAACATGACAGAAAACACCATCTCCAGCCCCTCCTTTACTCCTCAACCCTTGCTTCTCTCCCTTCTTCTTTCTTTCCATGTCACTATGCTTTCCCCTTCCTTTTCCTATGTTTCTCCACGTCTCCTTCTTCCCACCATCCCTCCCTCCCTTCCTTCTTTCCTTCTCTCTCTTTCTTTTCCTTTCTTTCTTTCTTTCTTTCTTTCTTTCTTTCTTTCTTTTTCTTTCTTTCTTTCTTCTTTCCCTTTCCTTCTGCTTTCATATTCCTCATTGTGACCTCCCAGTCTCTGTATTTGACACACAGACACACACTTCCTTACTCACATACTTTCTCTCTCTCTCACACACACACACACACAAACACACTTTCTCACACTTTCCATCTCTCTCTTTCTCTCTCACACACACATATATTTTCTCACTCATACATCTTCCCTCTCTCACCCATACACTCTCTCACTCACACACTTTCACACATACACACTGTGTTATATACTTTCTCATACACATACTTTCTCTCACATACTTTCTCACACACTTTCTCACACCTTCTTTTCCAACACTTTTACTCACAACACTTTGACTCACAACACAGTCTCACACTTTTTCTCTCACACAATTTTCACTCGCACTTTCACTCACAAACTTTCGCTCACCCAGAGTTTACACTTTCTCACACTCACTCTCTCATATACACTTTCTCACATACTTTCTCTCTCACACATCCATACACATTCTTACTCAAACACTTTCTCTCACTCACACTTTCTTTCACATACTTTCTCTCACGCTCACTTTCTCACACACACGAGACACACACCCTTTTTGCCTTTACCACACCCCCAGATGTTCCATCTTCTCTTTAAGGAAAGGGAATATTGAACATCATTCCTGGGCCTGTCCAACCCTCCCATGAGCCCACCTTTGTAGAGACAGATCTTCAGAGGGCCAGAGTCCAGCCTGGGCATGCCTGTCACCCCGCAGGATCCCATTTCTGTTCCACAGGAGACCCTGGATACAGCCATGAGTGCTGTCTGCTCTGCTCAGCCCTGGAGGCTGTGTCCACAGAGTGTGGCCACCAGCGCCTTCCTGGAATTCCTGAAGGAAGCTCTGAGACTCCAGATGCCCCACCTGGACACTTCTTCAGGGGACAGTGGAGGAAGCCCTGTGACTGCAGAGCCCCCACCTCTCCTCTCCACAGCAGCCCCAGCACCTTCCTCTCCGTCCTCCTGGACGCCACCCTGGATGACACAGAACCTCGGTCAATGCCTGTCCTCCACAGAGAAACACCCATCAGAGGCCGCCAACACTGAAAGGATGTTGGAGATTCTCCACTGGAGACCTCCTGCTGATTGTCCCTATGGGGACACAGGAACCTGAGAAGCCAGGGCCCATCTGAGGTCACCCAGAGCGTCCTGGGTGGCGGGGCTGTCCACTGCCACCTGCCTGGTCAGCACAATCCCCAGCGGAAATATGGGGCCTCTGGAGAAGACATTGGAGGAAGTTTCTAGGTTCTGCCCTGCATCCAGGCCTCCCGTGGAACCTTATTCAGGCTCGCGCGGTTCACTGTGAGGCTTATGGCCCAGGCAGGGAGCAGAGGGGTGTGGGTCCACCAGGCCAGCAGGGAAACATGTCTGTGTTCACTGCAGGAGCACCCCACTCTCTCCCTGCCCCCACCTCCATCACAGGGAGCTCCTGATGGCCCCTGTCACTGCCAGCCCCCCCAGGGAGCAGCAGACAGAGAGCCAAGGACCCCTCCGTGGTGGGCTGGAGGAGAGGTGCCGAAACTCACCCCCAGAGTTCCCGCCCCAGACCTCCATCCCCCAACCCTCCCCACCTGAGTCCCCTAATATGCCTCTCACCACACTGTCCCCTTCCCTGAGAACAGCCTGAGCCCCCACCCTCGTCCCTGCTGCCTGTGCCCTGGCCAGGCGACCACCTTCTCTACTGCAAAGTTTGTGCCTCTGAAATGCCGTGGTCCTTGTTTTGAGATTCCCTCCCACCCTCCCCAACATTTTTATTTTTAATAAAGTGAAAGGAAGACCAAAATGGTGGGTGCTGCTTGGGTTCTGTGAGGGGCTCAGAGTAAACCCGGCATGGGAGAGGTGAGAGCAGCCATGAGGGCTGCGTGGGGTGGTCTCCGCTGGAACCGGCTCATGGTGGAGAAGGCCAGCGATGCTGTGGACTCGGGTGCGGGGCTCTCGGTAGAAACTGAAAGGAGCCCCTCTCTGCTCCCCCAGCCCCTTCGACTGCCCCGTGTATCCCGGACGTGGCCCCCGGCTTCCCCATGAGTCCTGGCAGTGCTCCAGGCAGATGGTGACAGTGACCATGGCCCCAGCCTTGGGAGGCAAAGGGCAAGCACCCCAGCCTGGCCCCCACTGCCTGGGGACTTGGGCTGGGCCATTTCCACTTTTCCAGTTTGGTGGATAAAGAGTTGAGGGTGGATCAGACCCACTGTCCAGATCTGGGTGGTCTGCGCTGCCCTCTGGGGAACTTTGAACAACTCAGATCTTGGCCACACCCCTCTCCACCAGACTTTTTGGGGTGGAGTCACTCGTCCACTTGGTGTCTTCAGTGAAGGTTCCCAGCAGTGCCTGCCTGTGACCACTCTGGGCAGGATCCTGTGCTGGACCTGTAGAGTGGTCGGCCTTGGGCCTGGAACTTTCAGTCTGCATACAAGTCACATGAGAAGGTGTCATAAGGCCTTTCACGGGGTCCGCACTTCAGGCAGGGCAGGGGGTGGAGGTCTTTCAACCTATAGCCTGGGCAGGGCTCACAAGCTCCACCTCCAGGACCCCAGAGCCAGGCTGAGGTCTGAAGAATGAGGGGGTGCTAGCTACTGAGAGGGGGTGCGGGAGGGGTGCAGATGGCAGATGTGGAGGGTGTGAAGTTCTGGAGGAGAAGCTACTTATGTGTGGGTGGTGGGGAAGGGGTCACTCCAGCATTCCCCGTTCTCTGGGTACACAGGGACCCACCCCCGGTGTGCCAGCCCCCACTCCTCCCTGCAAACTTGTGGCCCCACCATTCCTTCCAAAGTCATCCAGGGCCATCACTCTGGGTCTCTGAGTCCTCCTAGGATGTTCTGCAGAGAGATGCCGCTGCAGTTATGAGCTCCTAATGCTCAATTAGGGTGGGGTGACTCCCAATGTTCTTAGGGCTGACTCCTGGCTCTGTGCTCAGGGATCACTCCTGGAGGGGATCCAGGGGACCATATGGGAAGCTGGGAATCGAACCCAAGTCTGCCATTACAAGGTAAGAGCTCTCCCCACTGTACCATTGCTCCAGCCCCTCCTGGTGTTATTCTTAGGAGACCAGAGACACTGAACTAGGGTCTCAGAAAGGCTCCTTGTGGCACCTCTGCTCTGGGGTGGACAGGGGGGCAGGCAGACGAGGCGGGGGAGGTGAGTCACAGAGCAGGGCTACAGCAGCCCCGAGGCCTTAGACAAGACCCTGGCTTCTCTCGTGCCTGCCCCCCTGTCTGTGACTGGGGGGATAATGAACATTGCTCATGAGATCCCTGGGAGGTTCACATATGTGAACACAAAGCTGGGCCAATGACTCGAAAGACTTTGCATGGGGAAGCCCACGACTTGATTCCCAGCACCACATGGGTTGGGAGGTGCAGTAATCAGATTGATGCCCGATTCTATGCTCAGGGATCATTCAAGGCCAGCCTTGGGGCATCATATGTAGTGCCAGTATCGAACCTGTATCAGGGATATGCAAGGCAAGAACCTTACCCACTTTTCTCTTTTCCCTCTCTCCAGCTCCCAAGTTAATTTTTTTAGGTACCGTGATTTCCAGTTGTGTCTCCCCAGATGTTTCAGGAACACAGGCCCCTACACAGTTACCAACACCCCCACCCCCCGGGGTGGCAGCCTCCCTCCACCACTCACTCCAGGTTCCCTCTCACCCTCTCTCCCAACTTCACAACCTCAGTTCTGTACTTACCAACTGAACTTTAAATACACTTAATGAAAGTTCAGGTGTCTTCGACATCAATTCTGGAGTGAAGCACCTTTCAGACAGAATTGTAGGGACCTAGCCCTGAGTTCAAGGCCCCCAAGCCTGGGGGGTCCCCGCTGCCTCCCAAAGAGTGAGGATCCAGTATTCTCATGCCCACATCCCCTGTGCAAACTGGCTGCCAACTTCAACTCCAGACTGGGGGACTGCACCTGGCCGGGCCCACTGGCAATCCTGGATCAGTGAAACACTCCAGCGGGTGCACTTGAGCTCATGCTGTCCATGGCTCCGTGTAAAACTAAAGGTATCCCACCTCCCATGGCCACCACCACGCTGACTCACCCACCAGCCTGCTCTACCGACTCATGACTGAATCTCCTGGGAGATGCATGCCAAGCAGCTAAAATCTATGGATTTTAGTTCCCCGCAGCTGGAAACTCTGGGACACCCTTGGGAGGGGGCAGGCCAAGTACCTGCCCTGCTGAGGCCTAACAGTCACACTCACACCCTGCCACGCAGCCACACCAGGGCCTCAACTCCACTGCTTCACGAATATTCCCTGCAGAGATACCAAATTGTGAATCATTTCAGGTATCCGGGGCCCAGGTTGACAACTCTGATGTTTCTCAGAGTTGGGGTGAGCAGCCTCTCCCCAGAACCCACCCCCACACTTCCTGGTAGCCACGGAAGCCACACCCGCCAGCCACGCCCTCCTCCCACCGTGTCGACTCATTGGCCCAGATCATAGACCCTGTAGTCTCTGGACACCTCCTGGTTCCTCAATACTGAAATTCCAGTAGGAGCGCACCAAATTAGATGGCAAGGTAGCACAGAAGCCAATTGAACTCAACCAATAAAAGCAGGAGGCTCAACCAGCAACAAAAATAGATTCTTAGACAAGGGTTTAATAACAACCCAGTGATCAGGTATAACAATTTTCACATCAAAACTGCTTTTTTTTTCGGGGGGAAGTCACACCGCACGATGCACAGGGGTTACTCCTGGCTCTTCACTCAGAATTACTCCTGGCAGTACTCGGGAGACCATATGGGATGCTGAGAATCGAACCAGGGCCGGCCACGTGCAAGGCAAACAAACGCCCTACCTGCTGTGCTATTGCTCCAGCCCCCGAAACTGATTTTGTAATACTTATTGATTCTAACACTGAAGCTTTGTTCTCTAATCAATTTTAACTCTAAGATGCTATCAACAGTTGTGGTTTTTGTCTACATTTAAATAAATTATAAAAATAAATAAATAAATAAAACTGAAGGCAAACACACACACACACACCACTCACACATGTGCTCCCAGGCTTCCAGGGTGACAGCCTTTAGGATGCATAAAGCCCTGTCATGGAGTAGGGCTTTATTTATTCTTTTATTCCTCCTCCATCACCTTAATTCCAAACCCTATCAGCCCTTTAACACAGCCATGCTTCCTCCAGGAAGCCTTTCCTCACCCATCATCCATTCTCCAACCTGAAGTTTCCCTTCCTCTTAGAATGCTCTGGTCCTTGCCCACCCTCGGGTATCTGGGTAAGTGCTATAACTATAGGGGCCTCCAGGGGGCAGCACTGCCCAGAAAATGGTGAAAACAAGGCTGGAAGTTGCAGACCAGCGGCTGCAAACAGAAAATATCCACTCCCCTTGCGCCCCTCTGCAGAGGAGCCGGCCCCTAGCTGAGTCCTCTGGGGGCATCAGCTGCTGGAGGAAGGAGAGATAACAAGGCGATCATTCTCTCATCCAGGTGTTTTCTTGGCCTCTCTCTTGGACTGGGGGTCTAAGAGTCAAGTTCAAGGCTCTGGGTCCACACAGACCCCTTTCTCGATTTAATTTACCTTCCCTCCTGCAGCCCCTCTTCCTTTCCCACCCACACAGCACCACTCTCACAAGTGCATTCCACCGTTTTCTTTCTGTTTCTCTATGTCTCTCTGTCTCCCTGTCTTGTGTGTGTGTGTGTTTGTGTGTGTGTGTGTGTGTGTGTGTGTGTGTATGGGTGTTGGTATTTTATCTAGTTTATATATCATGCTTTCTAATAGATCAGATACATTTACATTTTGGGTGATAAACCTATCTCCTATTTGCTTCTACTTCCTTGGCTGTCAAAGGGAAAAAAACATTCATCGTTTTGAAAGGTACAGTAGATAGCACTGTAGCACTGTCCTCCCATTGTTCATCCATTTGCTTGAGCGGGCCCAGTACAGCAGATAATGGGTTATAAATATTTTGATGGTACAACTTCCACTAGAAAGCACTCTTTAAATAAGAAAAACGTGAAAT
>JAOXYA010000001.1:69262097-69282455 GCA_028565675.1 Sorex palustris
CCTGAGCACTGCCAGGAGTAATTCCTGAGTGCAGAGCCAGGAGTAACCCCTGAGCATCGCTGGGTGTGACCCAAAAATCAAACAATAAATAAATAAATAAAAATTATATAAGCTTAGAACTTAAGTTGTATTCCTAAAAAATAATATTCAGAGGCCAGAGCTCTAGTACAATGGGTAGGGTAATTGCCTTGCACATAGCCTACCCAGGTTCAATCCCAGGCAACCCATTTGTTCAGTCCCCTGAGCACCACTAGTAGTAAAGCCTGAGTGCAGTGCCAGAAGTAAGCCCTGAGCAGCGCCAGGTGTGACCCAAAAACTAAAATTAATAAATAATATCCAAAATTCATCATTTCCTTGTTTGTCCAATATCTATTTTCATAAGATTACTGACAGCAGTTGTACATGTCTGGAATTCTTCCCAACTCTTAATTTGTGATACCACATTTAGTGGCTTGAGATCCAAGCTGATTAAAGTACTTACACCACATGCTCAAATCAGGGCTTGAGTTATTTTTCTGATTTCCAGATTTAAGAAATTTGTGAAGGAAAAATGCTAATAATATAGATTTTTTAAACTGTATTATGCCATAACTATTATAAATAGCACCCAAAAATTTAAGCAAATCTGGTATTTGAGAATAATTATTCAAGTTACTAAAGAAATTGATTCTATCAGGAACAAAATATCAAAATATTGAGATAGGAATTAGTTGTCATTTGTAACTTTAAACTGACTATAAATACAGAGATTAAGCAAACATCAAAAACAGCATTTCTAGGGCCAAAGTGATAGTACAGTGGGTACAGAGCTTGTCTCAGACACGGCTGACCCTGGCTCAATCCCCAGCAGCCAATACGGTCCCTGAACACTTCCATGTGTGACCCTGAGCACGCAGCAGATGTAAACCCTGAGTTAGCCAGGTGTGGCTCAAGAACAAAACAGAAGAGGAAAAAAAGAAGAATTTCCTAAGTATCAATGGGCTGCTGGTTTTTGTTTTTGGGGTTTTTGTTGCTGTTGTTGTTTTGGGGGATGGGTTCCATACCTGACAGTGCTCATGGCTTATTCCAGGCTCTCCACTCAGGGATCACTCCTGAATGCTCAGGTAACTATCATATGGGATCCAGGAATCAAAACCAGATTGGCTCCATGCAAGGCAAGCGCCCTACTCACTGTACTATCACTTTGGTCCCATTAATCTGCTGTTTTATCTCTCCCTCCCTCCCTTGTTTTTTAATTTTTTTAAAATTTTTATTTATTGAATCACTGTGAGAACAATTACAAAGCTTTCATGTTTAAGTCTCGGTCATACAATAATCAAACACCCATCCCTTCACATTTTCCACCACCGAGAACCCCAGTATACCCCCCATCCCATCCCTCCCCCTGCCTATGAGGCAAATGATTTCCACTTAACTCTCTCTAATTTGATTACATTCATTATTTCAACAAAAGATGCACCATTATTATTTGGAATTTTCTCCCAACAATCAGACTTGCTGAAATGGCATCGTTAGATAATTTGTTTTCTATTGCAGATTATGAAGAGCACATGATGTTGGGTGGCCACAATAGAGGCCGGGCGAGTTTGGATTTCTGATATTTTACTAATTAAGTCTGGAGGGATTTCTGCCAAAAGCCACTGGGTTCCCAGATTGGTTTGTGCGTCTCTGGGATCATGGCCATTCTGGAGCCAGAGAGCTACTCATGGGGGGCAACTCATGGTCTCGGCACGGCAGGAAGGACGAGCTGGTTCCACCCCCCATCCCATGAGGCCTCGGATTCCCCATCATGGCCAGCTCATACTGTTCAATAGTCTCTGTGGCGGTGGCCACTGTGCCATGGGGGTGGTGGTGGGGGAGGCAGAAGGGACAAACATCCTTTCCCATGAGGCAGGGGGGTAGGGGGCACGGCGCTGTAGCTTAATGCATAGTCCAGACACATTTTTGCCAAAAGCTGCTGGGTTCCCAGATTGGCTTGTGCCCTCTGGGTTCATGGCTGTTCTGGAGCCGGAGAGCTGCTCATGAGGGGGTTACAAGCCTTATTTTTGTAAAATTGAGTCCTAGTATTATTAGCCTAATTACAGATGAGGAAGTTGAGGCTCTTGAGGTGAACCTGTCAGTGCCACTGTCAGGAACCATTAGAACCCAAGGCCACAACTACCCAGCCACAGGGCTGGCTACGCTCATACAAGGGGCAGTTTGCTTCCGAGCCATGGTCTGCCTTTTATCTGCAACATGGAATAACTCCTTTTTTCAACATGTCCTCAGTATGAGGACCCCAAAAGCATGTTGGCATCAACTCTGGCGCTTTCCAATTTTTCTGTCATGTAGAGCTTCTCCGTCTCAGCCTAGGCTGTGTTACGGGGGCTCGTGTACATTACAGGGCATTGACCCCACCCCTCTTCTCTAGATGCCTGCACGCCTACCCCACAATCATCAAGATTGAACATGTCTCCCGACTTGGCCGACTGGGCCCTCAGGGGTAAGGTCGCACGGGTTGAGAACAGACTCTGCTATTAATCTATTCAACAAACACTTAGGTTAAAAGCTCAAAGAGCTTACAAAAAGCAAGCTCACCCAATCACACATACTAATCATGAGTTAGAAACTTCCCCATCCCTCAAGCTTCTGCTTGGGGAAACAGAGGCACAGGAAAGACTTGGTGACTTGACCGATAGCTCAGCCCTCGGAAGCCTGCGAACCAGGATGTGGACTCTGGACCCAGAGCTCTATGCTGCCCCCACGATACTGCCCTCCTTGCGGCCAGACCTAAGCTGGTCTGGGGACTGCTTGAAGCCTGGCAGGCCTCTTCCCATGGATCAAGGATGGAGAGAGCCAGCCGAGCTGCAGGGCCAGACACTTGCGGAGGAAGCCGGGCTTGGCCAGCTCCCTGTGTACAGCCCGTCACCTCCGTGGCCAACATCCCCACACACCACTGACCTGTGGGACTCCGACTCATGATAATGGGGGTGGCAGCTGCCCCCAGGCTGGGGTTCTCGCTGCTTGGGGACGGGCTGTAGACAAACACCTCCTGCTTGAAGGGCGAGGTTGTGGACGGCTGGCTGCTCTGTGGAGAGAGACGGGGTGAGGGAGCCACCACGGGCCGCACTGCCTCCCTCTCCCCACGCGAACCTGCTCTTTCCTTCTCCCCAGTCACCCCCACTGTGCCGTGGAGGGCTGCCCCACTCCCTTCCATTCAGGAGCCCCGTGGCCTTCACCCTCATGTCTCCGAGGGAGACCCCCAGAATGGGGAGAGAGCAGTCAGACACTCTCCTATTCGCAGGCGCCCTTTTGTCTGCAGGGCCTGGCTATTTCAGAGCAGAGCTGGTACCTGGCTGGGCCCTGGCTTGGATGGGGCCACACCTACCCCGCTGTCACACTCCTCCATGGCCTCGCCCTCGCCCGCAGTGCTGCTGAAGCTGCTGGTGCTGGAAGAGGAGCGGGAGATGTTGGCTCGGCCGTTCTCCTTCAACTTGATGAAGGGCCTGCAGGAACAGGAAGCAAGGCAGGTCCTGTCACACTCCAGCCCTGCAGGCTCTGCCAGGTAGACTGAGCTTGCCCACCAGTGCCCCCAACCCCCAACCCCAGGGCCTCTAACTGTTGGCTTTGTGTTCCAGAGAGTTCCCCAGAGAACAGATGCCCACTCTCTGCTTGTCCGGAGCAGAGAGCACATTTGAGAGTCCTCGGGGGCTTACACAGTGGTCCCCCATACTCGCTCTCTTACTTCTCCTTGTTGGGGCAGATTTCCGGAGAGCTAGGATTGGATGAGGTCTCAGACTTGATCTCCTGAGAAGAGTGTCCGCCATCTGGGGTCTTGGGGTTGCTGGACGCACTGTCACTGTGGAAAGGGGATGAAAAGGCGTGAGGTCCCTGGATCCAGCCCCCTCTGCCCTGGTCACACCCAGAGCCATGACAGAGCCCCAGCCTGCTCTCAGCACCACAAGGCCCAGTGGGCTCACAGCCACAGGACCCCAAGGAAGGCCCTCAGAGAATGCAGCAGATGATGGGGTGCTCAGGGCCTACTCCAGGTTCTAAGTGAGAGCGAAGAGCCATCAAGCAAGAGTCCTGGGCTGAAGCTCCTGGGCCCAAGCCTACCTGCCCCCAACCCTGCAGTCCCAGAACAGGCCACAGAAGGAACAGTGGGGTTCCCGTCCATGCTGCAGGAAAGTAACCTAATACACAGAGACTCCGCCAGGCTGCCCAGCCCCAGGGACCCATCACTAACTACAGAGGGAAGCCGGGAAAAGGGGCTCTACTCAGCTCAGAATCCAGGGGGTTCTCCTTCTGGGGGTTAGTGGTATCTCTACCTGTGCTACTCCATGCCCACTTCTACCCTGTGTCAGCTGTTATATACATGGCTCTGTCCTCAACACACTCACTTTTATAACAGCTTTATGAAGATATGAACCACTTATAATTGCACTGTAGCACTGTAGCACTGTCCTCCCATTGTTCATCGATTTGCTCAAGCAGGCGCCAGTATCATCTCTATTGTGAGACTGTAATGAACCCATTTAATGTGTACAAGTCAATGGTTTTTAGTTTTCAGTATACAAGATGTAAAAACATTGCCATGATCAAACTTTAGAACACGTTTGTTTTTCCTAAAAGAAACTCCAGACTTATTCTAGTCACTCCCCCATTCCTCCTCACTTGGCCCCTGACAACACTCATCAACTTCCAGCTTCCTTGGATTTGTCTAATCTCAACAATCTGTCTGAGTAGTCAAGCAATGTGTTGTAGTCTTTGTGACTGTCTTTTTTTGCAGAGCACCATATTTTCAAGGCTCATCTATGCTGTAATACGCATCCAGTCCATCACTCCTTTGTGCTATAAAATTATCATTGCACTTTCTGTATATACTACAAGTTATTTATCTATTCATCAAGTGTCTCCACTTTGGCTCTTACTGAAAATTGCTGCAATGAATTATCTGAGCACCAGTTTTTATGGAGGCTTGTAGTTTTTTTCTTGGATGTATACCCAGAAATTGAATTGCTGGGTCATATGGTCATATGAACCCTCAAAGGAACTTCCAGACCATTTCCACTCAGCACACAGCCTCCAGAGATGAGGAAGGGTTCCAATGTCTCCATATCCCTGCTATAACTGTCTGTATTTGTGCCTTTGATTATAGTCATCCTAGAGCCATGAAGTATCTCTATTTGTTTTTATTTTTTTATTTCAATCCTGAGCCCCACACACTTGGGGTGATGGGGATTGAACCAGGGTTGGCTGCATGCAAGGCAAATGCCCTACCTGCTGTACTATGGTTCTGGTCCTATCAGTGCACTTAATTTTAATTTTTTTTTTTAAATTTAAGGGCCAGAGATAAAGTAGAGAGTTAAGATCTATACCTTGCACATGTCTGACCCTGGTCTGACACCTGATACCACATGGTCCCCGACATCATCATTGGGAACAGCCCTGGAGGCCCCCAAACATCACTGTAGTGACCCAGGTTATCCCAAATATCATGTGGCCCAAGCAGCTCTACATCCTTAGGCCTGTGCATTGAGCCACCTGACTGAGAGTCACCGGAAGAGCCCAGGTCTCCTGAGGACTACTTGGGAAACATCCCCAAAATGCATCATGGTGCAAGGGATTAAACCCAGGGCCTCATAGTGTGAGGCCTCCACCTCGGAGTTTTTTTATATTTTTTTCATTTTTTACTTTATTTATTTTTAATAGTGGCAGAGCTTTATCACAACCACTGCCATTCTTATTGAGGCCTATGATCACCTTATTGTCAGCCCTAGTGGGGGTCTGGGTCATAGTGTGTGTCTCACACTGGCTGGCTCCATCCCGGATGTCTCTACTCCAGGCTTTCTTCCTTCTCCTCCTCCCTTTTCCTACCCCAACTCCTTGACAGGTCTGGAATATAAAAACTCCCCAGGTACTCCATACTCATAACTTTCCTGTCTCGTGATATGATGATCCATCTCTAAGGGGCATCTTTGCCCCAGGGTCTTCCCCCATCGACTCTGGCCATGGCGATACTCCTAAGCTTCAGACCTGCAATTTGGACCACTCTGAATTCTGGAACCCTCAACTGTGTGTGTCACACCCACGAACAGATTCCAAATAGAGTTCTTCATCCATAAACTTGCCCCTTGGGACATAACCACCAGTCAGGGTAGATACTTGGGAAACCCAGAAGTCACCCTAAAGCTTTTTTTGCTCTCACATCTGTAAGTTTCTGGGGTACAGATTTGCGTCTTCTGTGGATCTGCACAGGGCAGACTCGCAAGAAACGCTGTTTGTTGCCATAAATACTGAAAGTGTTCACCTATTCAAGCGTCAGAGAGCGAATTGGCAAGAACAAGTTAAGAATATTGGAATAGGAGAGTTTCTAAAAAAATTTTTTTAAATAAAAATAAAAAATAAGATCATTTGAGAAGCCATGAAAAGGGTTCACAAACTCTGCCTATAGAACCATATGATCATTGAGTGATCAGCAGAAAGGAGGCCAAAGCAAAGAATTCAAGCAATGTTTCTAAATTTGGGTCAAAATGCAACAAAAATAACTCCTGGAAAGCCCCATGCAGAGATGGGCCAAATCTGCCCTGAAATAAAGAGCAGAGGGAGCTTATGGGAGGGCTGGTGCCTCGCCTGGTGACCTGTGTCAGGGGGGGGAGACAGTTCTGGAAGCTTCGCAGAGCCCTCCCCAAGGTAGGTATTTGACAGCAAGGTGGAGAAGAGACAAACGTTCATCTCTGCTTAGATAGAAATGTCTCTTTAGAGAGGCAGGTCCCCAACAGTTACCATCGCGTCCGGCTGTCGCCTTGGCCTTCAGAGCCCGTGTGCAGACGGGGGAAGAGGCCCGAGCGCCTCTTGATGGGGCTCCGTGACTGATTCTTCGCCGTGGCCACAGCCACAGGAGGCTGCAGGCAAAATCACCACAGTGAGTGCTCAAACCCCAGAACCCCAATCCCTATCCCCTCATGCCCTGTGCTGGTTCACTATGGATTCCTGCAAACTCCCTGGGAGAGATCCCAGGAGCTAACCAGACAGCTAGAAAGGGTTAAACAGGAGCTGAGAGCCAAGTTCCGTGTAGCCTATCTTCCCAGGCCCTTAACCCCTACCTCATGGTCCCAGTAACAATACACCGAAGACCCTAGAGACCAAATTCTTGGGGGAACATGGCCTCAAGGCCTCCATAAGACCTGCACATTGAGAAGCCCTTGGAATGGTCTAATTCCAGTTTCCATAAAATGTGGAAGCCTGAGAGGGTTGGCCAAGGTTTGAGAGCGAATCACTGGCGTATGAAGAAAAATCCTCAGGACTCTTTACCCTCCGTCCATTACCCACAAACAGGTCCAAGCTGCTGACCCAATAACAAGCCAGAACAATGGGCAGCTCCAGGTCCACACCACACACAGGGAGGGGGAACCCACCAAGATTGGGGCTCATCCTCAGATACATCAGGGATTGGAGGGACAATTTAAAAGAAGGAGACCTTTAAAGTGGGAGATTTAAAAAGGAGGGGTGGGAGTCTGCAGCCAATCTTTTGAGACCACCAACTCTATTACCCAGGCCCCGACTTCCACCCCTCATGTATTGTGCAACCTCGGGTAAGAGGGGAAACTCTCTGGGCCTCTGTCTCCTCATCCAAAGAAAAGACTTTGTGGGAGGAACAAGATAATAGCTATAAAAATATTAGGTAAATTAAATGCATTATGCAAGATCATTTACAACACCAATTGTTGGTACCATACTGGGTGTGCTCTGGAAGGCAGGCAGGCAGGAAAGGGTCAGGGACAGGCTAATCTATGCAAATCCAAAGTCACTTTGCTTTGTCAAAGCACAGACTTTGTGGTTCCTTCCCCCTAGCCAGCTCTGAGCAGTGGCAGACAAGACCCCAGCCCACAGGACCGCCAGGCTGTCTCCTAGGGAACCGCACACACAGTGATGATGTGTGAAGACTCTGACTCTGGAGAGAGCCACATTCAAGCCTGAGTTCTTCAATTCAGCTGAGTGACCTTTCTCAAGGCACTTAACCCCTCAAGGCTGCCTTTTGCTCATGTGAAATGAGAATAAACAGCAGCTCCCCTCAGGCAAGGTCACAGCTCAGGTGAGAGGAGGACTGACTAGCTCAGCGCCTGGCACACAGCAAGCCAGTCCACAGCTAACACTATCACCAATAAGAAAGCAGGGGATAACCTTCTCGGTGAGACACAGTCCCCAACACCAGGTAGAGAAAGTGTCCTGGGCCCATTTTGGGCTGACTCCAGGGGAGTCTCATTATCAATGAAACTCAGAGAAGACAACCTGAGGGTTTGGTTTTGTTTTGGGGCCACACCCAGCAATGCTCAGGAGTTACTACCAGCTCTGCACTCAGTAAACACTTCTGACAATGCCTGGGATGCCGTATGGGATGCCTGGGATGGAATCCTAACTGGCTGTGTATAAGGCAAATGCTCTACCTGCTGTCCTATCTCTCAAGTCCCATAACCCAAGGATTTCTGCTTGACCCACCTCTCTCCCCATGGGTGTTGCCTGGGACACTGTCCTTCCAAGTATGGCCTGAGGCTGCCCCCAGCAGCCTTCATTTCCTTTCACAGTCCAGTACACCCTGCTCAAGTGCTCTGAGCTTGCCTGAGCGTGAGGCACCCCTTCTCCACAGGCCCGGGCATGCTCTCAGGGTGACCTGCTACCCAGGGCACTCACCGAGAAGGTAGTCTTGGTCACCTCCGTGCTGTTGTGGGAGATGCCCCCACTGAGGCTGCCTGGGATGCCCGCACCATGCTGCTTCTTCTGGCTGCTCACCATGGTCTCCATGGAGTGGCTGCGCACGCGGATGGCCCTCTGTGGGGGGGACAGAGAAAGGGCTTCAGCCTGGAGCCCAGTGCCTCCACATGACTGTGCCAAGACGGACACAAGTCTCCTTCCTCGCAGAGGCCCACGCTATAAAATTGGAGCTTCTAGGGGATTTTCATTTAATTCTGTCCATGTTCCGGACATAGGTGACCCTTCATAGGCAGAGACCCCAATGTCATCATTAGCAAGATTCTAAGACAATATCCCCCAAAGTGGGCTGGAGCGATAGCACAGCGGTAGGGCGTTTGCCTTACAAGCGGCCAACATGGCCGATGCGAGTTCAATTCCTCCGCCCCTCTCGGAGCGCCCAGCAAGCTACCGAGAGTATCTCGCCCGCACAGCAGAGCCTGGCAAGCTACCCATGACGCATTCAATATGCCAAACACAGTAACAACAAGTCTCACGATGGAGATGGGCCCACTTGAGCAAATCGATGAGCAATGGGAGGACCAGGACCGTGACCATGAGATTCCCCCAAAGTGGTTGATATACTCTCACTGATTGATGGAAGCTACAGTTGGGGGGATGGGCAGTGCTTCTGATGTAGGCAAGCAGGCAGGAAGGGGCCAATGGCAAGGGAAATCCTAGGAAGTAATAAAACCAATAGGGCCAAGACAGCAAACACAGGAACCAAGGCCTGATAAGACCCCTGCCTGGCACCACCAACAGATCCAGAGAAGTCTGGACCCCCACCCTCTCCAAAAGAAGCTCCAGTAGGAACAAAATTCCAGGAAAGGAATTCCAAAGAAGGTCACTGACCACTCCCAAGTCAGCCCCCTTGGCAACCACCAGAGCAATTAACTCACCTAGCTAGAAAGCCCCACTGGGGCACCTTGAGAAAAAACCTATAAAAGCCACCTTGAACAATGAAACTCACACATATGCTGCCCGAGCCCATATGCTGCTTGTGTTCACGTGGCCGAGTACATGTATCACCCACATGTCCCCTCTCGAGATGTATACTGAGGTTTTCTCCACCTTTGGAGAAGCCCGGGTTCTCCCTTGTGTGTGTTACTCTCTCTTTCTCTCCCTCCTTCCCCTTCCTAAAACCCTCCAAATAAAATCCATTTTACTTCACTGCTGTCTACTCCTAAAATTTCTTTCTGTGAGAAAGACAAAGAACCTGTAATCCCTGGGTAAGGCCTAGGATTGATTTTCCAGACTTGATCAGTTCTAACCTTGCCAGCTGGTCCCACAGCAGATTGGGGGAAAGTGACCATCTCTCTCCTCTCTGCCTCATATACGCCACCCGGGGGGGCCCTACAACTTCTCTTGCTGTTTGTTTGCCTAAAGAAAGCAAATTTTCAGGAGGATGCCAAGCAATTTATTGCCTGTGAAGAGCTAGCAGGGCAAGCAAGTTTAGGAATCTCTGCTCCAAGGCCTGTGTGTCCAGACACCCTCTACCAAGTGGACAGAGGGATTGCGCTCCTCGTTTTATAGGTACCTAAAGTGAGGTCAAGGTCAAGTTTAGCCGCCTGCCCAGCCTCTGAGCTCTTGCTTCCTCCTAGGTGAAACGGAAACAGTAAGTTCATGCAGGATTACTTGGGAATTCAAACATCCTGTGGCTGGCCTTGAATTTCATTACTTTTTGAGAAACTTCAGCATCCTTTTACCTCTGAACGCTGGGACAGCCCTTCTGTGGTCAGTTACTGCTTTGTGCAGCCTGAAACACACACGGTCGCTCTGTGGAGCTGACCAGGGCTTAATACTTGCCAGCCAACATGCTTCATGCCTTCCTGCAAGGCCGCTTGTGGGAAAGAAGAGAAACCCACTCAGAACTGGGCCAGGGGCGGAGGGCAAGAGGCAACACTTTCTGAGAGCACCAGAGAGACAAAAGTATACTCGTAGGCAACGAAGCAACCAGGATGGTCAGGACGAACCCCTGTGTGTGGACAAGAAGACCTGAGGTGAAGGTCGCTGAGCCCTGGGTAGGGCAGAGGGTGGAGGTGTTATGACCTCTCCCTCAGTCACTCTGCAGGGCAGCTGCTCCAGGTAGAGCTGGGGAGAGGAAGAGAGACAGTGAGTTCTGGCCCAGTTCTGAGCAGGCAGGCATGAGGCATGCTGGCTGGCAAGTATTCAGCTCCACCCAAGAAAGCGCATCCCAATGGAGTCCCGAACTGCTCTGTTCCTGCTAGGGATGACCCAAGATTCCTAGGAAGAAGGTTTCTCCCCAGGACCCCCGAAGCCTCCATATCACTTCCCTTGGATCAGTGCTTCAACTGCCGCCTAACTCTGAGCTGCCAGAAACACCAGGACTTTGATCTAAGCTCTCCACTCCCTCCCACCAGCTGGGGCTGATGCCTCGTATTCCACAGCTTATCATGGGGCATGTGGGAACACATGTGAGCTTCTCAGCACGAAATCCATCACACCACAGCCCCCCCACCGAAGTGGCTACTCTTACTGCTGAGCATCAGAACGGTGTTATGGGCAGGGCGCTCCCTGTGTGAAGCACGTGCCAGGATCTGACAGAACTGTAGGAAGGGGTCCAAGAAGTGCAAATATGGTCCCTGCCTGCAAGGCATGTGCATCCACTGGGGAAACAAGGCACATTCCTAAAACCAGAGCAATGCTCACAGACCCAGGGCATGGGGGATGGGGGTGGGGGGGCAGTGCTTCTTCTAGGTATCCTGTATCCTCAGAGCGGCTGGGGCTAGAGTGATAGTACAGCAAGTAGGGCTCCTGGCTTCTACAGGGTCGACCTGGGTTCAATCCCTGGCACCCGATATGGTCCCTGGAGCACCGCCAGGAGTAATTCCTGAGTGCAGAGCCAGGAGTAACCCCTGAGCATCACCAGGTGTGTCCCCAAAACAAACAAAAAAATTTTAAGCAAAGACTCAAGGACATGGATGTTACTGGTCTCTCTCACATCTCACGAGCGCTGCCTCCCACATATGCCCTGCTGCAGAGCTACTGTCTGATCCAAGGTCCCCTCTCTGCTCCATGGAATGACTAAGTCACAGATCCAGGACCTTCACCAGCACCCATCACCAGTGCAACACAAGGGGTGTCTGCTGGGCTGCAGGGAAGTTTTCTCAACAATTCTACAAGGAAATGTAATGAAATAGCCAATTTCAGGTGTGAGGGGCCAGGCCTGAGGGCTGAGGCTGACAGGCTGGGGTGAGTAGCCGGGAAAGGAGACGGAAGCTGGATGCCGATGACACAGGCCTTCCTCAGGGAGCCCATGTTTTCCTTACTGTAAGCTGCCGGTGACACTCAGAACCTGGAGCGTGCTTGTGGCAGCTCCTCTGGTCCTCCCAGCGATCAGAGCACACATTGCAAATGTATGCACACTATCACACTCCACAGGTCAGGGGGAGAACCCCTCTCCCCCCTCCATTCTCATGAAGTATTTAGGGAAGTTCTCCATCAATGGCAAGGTGGTGCCCAAAACTCTGACCTCAGTAGCAAATCCCCTCAGTAGGAATAATGAAAGGTGCACATCTTGCCTGCCTTTCAGTATTGACAAGGGAAGTGGAATCAGGCCATTTGTAATTGGGGTGCTGTGGAGATGAGGAATTCTAGCAAATCAGCCCAGCAAGACTGAGACCTCTGATGTAACCATGCCTTTTCTATAAGAGCCAAGGGTGCCCACTTGAGGTCCACCCATCCTCTTCCCTTCTGCCCCAGACCAAAGAGCAAAGTGGCCTGCAGCAGCGTCCTGTATTAGTGAAGGCAGACAGCATGTCCCAGTCACTCCCCGCCCAAAGCTCCTTAGGCCTACTGGAAACCTGAGAACGGGAAAGTGTGGCTCTCCTCTGCAGTGGCTCTGAGGAAACACGAGGTTCCTTCGAGGAGTCCAGGGCTCCAGAGTGCTCACCCCAGGTCACACTGGTGCCCTCATGCATGCCACCACCAGCTCCCAGCTTCACCAAGGACATATCAATTGGCCATTTCTGCTGAGTCCTTGCTGGCTCTTTGCAGAGAGGACGCTTTGTGGGTCCTGCCAAGGTAGCTGGTCTACGGCACTTTACACATGTGTTCATACTGAATTCTAACATCACTAAGGGACACTGATAGAAAAGGGCCCAAAAGGCAAACCACACCCAAGATCATACTTCAGGTAAGAGAGGGAGCCCGGGCCCAAATCCAGGAGCCTGGTCCCCCCAGGAAAATTCCCGGGATCTCCAGAAGTGCTCCAGGTGAACCTATATTTTATTTTTTTAATTTAATTAATTTTTTTATAAAGTAGTTTGGGCTGGAGTGATAGCACAGCGGGTAGGATATTTGCCTTGCACGCAACCAACCTGGATTCAATTCCTCCACCCCTCTCAGAGAGCCCAGCAAGATACCGGGAGTATCTTGTCCTCACAGAAAAGCCTGGCAAGCTACCCATGACGCATTCCATATGCCAAAAATGATAACAAAAAGTCTCACAATTTGTTGTGAGATGTTATTGACGCCCGCTCGAACAAATAGATGAACAACAGGAGAACAGTGCTATAGTGCTATAAAGTAGTTCACAATATTTGATTACATTTAGTGCTTGAACACCAATCCCACCACCATTACACCTTCCCACCACCATATTTGTAATGTTTTCATCCTGAACCCCAACCCCTGCCCCAAAGCAGAACCGAAATGATTAATTTTATATTGTTTGTTATGAAAAACCACTGAAAATGCTCCAGAAAAGTTTCCTTAGAGGAAAGTGTGTGAAGATTTTTGTATTTCACCCAGGGGCCTTTAAGCCCTTCTATAAGAGATTACTAACATGTTGTTGAGCCTTGTGTGCGCATATGCAAATATTTATTTATTTCCCTCTAAGTTTGGTTGCCTCCTACTTTAAACCCCACTCGTACTCTTGGAGTATGAGTAGTGTGAGGTATGAGTTGTCGGCCGTGTGGTCCAGGAATACGTTCACTCGTGGGTGAAGCTCAGCCCAAGCATGTGGGGAGCAGCCGTGAGCATGGCAGTGGATGAGTTCTGGATGTTTTCAGCTGCCAGGGCTGGGTCCCTTGGGATGGGGAGGAGCCTCATCCGCCCCCCTCCAAGGTGCTCCAAATGAAATGTCCTGGTTTGGGGTCCGGCCACATGGCTATGGTGTGTCGTTTTACGCTCCCTTCCGGGAGAAAAGGACAATGAGTCTCTGGAGCATGGTTGATGACAAAATTATCTGGCGCCAGTGAGGGGTGGCTTATGGGCATGACTGCCAAGTTGCCGGAAACAGGGTGAACCTCTATTTTAATTGACTGATTAGAGGTGATTGAAAACCAAAGGGCTGCAAAAGAACCTCCAAAGTGACAGTCAGGGATATGGTCTCAGATACCTTAGAGCTGCTCTCATTCAGCAAAACCAGCCTGAGAAGCAAGGGGGCTCACAGATGTGCAGGGCACAGAACGAGGAGTGCAGCTTGCTGTTTAAGGCCATCAGAAAGAGAGTCTGAAGACAGAACCAAATCTGCCAAAAATTTCAGGTACATGGAGTTTCTTTGCTAAAAACTCCAGAGTGGGGCTGGAGCGATAGTACAAAGGGCAGAGTGTTTGCCTTGGATGCATCCAATCCGGGTTCGATTCTCAGCATCCCATACAGTCCCCTGGGCACCAATAGGAGTGATTCCTTAGTGAAGAGCCAGAAATAACTGTACATCTCAGGGTGTGACCCAAAAAGCCAAAAATTAATTAATTAATTAATTAATTAAAATTCCAGACCTTCGTGGACTCAGGATGGGTGGCTCCCTCCACCTCCCTGCACTTCTGGAAGCCCTAGCAGCTACACCCACATCTCACAGCCACCACCATGTAAGCTCATTTACCAGCCTTGTTTCAGAGACTCATAAATAAATCTCAACTGCCCAGTTAAATATTCTAGATTTTTATTTTCTTGAGCACGTGGCCACAAATGACATTCCAGTGCTACCACACCAGCCTGGATGGGAAACACAGAAGCCAAACAATCTTGACTAATAAAAATATTAATACAGAAGGCTTAACCTGCAGCAACAGCTTAGTAAACCCTCAGACAAGTACTTAATGTCCCCAACGTGAGATACAATTTTCACAAATTTTATTCTATGGAATTTTTTTTTATAATTCCATTAGCCACTCTGCGGAAAGCAATATAAGATAAATTATTGTGGGCCTATTACAGGGAAAGGCTTTAGGGGTAGTTGGGGAAGTGAAGGCAATGGTGGAGGGAAGGGGACAGTGGTGTGGGGTTCATGTTGGAATATTGATGGTGAGGGGATTGGTGTTGGAATACTGAATGCCTACAACAAATCATCATGAATCACTTTGTAAACCATGGTGTTTAAATAAGGTGGGAAAATAAATTTTAAAAAATAATTTTAGAAAGAAAGTGGGTTTAGGGGCTGGAGCAATAGCACAGAGGGTAGGGCGATTGCCTCGCATGCAGCAAACCCGGGTTCAATTCCCAGCATCCCATATGGTACCCCGAGCACCACCAGGAGTGATTCCTGAGTGCAAAGCCAGGAGTAACCCCTGAGCATTGCCGGGTGTGACCCAAAAAGCAAAATATATATATATATTATAATGTATTATACTGCCGGTTTTCCTGTGCCCTTCAGTGTATGCAACTACACCAACCAACACTGGATTTTTCATTCTTAGACAGTTTCATACATGCACGCACATGCTTGCGCATGCACACATGCACACATAAGGCACAGGCAGCCCCATGGAGCTCTGGGGGCCCAGGAGCCACTTGTGGTGATATTCAGCCAGAAGTCCAGGCCTCACCGTTCAGTTCTGGGAACTGGTGCTCTAGTGCTCAGGGAAATCATGCAGTGCTTGGATGGAGTTCAGGGTCTCTAGTCATGAATTGGGCTGAGAGAGAGTTCAAAGGTTTGGAGCACACGCCTGATGTGCATGAAGCTCTGAGTTTTATCCCTGGTCCCACAGCAGTGCTTGTGACCAGCAAGCACTGCATCACCAGCAGATGTAAGCACTACAGCCATCAGGCACCCCACACAGTGAATCTCCAAAGAAGTGACCTTACACCTCCCAGAACACTACTGGGGAGTTCCCTGACTCCCATCCCCAAGCAAAGTATTTTTATCCTTTCTTTTGAAAGAGATAAGTAGGGTTTTTCTTTCTCTAAAGCTTCTTGGAGATTAGGGGCTTTAACTATAAAAGTTATTTGCAACCTGCATGAAACAGCAGGCTGACTCAAAATTGCTCTTCCCCACTCTGGGTTAGAATAATGATCATTAGCTTAATAATTTGGTATGCTTTTAGTTTCTCTTAAAATTACCAGCCAACAGAAATCAAGAAAATATTATATGTTATTACTTGGCATACTTGTAATCATTTAAAAGTAAAGAACCTTGGTCATGAAAAAATTGGCATTAGACGCTTTACTCTCTTACTTCAGGGTTATTTTATTTCATTGGCTTCAGGGTATTTCTGTCTTCAGTAGTCCTGATTTTCATGATACCTCAAATTTTTATTTAGAATAGTGTAGGTAAATAGTAAGTAAGGTAAACAATTTTAAAGCATCGAATATCACTAAAGAAGCACAATATAAATAAAGATAGTCATTATTTATTTCTAAAAAATGTAAATAATAACAAACAAGGTCAAATATAAATGTCTAGAAAAAAAATTTGTTGATCGCCCTTAAATTTCTAATTCTATGAAAACTGGAATTCCTTTGAACCAAAGAAACTAATTGAGGCAGCATCTGATAATAAGAATATTATTCTAAAGCCTACATATAGGCATAGTTATATGTCTACACCTCAGCAGGAAATGCAAAGTCCAATCTCTGGACAAGTTCAAGTAAGTTCAGATGGAGGGACACAGAAAATACGGTAATAGCAAAAACACAGAAAATGCAAGCATGAAGCCCAAAGTCTACAACTTCATGGTCATTCTCTGACCCCACCACCAAACTCAGTGCCAGAAGCTAAAGAAATCTCTGCAGAAAGAAAACCACCGCAGGAGGAAACACATGGCTACCAATATATGATTCCCAACATGATAACCAGGGAGCCCCTAACTCCTGATGCCAACCCCATCAGTGGAAAAGCTCTGTTCCCTAGCCCCAGGAACACAGAGTCTGCAGACTAGCTTTACTGTTTGACTTGAATATAAATGAGAGACCAATATGCACAGGGGAAGATGCTCCTATCACCAACCACCAGATAAATGCAGATCAGAAGCACAGTAACTATGTGTTAATTGTTGTTGGTAAGGCTGGAGGGGGGGAAAAACACACATTATTATAATTACATGAGTGTTCTTGGCAAATTACTTGAGAAGAATGCTACTTTAGGGAAGCAGATGCAATAGCTCTTCTATAACACATTTAAAGATAGCTCCAAGGACTGGAGTTCATGCTTTAAAGGCTACCCTGAGTTCCATTCCTGGCACTGCACCATGCTCCAAGCACCACTGTGTGATCCCAAGCACCAACCCAAGGCAGGAGTAGCCCCTGAGCACTGCTGGACATGGTCCATAAACAAAAACAAAACAATACAAAATGATACATCCAGACAATGGAATATTTCTGAATTATTTACTCAGCTCTGAAAAGAAATGAACTGCCGAGCCATAGGAAGCTCAAAGGAACCTGACATGCTTATCAGTCATTGAACTCACCAACCCTGCGCAGCATGTACCGTATGATTCAATTATGCTGATATTCTCGAAAAGGCAAACCTGTGCTGAGAAAATTAGTCACTGCCAAATTGGGTTTGGAAGGGGACACGAGGACTATTACATCAGTAAAAATAGTCTGCAAGACACCATAATGATGCTTCTATGACATATATTTTAGCCTTGTGCAGAACAGACTGTACAACACTAGTGAGGTCAATATAACAAAGGACTTTAACTATGATTTATGTCAAAGTAAGCACATCTATCATATGCAATGCAACACTTGGTAAGGAATGTTCATAAGAGAGAAGCTATGCGTGAATGGAGGTGGTGGTTTATGGAAACGGCTGAGAGAAAGAAAAAGAGACCATACCCTTAATTTTGTTGGGAAGCAAAAACCACTCTAGCAAAAACAGTCTTCATTTTAAACACCTTTTAATAGATTAAGTTTAAAATTTCCAAGAAAAACAAAACAAAAATAAATAAAATTTACTCCAGAACAAAGTGGGATGATTCTAAAAGTAGAAAATTATATGGATAAAATCTCACGCCTCCAGCATTAAAGGAAAGTCCCCGGGAACCAGAGAAAATTGAGAGCTTTAAAGTATGACTTGACCGTTTAGAAGGCCTTGAGAAAATAGACAGCTATGTAAATAAACAATGTTTTAGGTTGTTGTTTATGTTTTTTTTTTAACCACCACCATAGTTGTTAACTAAGACTATGGCTGTCCTGGGCCCTCGAGAAAGTAGGAAAATCCAGAGACTGCAGAGAGCCAGAGCCCATGTCAATGAGACCCTGGAATGTGCGCTGCTCAAATTAAAAAATGTTAGCTTCACATCCCACCCGCCAATAAAGAATTAGCCTTACACTCACCCACCCCTGGTTTAATACCAGGCACCACCTGGTTCCCCAACTACTGGATAAAATGACCTCCAAGTTTAGAGGCAAGAGTAGCCCCAAACACCATTAGATTTGGCCCTAAAGCCCCAAAACCACTACAAAAAAAAAGGAAATCAAAAAAGGCCTAAAAGATAGCTCAGTGGGCTGACTGCAGGAAGCCCAGGGTCAATCCCCAGCAATGCCTAGTCCCCAAGTACCACCAAGAGCAACCCTTGAACAAAGACCTAGGAGTGGTACCCAAGCACTGCCAGGGCTGCCCCACCCTCCAAAAAATAAGGAAAAATTAAAAAAAGACAGCAGGACAGTAGGAACATTTTTCTTTGAGTACAAGAGAGCATTGTACCCAACAATTGAACAATAGTTACAAAACTCAGTTTATTAAAACCTTTAAGGATAATTGATAGAGAACTAATATAAGATGTGGTTATAATTATAAATGTGTAAGAAAAAATGAATCTGACAAATCAATAATAAAAGAGCTTACAGAAGTCAAAATATTTAAGGTGTGGAGAAAGAATTGGAAAAAAACTCATTCTACAAAACACAAAAGAAAAGTATTGCTACTGCTGGAACAAGAAATAGATACTAGTGTAATGGTGCCAAGTTCAACCTCGATGAAAAACAGTATGAAGACTTCTCCAAAAAGTAAGACTATGAGGCCAAGGAGTACAGCAGGGAAGGCACCAGCCTTGCATGCGGCCAACCAGATTCAATACCAATACCCAATATGGTCCCCCGAGCCCATCAGAAATGATCTCTGAGTGCAGAGCGCCCAGAGTAAGAGTCCTGAGTACACCCGAATATGCCTGACCCCCCCCCCCTACACACACACACACACACACCCCACACAGGTAAAACTTCATATGACACCATATTTCCACTTTCCACCTACTCCCAAAACACACAAAAAAACATTAATTCAGAAAGATACACACACCTATGTTAATGACTATACTTAGTACAATAGCCAGGATGTGGAAACAATCCAAATATCCAATGAAAGAAGAATGACTAAAGAAGCTGTATTCAGACACACAATGAAATACTATGCAGCCATGAGAAAAGATGGAATACTGCAGTTCACTGCCACTTGAATAAAACTGGAGGGTATAACATTACTCAAATTAACTCAGAAGAAGAAAGACAATATTGGATGAGATTACTCATCTGTGGCAACCAGAAAAACAAAGCAAGGAACACACAGAATTGAATGAAGATAAACCCTTGTCCTTAGATTACAAGACTTGGATTACCAGGAAGTGGAGGGAGAAGATGTGGGGGACTGAAGAGTTTGGACTATAAGTAACATATGCTTAGTGGTGGGGAGTCTTCGGTACTTTGGTGGCGGTAAGGTACAGCAACTTTGCACATCAAAACCATAAATGTGGGGCCAGAGAGATAGTATAATAGAAGGGTACTTGCTCTGCACACAACCAACCTGGGTTCGATCTTCAGCAACCCTATTTTAATGACTATACCATAGTTTAGTTAACATAGTTTCCCTCGAGTCCCACCAGGAGTGATCCCTAAGCAAAGAGCCAGGAATAAGTCCAGAGCAAAACCAGGTGTGGCCAAATACAAAGAAACAACAACTTTAAAAAGCATTACCACTATTGTAACCATGTCATCTGAATTACAATTTTAAAATAATTATCATAAGTACATATTTTTTAAAGAAGGAAATAGATGCTTAAGTATCCTGCTTGAAACTTCAAAGGAAATTGCAGATATGCCTCCAGATCCCATGGTAGACGGAGTTACCCTGGGCACCCCCGGAACGGGGCAGGTGAGCCCACCATCCACCCAAACAGAGTGTCAGCAGCTGAGAAACCTCCACAATCCACAATTGCCACCAAGGAAACTGCCGGATTCCACTGCTCAGGACAAGACTTATCCAGAAACTGATCTGTTGGAAACCCAGGTATGTGGGTTTTGTGACTGAAATCTCTAGGCTCTCACAGAGGTAGGGATGGGCGACCTCCCCACCTCCAGGTTCGTGCTCGCGCCATCTCTCGCCATCCCTCGGACCTGGGGCCGGGAACCCAGCGTGCAAGCCTCTGGGGGCGTTCCCCGAAC
>JAOXYA010000001.1:69282555-69298813 GCA_028565675.1 Sorex palustris
CCAATGGAGACGTTACTGGGCCCGCTCGAGCAAATCGACGATCAACGGGAGGGCCTTTACCTTTACCTTTACCAACAGTCTTGATTCCTGAGCACAGAGCCAGGAGTAGGTCTGTATGTATGTAGCGAGCACTCCTAGTCATGATTCAAATGAGGGTATGTATTCATATACAGAGCACGTGTATATGTTCATATGAAGAGAGGTATTATTTAGAGAGAGTTTATATTTAACCATCTTTCACAAGATTCCTCACTTCTTTCTACTGGATGTTCATACCACTCTCCCCACTTTAGTTTAGTACCTGTGCAACTTGGTGACCACTGAATTTAACAGAAGTAACTGTAGGCCACTTCTGAACTTCGAGAATTCTGTCTGGGATTCTCTTGCATGCCTATGTTCCTATTTCTCTCTCTAGCACTCTTGTCATATAAGCATCTCTGTGGAAGCCACACAAATCAATAAACGACTGGGTAAGTGTGGAGCAAACTGCTTTCAGGTCGCTTTTGTTCTGACAACTTGAGTAGCAAGTATGAGATACTGAAACAGAAATACCACGCATGGAGTCCTAACCTCAGATTGTGTAAATAATAAATGTCTACACCTAAGGATTGAAGTAATATATTGCATAGTAAAATATATTTAATATAATAAATACAAACATTGCATATATGTATATTCACTTGTGTGTAGATGTAAATTTTTACATTTAGCTTTCAGGAATGTTGGTCAAAGTGAATGTTGATTTCACTGCAGGTGTGTCTTAATTCAAAATATAAATTTCTACTGCCATCTATTGGTGATTTAAATATCGTCCAGGATTTTTTTAGCAGTACTTTTTTTTTAAGATGTGTGTATTTGGAATATACAAAAATATATTTCAATCTCTTGAATATTAGATGCTAGATAAAAACAAAATGTCATCATTTTATTATTTCACTAGATTATAACATATCTGAAGGAAATCTATATTGTGTGAAAGTTTTAACTATTTTACTGCTTATTTTGTAGTTTTGGGAGTTTTTGTTTTTGTTTTGGGCCCACACCTGGTGGTGCTCAGGCCTGAATTCAGGAACCTCTTCTGGAATGGTAAAAAGAAACTTACAGGGTATAAGGTGGGAAATCTCAGTGACCGCTTGCAAGGCAAATGCCCTTAGTGTACTATCGCTCCAGCCCCCTTACATGGTATTTAAACCAGTTTCCTTAAATAGAATACTTTTAATTTTATAACAGATACTTTTTAAGTTAATCAAGCATATTTTCAAAGTAGTTAGAGCATAAAGAATACCATTTTTTCCCAATATTTTCTGTTTGATAAGTTGGCAGTGGCTGCAAATGAAGAGAATGCTTGCTAATCAAACTGCATTATGCAAAACAACTAACAGTTATTAATTAACAGATATATCTATTAGATATCATATGTGCTGAGGTATTTATTATTCTTATGAACTCAAATATGAAATTTTAAGTTTAATATTGATAATTAAAAAAACTAAAAGAATATTAGACATCCTTTTAATTTTGGAGAATGATAAAATGAAATAATGTCTGGTGGTTTTACATTAGATTACCTGCTTCAACTATCTTAGTGGAATGAAACTAAAAGAAGGATGGTGCCAATTTCCATTCAACATTTCTTGACACTCCGGATATGCTTATATTCAATATCATCAAGTTACTGTTCATTTCATCTTGCTTATCACCTACACTTATTTTATTGTTTTGACATTATGAGTGATTTTTTCATGTTAAATAATTACAATGATGGTTATTTTATAATAAAAATGTGATCAAGCAATTTAACTATCAGTAGATAATAGATGGATGGATAGATTGCCCATTTGTAAATGTTGAAACCAATCAATGCAGTACTAAATCTAACACAAGCTGCTAACATTTATTCTTTTGTTACACTGAATTTTCCTATCCATAAATCTTTCAGCCCCAATGGACTAGCCATTAAAGAAAATTGTTTGGTGTATTATTTCCGTGCTGAGTAAAATAGTTACTAAAAACATTTTATAGGTAGTATATTGACGCTTGTGTAATTTAAGAAAAAATGAATCTCATAAAACACCTGGTATTCATTAGTACATTTCATCCTGTGTTTTCTACTCAGTATATGAGTCACTTGCCCCCTTCTGAGGAGATGACAGAAAAATACCCTGAGTTAGGACAGCAAAGGGACCATTATGACAATCATGGTTGGAAATGATCACTTTGGATGAGAACTGAGTGCTGAGAGGAGGTAAAGGGGTATGCATGACAACCTTTCAGTGCCTGTATTGCAAACCATAATGCCCAAAAGGAAAGAGAGTGAGAGAAAGAGTGAGAGTGAGTGAGCAAAAACCTGAGGCGGGGGGAGGGGAGGGAGAGAGAGACACATCTGTAGTCGAGGCAGGCTAGTGGGGAAGCAGGAGGGAAACTAAGGACATTGGTACACTGGTGTGGTGAAGGGACAAGTGTAGGAACATGGTGTGACTGAAACCCAATCACGAACAACTCTGTAAGTGTGTAACTCACAGTGATTCGATAACAACAACAACAACAACAACAACAACAATAATAATGGGCTGGAATGATAGCACAGCGGGTAGGGCGTTTGCCTTGCACGTGGCCAACCCGGGTTTGATTCCCAGCATCCCATATGGTCCCCTGAGCACTGCAAGGTGTAATTCCTGAGTGCATGAGCCAGGAGTAACCCCTGTGCATCGCCGGGTGTGATCCAAAAAGCAAAAATAAATAAATAAATAAAATAAATAAATAAATAAATTTAATTAATTAAAAAGACCAAAACTTGAGAAGGCTCCCTGAGCTGGGTCACACCCAACAAACACTAGAATCCCCAGAGTCATTGAACCCTTTGTTGCAGAGCCTGGTGTAGCCCCACAGAAGCCTCCATGACTCAGGACATGGGAGACCCATGATGGAAGAGACAGTGCCAAACAGCTTGGATCCCAATCAGAGGGAGAAAGGTGTAAGCATCCTTGCTGGCACTCTGGCCATGCCATTCCCCTCTCAGCCAGTGTGACCTCGGATCCAGGCACAGAGCCCGAATGAAGAATCACTCTTTCATCTACAGCTGGAAGGGCTTTGGGAAGAATTCACTGGATTATTAGCTCAAAGACAGTGATTTTTAAAATGCCTACAGGTGCTTTCTCACCTAGGGATGTTACTAGTGAGATGCTGATCAGTTGCTACTATGCCCAAGGACAGGGGACAAATGGCCTTAGGATCAGCAACCAAAATTGCAGCATTGAGGTTATTTACTCCCTGGGGCACCACTGGCTGGATAGCCACAGCCAACAAGCTATTCCAGGTTGCAAAACTATTTGAAACCTGCAAAAACAATTAACTCCAAGATCCGGAAAGAAAATTGCCCAACTGAAAGCAGCAACTGTTCCACGGACTGTCTGCAGAATCCGTTATATTATCCAACTCACTGCAACCCGTGGAAACACTGTGGGATGTGGGAACACCTCAGTGTGCCTGATATGGAGTGGGGTGAAACCTCCAAAGGCTCTCAGTGGCCCTGCTTCCGGCATCTTTTTACCCTACCCAAGCCCTTCAGGTCTCACATTCACCCGTGTCTCTTCAGGGTTGGCTGACATGTCTCCCTCTTCGCCCCTTTTTTCCTCTTCTCCTACATCCTTGCCATTCTCCAAGTTCACCCTGACCACCGTCATCCATTGAAACCAAAACAGAAACTGCAGGAATCTCCCACCAGCCCAGACAAGTAGGCCGGCTCTAATCCCACCCTTGGAAGGAATCTGCAGCTGTCCCACAATGCAGTAAAGCCCAGCCTTGTTCTGTGCAGTCCAGCGGGGCACTGAGGGCCCAACCCCAGGCTTGCCCAGGCCAGACCAGCCTGGATGGAATCTAAAGCGGGGTAGAAAGCAAGAGACTGTGTCACACTCAGGATCTGGAACCTGGCAAGCCTGGAGCCAACTCCCACATTTGTACGGTGCCTCGGGATAGATCACCTTACCATGTTTTTATGCATCTTCATTTCCTCATCATAAAATTACGCTTGTAATCCAGGACAGAAAAACATTCATTCAAAAGGGCGCACGCACACCGTTATTCATTGTAGCACTCAATACAACAGCTAAGATTTGAAATCAACCGACATGTTCAACGATAAATCAGTGTATCATGAAGATGTAGTTTATATACACAATGGAATACTATGCAGCTATAAGTAATGATGAAATCATACAATTCACTGAGTCCTGGATGGAACTGGAAGATATCATGTTAAATGAAGTAAGCCAGAAGAAGGATAAACAGAGGATGATATCTCTTACACGTGTAAGTATTTAGAATAACTGGATGAGAATATACAATGATTTTAAGAGGAGATGCCTAGATTATCCTTGGCCACATAGGATAGGGAGGAAAAGGAAAGAAATCAAGGCGTGTGTGTGGGGGGGGAGATGAGACAGATGAGAAGCAATGGGGGAGTCAAGAGGGTTCATGTGCGTTGGTGGTATAAAGGAATGACAGAGCTAAACATCCAAACCACCAAGCCAACAACACTAAAATCATGAGACCCAGACTATAACAAACTTATAAAGTTGCCTGTCAAGATGGCAGGCTGGGGGTGGGAGTGTAGGAGAGGGAACCTGGGAACACTGATGAAGAAAGTTGGCACTGGTGGCAGGATCAGTGCTGGAACACTGTATGTCTAAAATTCAACTATAAATTACTTTGTAAATTACAGTGCTTTCATCAAATAAAATTAAAACAAAACCAAAAATACACTTGTATGTCTGAAAAGTAGGCTCGATGGATTCGGCTTTCCCTTCCCACAAAAGTAAGCAGCCAACTTTTTACTGAACACTTACTATATCCCAGACCACATGGACTGTCTCAGGCATTCTTAAGACAAATTCCCCTAACAAAACAATCCTTGTGTTGCTTGTGAAAAACCATAGCTTGGAGGCTTCAAAGATAATTCTGAGGATCACACCAAGCTATGACTCGAATACAGGCAAGGCTCACACCCAGCCCCACCAACAGAGACCCTCACACTGGAACTTGATGAATCCTTCTGCAAGAAGCAACTAGTAGAACATGGACCTAAGAACCAGACAACATGCATCTGGAGCAATGCTCCCTCCCTGAGCCGGTGTAAGGCAGGGAGCAGCCCTTCAGTCTCACGCAGCCTCTTCCTCCTGCATCAACGGAAACAACAAGCCCCCATGCTGCCAGTGACACAGGACTTCAGCCAAGCTCAAATAAGACATCAGGGCTGTTTGAACCCACAAGCAAGGGATGGTGAATCTGCTCTATCCCCTGCTAAGTGGCTGCCCTAGCCCTGCCCGCCCACTTCCAGGAACAGGCTATTCACTTCTTTATGCAGCTTATCCTGGTGAGAAAGTTCGACCCCTTGCAAAGACCACCAGACAGATTTGTCTGCATCTCCAGTCTTCCCGGCTGACCAGAGGGGAAGAAGCCTCGTGGCATCGGCGTACATTGAGTGCTGAAGACTCCCATGACTCCGTCCTCATTCCTGCCATTCAGCCCCGGGCTCCCTGGCACATAAGGAAGCAGATGGAGGCAGGAATGTCCTTGTTTGCTCTGCCTCCTCTCCTGCTGGCAACATTTCCCTATTCCTGCTTACCAAATTCCTGGGCTTGGGTGGACAGTCCAGAGGTAGAAGGACGCTGGCGACGCTGCTGCTGCTGCTAGCTGTTCCCATCACTCATGCTTCTCCATGCCCTGCCCTCCGCAGGCACCACTTGCCTCTGAGGTCCCCCTCACATGGACCTGAGACCTCTTTCCTGCTTGCTCCCATCCTCCCTGCTATAGCATCTCCCCCATGGCTCGTGGGTCCGTACCTTAAAGGATTCCAGGAAGCCCCCGTGGCCTCCATTCTCAAACTTGTCTTCCTCGGGACCCAGTCCCAGCATCGCCTGAGTGTGGGCGTGGAGCTCATCATGAAGGTTATCCAGGAGGGCGGCCCTCGTCCGGTCCTAGAGGGGAAAGGAAAAAGGCAGCTGAGCTGGTGCTGAGGGCAGAAATGCGCCTCCTCCCCAGGGGTCTGGGCCTGAAGGCTGCTACTCTGGCACCTGGTGATGGTTTTCAACCTCTGCTCATAGACCAGTGCTGAGCCATAGAATTTCCTGCCAGTCATTTTAAAAAAGCGTTTGCCACTTAACTGACAATGCCTTGTGACTGCTGGTCCATGGGTGAGCCTGCAGGTACAAAACAGCTGAAATCCACTAGTGTAAGATCTCTGATTAGGATGGGCTTCAATGCTCATAGATGCTGTGGTTAGGAAGTCCCATAGCTCAGGGCCCACCCTCTGTTCCTGTCCCCCAGTCCCTCTCGCTAGCCAGCTCTCCCCCACCCCTGCCCCCATGGCTTTCCTCACTTCACTTGACTCCCAGATCCAAGTGCCACATCCAGTTTTCTTCCTCCAGATGTTCATGGGACATTGCACACAGCCTCTGGGGACACTATTAACACTGACGAGGCAGTCCCCCCAGCAACCCACTTCCTCCCTGGTCACCGAGGTCATCTACCCTATACTTAAGAGTCCATTGAGTCTTTCTGACCATGACCCGGAATCATTTCCTCCAGGTCCTGGTCTCACTGGGATGCCTGTAGCAGGCACCCAAATGACTGTCCTTTCACCTTCCTCCCTTTCCGCCTACCCCTCACCACCTGGCCAACGCGAATCAAGCACACCACTTCCCTGCCTCATGACTTCATTAGCACCTCCTGGCTCCTAGTCCAGTGCTCTTCCTGCTCTGATGCTGCCACTGGGCCTCTTACCACTACACACACACACATACACACACACACACACACACACACACACACACACACACACACACACACCTCTATCCCACGGGAATTCTTTCAGATCCCATCAAACACTCCAGAGAACCTTCTTGAATTCATGCTCATAGTCTGCCTGTTTCTTAGGCTTGGAAGCACCCCTCACTCCTTCCTCCTGGCAAGACTGAGAGAGGCAGCTTGTTTATCTCTATCAAGGGCCACCTCCTCCCAGAAGCCTCCCCTGAACATGCCCGAAGGAGATAAAGTCCAGCCGGCTGGCTGCCACATAACCCTATGCTACCACAGAGTCTCTGTCTGTTTCTCTAGTGACAGCTACTCCCATGAGTTTATGAGCTCTCAAAGGCCAGAAACTGCCTCACCCCTACCTCCAGGAAATCAAATGGAGCTGGCACATAGCAGGTGCTCAATAATGGGGGGGGGGGTGTAGTTTCCTAGATAAAATTGGAATGGCATTTCCACAAGAAGGTAGAGATCCCATATCAACACAGTCTGCAAGGTGCAGAGGGGCCCAACTGGGGATCTCCACTTTCAACAGCCACCAGGAACAGATTCCCTGGAGAGGCCACCAGGAGGCCAGCAGTACACCCTTCAGAAGCCTCAGGCACTCACCTCCAGCTTCGCAAACTTGTCCGACTTGCAGCAGGCATTCTCAGCATTGGTGAGCTTGGTGAGCAGGAACTCCCTGAACTCGGGGCCCTGGAATACATGAGGAGGCCCAGGACACTCAGCTGCTGCCCGTGGGTCATCAGGAACAGGTGGACAAACCCAGGTCTACCAATGGGCCCTCAGAGACAGGCGGGCAAATCCAGGTGCTGGGGAGAGCACTGAAAGGACCCTTTTGGACATTAGAATACTTCTAGCTAAGGACAACACACTGCCTTGTGCCTGGCTAGTGGGTCCATGTCAAATGGGAGAATCCCGGATAAGGGTTCACAGTTCAGTACCCTCCAAGCTGTCTCCCAGGTACAGAACCTGGGGTCTTGGCTGTGAGAGGGGAGACAGGAGAGTTTCTTACCTTCTGGAAAACAGGTGGGCTGGGCAGTGGGGGGCCAAAGGCAGGTACATCTTCCCTTGCCGTGACCGAGACCTGAAACAGTCCTGATGTGAGCCCAAAGGGATGGCACTCCAGCTGAGAACATATTCCAGGTCCAGGCCCTGGAGAACCCCACTTCCCATGGCAAATATCCCATGCCCTACTCCCCTCCCCAGAAGACTCTTGGGGCCAGAGCCAGCAGGGCACAAGTCACTGTTGCTAGAAATGGGGCAGGAGGCGCAACGCCCGCGCCCCACATGTATCACCCACATGCTCAGAGCCATGAATAAGTCTGGCAAGATGATGGATGGGGCTGAAGAACAGTCTGGACCCCTGATTCTCATGCAGCCCGAGTGCTTGGGAGACATTACCTCACTGCCTCATTCGATGGGGATGCTGGGATGCTAATCCCATAAAGAAGTGGGGGTGGGGTTGGGGGAGGATCTGCCTATACACTGATGGGCAGGCAGATGCCCCAAAGACACACACTCTCAGTCCATCAGAGACGAACAGAGACCTGCTGCTGGCTCTAGGGTCCTACTCCCATTCTGCTCCCAAGTCTGGCCATCCCTCCGAATCATTTCAAGTGTGGAAGAATAAACACTGGGGCAGGAGCAATAGTACAGCAGATGGGGCATTTGCCTTGCATGCAGACAACCCGGGTTTGATCCCCATCATCCCATATGGTCCTCCGAGCACCACCAGGAGTAATTCCCGAGTTCAGAGCCAGGAGTAGACTCTGAGCACTGCCGGGTGTGGGTCCCCAAACAAACAAAGAGCAAGAATAAAGACAGGCTGCAGGAGCGTCACCCCAACCCCAATGCCTCCGAAGCTCAGGTTGGAACCAGGAACTTGAGGCCTCTAGGCGCCCCTGTGCTCCTGTGCATCAGTGGGGAGATAACCCGGGACCCCCATTCAGGGTGCACCCATCTGAATGTAACAAGAGCAGACAGTGCCAGGGCCCAGGCTGGGAACCAAGGCCAGGGGCACATCAGAGCTCTGTGTTGGGGTGTCTCCAGCTCCGACCAGCTGGAAGAAGCACAACTGATAGAGTGATGCTGCAGAGGGTTACGTGGAGGTCTCCCAGGCTCTAGGGAACCTCACACCTACACCTATCCCTTCTCTCTGCAGGGCGGCGCCCTGGTTTCACCTGCTTGCAGCACCTGAGGCCACCAGCCTCTCTGGAGACTGTCCTCTCCCTTCCCAAGCGGCCATTGATGTGAGCTGGGAGCCAGGCCCTGGCACCTTGCCAGTCTCCCTGGCCTGTGAAGTAGGGCAGATGCAGAGAGTCTGCCAGATCGGGTGAGGAGGCAGCTGGGAGTCGAGCCAAGGCAAGGCCCTGCCAGGGTCTGCAGGGGAAAAGGAGTTGGAGAGAGCTGGTCAGTACGGCTCTCCCTCCCCCCAGCTCAAGGCCGTCCTTGTGGCCTCAGGCACAGCCCAGAGGCAGAGAATGGTGTCCATTTGGCTGACATGATTTCTGGAGGGTTCTAATTGCTTGAACATGGCCCAGCACCACCCATAAGGCATGGCAGGGAGTGGGTAGAGGCACAAGTCAGGGATTCCCCCCCTCGGAACCAGAGGCTGGGACAGGGATTGGGGAGAGATGCTGAGCGGCTGCCCACTGCAGACACCTCTGGGTGAAGGCCAACACTGGCCCAGCTCGCCCCCTCCCCAGGCCGGCTCTCCCTCCTTCTGGGGCTTGCACTGACGTACTACCTGGCTAAGTGGCTTTAGACATGCTCTTTAATCCGCAGTCTGCCAGTCTGACCAGCCCACTACAGCAAAAGCATCAGAGAAGCAGGGAGCGAGGCCCTTCTGGTGACAGCCATTCATCTCCCCTCCTCACTGGATCTCTTTCAAAAGCATCGGGCCTTTGTTTTCAAAAGCATCGGGCCATCTCCTCTCAGGGTGGCTGGGCTGCTGCGGCTGAAAGGAGGAGCTGCCTGAACGCGACCCCACCTTCCTGTTTTCTAAACTCAGCCACAACCTCCCGGTAGGGCGCGGGACCAAGCAGAAGCAGGTGGCTCCAGGAAGAACATTTTCGAGACCAGAAAATGGAAGGAGACTTGGCAGGTGTGGGGTAACAGGAGGTGATGAGAGAGGTGAGCCTCTGGGGCTCCAAGCTGGACAAGAGGTCTGGAAGCCTCAACAGGGCAGGGTCCTGTTCAGTAGTAATGGGAAAGAGGGTCTCCCTTCCACCCTTTTAGGACATGGTCTCTCCAGGAGATCTCCCCTCTGCTTTGCCTAAGGTTCCTGAGACCTCTATAAGATTTTAGAGGGGGACCTGCAGGGGCTGGAGTGATAGTACAACAGGTCGGGCACCTGGGTTCAATCCCTGGCATCCCATATGGTTCCCCGGGGAACCACCAGGAGTGAGTTCCTAGTACAGAACCAAAAGAAACCCCTTGGCCTCACCAGGCATGGCCAAAATCTCTCAGAGAGGAAGATATCTTAGGGGTGGCTCAGCTGGGATGTCCTTCTTCCTGGCAGAAGGAGGACTTAATACATGGGGGGGGGGCGGGGGGGGGAAGCCCTCTGCATTGCTGGCTGCAACCTTAGTTTGTAAAGTCTGGTTCCTGCCAGCAGTGACAGCTCAAGGATGAACAGCACAAGCCAGCCTGGACCAGATTCCAGCCCTGCAGTGCTGGGCTCTGTACCTCTCACCTGGAGTGACTGAAGTTCTCAACCTTGATTTTCCCCCTGGGACCTATGGTCAGAGGGACTTGCCTGCCCAGGGGCCCCGTGCCTTAAAGGGCCTGGCTGCTCTGAGCCTCTCCCACGGAGCAAGCAGCCACTCCAAGGAATCACTGTCATGGGGGTGTTTGCAAGTTCCTTGTCCCTGCACAAAAATAAAGAGCCCTCAATATTAAAGAGTCGACTGAGGGGCTGGAGCGATAGCACAGAGGGTAGGGCATTTGTCTTGCACGCAAATGACCTGGGTTCAATTCCCAGCATCTCACATGATCCCCCAAGCACCGCCAGGAGTAACTCCTGAGTGCAGAGTCAGGAGTAACCCCTGTGCTTCGCCGGGTGTGACCCAAAAAATCAAAAAAAAATAAAAGAAAGAAATGAGGAGTCGCCCAAGTCACTTCCTAATCTGCCACACATACCCTCTTCCTCAGCAACCACCGCAGATAAGCGTCAGAAGGAACTTAAAGGTTGTGTAGTGCAACTTCCTCATTTCACTCAAGTGGAAACAGAGAGGGAAGGAACTGCCCCACGGTGACACAGCACCAGAACCCCAGCTCCTGAGCCTCTGGGTATGTGGCGCTTTCTTCCCCCACTTTTATTCTTCTTTCCTACTGTCCATTCTCCCAAGTTGAGCCTCCTGGAACACTGAAATCTCATTGTCCTCTGCCACCGCTTCTAAGTCTTAGGTCCTGTTCGCCGTGGACACACTGAGGGATCTAGCCAGATCTCCCTCAGTCAGCTCGTGTCCTGGGGTGCTGCTGAGGGCACAGGGGACGGAGTTTGGGGGAGCACCTCGAAAGCTTTCTCTGCCCGCTGCTCCGATAGTCCCCGGTTATGAGGCCTTCTTGTCTTTCAGCCTGGACATCTGCTGGTGCTCCAGGTCCACACCCCAAGGAAAATCCTGCTCTCCCAGGGGGCCCTGCATCTCTGCTTCTCACGCCTGCTCTGAGCACTGCTTTCCTGAGTCCATCAAATGTGGCTAGACTTCAGGCATCAAAGCTGATGGCAGGCAGGGCTCCTTGCTGCGGTGGTCTTTCTCTATATCTGCCCCTTCTGCCAAGCTGTTGAGTCCGTGAAGAAGCCTGTTAGCTGCACACCGTTCCTACAGGATTGGAGCAAACACTAATAGTCCAGAAGAGACGCTGTTTCCCAGCAGAGGGTACAGGCCCAGCAGACACCACTGGCCCATCACATACAAACTTGCACGTGACTGCTGGCAGGGCCTGGAGGTCCCCAAATGCAACCCAGCCTTGTGGGGGGAGGTCTGCAACGTGACTCTTGCCTCTGTTGGCGCAAAAGGAGCCCATTGGCCATTGGAGCTGCCCAGGGGCTGGACTGCACTCGCTGACTCTGCTGTCCTTTTCCCAAAGGCAGACTCAAAATGTCACCCCCAGGGGCTCTGCCTTAGCATGGGGCCTGATGTGAAGCAGGCACTGAGTAAAGCAGCTCACTTCTACCCACAAACCAAGCAGCTGCATGGACTGGACGCCGGTTTCGGTCACCTCAGGTCATCCCAGGGCCTTCAAGGAAATACCAAATCGTGGGTTTTCCGGCTCTGCAGCTTCTGATGCCCAAACAGCAGAGGAGCCAGGCACTAACCAGAGAGGGGAAGGAATCAGTTCCCCTCCAGGGCAGACGCCTGCGAGTGCTGCTACTTAGTTTAAAATTAATGCAAGTTTGGTACTTAATGTATCTGCGTTTGTGCTGTTATAGCACACTGCCAAGGGACATCAATTACTTTTCTACTCTCTTGGTATAAAATAGCTACTTTGTGATAGTCAGGAAAGTCCGCTGAGCATGGGCCTGAGTGATTATGGAGGAAACCTTCCAGGCCTTGTGGTTGCACATGAACAGTGACAAGCTCAGTTGTCCCCTCTCTTAGCACAGTGGTTCCTACCCCCACTGGGAGCAGGAGTTTTCTGAGAATATGAGTTATACTGTCGCTCCCCAGAATATGCAAAAAAGGCACATATTCAACATTTGGCCTCGATCAACAAAGGATTTGAAGATAATGTATTATCCACGTTGCAAAACCCGGTCTCAGACTGGAAGGATAATGGAGGGGTTATGACACTTGCTTTAAAAAAAAAAAAACTCAGAGGGGTTGGAGAGATGGTACAGCAAAAAGGCCATTTGCCTTGCACATGGCTGACCCAGCTTCAATCCCCAGCATCACATATGGTCCCCCACGCCCATGAAGAGTGATCCCTGAGTGCAGAATCAGGAGTATGCTCTGATCAATGCTGGATATAGCTCCCTGCCCCCCTCCAAAAACTTAGTCTAACTCCCTTGGGCCCCATGCCCCCAGCACCATTATGATAGAAACTGTTGCCCAAGCAGTTGGGATCAGCTCAATGGAGAAGAGAAAAAGTGGGTTAGAGACGCAGTCGCCAGGAGCTGTCAGGAAGAGGCCACAAACGATGATGGACTAGAGCATTTGTGAGCACTCTGAGCCAACCTCACAGGCGTCCTTTCAGTCAAGTAGCTGAGACCCAGGTGCTAGCAACTCCACGTTTCTGGGACCAGCCATTAAAGATCAGCTAATGCTGAGCCCGCCCCACCCCCACCCCAGGGCGCTGCTCTCACCCTTCTCTCCACAGATATTTCTGCCCTGTCTTTCTTTCCTGTGCCTCCCACCATCCTTGGTCCGCTCCACTTTCTCCATTTCTCTCTCCTTTCCCTAACAGCAGACAGCTGTTACAAATAGGGGTCCCCGGCTTCTCACTCCTTGAGTCAGATGCTGTATGTGGTCATATGGATTGGACAAGGTAACCTCAGAAGGGACTCTCCGCCAAGTACCAGGACCCCCAAAGCCCACAGAAACCTGTCCTATCCCCCACCCCAAGCCCACAAGTGTCATTCTGGAGATTGGCTGTGGAGATCTGGGTCCCAGACATGGCTGAAAGCTAAAAGGGTGGGGAGTGGGCTGTGCCCACCACTCCCTTCAACTGGCCTGTCCCTCACCTTGTAGGATGGCGCTTCTGGACCCGGGTTCTCGGCCTGCACGACGATGTAGGCATGTAAGAAGTTGGAGGCAATCATATCTGGGACAAATGGTGTATTTTCTTCTTGGAAGATGATGGCCACGATGTCATTCCCAATGTGTCTCTTTCTCTGGAGCTAAACAAAAAGGTTCCATTGTTATAAGCAATTGGAGCAGCCCGGAAACAGAACAAAGCAGTAGAGAAGCCTCAGAGTATCTTTATACAGAAGTCTGCCAAGTCTGAGGCGCATTTTCTTTCTATCTTTAGAAAGCACCAAAAGAAGAGGGGGGATGGGGCAATGCCTGAGTGGGAAAGAATCCAACCAGCATCTTACTAAGCCTTCAGAGCCCTGACTCAGGACCTGGGCATCAGTTTAGAAATGAAGCCAAATTTGACATGGAAGACCAGTAAGGGATCCAAAATAAGAGACAGACACAGGTGAAGCCACCTGAGAACAGAAAGCCTGTGGCCATCAAGCACTAGATACCAAGGCTACTGGGAGTGCCTAGGGAAGGATCCGATGGTCCTCTGAGAAGGATTCCCGAAGGCTTCCCGGAGGAAACCCTGGACAGGTGTGAAGGTGTATGAAAGAAAGTGTTAGTGTGAGTGCGGGTGTGTGTGTGTGTGTGTGTGTGTGTGTGTGTGTGTGTGTGTGTGTGTGTGTCGGGGATAGGGGGGAGTTGATGGGAGCATATGATTGGGCAGAGATGAGGAAGGTCAATCATTCTCTATACCACAGGGGTGAAGAGCCTGACACAGTGGAAATTAGGGGAAGACAGAAGTCTAGCCACCCAATGATAATAGCAAACGGTGCCAGGCACTTTCGCCTTGTGTTCTGCACCTCCAAGCGACCCCTGTGTGCTGGGAGCCGAGGGGGAGGGTGCTCGCATACGTGACTCCTGATGCTCAGGCCCTTCCACATACCCAGTCCTGACTAGATGTTGTCCCACATACCGTTATTTTGCACCTATTGCATGCAAGCCCTCTGTTCTCCATCGAATTTCTCCTTTCCCAAGCACAGTGCTGAGCACTTTGACGCAGACTCAGTTATTCCCCATCCCAACATCCCATTTCTTGGGAAGAGAAAACTAATATTTGTACATACCTTGCCAAGAGCCCAGCTCTGTGCCAAGGTATACAGGTAAGCCCGCAAGAGAGCCGGAGAGGAAACAGCCCTGAGCCTTAGGCAAAGGCACGGGAGGAGGGGCGGAGGGAGCACAGCCATAGACGGAAGGTGAGATACAGAGCGTCAACTGCTGTGGCTACAAAAGGAATCCTGCTCCCATTTGCTTCTGGAACATTCCGTAGTTATTTCAGAGCCAAGTCACGGTCTCCTTTGCCAATTTCCTTTCTTCCTCAGAAGCCAGCACTATGTTTACAGTATTACATCTGTGCTCTCCCAGTTCCCTGCTCAGAAACAACCAGGCCAGAGTCTGCTCAGGAGCCTACCTTCTTGTCTCGCTTTCTTACGATAGGGAAGTACAAAAAAAGTGGGTGAGGGGAAGGGGGATACAGTCAGGGGTCAGTTGCTAGTTTTGAGGTTCAGGAAGAAAAAATTTGAAAGGGCCACGCACGGTCACTGACAGAAACGGCCAGTGGGAAGGAAGGGTCAGTGAGAGCAAGCTCAGCCTCTGGTGGAGAAGGCTAAGGCAAGTGGTAAGAGATATGGGAGGTGACAGAAGCTGTGGGCAAGGGGGTGCCTCCCGCCATAACCAGCTCTTTCTGCCCTGATGCAGGGCAGGCAGGGGACAAGCAGGGTCTCATAGGACAGACAACAGTCCTTGAGTCCGAGGCCTGACATCTTTCTAAGTTCACATTCAGAACTTGTTGTCAGTTCCCAGAGATCCTCGGGGACACACACAGTGCCATCTTCATTTGACAGATGAGGAAAATGAACCCACAAAGCTAACCAGCTTGCCATCGTCCCTTCCTGGCAGAGCTGACTCTGGACATCAGTATCTGTGGACCCGGCCCACAGATACTGGGACCAGGCTCTGCTCCCAGCTCTACCCTCAGGGGATCAGTCTCTCAGCCCCTCAGAGAGGCAGAAAACTTAGGGAGGTAACACTGGAGACTGGTAGACGGGCATGTAGCTGCATACACAGAGTGGAGTGTCGATTATGAAGGGGTGTGTGTGTGTGTGTGTGTGTGTGTGTGTGTGTGTGTGTGTAGGGGTGAGGGAACACGAGGGGGGGCAGGAATCACACCAGAAGCAGTATCTCTCCCCTCCCCTCACACCCCAGCTCCCAAAGTCTTGCAGAACCAGGTTACCTGCTGGGCGTCGCCCTCGGTAAACGGCAGCTTTGTGGAGACGTGAAACATGATCTCCCGGTCCCGGAATACAGTGTACACCGACTCCAGCCCTGTCTGTCCATGTGTCACATCCAGGCCTCCTCGGAAACTGTTGGTTCAACAGAGCAGGTATGAGTAGAGAAGGGAAAAAGTGGACCTTTAGCTACGGGGTGCACGCTGCCCTTGGAGGGGGGAAGGAGAAGAAATGAGAAGGTATTGGGGGGGGGGGGGCAGAGACACCTTTCCTGCTGAGCAGAGGACCCTGGTGTTCTCACCATAGATCCACCGCTTAAGAAATTAACATTGGACAACTGTATCTCTTGGTGTCTCACTAATAAAAATTTTTAAAAAATCAATAAATACTATAAATTCCTTAAAGGTAAAGGTAAAGGCCCTCCTGTTGTTCGTCGATTTGCTCGAGCGGGCCCAGTAACGTCTCCATTGGAGACTT
>JAOXYA010000001.1:69298913-69309294 GCA_028565675.1 Sorex palustris
ATTCTTTGGTTGTTTTTTGTTTGGGGGGCACACCTGGAGATGCTCAGGGTTTAATTCCTGGTGGTGCTTGGTGACGCAGTTGAAAGCAGTAGTAAGTGCTTGGATTGTGACAGGCTCAGAACATGAATGAGTCTGGCTGATCAGTGGGCTCTGCCAAAAGTGTACAGTCCACAAACAGTGGAAGCTCCACAGACATCCACAGGTACACAGATGCGCATAGAGATGACCCAAACACTCCAGCCTGCCTGCATACTCAAGGAGAAATCCTTCAAGAAGTGTTTTTTCAATTTCTCCTTAACATCTGCCTTATAAACACTTTGCTGCAAAAAGTGTGCAGACCTCAGGTGCCAAGCCATCAACAAGAAAAAGTCTAGTTAAAACTTTAGTAACTTTTAGTTTTTAGCATTTTTGTTTAGAATGATCTCATTTTAGTGTATGATACTGATTTTCTAATTAGAACACTGATGTTAAAAAAATCCCTTAAAAATAAATGCAACTGCAACATACAGTAGAGCAAACAATATGATAAAGATTCTGTATGTGATTTGTGATCATCTGAAGTTTGAGGAACACAACAGGGGTAAGCAAACTCTGGTTCATAAGATAAGCCAGGCCTGTAACCTGCTTTTATAAATTTATAATATATAAAATGATTTATTGGAACACAGCCAGGCTAACTTATTTACCTATTATCTATGGCTGCTGTACACTACAAAGGCAGGATTGAGTGCTGCAACAGAGACAGAAGAGCCGGAGAATTCTGAAATATATACTATCTGGCCCTTTATAAAGTCTGTCAACCCCTGAACTACCACAGAGTATGAAGTTATTCCATCTCAAGCCCAGTGTCCTGCTTGTTCCAGCTCATGAGGCCAGAGTGCTGGAAAACAGTGGATCTCAGTTAATCTCTATCTTTTGATGGGAAAACAATTCTCTTTATGCTGTGGGGTGACACTTCTTGGCAGGATTCATATCCAGTCTGTCATTAGCTCTGTCTTCCTCTCATACTGGACTTAACTCTGGCCATGTGCTCAGGGAGGGGGTCTCAGCCATCACTGTATCCTCCATAGTGCTTATCATGGTGCCTTCTATACAGGAAGGTTAGATGAGGCTTATTATAACCAAGGTCAGCATAGAGCTTTGCTGCAAAGAGTGTCCATATTAAATTTCCACTGCCAACAACAACTTGCCCAAAAGGCCTTTTTGAACAAGGTCCCTTACTTCCCTGTTCACCCCCACTTGGCCAGCCTCAGGTACATAAACAACACAGAGTCCTTCTAAGAGGTGGATGGTTAATGTTCAGTAATTACAACTTTGCTGGAACATTGGCCTATAATCACCTTATGAGATCTGCTTTGGTAAATTTCACAAGCAAAGAACTTTAATTAGGAGGGTTATATTAGCAGAGCTGTACAAAATCAAAATGCAATATGTGAAAATAATTAGAGTGACTACCTGCATAATCCTCCTAAAATTATAAGATTCATCTGGGTTGGTCTTTCGGCTCCTAAACCCTTCATTTAATTAGAATGTTTTTAGTGAACACATGTCTCTGTGGTCTAAAATCTTCAGACAAGGATCTAGCCAAGAAAGGCTATCATACCCGCCTCAAAAAATACACAGATAATACTGAAACACACTATAGCTCTATCATTAGCAGGAATCAAACCTTTATTCACATACCCATTCACATATAAAAAAAGCATGAGTATATCTCTATGAAGTCCCTAAGCTGGGCTCTTATACAAGACAAATATGAAATAGGCAGGGCCTTCTCACACAGGAGAAGAAAACACTTCTCAACAGTAAATAAACATTCAGGGTAGAAAAGATGGGAAGTGCATGGTCAAGAAAGAATAGGAGACATCAAGTTCAAAGTTATTATTCTGTATACAAAGACTTCTGAGCCTGGCAAGGAGCTGGAGCCTTTAAAATGCTCCCACACAATGACCTCCCCTGCACCCCACTCCTTTTCTCAGAGTACTTCACCAGATGAGGATCCCAAGGAACATCCTTCTAACAACATTATTCTGGCCCCTCATTGCAAAGCAGCATGTAAGTGCTACAAGAGATGAGGGGGAGCAGTGGTGTGCCAATGAATGTTTTAACCGCCAGCTCTCCAGAGAGGAAAAGTAGAAGCCCTGGAGTTGGCTGACTTCCACGGTGCACATACTTCCACTGTGGCTGGGTGCTAGCTGCCAGCACGACATCAGTGAACGCAGAGCTGTGAAGGGATGCACATGGCTGTCTCCAGCACAGGACTGAAGCTTGGAAGAAAAGCTATTCCTAGTTAGGAGCATGGTGGGCAAGGACAGAGTAGCTTTTGCTCGTCTGTTCTCTCTGCTTGTCTACTTGGTCTAGGTTTTGCTGTGTCCAGCAGCTAAGATAAATTAAACTGAGCTGGCCAGAAAGAATTAGAATTTACTCTATGAAAAAGACATTATCATTTAAAGGATTTGCAGGCCTTAGAGTGGGGAGTAGCTTGCCTTGGGAGGTTCTGATAGCTCTAATCGAATTCATATATGCAAAATGATTATCATATTCAGATTGTTTTAAGAACTGAGTGCAGAGCTCCTGTGCTTGAGAAAGAGGGAAGAGAATGCAGTGAGAGAGCCCCAGGACAGCTCAGTGGCAGGATGCTGTCATGCAGGCAAGAGGCCATAAGTTTGATCTCTGGCATGTCCCCACATACACCAAGTGCAATGCCACCACCATTAGGTTCCCCGTGGCATAAGATCGTGATCTCCAGCCCCCGCAACTACGTGTGAGCATCACAACTAGAGTGTGCGGTCCATGGGCACTAAAGAAACAAAGGCAAGGAAGAAAAAAATGAAAGAAAGGAAAAGAGAAACAAAGAGGGAAGGAAGGAGGGAGGGAGGAAGGGAAGAGGGGAGGAAGGCACATCATGAGAACCCCAGGATATGGTGGCCACATGGGTGTGTGATGCTTACCTGCCTGGCTTTTTGATAAATGACCCCAAATTTGAAGGTGTTGTTGACATCATGCTCATCATAGGACACAATCATCTGGGAGGCCTGGAAAATGCGAAGGGGAGGGCCATCAGTTTCTGGTTAACTTGAATGGAGTGAGGAAGCAAAGGGACAGGAGAGCACTGGTGTCTGTGGAGAACGTGATCCCTTAGGTGAGAGGCCCTACATGAGACAGGCGCAAGGAGAGAAGAGCAAAGTGAAATCGGAAGCAGGGTCCGGGCACAACTGCAAAGAACTCAGCGGGTCCCGAGTCCCCCATTCCGTTCCCATTTGGGGGCACGCTGCGAGTGCAGCGGGACTCTGACTCTCTCTTCATTCTAACGGTTTTATTTTGTTTTTATTTTTATTTGAGTTACCATAGTTTACAAAACTGTCAATGACAGGGTTTCCACGCATGAAACACCCCAAACCACGCCCTCCACTAAAGTGTCCACTTCCCTCCACCATAGTCTCCCCTCTCCACCTCCCCCCACGTCCCCCTCACCTTGGTAAGCTCAGGTCTGTAAGACCCGTCCCCAGGTTCTGTTGCCTTTGGCTGTTTGTTATCTCCTTACTTTTCCCCCTTATATCCTACATATGAGAGAGATTATTCTGTATTATTCTGCATCATCCTCTTGTTTTTTAATCTGTGGTGTAAAATGTGATGCCAGGGTCCAGGAGACAGAAGAAAGGACTGAGGCACATGCCTGGCGTGCAGGTCCACTGGGTTCAGTTCCTGGCACTGACTGCTCCCCCTCAGCACCACAGGGTAGCCCTGGTAAGGCAGAGCAGCACCAAACCGTGTATCAATGGCAGAGGCCCTGGAGCTGAATTTTTTTTTCTTCCTGGGTCACACCCAGCAATGCTCAGGGGTTACTCCTGGCTCTGCACTCAGGAATTACTCCTGGCGGTGCGTGGGGGACCATATGGGATGCCGGGGATCGAACCCGGGTTAGCCATGTGCAAGGGCAAATGCTGTACTACTTGCTGTACTATCACTCCGGCCCCTGGAGCCAGAAATATTTTATTTTATTTTATAAAAAATATTAATAAAAAATTTAAAAACTGAAGCCAAGAGCCCAAAACTGGTCAAGGAGGATGGCACTATCTCTAATTTCCCCTCGAGTCAGCAGCCTGAGTTTGAGGAGGCCTTAGGTTGTGTGAGAGAGAAGGGTTTGGAGCATGTGTCTGTCAGACAGATATGGTCCCCTATCCCTGGAGCCCTGCCAGAAGTGAGCCCTGAACAAAGCCGGGTGTGGTCCAAAAAGACAGACAGAGGGTGTGTGAGAAAGAAGGGTTTGGAGCATTCTCTTTGCAAGATGGGTCCCACTATCCTCTCAGCCAACTGCATTGGGACGGATGCTCACGTGCACTTTAGCACATAAGGCATTTGTGACTTAGTGGAGGCCCAGCAGCACAGTCCTGCTTGTGTTTTCTCTCTAAGATCCTGCCTGCTGGCGCGTGAGAAGCCACAGGGGCACTGAGTCTCTTCTTCTGGCCAACCTAAAGCAGCTTACTGTCCCAGGTGACAAGTCCTGTCATGCTGGTAGTTGCTCTTGTCACTGTCACTGTCACTGTCCTCCCGTTGTTCATTGATTTGCTTGAGCAGGCCCAGTAACGTCTCCATTGTGAGACTTATTGTTACTATGTTTGGGATATCGAATACATCACGGATACCTTGTCAGGCATTGCCATGCAGGTGCGATACTCTCGGTAGCTTGCCGGTCTCTCCAAGAGGGGCGGAGGAATTGAACCCGACTCGGCCAGGCTAGCCGCATGCAAGGCAAACGCCCTACCGCTGTGCTATCGCTCCAGCACTTGTAATGATTCCTTAGTTTGCTCTGTTACTACTGTTGCCCTTCCCACCCAAAATCAAATCAGGGGTGAAGATAAGGCTGATGATAATAATGATGATAATGATAATAAGAAGGTAATAACAGAGAACCAGCCGACATATTAACAAAGCACAGACTCATAAGGCCACAGAGCTACAGTAACATTGGCAATGTGGACAATATGACCTTTTATTTCTTTTTGTTTGTTCTGCTTGTTGGACCACACCCGGCTTTGTTCAGGGCTCACTCCTGGCGGGGACCATATCTGGTGACAGACCCAGGTTGACCCCTGGCGGGGACCATATCTGGTGACTAAACCCAGGTTGACCCCATGTAAGGCAAGCACCTTACCCACTTTGCTATCCCTCCAGCCTTGGTTGTCTTTTCCCCCCCCTTTTTGGGTTACACCCGGCATTGCAGAGGGGTTACTCCTGCCTCATGCACTCAGGAATTACTCCTGGCGATGCTCAGGGGACCATATGGGAGGCTGGGAATCAAGCCCGGGTTGGCCACATGCAAGGCAAACACCCTACCCGCTGTGCTACTGCTCCAGTTCCCTGGGTGTGTTTTATTTGTGAGTGGGGCTCTGCCTTCAGCCCCTCACAGCCACCCCTGACCCGAGGGAGGATGAAAAGCTACAGCACATTGATGTCTCTGCCACCTCCATAAATGCTGGCAACCAATTCAGGGAGACCAGAGAGTCATGTGTGGTCAAGGACCACCTCTAATAATCCTGTTTGTGAAGGAATATGTGGGGTAGAGAGTAAAATACAAGTTCAACAGTAGGACCTTCTCATAAATCCCCACCAAGACGGAGAACACCCACAGAGGCTCAGGTGAACAAATTCACACTGAGCTCTATAAAAAGAGGAAGGTAAATACCTCACCTTGGGGTACAGGACAGGGTTGAATTTCAGTCCTACTGCATCATCACAGAAAGCCTAAGCAGGAAGAGAGAAACACAGAGATCAGGGCATGAACACAACCTCTTATAGGCTCCTCCAGTCACCAAGACAGAGAGCATGAGAGGGCAAGGCAGGTGGGGGCCCCAGGTCAACTCTAGATTCTGCTGCTTGGAAGTCAATGAGCTACTCTGGGTTTCACTGTTGAAGTAAGGCTAGGAAAGGTAGGTAGCAGGATTCTGCTCAAGGTGCCAGCAGGTCCAAATCCACCTGTTCATAGGACTAACCTCACTTTGCTGATGCAGTTCCCTGGCTCCCAGAATCCCAGCGCAGTGACATGGGCCCCTCCATCTGCTGATGATGGAAGCATCTGGACCACTAGCCTAGTCACCCTTCTCATGAACTCTCTATTCCTGGGAAGGCCCTGTCTGCTTCCTCCACATCCTCCTCTGAAATCCTAGAACACTGCACCCCCAGTCCTGTCTTTCCAATCCTCTTATGAACTAGCTGCAAACTTGGGGTAAGAGACCGTGATGGGTTCTACTGTTTCCTGAGAAGTTTCAGCCAAGAGGATGTGGTGGAAAGGATACGGGAGACAGGGACGTCAACCTGTTGGTCTCTCCTCCCCCATCCATGCACCAGGGTCAAAAACACCCAGTGGCCTTCTGCAAGAACAGAACCTGTCCAAGACTAACATCCACCCTGACCCAGAGCCCAACCCTTCTCTCAGGGGCTCATTTTACCTTGGCAATCTGTGGGACACTGGGCAACTTGCTCAGTCCAGCCAAAGGGATCCGCTCATGCACTGTCTTCACTTTGGATCTGCACACATGAATGAAGGTGAGAAAACGCCACAAGATAACGGGTCAATGAGGTTCACACACACCATGTCTACTGGCTTCCCGTCTCCCCGATCCGATCTGCTTCGTTCCACCCAACCCCAGTTCTAGGAACCAGGGTCTGTTTAAACGAGAGAACGGAGTCCCACTTCCATACCCCGTGGGAGGTGGATACTTAAAGAACATGCCTGGTAAAGCTGTCTGAACAGAAGTAAGGGAAATGCAAATAATCACCTGCAGGTTCACCACAATTTTTTGGTCTGTTTGTGGGTTTTTTGTGTTCTCCCATAGACTTGGGCACGATTTCTGAATACATTTGGAGTCTCACATGCAACTAAACCTTTTATGAAAAGGAAATCTAATATTTGAAAATCTGGATCTACTCAAAATATAAATGAGATGAGTTGCTTTATAAAGGGATTCACCATAAGACTCTAAATTTAGCTTGTTCCCCTGATTCATTTAGCACATTATGAAAGTGTTGAATTTTACTGAATGCTTTTCTGCATCTGCTGAGATAATCATATGGTTTTTTAATCTGTTAACCTGGAGGCTCACATTGCTATTGAGCCATCTTTTCATTCCATGGGTAAAATTCTGCTTATGGCATGTTATTCTCTTACTATTCTGCTGAGTTTGTTAATATTTTATTTAGAATTTCACACCTATGTACAATAATAACTGACCTATTTTTTTCTTGTACTTTCTTTGTCGGGATTTGATATCAAGGTGTTATTCCAGTCTCATAAAATTGCCAGAAGTGTCTCATCCTTTGAAATCACTGGTATAAAAGAGATTTTTGGTCCCTTAGAGGTTTCTAAAACTCACAGATGAAATCTCTGGGTCTGTTGTTTTTTTGAAGGAGGATATTTTTGACTATCAATATTTTTGACTATCAATTCTTAGTAGCAATGGTGAATGCTTAGGTTTTCTCCTTACTAGATCGATCTAGGTAATTTATGTTTTTCTGTGAAGTTTTCTATCAAATGTATTGATATAAAGTTGTTTTGATATTTGGTATTACAGAACTTCATCTCCATTTGTGGTTGTGACTGTCCTTCATTGCCAAACACTGCTTACATCTTTCATCTGTTTTCCTTAGCAAGGGGGAAGGTTTATCTATCTTATTAATTTTTTTCAGAATTAGCTATTGGTTTTGTTGATCATCTTTTATATTTTCACTTTCTACTTCACTACTTCATTCTTTTTTTTTCTTTCCAAGTTTCTCTGTTGTTTTTTTCTACTGTGCTTTTTCTAACATTTTTCACTTGTATCTACTCATTTGATCTTCCTTTTCACGAGTACATTTAAAACTATACATCTTTCTCTAAGTACCACTTAACTGCATCCCACACACTGATAGGTAGTATTTTCATTGTCATTGAGCTCCAAATATTTTGTCAGTTCTTTTGTGTTATTCCCTTCAGCCATGAGTTATTTAAAAGGGTTTTCTTCTTTTTTTACTTTAACTTCTCAAATGAATGAGTTTTTCCTCTGGTGTTTTAATCGCTAATTTCTAACTTATCCTCCTATAGACAGGAAATATAATAAATAATATATCATTTGAAATCAGTGGCTTAATATATGAACTTAAAATTCCATGTTCCATGTAAGCTTGAAAATAATGTATTTTTCTTCCTTCTCTTGAGTGCAGGAATGTAAGTTACAAGACCAAATTTGTCCACTGCATCATGAAAATCTTCTATATCCTCATATTTTTTTGAATTTTTATTTTTTAATTGAGTCACAATGAGATACATAGTTACAAAACTGTTCATGATCAGGTTCTAGTCATATGATGATCCAACAACCATCCCTTCACCAGTGTCCATTTCCCACCACCAATTACCCCAGTTTCCCTCCCACCATCACCCCCACAGCCTGCCTCTATGTCTCTATGACAGGCACTTTCCTTCTCTCTCTCTCTCTCTCTCTCTCTCTCTCCCCCTCTCTCTCTGTGTCTCTCTCTCTATCTCCCTCTCTCTTCTTCCTCTGTCTCTGTCTCTGTCACTGTCTCTCTCTTTCTCTCTCCCCCACTTCTGGCATTATGGTCTGCAACACAGATACTGAGAGTTTATCATGTTTGTTCCTTTACCTACTTTCAGTGCGTAGTTCCTATCCAGAGTGATCATTCTAACTATCTTTTTCATAATGGCACTTTCTCTATTTCTCTATCCTAATTGCCTTTTCCTCCAGCACTTGAGTCAGGCTTCCAATCATAAACTAATCCTCTTTGCCCGTGTTTCTACTGTCCTTAGGTATTAGTCTCATATTATGGGTTTTTTAAAAAAAATTTCACAAATGAGTGCAATCATTCTATGTCTGTCCTTCGCCTTCTGACTCATTTCACTCAGCATGATACTCTGCATGTCCATCCATTTATAGGTGAATTTCATAACTTCATTTTTCCTAAATGCTGCATAGTATTCCACTGTGTAGATGTATCATAGTTTCTTTAAGCAGTCCTCAGTTTAAAGCAGTCATCTCAGGCACATGGGTTGTTTCCAGATTCTGGCTATTGTGAATAGTGCTTCAATAAACATAGAAGTGCAGATGGCATTTCTGCAGTATGTTTTTGGGTCCCTGGGATATATTATCCTCATAATTTTTGTCTAGTTTGTCCACTACTTCTGAAAGACAGTATTGAAATCTTCCACTATAAGAGATTCTTTTCTTCCCTTTATATTACTGTCAGTGTTTTACCTTTTTCACTTAAAGACTTACTAAGTAAGTACAAGTTCATGACTGTTAGTTTTTGGGGGTTAGATCTATGATAGACTCTTTGATCTATCATCATGTAGGCTGAGACTTCTGAAGGGCCAGTAATGTGGATCTTTCTCTAATTAGATTTTGAACAAATTCAGAAACCAACCAATTGATAAGACAGTCAAAAAGTATGGGAGTCAAAGTAACCTGTTTGTTCTGATGAAAGCCAGGAAGAAGCACACACGCTTACCTTGAAGATGAGCTGAAATGTCTAACTAGACCCCAAATTAGCTACCGGGTCACAGGAATGCTGGCCGAACCATGTGGTCTGTCCAAATTGGACTTGAATATGAGGAAGCAGAGGGGATGCCCTGAGAGCAGTTAGCTCCAGGAGTAAAGGGGGAAGAACAAGATATGCATGCTGATTTCTTGCTCCCACCTATCAAACAGGATGGACAGACCCAGCACAGGTAAGGAAACATCAGAAGAGTTTTCCCAAACTACAAGGAGTGTTCTTCTCATCACTACTACTGCTTTCTTTCTTCCCTGAAATTCTATTTTGTCTCATGTTAAAATTTCAAGGATAGATTTAATTAGGATTTTTTTATCTCTTTCCATGTCTTTATTTTAATTCTCCTGTAATTTTATTTATATATGTTTAATAAGCAGAACATAGCTCTGTTTTGAATTCATATGACTGATATTTACATGCTTGTGTGATGACTAATTTACTTGTAATAATTTTTATACATTTTGTATTTGCTGTCACCCTGTATTTTCTTTCCTTTTCCTTTATATTTTCCTGCTTTCAATTTAATAAGGGTTGGAGTGATTGCACAGCAGTAGGGCATTTGCCTTGCATGCAGCCAGCCTAGCCAAGCCAGGTTCGATTCCTCTGCCCCTCTTGGAGAGCCTGGCAAGCTACCGAGAGTATCTCGTCCGCGAGGAAAAGCCTGGCAAGCTACCCGTGACATCTTCAATATGCCAAACACAGTAACAAGTCTCAAAATGGAGACATTACTGGGCCTGCTTGGGCTGGAGCGATAGCACAGTGGTAGGGCGTTTGCCTTGCACCCAGCCAACATGGCCGACCCAAGTTCGATTCCTCCGCCCCTCTCGGAGAGCCCGGC
>JAOXYA010000001.1:69317751-69329355 GCA_028565675.1 Sorex palustris
CCCGTGATGTATTCGATATGCCAAACACAGTAACAACAAAAATCTCCAATGGAGATGTTACTGGGCCTGCTCGAGCAAATCGATGAACATCGGGAGGGCCTTTTCCTTTACTTTTCAATTAAATATCTTATGAAGATGAAGATATTATCCTGGAAAATATGACTTGATAGTAGCTGCAATAAAATATTAGCCATAGGATAGCAGAGGAAAATCAGAGAAATGAAAAAAAAAAGGTGAAGATGGAACAAAGAGAATCATATAAGAATATTGACCTTGAAAACCAAAGTCACACACTCATAATGCAAGAAATGTCAGCATCCATCAGAGAAACAGTAGCAAGGAACAGATTCTCCACAAAAGAAGTGGTGCAAATTTCTTTAAAACGTTGAGAATAGTCTCACTGATCAGACTTCTGTATTTAAAAACCATTAGAAATATAATCTCAATTATTTGGAGTCTCTTTAAAGCTTGTGTAAATTATTATAGCAGTCACAGAAACATAAACCTAACCTTTAGTTTTCATAACAGTCCCTGAAAGCAATTGATAAAAACTTTAACAAATAAAAATGTATAATCATATAAAAAAGAAAAACTAAAGAATATTACTGAAAATTTTACATCCTAACAGGTGATAAAGTATTACCATTTGCTAAAGACTATTTTTTTCAAATTATTCCTTCTATCCATCGAGAACAAACAGATGAATAGAAATAGTCACCTACTTCTATTGACTAAATAGCTCTATTGACTGAATCCAAATTAACAGAAACATAATGTAGGCAATATTTTAATTGGAATTTTCAATTAAACTTAGAATGAAAAGAAAAATAGAAATTTGAGAAAGAGATATTGACCTTCAAATAAATGTTTCTGCACCACATGAAACGTGAACTTTAGTTCTGAACTCTTCGTGAGGCTACAAGACTCTACACACAAATCTGTAATAGCCAAGCCCAATGTTCAGGAGATGCTGCTACCCAGCGAGGTCGGCGTGCCCACATTCTCCGGGTCCTCAATCCAATAGCCGCCAAACTGGGGGAGGACAATCAGGGGATATGGGCCTCCTTTCTCCACCACCTGGAAACAAAGAGAGGGTCTTGCTTGTGTGATTTGGGAAGTGAGTGAGGTTTAGACCAGCAGTCGTACCCTCCACCCCCACCTCTGAAACTCTCCTATCAGCGGGCAGAGGCAATAACAGGAAGCTCTCCTCTAAGCTCCAAACTATCTCCAGCTTCCCCAGCCCTGTTTCCCCCAGAGGGAAGCCTGGATCATCATCCCCTTGTTCGGGCTGGAGCAATAGCAGCGGGCAGGGCGTTTGCCTTGCACGCGGCCAGCCCAGGTTCGATCCCCAGCATCCCATATGGTCACCTGAGCACCGCCAGGAGTGATTCCTGAGTGCAGAGTCAGGAGTACATGCTGTGCATCACCAGATGTGACCCCCCCCAAAAAAAAAAAAAAACACAACCATCCCCTTGTTCATGCAGGCCCAAGTGGTGATAACAAAGGGATAGGCAAGAAGAAGCCTCAGGACCTCAAGCCCCAATCCCAGCTTTGATGCTACATGATGCTGGGTGGGAACATCGCCATCAACTCCCCAGCCCCACCTCAAAACCCCCACCCAGAGCAGCAAGCAGACTGCAGTGCAGGCTCCTACCTCATCGATGCTGGGATACGGGATATAATCATCCTGCAAGGCAAGCCACACCACCACCGTTAGTCTCAGCAGAGCCATGAAGTGTGAACTCTCATTTCCAAATCCCCAGGGGCCGCGAGGGCTGTGTCGGAGGCCTGGCAGGCTGCCCTGGAGCTTTGGGGGCAAGATCAGGAAGAGCACCAGAAGGAACCCAAAGGCAGCTTGGCTACAATTTCTCTAGACTCTTCCCCTGCTGGGTCGGAGTCTTCCAAGCAAAGATGCATACAGAAAGGAGATGAATCTGACAGCCTAGCCAACACTAGCTTCTCATCTTGGCCTGTTGTACCAAGGCAACCCCGGGTCCCTCCAGTGCCCCTCGAGACAAAGGGGGGTCTCCTCCAAGAGACCAACTGTAACCCAGAGTCATACAAAGGAAACCTGAGGCTAAGGTGGACATCCAGTGGAGTCCAGGGCATGGAGCCCAACACTCCAAACATTACCTGTGGTTGGTTCACAGAAACGGCCACAGAGAAGCCAGACCAAGCTGCAAGCCTGAGATCCCACCCCGGGTTGCTCACGGACCACCAGGCAACACAAGCACAGCCACTTACACGGCTTTAGTGAGAACTGAGAGTTAGTATAGGTAGAGCGGACCCCAGCCCTTTCTCGGAGTCCCCCTGACTACCCCCTCGCCCACCCAGCCCACCTTATTCTTCTGGGGTCCTGGCTTCTGCTCTTCGAGCTTGATCCCCTGCAGAAACAAGGAAAAGAGGATCGTGGGAAAGCAGAGGTCACAAAAGAGGCCACACAGTGAAGCTTCTGGAAGGTGAGTGGAGGTGTTAGTACTGGTGGGGTTAGTCAGAACAACAGCAACAGTCAGCAAGCTGGGCCCCTGCATATCCGTCACCCGCCTGTCCCCCTCAGTCTTCAAAGCAGGGTTTGAGAGGATGAACTCAAACCAGATCCCCAGGATCCAAATTCTAACACTGCCACACAGGACCACCCAAGCTCAACCAGGTCAAAAACCTTCTGTGGCTCCGTGTTCCCATCTGTAAAATGGGAACAATAATGGCACAAACTCTGAAATGAAGATTAAATATTGGTAAATATTAAGCACATGACAAGTAACTGATATCAAGTTATAACTTGAATCGGTATCAACTATCAGGATGCTCAACTTTCTCCCAATCTTCAAGAGCCAGAAAGTATGATGGGAAACTGCATCAGTGGGTGTCACAACCAGCACTCTGGACTCCTCACCATACCCCACTTTACTTCCATCCTGCCGGGAGGTCCGCAGGGCATAGGTCAGGGCTCACCAACAGCAGTCTTACAAGGGAAGCCTAATAAAGCTGAGCTTCTTGGAGACCCCAAAGTCTTCATCTGTGAAAAAGTTTCCTCATGCCCACTCTCTCGCCCCACAGATGTATCACCCCAAGGACCAGGCCCCAGGACGAGATCCAGGTGAGAGGGGTTCATGAGCAGGTGTCTAGAAAATTCTCTTGTGGGGCACAAAGCCTTGTCTAGCAGTGCTCGAGTCAAGTTCTGACTTGCCTGGCTGTCATGGAAGGGGCGTACCTGGCATTCCCAAGACTGCCTGAATAAATCAAATGAGGAGATGAGACAGGGAGACACATGGAAAAGACCACGGCCCCCTGTGAAGCAGCCACAGCTCGACCCCAACAGAACACACGCCGACAGAACACACAGGCCTCTCGCCCTCCTCGCAAGCATCCTCTGCGCCTTCTGCCTTCACCTTGGAGATGGGAGATCAGAGATAGAGGCCCCGGGGAGGGGGGCTGGCTCACTGCAACAGTGGGGAGTAGCTGGGTGTGAACTGCATCTGTCTACCCCGTGCACAACCACAGCCTGCGGCCCAGGGAGACTGGGCTCCTGCTCATGGTGGGCAACGAGACTTGGGCTTCTCCAGAGTTCTCCACACTGAGTCAGCCTGCGGGAGGATGTGGGCGGACGGGACAGGTGCTTTTCTCCCCTCACAGGAAGCAAGTTACCTGGGTGGTCCCCCAGCTCCAGCCTAGGGAGGCCAAGTGGGTGGAGGAGAGAGGGGTGATGTCAGGAGTGTGCTTTGTTTGTCCTGCATTAGTCATCCCTACCTGGGAACAGCCCCTGGGCAGGAGAGCAAAGCTCCTCCCGAGTCCTCCTCAGGGCAGAGCCACCGCCCAGCACCCAGCACTGGGCTCTCTCCCCAACCGGTGCCCTCCTTGACAAAGGTCCTATCATGCCCCTTTACCCCTCCTCGCTCTGGTACTCCAGCAAGAATCTATAGCACAGAGAGACGGAGCCACTTGGCCAAGCAAACTCAGCCCAAGAGTGTCAGAGTTAGAATCTGACCCCAGACGGAATGGACACAAAGCTTGCACACTTGACTTCTGCTGCTTCTTGTGGGATGGCGCCCTGCTTCAGACCCCGGACTCTGGGGGAAAGGAACTGGGAGTCCTGGCTCTTGGTTACAGATTGTCCCAATCAGTGTGCGCTGGGAACCTAACTGTTATGAGACCTCATCAGCAGAAAGGCAAGAGGAGAGACGGACCTGCACACAATGATGGAATCCAGCCACACCCCACAGCCTGCTTCCTGCCCACTGGCCTCCCACATATGCTTCAAACATAAATGGAGCTGGGGCCCATGGGCTCTGCGAGGCAGTGGCCCCATGGGCACGTGGCAGAGACCCAAACACTGGGCAGTTGTCCACTGAGACAAGACCAGCAAACAAGCCCTGGATGTCAGGGACGTGAATTCTGAGCATGAAAATCAGTCTGCTGCTCCAGAGAGGCCCAGTAGGAATGGAGCCCCAGCCAACAGAGTGACCTACAGTCAGAGAAGTGGGGCTAATTGAGGTGGTCGAATGGAGAAGCCCCACCTAGGGAGAGTAAGGAGCCAGAAAGGAACAGGTGACTCCAGTCAGTGGTGAGCAATGGTGGAGCAATCAGAGAAGGCAGGGTGAGGACAAGGTGAGCAGCTGCCTCAGGACAGATTCCCAGGGGCTGGGATTCAAGGGTTGGAGGTGAAAAATCCCAGCCTTTCCATCCAAGTAACTGAGCACGTAATTATACACTGTCTCCCACCACTTCCGTTCCTGCAACTTGTAAGTTTCTGAAATGCATGTGAAATTAGTTGGTAGTTCACATGCTGTGGGAAACAGAGGCTACTTACTGTGATGATGACAGAACCACTAATAAAATGTTTCCCTCCAGCAAGCCCTCCCCTTCCCACCCGTCAGGGAGACCCAGCTTTCAGCTTCTGCAGAGGCACCCCATTTGCCTCTCCTCCAAAGCTTCCAGAACATACTCCCAGAAGCTTCCATCCTTGAGCCTATAGCATCTACCAGGGCGTCAAAAGAATCATAACACAATGTCTGGCTAAACTACTTGCTAGCTGTGAAACCTTGAGTGCTTTGTTTAATATTTGTGCCTCGGTTTTCTCATCTGTGAAATGGAAAGATAATAATAGCAATAAGCTAACTTCCTGCCTGGTCAGGGGAAACATCTGTCAATTTTTGAGCCCAGAGAAATGCTTCAAATATCAGTGCTATTATCTGCTTCTTCTTCCCACTGTTCCACCTGGATAAATTAAGCCATATTCCCAGGTGAGTGGTTCTAATTTATGAGACCTCACTTGAATGTCAGGTAATTACAAAGGACCCCCGCATGCACATTAAAGACAGATGTTATGCAGTCAAGAATTTACATATATTATCTCATTTCAACCAACTACCATGCTAGTAGATATTTTTATTCTGATTTATTTATAGAGACTGTGATATTGTGATTTATAATAAGAAACACAGATTTGGTCTTCATTCAGTTCCTGCCACAAAGCTCCTAAAATTACCCTTGGAATTTCCTATGGGATAAGAGCAACAGGAGCACTTAGGAGCATTTTTCTGTTCAGGATTTCACCTTTTGTCCTAGGTTCCCGAAACAGTTCCAGAGTCGTAAAAGTGAAAAGGCTTGTCTTGTTTTTCATATACTTATGTTAATGAAGTGGCTTCTTGACAGCACTAAGAATGGGGGAGGCGGTTGCCAAGGGAACCAACCCAGATTAGAAGGCTGGAACTTGTAGGTCCCACCCCACCCAACGAATGTACAGGAAAGGGAGAGGGGCTGGAATTGAGTCAGTCACCAGGACTGAAAGATTTCATCAACCAGGCCTTGCAAGCCAGCACGTGAAGGTGCTAGGAGAGTGAGTACCAGGAGCATGGAAGTTCTTTCCCACACCTACCCCTTTGCAACATTTCCATCTGGCTATTACTTATAGACTTTTACAATAAATTGGTAAAGGGGTAAAGCACTTATCTTGCAAGTAGCTGACCCCAGCTCACTACCCAGCACTGCACAGGGCCCCCTGAGGACTGCCAGGAGTGATTCCTGATCTAGGAGTCAGCTCTGAGCTTAGTTAGGTGTGGCCGCCCAAAACTAATAATAACAGCAATAATAATACATTGGTTCTTGGTAAGTAAATCAATCAAACCCAAGAACAGGAATGGGGATAGCCCCAATTTGTAGCTGAGCATTCAGACACCCAGGTGACAATGCCAGGGAAACAACTGTCATCTGAAGGCTCTGGGGTGACCACTGGGATCAGATGCTCTCTCTGAAGCAGGCTGTGTTAGCACTGCCTTGAAGGACACCCCCATGGTCACAGAACTGTTTGGGGGAGGTGGAAAGGAAGGACCGTCACTGTGTCAGTGAGAGGAAAGCAGTCAATGGAAAGAGGAGTGAGCAACTTAGAAAACAGAAGGAGCTTTGAGCTAGTATGTTAGACGCAGGCCTGGAACTCAGTTCTGTCTCCCAGCGACAAGACAACACTCCTAAGAAAGGACTTGCTCTCAGATTTTCTTGCTAATCCATTCCAGAACAACAGACCCTCTGAAGTCCACTGATCCATTTTGCAGTGCAGGGGAGGGGGGCACAGGGGGAGTACAGCTCTGCTTTAGCTCCTCCTCATTCTCTAGCCGGGGGGTTGGAGCCCTCTGTGCTGCTCTACAGAGAAATGGGCTAAGAGGTTGTTCAGGCTGTGGAAACCAGGAGTTCTTCCTTCTCTGCACCTCCCTGAAAGGTTCCCAAGTACTGCCAGTGGGTTCTGCCTGCGGCGTGTCCCTTAAGGTCACTGTCACATTCCCACCAAGTCTCAGCTCCCACACTCCGAGGATACTCACCTGCATTTTCTCCAGCATCTCGAAGAATTCAGCCGACTGAAAGACACAAGAGAGAGAGGACCATCAGCCTGGACGTTGGCCTAGAGACAGGCGTCAGCTAGGGACCAGCAGTGGGAGCCTGGCCCGGGGCCTCCCTAGGACAAGATGAACTTGGATCATTAAGAGAAGAGAATTTTATTTTGCAGAGTTGGGGGACCAAACAATACTCAACCCAAGAGACAAAATTAAATGCACTAAGCTGGCAAATGGCCCTGGGAAGAGCTGTCACTTGGCCTCTGTCAAGAGGGAACCTGAGGGGAGTGCTGGAAACATCAAGTTCCCCAAGCCACTGCCTGTCCCAAGATTCAGTCTCCAGGGATGGACAACGGGTAGGGCGCTTGCCTTGCACACAGCCAATCCAGGTTCTATCCTTGGCACCCCATATGGTTCCCAGAGTACTGGCAGGAGTATTTCCTGATTCCTGAGGGCAGAGCCAAGGAGTAGCCCCTGAGCACCACAGGGTGTGGCTCAAAAAGGAAAGGAAACTGGGCACAATGAAAAGGCCAGGCCCAGATGACTTCCTTCATCTGTGAATTCTACCAAATTAACATTAATTCCTCATAAGCCTTCCCAAATTAGAAGAACACTTCCTGACTTATTCTACGAGGCAAATATTACCCTGACACCAAAATCAAAAATGTTGTAAGACACTATAGGGATTAGGAGATAGGACAGCAATGAGGGCACATGAGTAGAATGTTCCCAACCTGAGTTGAGTCCCTGGCACCATATAGTGCCCAAGCGTGACTGGGTGCAGCTCTAGAGGCTGCCAAGTACCACCAGGTGTGACCCTCAAGGCCCTGAGCATTGTTGGGGTAACCCAAGTAATACCCAACACCACAGGACCTGAGCAGCAGGCCATCCTCAAGCCACTGCACTGCACCATTGGTCTGGTTGGCCAAGAATCACTGGTAAGGCCCCCAGGCTCCTAAGCACTACCCAGAAGGCCCCACCCCAAAAAGAAAATTACAGATCAGTGCTGTGGCTGAAAGGGCTGAAGCACACAATCTACATGCAAGAGACCTAGGTCCTATCCCCAGCACCACATGGTTCAAACAGCACTTCCAGGAGCAAGCCCTGAGCACCGTGACAAAAGCAATCCCCATGGATCACTGGCTGTGACATGAAACCAAAACAACAACAAAAAAAACAATAAAATAAACACATGGAAAACTACAGATCAATAAATCTTATTAATATACATGCAGAAATTCTCAAAATGCTAACAAACTAATCCAAAAGAATGTAAAAATAATTATACATAATGACTATGTGGGATTTATCCAATGAATACAAGCTGGTTGACGATCTTAAAATCAATTAACGTATATATTATATAAATAGAACAAAAAAAACCACAGTATCATCTCAATAGATATCAAAAATAGAAGGTTTGACAAATTCCAAAACTCTCTGGTCTAAAAATATTCAGAAACTAATAAAAGGGAATTCTTCAATATGATAAAGTATATTATAAAAAATGCACAGCTCGTATGTCATACTGAATAATAAAAGAGTAGATACTTAATCCATAAAATAAGGAACAGCCAATGATATCCACTCAGACCACTTCTATTTAACATTGTACTGGAGGTTCTCACCAAAGAAACTAAACAGGGAAAAAAAAAGGCATCCAAAGACATAAAACTCTCTCATTCACAGTTGACATGACCTCGTATACAGAAAATCCTATGAAATTCACTACAAAAACTATTAGAACTAATATAAAGTCAATTTATTAGGATTACAAGATATTAATCTACTGTATTCCTAAACATTATCAATAAATAATCTGAAAATAAAATTGAGAAATCAAATCCAATTACAAAAGTATTGATAAGAAAAAATATTTAGGCATAAACTTAACAAAAGTAGTACAAAATTAATTCCTCCCAAAATTCAAAACATTTACGAAAGAAATTAAACTCTAAATAAATGCAATAAATTCCATGATCATATTTGGAAGAGTCAAGATGATTTAGATAGCTACACTCTCCAAACTGATCTACAGATTTGACACAATCTCTATCAAAACTCAAGCTGGGCTCACTGTAGAAATTGCAAAGCTGATTCTAAAATTAACATGGAAACTCAATGGGTTCAAAATAGCCAAACATATTTGAAAAGGGAAAAAATGGTTGGAGGGCTCACATTTTTCAATTTCAAAACTTTTTTACAGGACTAGATAGCGAGCTAAGGGTTAAATGTATGTTTTGTATAAAGGAGAACCACAAGGTCCCCAGTCTCAGCACCACAAGGTCCCTAGTCAGGAGGACTCCCTGAGTAATATGTGGTGTGACTCCCCACTCCAAAGAAAAAGTTTTTTACAATGCAAAAAGCAAAAGTAATTAAGTTAATGTGGGACTGACAAAAAGATAGACATTGATCACTGGAATTGAATTTAGAATCCAAAAATAGATCCATATATCTATGGTGATCGATTTTCAACAAGGGTGCCAAGACCATTCAATGTGGTCTTTCCAAGGTGTTATGCTGACAAAACTGAAGAGCCAAGAGCAAAAGAATGCGGCCAAAACTTTATCTCATACTATAATCAAAAATTAATGGCAAGTGGATCTGCAATTTAAATGTAAAGCTATAACTCTTACAGGAAAATGTAGAAGTGAATCTGTCCTTGGACTTGGCAATGAATGCTTAAATGAGATGCCATTAAAAGAAAGAAAAAAAAGAAAAAGGCACATGAGAAAATGCTCTACATCACTAATCATCAGGGAGATGCAGATCAAAACAACAATAAGAAATCATCTCACACCACAGAGACTGGCCCACATCCACAAGAACAAAAGCAATAGGTGCTGGTGCAGATGTGGCGAGAAAGGAACCCTCCTTCACTGCTGGTAGGAATGCCAACTGGTTCAGCCTTTTTAGAAAACAGTATGGACGATTCTCAAAAAATTAGAAATTGAGCTCCCATTTGAGCAAGCAATACCACTCTGGGAATATATCCCGAAAAGGCAAAAAAGTACAGTCAAAATGACATCTGCACTTTATGTTCATTGCTGCACTGTTCACAATAGCCAAAATCTGGAAAAAACCGAAGTGCCCGAGAACAGATGACTGGTTAAAGAAACTTTGGTACATGTACACAATGGAATACTATGCAGCTGTTAGAAAAGATGAAGTCATGAAATTTATATACAAATGGCTCTACATGGAAAGTACCATGCTAAGTGAAATGAGTCAGAAAGAGAGGGACAGATATAGAAATACCGCAATCATCTGGGGAATATAAAGTAATGGAATGGTAGCCGAACACCCAAGAATAGTTGAGATAAGTACCAGGAGTTCTGCTCCACGACTTGGAAGCCGGCAGCACATTCTCGGGGGAAAGGCAGCTCAGATAGAGAAGGGAACACTAAGTAAAGGATGTTTGGAGGACTTGCTTGAGATGTGAGATGCGTGCTGAAAGTAGACTATGGACCGAACATGATGGCTACTCAATACCTCTATTACAAACTACAACACCCTAAAGGAAAGAGAGCACAAAAGGGAATGCTCTGCCACAGAGGCAGAGTAGGGGGATGGGGGGGTGTAAGGGCTACTCAGATCATTGGTGATGGAGAATAGGCATTGGTGGAGGGATGAGTACTCGATCATTGTACAACTGAAACCCAAGCACCAAAGTGTGTAAGTCTACAACTGTACCTAATGGTGTTTCACTAATAAAAAAAGAAAAGAAAAAATTAAATATGGTTGAATGAGGGTGTCTAGCCATGGAAATTGACAAAAAGAGTAAAAGATGATTCTTTCATCTCATTAATTTAGTTAAATTAAAGTACATTTCTGTTTGTTTCACACTAGGATTGGCTACTGGAGACATTTTACATGACATTTGAGAGACGGAAGTAAAACAGTTGCTCTACTCTAGAAGCTGCTATTTGTGACAAAGAGACTCATAAGTGTGAGGAGTTTCCATGTGTCCTCATCATGCTCTACTATTGAGTTTTTCCTTCTCAAATACTTATGCACGACTTTAGAAATACAGTGAGCTTATGGAAGGTAGGATTTAATTGCTATCCAAGATTAGATCCGGGTTACAGGCAGTCAATAGATTCTTGCTTTTTTTTTTTAATTCAATTAGCTGTGTAGGACCCAGAGAGACAGTACAATGGGTAGGATGCTCTCCTTGAATGTGACCAACTTGGATGCAATCCCTGGTATTTCATGTTATACTTGGAGCCCACTAGAATGATCCCCAAGTGCAGAGCCAAAAGTAAGTCCGGAGAATTCAGGGTGTGACCTAAAAACCTTAAGAAGAAAATGGACCCAAGACCCTCAAATCCCAAAGAACACAAAAATCAGCGGTGTGTTTTCCCCTTCCTGTGCTTCTCAGTTAATAGTAAAGATTGAGTCTGTTTAAGTCTGCAATGAATCAGATTTCATTGTCTTATTTTAAGTCTTTAATTATCTTATTTTACAGATAAGCAGATGTTTAGTGTTTGCCACATCCAAACAACTAGTTTATGAAAGAACAAGTAGTAGAATACAGATCTCTTAGTTCTTAGCCCACTGCTTTGTGTTCTCCAGTTTATAGCTTAATTGCAATGAAAGTAACTTACCTTTTTGATGTAATTTATATGTTTTAATGTCACACATATTATCTTAGTTAATCTTTTAAATAACTTTCTGGGGTAAGCAGGATGATTTTTAAATTCCTCCAGTTGGTTGCATACAAGGCAAGTGTCCCACCTGCTACACTATGCTCTGACCCCAAGAATTGTAGCACTGTAGC
>JAOXYA010000001.1:69329455-69340815 GCA_028565675.1 Sorex palustris
AGTAACGTCTCCATCGTGAGACTTGTTGTTACTGTGTTTGGCATATCGAATACGTCACGGGTAGCTTGCCAGGCTTTACCATGCAGGCAAGATACTCTCGGTAGCTTGCTGGGCTCTCCGAGAGGGGCTGAGAAATCGAACTCGGGTCGGCCATGTTGGTTGCTTTCAAGGCAAACCCTACCCGCTGTGTTATCCCTCCAGCCCAAAGTAACAATATAGGAGACTAACACCCAAGAATAGCTGAGATAAGTACCAGGAGGTTTGCTCCATGGCTTGGAGGCCAGCCGCACATGCTAGGGGAAAAGGAAGCTCAGATAGAGAAGGGAACACCAAATAAAGGGTGTTGAGAGGATCCTCCCAGGATGGAAGATGCATGCTGAAAGTAGACTATAGACCGAACATGATTGCCACTTAATGCCTCTTTTGCAAACTACAGCACCTAAAAGGAGAGAGAGAACAAAAGGGAATGCCCTGCCACAGAGGCAGGGTGGGATGTGGGGAATGGGGGGTTGGAGGGACCCGTGGTGGTGGAAAATGGGCACTGGTGGAGGGATGGGTCATTGTATAACTGAAACCCAAGCACAAAAATTTGTAAGTCTACACCTGTACCTCATGGTGTTTCACGAATAAAAAATTTTTTAAAAAGACAGAATGGGAGAAAATATGGTCAAATCATACCTCCAATTAAGACCTTTATTATCCAGAATGTGTAGAGAACTTTATGACAAAAACAACCCACTTTTCAAATGGACACAGAATTTGGATAAACATTTCTCCAAAGAAGATATATGAACAGATGAGAAGCACATAAAAAAAAGTTCAATATCTTTAATCATTAAGAAATGCAGATTAAAACCACATGATATATCAGATCACACTCAATAGCATGCTCTGACTATTTAAAATGGAAAATAAGAGGTACTGGTCAGTATGTGGGGAAAAGTGGAACTCTTGTATATCATCAGGAATGTTAAGTGGTACAATGTTCTGAAAGGCAATTTGGATTTGGTGGTTCATCCACAGGCCAAACACAAATTACCACATGACCCAGCAATTCTACTCCTAGGTAGTTACCAAGAGAACTGGAAACAGGGACTTAAAAACATGCTTATATGCAAATATTGTTCCCTTGTGCACCAAATAACAGCACTATTTATATTCCCCCAAAGATGAAAACAGTGTGAATGTCCAAGAGCAGACAGATGAGAAGACAAACAGAGATATCTCCATACAATGGAAATTATCACTTCAAAAAACAGAGTGGAGGATACAGCTGCATACTACAATGTGAATGAACAAAAAAATGTGACATTTAAGTGAAGTATACAGAGACAAAATGTCACATATCATAAGATTACTTTTCTATAAAACATTCAGAATGGACAAACCCATAAAGAGAGAGTTTATTTTAGTGGTTTCCAGGAGCTACAAGGAGATGAGAGGGGCATGTAACTTAATGGAGTTTTATTGGGAATGACAAGAATATTTCAGAACTGAAAATTTTAGAAGTATTTTAGAAAATAGTTCCACAGAGTTGGGTACATGAGTCGACTAAATACTATGAAGCTGTACACATTACTTTGTGGTTTGAGCCACATTCAGCAATGGTCAGGGCTTATTCCCAGCTCTGCATTCACAGATAATTCCTGGTGAGGCTAAGGGAACTTTATGGGGTGCTGGGATTGAACCTAGGTTGGCTACATGCAAGGCAAGTACCCTACCCACTGGACTATCTCTCCAGCTCTTGAACTGTTCACTTTCAAATGTTTATATTTTGTGTCCATTTCACCTCAACAGCAAAGGAGCGGAGAGTGAGCACAGTGAACTCCAGGGCACCAGCACTTCCAAAGGAAGGAGACCTAAAAGAATAGGGACCCCAACTTGAACACCCCACTGGTTCATCAGCAGGGGCCAGCAGGGGCCTGGCCGAGCTTACACCGGTGACCAACACAGATCCAGGAACTAACTGGGTTAGCTGGGAAGAACCTTGACTCTCCAGGCCAGAATGTCACACACCACCACGCCCAAGTGCCACACTGACCACACGCACCCCCCCTGAGCTCTGGGACGGAGCACAGAGTACCCTGCCAGGGCCAATCTGCGCACCAGCACAGAAAGGGCCGGGGCGGGGGGGGGTGCTGCACCCACAGGACTGGGCTGCCCTGTTCTATGTGTCTGAAGTCAGGTGCAAGCCCAGCTCAAAGAATCCTCTTCTTGTCCTCGCACACCCCCTGCAGCTCAGCCTTCAGTGAACTGTGGGTGCCCTCAGGCCCTGGCACTGCCCACCTGGCACTTACCACCATGTAGAAACACATGGTGGTAAGGTCTATCCAGCCCTATGCCAGCACTCATACCTCAGGGAGCAGAGGACCTGGCTCTGACCCTGTCCTGTGCCCACCCTGCCCCCTCCACACCTTGTTCCCACTGTCCCTCCTTCTCCTGACTGGCAGGTGGCTTCCATGCCCACACAGGCCAACAGCCAGGAGGGGCTCCTTGCCAGGTGACAGTATAAGGGGTACTAGCTCCACTCCCGGGCACCCACTCCAGGCTGTGGGGATTGTCAGGCATTTCCCCACAGCCTGGGAACACTCACCAAAAGGCTCTTTAAGAAATCCATCATCTTCCACCAGAGCCTTCCCCTGAAAGGTGGGGGGCCCTGTTGTTGCCTGAGCACCTCGGTAGTGTGCCTGCTACCACGCCAGCGCTAGCAGCTGCTGACGCTGGACAACTTCCTTTAAGATCAAACAAGGAACTGCAGGATTTGGGTGTCCGCCCGGAGTTGTTATTTTACATTAACTTGTCCTGACCTTTGACCTCTCCTCTCCTTTGCTGGGGAATCCAGGGGCTGATGGAGGTGTTCCAAGTGGTCCATCGCAATGTAAGGGCTCCCTCTCAGGGTAGAGGCACTGTGCCAGCATGTTCTAGAGAAACGTGGGGGCCTAGGAAAGTCAGGGTATGGGCAACGTTCCTCCTTCCCCCTTCTCCCTAACCCAGAAGGAGATTTCCTGAAGCACAGCTGAAAGGCAGGATAGGATGAGTAGGGCCAGCAGCAGAGCTAGGCCTGGGAGGTCCCAGTACCAGAGAGGCATTGTGGGACTCAGGGCCCCATGTGGTTTGGGTCTCAATTTCCCCATCTTAGAACTAGGAACTACTATGAATAAAAATGAAGAAAGAAGCAGGTACCTGTATCTTTTAAAACACTTACATAGGGTTCAGTGGTAGAGTACCTGCCTTCATGGATGAGGTCTTGGGTTTGATCCTTGGCACTAAAGGGAAAAAAGCTAAAAGCCCTCATTGAACCTCACAGAGCCTCAATAAACCTATTCAAAGATCTGAAGAAACAGCTAAAAGAGAAAGAAGTGATTCTTCTGCAGATCAGACTTACAAACGCACAATTTGGCGATGTTGCTTCCTCCATAAAAAGCCTGCATTTTTATAATAATTATATGTATTTTTTTAATAAAAAATGCTCTTATAAAGAGCAGTTCTCAGGCCCTGCATCTATTCCACAAGAATAATTAAAAATAAAGAAAATGGCTTAGGGTAAGACTCAAACTGCATCCACAGCTTGAGCTACACTGGTAACATGAGCACAAGTGTGAAGTGTGAAAAAGCCAAATGCAGGCCTAAGCCCCAGCACTCACTGGCTCTCAGAATCTCTTTCCAACACGAATAAACATGTCACACAAGTTTATCCAGCCTGTTCCAACTTTAGGAGGAAAGTGAGTTTTCCTGGGAAGGGAAGAAAGGAAAGTTTAAATCCCTCCCCGAAGGCAGCATCATGTAACAGACCCTGACTCGGTGTGGTTAACAAGGTTCTAACCCCCAGCTCTGTAGACTGCAGCTATGGGGGCTGGTTGCTCAGTCTCTGAGCCTCAGTCTGTAAAGTGAGGGTACTTGGCCGACTGTCAGGGTGGGTCATTTAGCACAGGATGTATATAGAATACAAGGGCGAGGCTCATATCCCCTCCACAAATGGCCACTGTGGTGACCACCACTCGTCTCTCCCACCTCTGACTCCCTCCCTCTCCCTCTCCATGTCGCATCCCCAAGACCACCGGAAGAGTCTCCCACACACTTGCTCAGGCCACCCCGGAATGGAATCCGCTGCTGCCTGCCCTCCCACCTCTCACCCAGGCCATCTGCTCTCTTCTATCCAGTCCTACCCCAGAGCTTCCCAAGAAATCCCCACTGCATCCCATGTAAGAAGAGAAAGGCCAGGATAAGTCCTCAAGAACTTGGAAAGGTCAGAGAAGGCTTTGGCATGAGTCATCTAGAGGGACCTTCGAATACAATGGAGGTAAGAAATATAGGGGTGAGGGGGAAGATGGGAAGATTCTAGAATGAACTGGACCATCTCTCCCATTTAGAGGAGGTTCATGCCAAAGGGAACCTAGGCTTTGGAGGAAGCAGGCAATTTCCCTTCCAAAACTTTCCCTTCCAACAGAGAAGACCATGTTCAGAGAAGGGATGTGGTCAAGCACAATGGCCTCCCTGTCACTGAAGAGCCCTTCTCTTCCCTCCCGGAGAAAGGGGTTCAGGATAAGCCTCCTCCATGATCCTCTACATCCAGTTCCTTCCCATACCTGCTTCAGGCTCATTTGGCTCCCTACTCAGCACTGATGAATCATTGAACACAACCCCCACCCTACACCTACAGACCTTCCCAGGACACGCCCTGTCCAAAACACTCCTATAACCTTCCTGGTCAAAGCGCCCCAGAGGTCAGGAAGCTTTATGATCCAAGCCCCTGCCTCGGTGCAGGAAGGTATCCAGAGGCATCAAGGAAGAGTTATGGGCAAGGAGCTTCCCAATCCTCTGAGGCCAGGCAGCACCTAGGAGTTGGAGACCCAGAAAGATCAGCCTCAGTCCCTCTGCCTACCAACCTGCTTTTATCTGGTTGAAGCCAACTAATACCTTAGGCTTTGCTTGAAGAGTATTTCCTCCAGAAATCTTCCTGGCCCCCACTTCTCCTCCAGGCCATGGCCCTCTCAAATCTTACACGAGTGCCCCTATCTAATCACTGGCTTCTCTAAACAGTAATTTCTGGTTTAATTGTGTTTCCCCCGCTTTAACTATAACCTCAGCACCTGCCACACTGGTGCTCAAGTACTACTTGCTGAATGAAGAGCTGAGTAATTGAACTGCCTTCAATAAAATGACTAAGACAATCAGAGAAGTCGATAATTACAATCCAACAGAAGAGCGTAAGTAATAGGGGTAAGCCCACACCCACAGGGACATACAAAGCAGTGGGTAATGGGTGAGATGCAAAGGAAGGATGTCCCTGAGGAACATCATTCTCCCTGTTTTGCATATAAAGCCACAGAGGTATAAGAAAATCAATTTGTGTGCATCTAAGGATATATAGCAGGAACACAGGAATCAATATCCAGGCCTCATATTCATGCAACCACCTCCTGTTTAACTCGGGATAATCCAGTTGGGTTTGAGTTTTCTAATTTTTTTTTTAATTTGAGTGGGGGGGGGTTGTTTTGTTTTGTTCTTGGATCACACCCTGCTGTGCTCAGGGATTACTCCTGTCTCTGTTCTCAGGGATCACCTCTGGCAGGGCTCAAGGAACCATATATAGTTCGTGGGCCACAGGCAAGGCAAGTATAGTATAGCCTTACTGGCTATACTATCTCTCTGACCCCAGGATGATCCAGTTGGAAAGATGTAGTAAATGAAGCTCAGAGAGGCTAACTGACTGGTTTGAGATCACCCAGATAGTCAGAGAAAACCAACTGGTAGGTGAAACAGAAGATGAGGCAGAGAATGGAGAGGAAGAAGGGGTGAGTCAGGGGAAGAAGGTAAGTGGCCTCAGAGCAAAAACGACACTGGGGTGTGAAGGCCCACAGCCCTGGCTGGGTCCCAGACACTGAGGGTAGTAGCCACTCCATGGTAGGTCCATGGTCAGCAGAGCAGACCCTAGGACAGATGGTCACAGAAGGAATGAGGGTCATGGAGACCAGCAGGCCTTCCCATGGGACAAAGCTGGCTGTTGGCTGCAGGAGGAGGAGGTAGAAGGAGGGTGGAGGTTTGAGCAGATCTCCCTTCTGTCAAATTAGCCTCACAAGCCTCCGAATGAGATCTTACTTCCTCCTTCACCAAAAACCACAATTAAAAATTCCAATTAAAAAAAATGTCCAATGAAGGCTGAAGAGAAGGTACAGCGAGTAGGGCATTTGCCTTGCACGCGGCCAATCCCAGTTCCATCACTGGCAGTGCCTATGGTACCATGAGCACCCCTAGGCGTGATTTCTGAGTACAAAGCCAGGAGTCAGCCCTGAACACTACCAGGCATGGCCCAAAGACAAAAATAAAATAAAAATTCCAGTGATAAAAGTTCTATTATAAAACCCTTGCTTGAAGCAAGTCCCACAAATTCAACTGGCTTTCATTCCCTGCCTATAATTTCTTACCAACAGCTGTGGCTCAGCAAATAGAGCACCACAGCACAAAGAGTCACATGGAACTCCAAGCCAGAGGCCTCGACCTTGGACTCCAGCCTCTTAATTTGTAGCCACAGGACAATGACTCCCCACCTTTCCTGGTGCTCCAGAAGATGTGTTAAGATGACATGTGTGAATGCATCCAACAGGAGGCAATAACACATCCTCAGCCTGTCTACTTTAATCTGTTGGACTGAAATAATTAACCTGGTTACAGGACAGCTGGCATTTATTAAGCCAAGTCCTGGACACCCTTGGCTACACGTGTTCTCTGAAGGAAAACCCTGGCCTTACGGTTGTGGAAACTGAGGCTGAGTATTCAATAACTAGGTGAACAGGCTGCAATCGCAAAGCAGTCGCCAGCACCCAAGTGTGGAGCACACTCAGCAGGGTGCTTCAAAAACTCATTTAGATCAGCTAGTTAACACAGGCTGTGGGATTCTTGGGGTCTAAATCCCACCCTTCCTGGGCTGGAGAGACAGTACAGTGGATAGTGCATTTACCCACATGGCACATGGCCAACCCAAGATCAATCCCCAGCATCCCATATGGTCCTAGAAATACCGTTCAGAGTAATTCCTGAGGCAGAACCAGGAGTAACCCCTGTGCATCACTAGATGTGACCCAAAAAGCTATGAAAGAAATACATCCCACCCATCCTTTCTAAAGTCTTCTGAAACACATTAGCCCAGATTCCCAGAGCACTTCACTAGGTTTAGGTATGTATAAATCATGTTCTATTTTACACTGATAATTAGGGCCATCTGATTTTTCCTCTAGCCTGAAAACTCCTGGCAGGCAACAGCTCTATCTACACACAGGAACTGTATCAGATTTCATCAAACATAAACGATGTCCACTGTAGGGTCTACGTTAGCCTCCACCCCACTAACAAGGCGAAATCACCTCCAGTTATAAATGATGGCATACTGTGGCTAGTAAGACTATCTGATTTCCAAGGAGTTAAATGAAGTGGTGAGGGAGGGAATGTATCTCATAAGCAACGAAGTACAGGAGATACTCGGTAATTATTTGTACTCAGTAATTATTTCTTTGGGTAACGGAAAGAATGGAGCTTAAAATCACAGGCCTCAAGTTTGCATCTTAGCAGCTGGCGGAGGGCAATACTGCATTTATCTCTCTAAAGCACAAAGTTCTCTTCAATAATGTGGGAGAAAGAATTCTTCTCCTCCGAGGTGACTGAGAAACAGAAAAGTTCCGAAAGTGCTTTACACCCTGTAAAATGTGCGCCCGTATACAGCAGGAACAGCATGACAGACATCATCAGTGGTTGCATGCCAACCCAGGTGACTATTCCGAGTGGTTTAGGAGCAATCCAGCTCCACATTCTAGGAAACAGCTGGAGTTTCAGCTTCCACACTATCTCAACCTTAGAACACAGTCCTGGATTGACACTCGTCCCCAGCCCAGCACTAGTTAAGGAACTGCAGAGTCTACAGCATGGAGACGGTCCAAGCCAAACTCTGGAGTGCCAGTGGGCAGAGACTCTGGGTCTGCTCCAGTCTGGCCTGAAACCACCAGTCATCCCTAGGAAGCTGAGCTGGGCTTCAGGTTTGAGCCTCACCACGGGGAACTGGAAAAACAGCTCTGTTTGTCATTTGAAAAAACTTTCGAGGCCTGCAGTGGGTAATGTGGAGGGGCAGCACTGGCCTCAACAAAGGTTGGAGACAGAGGGGGGGGAGGGGGAGCGGGAAGCCGGGAATTTGGCTTGGTCTCACCAGCGCACATACTTGTGAGCCAGGCAAGAAGCCAGAGTCCCCTCATTTGTGTCTATCCTTAGGAACTTGGGGCGCCAGGGGTGGGTCCTGAGAGGATAAGAGCAAACTGCAGTAGGGCCTTCCAGAAAGTGTCTGCTTCTCTCAAAAACCTCATTTCTGAGCTGCAAAGTGCCATGTTCCCAGCTCTTCTCTTTGCGATTGGCAGGGCTCAAGCTGTGCTTCTCTCTCTGGGGTGGTCTGTGCTCCCCAGGCAAGGCTCCTACACAAACCAGGGCACCTTCCAACTCACCCTCTCGCCTTCTACTGCCTTCCCCTCCCCCTTCTCTCTTCCCTACCCAGCCCACTGGCTCTCACTCTCTGAGGATGGGAACTCAAGAGCTGTCCACACGCTGTCTCTGGTTATGCAGTGCCTGAGCCCTACCATACTTCCCCGCCCCCCCCCCACCAGATGAGTTTAACACGAGGCACCAAATGTTAATGAGCATCTCCCCCATCCTGGTCTTAGCGGGTGCCTAGAAACAAGAGCTTAAGGAAACCAGGCTGGGTTTACTGCTCAGCACTACACAAAATGACAGGAAGTCCTCTTCGCCACAGGTGCCCCTCAATCTCATAGCAACCCTCGGCCCCCTAGAGTGCCATTGTCCCACTGGCAGAGTCAACATCATCTCCGGGAACCAAGATGCGGTGCCCGGAGGGTGAGCCACAGCCTGTCTGTCACATGACTGTGTGCAGAACTCAGTGCACCCATGTCCAAAATGGATTCACCCCATTCTTACTGCCCAAGTCACTTCCGAACAGCAAAGTAGGAAGGAGTGTGGACACAACCTCCCAGCTTCAAAAGTAGGAGGCGCCGTCGGCCAGCACACCTTGGGGAACCTGGGAGAGCTCTATGCCTGTTTCCATACTCTAGACTGTGGCTGCAGGAGCCACACTCCCCTCCCCTCCATCAGGACTGAGTGGTCACCACAAAATGACCACTGGGGGCCTCTCAGCAGCAGCAGAGACAGCCCCAGAGCTGACACCAGGCTTTTCCCAGCCCCTTCCTGAGAGGGAGATACTCCAGCGGTGTGGCCTCTGTTCTAAGGCCAAGAAGAAAAAGCTCCCTCCTGCCAAGTCCCATGCCCCACATCGGCACTGTGTCGGGACGTGGCAAAAAGCAAGGTTTAGAGATTATCTACACCAGAAAGCAAGTGATCTGGGCTCCGGCTATTAACACCCCCTCCAGCTAGAACAATAGATTCCTGGGACTTGGCTGGAGCCCGTTTCTCTCGCACAAAGCAGAATCACATCAGCTGCACTGAACTGAATCAATCGATGCCTGTTTTTGCCCTGCTTGGCTGGACAGAGCAAAGGGCAGTCTCACAAAAGTTGTGGGAAGTGAGGAGTCACATGCTCCTGAGGTGCCTTCCAAGGCCCCCTTCCCGCCAAGAGGCCAAATCAAATATGGTGTGGAATTATGGAGAATGGGTAGGGAGTGTCTTCCCATTCACAGTCCAGGATTATGTTCACTCATATGTGAGGCTCGCTTCAAGCATGTGGGGAGCAGCCTTGAGCGTGGCAGCGGTTGGGTGGTTGTTTTCGGCTGCCGGGGCTCAGTCCCTTGGGATGGTGAGGGCTCTCACCCGCACCCCTCTGGGACACCCTGAGTGAAACAACCTGCATGGAGTCTGGTGACATGACTATGGGGACCTCAAGTTATGCTCCTTTCTGGGAGAAACAGCTGTGTGATTTGGATGGTGGCTGGATCTGGCGCCAGCAGGAGGTGGCTAATGGGTGTGACCCCTGGGTCAGCTGGAGACTGGGGGATACCAGCAGAGGATTTCCACTCGCAGTTCCTGTTTAGCACAGAATCCAAGGACACAAAGTTCCGCATTACCTGAGTTCCGTGGGACTTCACTCCTGTATGAGGCTCAGCCCGAGTGTGTGGGGAGTGGCCTCCTGCTTAGCTTCTGAGATCAGATGAGATGAGATCAGGCACATTCAGGGTGGTATACATAGATGGATAAGCTATTCTCATGGGGCGATTGAACCCCAATTAATCTCTATCTTACAGTGACCTGTAGGATAGAAGTCTATTTTAAGCAGAGGGCAGGTTCCATAAGGAAAAACCACGCAAAGCCCTTGTCAAGAGATTGTGGTTGTAGAAGTAATTCATGGCTCTAAGGAAAGGGATATTCAGTGTGTGGATACATGTGAAATGTGAAAGGGCTGATTTGGGGCCTCTGAAGGCAAGTTTTTGATGAGCACCAGAAGCCAAAAAGAGAATAGCTGGTTCCGGAGGGTCCCTTTCCTCTCCTCTCATGGTGGATCTGGTTGGGTGAGAGCAGCAATGTGCTTGTGACTTGTCTCAGAAATATTCTGGAATGCAACAACTTGGAGGTGTGGTGGGTTGCTGACAATTCTGAGCTGGGCCTATTCTCTGTGCCAGTCACCCCAGAAAGGGAAGGGCCCTGCTAGCCTTTGAGTCATGTGCTCTTCTAAATATTGTCCAGTCCTTATAAGAGTACAAATAAGCATTTCCTATGTCTGCAGAGGTGGAGTATTATTAACCTTTATTTCAAATACTCACTATTATTCAAACTCTTAAACTCTGTGTTGAGGGCCTATTGTCCACTGAGAATATCAACCAAAAGGCTTCTTTGAAAGTGTTTTTTATGAGTACTAAAAAATGCTTACTGGATCTGCCTGCCTGATGCTACCTCATTAAAATTCCAGATGTTGGAAAGAGACGACACTGCTCTGCTTCATGATTTAAGCCCCCTTTGTTAGTTCAAAGAAGCCTGGCTCTCAGCTGCCCTGATGGAAAGTGCCAGGTTCACGCCCTCAGCTGCACTTCATTGAGAAGGTGGCCAGAGTTATGAGGATTTTTTTTTCTTAGTCAAGAAACTGGTAGAGGACCAGGAATTTTGTATTCCAAAATCATAAATGCTAGTACTATCATAACCAGGTTACCTCAATCACACTAAAATTAATACATAAGTCAAGATATCAAACTTAAAAAAAAGTACATTGGAAAAAATGGACCCCAAAGTGTGTGAGACTCAAGAAAAAAAGTGCTTTTTAAAAGGATAAGGCATGGGGGGAGAGGAAGAGAGAGAGAGAGAGAGAGAGAGAGAGAGAGAGAGAGAGAGAGAGAGAGAGAGAGAGAAGAGAGAGAGAGAGAGAG
>JAOXYA010000001.1:69345877-69357173 GCA_028565675.1 Sorex palustris
ATACATCACGGGGAGCTTGCCAGGCTCTGCCGTGCGGGCGAGATACTCTCGGTAGCTTGCCGGGCTCTCTGAGAGGGATGGAGGAATCGAACTCGGGTCTGCCAGGTCGGCCGTGTGCAAGGCAAACGCCCTACCGCTGTGCTATTACCTCCTCTATTACCTCACGGAGTTCTTTTTGTCGTGCTTAGATTCTTTATAATTTTTGTTTCTATATAACCCACATATGTGTGAAATAATCACAAATTTGTCTTTATTTTGGAAAGGGCTCTTTGATCACAATATCCACGCTGGCCACAGAAATGAAGCACCGACAGAGTTCCCTGCCCCTTCCAACCTTTCCACAGGCAGCAATTCAGAGACAGACTGTGGTCCTGCCAATCAGAGCTCCTCCTTGTCATCTGTCTAACTGAAGCTGGTAGGAAAGAACTTTATTTCCCACACTGTGGTTAAAGGAGTTAAAATGTGAAGCCCTAATGAGCTACACAGCGTATTTCCAACCCTGTAGGGAGAGACAGCCCATAGGCTAAAGCCCACACAGAGACAGCAGCAAACTCAGAAAGGAAGGAAGAGGGAATGCTCTTGGACCTGGATCCAGCTATTCCTGATGTCCATCCTTCCCACACATGGGTTAATGCTAGCCAATAGCATCCCCTCTTTTGTTTGGTTCCTTCAACCTCGACTTCTGTCATTTGACCCCAACCATCCTTATTCATACACTGGATTTAAAGGATGATCCCAATTTTGTCCTCACACGGATGCAGATGTAAATGCATTGTGGGGGAGGATGTGTGTTTGGATTAAAAAAAAAAAAAGAAAAATACCAGAAGAAAAATATATTAAATGTTAATAATGGTTATCTCCTGCAATCCCCCATCTGGGATTGCAGATGATTTTTATTTTAGTCTTTGTACTTTTCTGTGTTTTCCACATTTTCTTCAAGGAACAGAGCTTTTAAAAATATAATAAACATTTTTTTTAATCAGACTGGCAGGCAGCAGCCCAAACAAGGCTCGGAGGCAGGTTCTGAACTGCCCCAGGGGTCAGGCATAGAGGGACATGGCTCACCAGAGCCCACTGTGTGGTGGGCACAGCCAGAGGCAAGTGCCTGAGGGCGCTAAACCCACATTCTCAGCTGTGCAGCCACAAGCTCCAACACTTGCCCAAGGCCAGCCCAAAGCAAGAATGGGAGCCCCCACCTCCTCCTGGCAGCCAGGCTGAGCCCCCAAAGTCCCCACCCACCCCAAGGTCCAGTCTCTGAGGCTCTCTGAGCTGGACATCCATATAGCCTTGGTAAAAGCCTGCCCAGGGCCCAGAAGCTGCCAGGAGTGAACTGTGGGTGTCGACAGAGAGCCCAGAGCACGTGACCCGGCCCTGCAGCAGCATTGGCCATCACTCAGGGACTGAGTTGGGGCAGCATAAAGAACTGAGACCCCCAGCTTCAGCACAGGGCAGTCGGGAAGTCCCCAAGATCCTGTGGCTCCAGACACACCTCACTTTTCAAGGCCGCCAGACCCGAGCTGCTCCTACTGCCCACCCCATCTTCCGCCAGAGAAAAGCTGTCAATACTTTTGTGTCTGTTTCAGCGCTAGGAATAAAATGTTTTCCTTTCACCACTTGAGTCATTTGAAGCAGCGTTCAATACTATCCAAGGGTCACTGGCTCCATTTCCAGAATGTTTTCATCATCCCAAAGAGAAATTCTGTATCCTGTAGACAATAACTCTTCCTCCTCCTCCTCCTTCTCTGCTGGGAACCTCTGTGCTACTTGTCTCCATGAATTTACCTATCCCGCTCTAAGTGGAATCATCTGGGATCTGTCAGTTGGTGTCTGGTTTATTTCACTTAGCATGTTTTCAGAGTTCGTCCATGTTGTTTCAGAATTCCACTCCATTTTATGGCTGAAACGGAGAGAGCCCTCTGCCAGGGAAGGCCGCACTGACCCCCACACAGCTGGGCGAGGAGCCTCTGCACGGGGAGACCACGTTAGAGCACGTGCCACTGCCTTTGGACACGGCTGCTGCCCCCGCGGCAAGCCTGCTCGGGTCCCTGTTCTCCAGCCTTCGAGGCACAAGCTAGGACAACAATTGTTGATTATTATTGTCAATGTTTATTCCGCAAACGCTTCCATTAAAGTACAAGTGGAAGTCACTTATTAGTCCGAGTGCCTCTTCGGGGAGGGCAGCAGAGAGCCGCAGCGTAAACACTATGTCCACTCAGCAGCGGCCCCGAATCTGTCTCCCCTAGGTTTCTCTAGGTGGCCTCCTTCCCTAAGGTGGCGCCTCTCGCATTCATTCCCTGTGCTGGCAGGGCAAGGAATGAATCGAAGTCCAAGAGGCCCCTGCTCTGCCTCCTAACCAAGCACAGTCGGGGGCAAACAGACTTGTGAGGAGCAGTGGCCTGCAAGGAATCCAGACTTCCCCATCACAGGACAAGCGGGCCCCTCTGAACATCTGCAAGAGAGCCTGAGGCCCGAACTCAGACCCGCCGGGTGAGGCCCAGGTGTCCTCTGGACAAAGTCCAGCACGGTCATATCTGATTGCCTTAGCACTCAACAGGGACTCAGGAGAAGGGGGCCCCAAGAGATGTGTTTACTTCTTCTTAAGTCTAGGGTCTGTAAAACGGAGGAGTTTCCAACACCTATATCAAAAGACAAAGGCAAAACACCTCGTCCTTAGAGCCAAAAGGAGGCACCCCAGCATCTGGGAAGTACCAGCAGTTGCAAGCAGACAGGACCAGTCACGCAGACAGACAGCAACGATGCCACCAGGAGCAGCAGGATGGTCAGCCACTGTTTCTCCCCAGCCCACTTCCCCTCTGCTCTTCTGTAGCAACACACCGAGTTTCCTTAGGTGAACCCTCCTGCCCGTTCTCTTCGTCCAAACAGCTCCATCGCTGGAATCAGGAACGAGCCCAAGACCCACATTTAACTAAACACACTTAACTATACCCATCCCTTCTGGGCACATGACCAACCACGTCCAATGTGAGTCATCCCTGGGAATCCTGCTGAAATTATTGGAAAACAGATTTGCTCTTCCCATGGTGTTGCTAAAGTGACAGACGGTAAGCGTGCAGCAGTCCTCAGCCATCACTGTGGGCAACCTCGTCGAGGGTAAAACCTAACCAAAAGGAAAATATAACAAAGACACCACAAGGGAACCAGTGTCTCAAGATACCTCTAGTGCCCTGGATCCAGTCACACCTGAATCTATCACCCTTGAACAATCCAGTTACCTACACCAGTAAAACTGTTTCTTTAGGTCAATTTGATTGGGGTTGTTGCCTGCCACCCAAAAAAAACTCCTGCCTAATTCAACTAAGCTGCCAATCAGAATGTCACCCCTCGCCCATCCCTCCAACACAAAGACCCTCTAGCCCCTTTTGTCAGACCAAACAGAACTGCAGCAGAACCAACGTGCCCAAAGTCTATTCACTGTGATACTGGCTCTGCTCTGATATGCAAACTGAGGTGACAAAACTGCCATACAACTTGGAGGCAAAGAGGGGCCTGGGCCCGCCACCACCCAAGCTGTCCTTCCCTCTCTGGAACTGAGCCCCAGCCACAAAATGACCTCCGGCGCCCTTGTCAGCCTCCTTTGCCACAACTGCCTAACCTGAGATTCACACCAAAGCCAAAGAGGGTTCTAAAAGTGTCCCCAGTTTTCCCAGCTCTGTGCCTTTTCGAGCAGCATCCCCCGAAACTAGAATGTGCTCTCCTGGACTCTCTTCAGACATCTTGTCCAGAACCCTCAGGCCAAGTTCTCCTTGGGTGGACCCTCTATTCTCGACCTCCAGGGCACCTAGTGCCCCCCGCCCGAGTCTCTGCCTTTCTGATTCTAATTACACGTCTGCTCTTTCCTTCTGGGTTTTTTCTTTGGGGTGGGGACAGAAGCTTAGGTCACACCCAGCAGTCCTTAGGGTCACACCTGGCTCTGTGCTCTGAGTCACTCCCAGTGGTGCTGGGATCTGAACCAGGACCACAGCCCTGGCCGACCTGCTCTCTCCTTCCGGAGCATAGGATGCTTGTGGCAGGGGAAACATTGCAGCCTCCTCCTGGCCTCTGTGGTCCTGCTCCTTGCCCACACCCAGCAGAGCACCAGTAGCGATGGAAGCAAACAGAACCAGTGAGTGATGGTGGGGAACAGACAGCCCTCCCATCAGGTCGGCTGCCTGCCTCTGTATCAATGGAAGAGAAAGAGGGCAAATACTATGGAGACTGGGGGGCGGGGCGGGGGGCAGGCACCCAGCACAAGCCCTGAGCCCAGCTGAGTGTGGCCCAAAAAACAAAAACAATAATAAAAGTGGTCTATTAAAAATGCAGGTTGTGAGGCCAGAGCAATAGTACTGAGAGTAGGTCACTTGCCTTGCATGTGGATGACAGGGGTTCAATCCCCAGCATTCCATATAGTCCCCCAAACACCGCCAGGTATAAGTCCTGAGTGCAGAACCAGGAGTAACTCCTGAGCTTGCCAGGTGTGGCCCAAAAAATAAGCCACTATGATCACTATTGAGAGTTAGAAACGATCACTCTGGTCAGGAACTGAGTGCCGAAAGGAAGTAAAGGGATATACATGGTAAGTTTTCAGTACCTATATTGAGAACCATAATGCCAGAAGGAAACAGAGAGTAAGTCAGAGAGAGAGAGAAAAAAAGTCCCTGCCATAGACTGGGGAGGGGACTGGGGGAGGCAAACTGGGGACACTGGTGGTGGGAAATGTACACTGGTGGAAGAATGGGTGTTGGAACACTGTAGAACTAAAACCCAATCATGAAAAACTTTGTAACTGTGTATCTCATGGTAGCACTGTAGCACTGTCCTCCTGTTGTTCATCGACTTGCTCAAGCGGGCCCAGTAACGTCTCCATCATGAGACTTGTTACTGTGTTTAGCAAATTGAATAAGTCCCGGGTAGCTTGCCAGGCTTTGCCGTGTGGGCGAGATACTCTGGGTAGCTTGCCAGGCTCTCCAAGAGGGGCGGAGGAATTGAACCCAGCCGGCTCAGCCGGGACGGCTGCACGCAAGGCAAACGCCCTACCGCTGTGCTATCACTCAATTTAAAAAATAAGAATAAAATAAGAGGCAGGTGGTGGGGCCCAGCATGAGGCCACCAGCTTCGTCCTGGGCCCCACACTGCCTGCACCCAACACAAGCCCAGACCTGCCCTTCAGGATCCCTGGCATCGTGATGAACTGCAAATTTCAGGGCACTGCCAGGTCCCTGCAAACACCACAGTGTCCACTCACCACAGAAACGACAGGAACCTGGGCTCGGTCTCTAGCATCATGGACCCCGAGTGCTGCCGAGAACAATCCCCAAAAAAGAGCACTTGAACTCTTGAGCACTGCTGGGTTTGGCCCAAACACCAAAAATAAATAAAGATGAAATAAATAATGAGATTATCCTAAGACGCCATGGGTCTTCAGACTCACATCCCTCCCAACGCCTGCCACGCTCCGTAGTCCCCTCGGCAGAGAGCAGAGTGCCGCACAGAGAACCCCAGGAGCCTGGCCAGCACGGGGCGGGGATCCAGGGGCTCTGCGTGTGAACCCTGCCTCTGCGGAACAGGCAGAACGACGCTGGCTCGGTCACCTCTTTTGAACCTCAGCTTTCTCCTTGCTGAAAAACGTAGCTGGCTAATGAGGCACCATGTGGGGACCGAGGGGCACACGTGGCGGCGGAAGTGGCAGCCCAGAGCTTGCTGGTGCAGAGCGCAGCTGCTCCAGCTCCCCTCCCTGCTCCTCTCTGCGCCCCAATACACAGCCCGTCCTCACGCTGGGCTTGGATTTGGAGATAAGTACGGAGGAGACACAGTGAAAGTCGAATGAACGGAGCCATTCTGCACTGAGGCTGCAACCTCGGGGCACCCCGCCAGGCCTGCCCAGACCAGGGAGGCCCAGAGAGCTGGCGGGGCTGCCCCCAACCTGGCAGCCTCCAGGCCCAGCAAGTTACAGGGACACATAGAACACTCCCCAACCCCGGCTTTCTGCTTCCCACAGGCCATACCCAGTCCCTCATGACCAGGCAAAAGCCACACCGTGTCACCTTGGGGGGCCAGCAAGGCAACTCTGGAAGTGCTCAAGTGTGCTTTTTGCTGTCAAGGATCGAACTGAGGTTCCTGGGCTTGCAAACACATGCACCTCGACCTCTGAGTTTTCTGTTTGGCCTCCTGTTTTATTATTTTATTTTATTTTGGTTTGGGGGCCATATCTGACCCGAAAACCAAAAAGAGTAAACTCAGGGCTTATTCCTGGCTCTGTTCTCAGGGATCACTGGTGATACTTGGGGACCATATGGGCGACTGGGGATGGAACCTGCATGCAAGACAAAGGCCCTACCCACTGTATTCTCTGGTCACCTGTTTTTTAATTTTAAAGAGATGAGTGCCTCATCGTTCAATCAGTGCCTCATGGTTCTGTCAGACATGTGGCCATACCTGACAATCCTAAGTACTTACTTACTCCCCTGGGTAAAGCAGCTCCTGACCACCCAGCCCAGGTGGCAGAAATAGATGCAGCCCCAAGGTACCCTGAGCACGTTCCAGGAGGCTAAATAATTCATGAATAAATTGAAGACACAGGGCTGGAGCAATAGTACAGTGAGCATGGCCTGTTTCCCTTGCACACGCTGACCTGGGTTCAAACCCCGTAATCCCATAGTGTTCCCCATGCACCACCAAGAGTAATTCCTGAGTGCAGATGAGGAATAACCCCTGAGCATCAGCAGGTATGTCTATATGGCTCAAAGGAAAAAGAAGAGACAGGAGAGGGGGAAGAAGGGAAAAAAACAGATGAAGAAAGGCAGCTGTCCTCTGGGGTTGCTCTCTCCCACTTCTGGATGAGTAGACTCCCTGTGAGGGTACTCCAGGGTCAGTGGCCCCTGGATGGCTCGGGGAAGTACTTGGTGGGTCTTTCCACCTTCCCAAGAGTGGCACTCATAACCGTCAGCTTAAAGGCAAGTGCCGATGTTTCAGCCACCCTTGCTCCAAGGGTAACAAAAATGGTGTTAGGGGCTGGAGTGATAGTACAGCGGGTAGGGTGTTTGCCTTGCACACGGCCGACCCGGGTTTGATTCCCAGCATCCCATTTGGTCCCCCGAGCATCGCCAGGAGTAAATTCTGAGTAAGAGCCAGGAGTAACCCCTGTGCACCACCGGGTGTGACCCAAAAGCAAAAACAAAAAAAAAGGTGCTAGCTTCAGGTTCCTACTGCGCCAAGAGCAATGGGGAAAAGATACCAAACTCACTGACCCCTCAAAACTCAGCATGGGGATACTAAGAGCAGACCACCTGGGGTGGGATGAGGAGTCCCCATGCAAAAATCCCAACTCACAGAAATCCCAGACACGCTACCCCGTCTGTTCTCCCCAGACCTGGCCACAATGAGATGCCCTGACGCACCGTGATTGAAACTGGCCAGTGGACAGGCCTGATGGAGCCCACAAGTAAGTGTTGAGCATGCACTGGCAAGTTCTCTGTCTTGACCAGGTGGTATCTACCTAGGGAGGAGTGTGGAGAATCACTGGGCCAGAGTCTGGAAGATCCAGCCACATGCTGTTCATGTATTTGCACTTTATCAAAGTCAGGTATTGCCTCAGTTTCTCACCTGGGATGCAAGTGCAGAGGTCAGACCACTATGGACCCAGGTGAGAATCCCTGTCCATCGCCCCTGCTCCTGCCCCAGCATCCTCCTCGACCTCTGAGCCTTTGTGCCTGGGCTGGAAAACAAAGATAACCAGCAGAAGTAAGACTAAGGCCTGGGCTGAGGAGATGGCGCAAAGGATTCAAAGCACACGCCTGGGGCTGGAGCAACAGTACAGTAGGGAAGGCGCTTGCCTTGCATGTGGCCAACCAGGGTTTGATCCCCAGCATCCCATATGGTTCCCTGAGCACTGTCAGGAGTGAACTAAAAACCATAAATGAACTAATTAATTAATTAAAGCACATGCCTGGTAGGCATGAGGCCCCAGTTAGATCCTGGAACTGCATGCCCTGCCCCACCCTCACCGTACTGCTGGGGTGGCCCTAGGGACCCCCACACTAGTGGGCCAGAGCAGCATGACTGGCATTGTCAGCTCCAAGTGCTGAAACTTCAGGTCCACACTTCAGGCTGGGACCTTGTAAACAGGAAGCTTCCAAAGGCAGCTTATTACAGTCTTTCAACTTTCAACAACCCAAGGACAAAGGGATTACCCGCTCCCTTGGCAGCAGTACCGGCACTCAAACCCAGAGCCTCGTACTTGTAAGGCGTATACTCTGCCTGTAAGGTCCATTTTTGTTTTGTTTTGTTGTTTGGGGGGTCACACCCAGCATGCACAGGGGTTACTCCTGGCTTTGAACTCAGGAATTACTCCTGGCAGTGCTCAGGGGACCATATGGGATACCGGGAACCAAACCTGGGTCAAACGCATGCAAGGCAAATGCCCTACTCGCTGTGCTATCACTCCAGCCCTAGGGTCCATTTTAACGTATGAGAAAGGGGCCCCCTTCCTCCTAACTGCACCCCCTAAGTCTCAAGCACTTCCACTCTGTCTTCCACTTTTTCCCAAGTTCATGTGCCACTTACTACTTTTCATCCCCCTCTCTTTTTGGGGCAGGGGGACTCCCAGTGATGCTCTGAGGCTCAGGATCCTCTCCAGGTCAAACTCCTCCTTCTGGTGCAGGCTTACCAGTTGGTGCTCGGGCATGGGAGTGCAGGGGCGCCCGGGGCTGTACCCCGCAGTGCTGGGGGGAGCAGGCAGCACCAGCGATCCCATTCAGAGCCCCACACCACCCCTTGAGCTATCTCCCAGGTGCCACTCTTTTCTTTAAATTGATTCAATGATTTTTCACTGAACAGTTCCTTTTTACCTATTGTTTTGTATTTGGGGACCACACCAGGCTGTGCTCAGGGATTACTCCTGACTCTGTGCTCAGGGCTTACTTCTGGTGGTGTTCAGGGGGCCATATGGGAAGCCGAGGACCAAACCCCAGTCAGTCACATGCGAAGCAAGTGTCCTACCCTCTATACTATCTTTGCGGTCCCTCAAAAAAATTTTTAATGTTATGGGGAAAATTAGGAGAATGGTTCAAAAGGGTTGAGCTCATGCTTTGCATGCAGGAGGCCCAAGTTTGATTGTTGGAGCCACATGGTCCCCAAGTACCACAGGGAGTACTGAGCAGAGAGAAGCCCCTGGGCACTGCCAGGTATGGCACAAGAACAACCACAGAACAATGCGGGGGTCTGTGGCCAAAGCTGCTGCCTGACAGGCACCAGGCAGTGAGGCCAATCCCTGACGCTGTCCACACGCTCTGCATGGGGCCCAGCAGCTCTACTGTCAGGGATTCTGGGTGCGGTAGCAGAGTTAGCAATATCCAGAGCACCCCCAAATGTGTTCGTCAGCACAGCCAGCAGTGCAACCTGTATCCCCACCACAAACAAATGTGTGAGCACCACAGGCCAGCCTATGTGTGAACCCCCAGTTACTGAAAGAACAAGACAGGAGAGGAAAAGGGAAGGGGGGGGAATTATGCAACAACCATCCGTGGGAAAACAGTGTTGCTAGCCAGAAGTCATCCTTTTTAAGTAGTTACCAAAATATAGACACTTGTCCACCTGAAATCATCATGCCTGCCTCATTTGCTTTGTAGGAACCCAGGAGACAAAGCAAATGTCAGGGCCAGCTGTGGGGGCCCGGGGAACTTCTGCTGCTGAAGATGAGAGAGAAACTTCCGGAGTTTTTCGGCAGCCCCCATTTGCACAGAAGTGATTTTCGTTGACTGAACCAAGCAGGCCTGGCAAGTCCTCTATTTGGCAACATCCTGGTAACCGGCCATCTGTGCCCCATTAGGGCTCCAAAGAGAGAAAGTGACATTTAAAAAAAAAAATACATATTCGCTAAGAGAGACTGTTCACTAATTTAGACGCCCACTGGGCCCTCCCTGGCATGAATGGAGGGAGCCCGCCTCTGCCTAACAGACACCAGCTCCAGGCCTGACATCCAGGAACCGGGGCCAGGACAGCACTGACACCACCACAGTTTCCAGGGGGACAAGACTGAGTCTGGACTCTCCATCTATGGGTCCAGTGGCCAAGGGAGAGGAGAAAAGGTCACTAACAGACCTGAAGTGACCGAATGCATTTTTTCTAAAACCTTATGGAAAGGAAGAAGAGGGGACAGGGCCATTCCCAGGCTCAGACAAGAGAAGGACAGCACACACCTGTGACCAATGGTGCCCCAGGATTGAGCAGTCCGCAGGGTGACTTGGTCTTGGGAGTCGGGAGGCTGTGCAAGACCGCTGAGACCCTCCTGTTCTGGCCCATGGCCCCCAGAAAGTCACTGCTCTCTGCTCACATTCGAGGAGAGGGAAAAGGCAATCAATTAATCACCTAATAATCACAGTTGGGGGGGAGGGCACCAGTGGAATGAGGGTAAATAATGGCTAGGGGGAGCTGCTCAGATTGGAGGGGAAGGAGGACTCCTCCGAGGAAGGAGGTGATGGCACCCACTGATGAGATGAGGCCAGGGACCTGGAATAGCAAGTGTAAAGGAACTGGGGCAGGAACAAGCTGGGCATGTTCCGGAAAACAGAAAGGGCTTTGCAGAAGCACAAAGATGACAGTAGGGGAGAGGGAGGTGGTGGGGGAAGGTCAGAGCAGCCAGCAGAGACACAGGCCCCGCTGCTGTGCTCGGGCTTGACTGAGAGTGGAAGGTAGGGCCTGGGGAGCACCTTCTTCGGCAGACAAGCCGATCTTATTTGATCGTTTCAGCTCCTCTCTGGCTGCCAGCAGGGGCCTGAATAAGGAGGACTAGATGCAAGGAGACCAATTAGGACATTTAAAGAGTGGCTCAAAAGGATTCTAACTCCTTCACATCTCAAATGCTGTCCCTTCACTCTAGGAGTCTAAATCCTCTGACTCTGGATGAGATTAAAATTGGGCAGCTACATAGGTCAGGGGGCTGGAGTACATGTACATGTTTGCATGTGTAAGGCCCCAAGCTCAGTCCCCAGCACTACATACAGCCCTGTGACACTGCCTGGAGGTCCCTAATGGACCCCAGCAGCACCCCCACTGAAACCCGGGCAAAACCCAGGCACTGTTGGGGTACACTGAGGAGGCCAAAGGAGAGAGACTGACAGAGGGAAAGAGAGAGGAAGGAAGGAAGGAAGGAAGGAAGGAAGGAAGGGAGGGAGGGAGGGAGGGAGGGAGGGAGGGAGGGGGGGAGGGAGGGGGGGGGGGGGGGGGGGGGGGGGGGGGGGGGGGTGGGGGAAGGGGGGGGGGGGGGAAGGGGAGGCTGGTTCAAAAGAGAGTTGTTTGCTTA
>JAOXYA010000001.1:69380364-69394536 GCA_028565675.1 Sorex palustris
ACAGTAACAACAAGTCTCACAATGGAGACGTTACTGGTGCCCACTCGAGCAAATCGATGAACAATGGGAGGACAGTGGTACAGTGCTACCTACCATCCTGAAGGCAGAAGAGCTCTGTTTTCCACTGAGGCAAAGAAAGGAAAGAGTCAGAGAGATAGCCTGGCATACAACCTACCTGAATTTGATCGCCATCACCACATATGGTCCCCGAGCTTTACCAGGAGTGAGCCCTGAGCGCAGAGCCAGAAGAAGCCCCTTGCACCACCACTGTGGCCCCCAAACAAACAAAAAATTAAGAGTTCTTTCAAAACCACCTCCTCCTGGCAGTCTTCCAGGATGGCTCCCACTTCTCTCCCTGTTTCAAATTACAGAGAGAACGAAAACTCCAGAGGGCAGAAGGGACAGCTTGCTGTCCATCCCTGTTCGGCTAACTGCCCACACTCTGCCTTCTGTCAAAACACCACACAGTGGGAAGCCTTTGTCCAGGGCTGATCGGCAGGGCGAGGGAGGGCCAGCTCCAGAAACTCGGCAGAGGAGCCACTTCCCAAAGAAGAGGTTCAGGGGAGAGAAACGGTTGGTGCACGAGCTGCTCCACACATGGCAGGGTAATAGTTTGTGCTAGTGCCCCGTGATTTTTTGTCCCTCCTACGATGTCCTTCCTTTACAGTCCACTCAATCGGAGCTGCGGGTTGCCAGTGCTCATCACCCAAGGGAGGGACACAAGGAGAGCTGCTTTCACTCATCTCCAGGGGAAAAGAGGATCAGGAAGTAAGCAAAACAAACTGGCCAAAAACACACACAGCAAAGAATTCAAGGAGGTAAGGCAGAGCTGCCAGGGTGCGCCTGCTCAGGCTGCCTCCAAAAGACAAGGGGGAAACTGAGGCAGACGATTCCCAGACCTCTAGATCTGGAACTGAAAGCTGCCGAAAGCCCTGGGGTCTGGGGGGCTGGGGCCATGTCTGTTAACACATGACTTAGTAGCCAACCAGATAAGTGTGCACGCACACGCGCGCGCGCGCGCGCACACACACACACACATCATGAATCTGTGTGTACATCCAGTACATACGTGCCCCACCATTCTAGCATCTGCTGCTTCCATCCCAGCCTTTGCCTTGCCCCTGACACCCCAGGAAGGCACAGTCTTCTCCAGCCTGGTCCAATCAGGAAAACCCCAGACTGAACCAGAGATGCAGGCAAACTGGACAGCCCCGCTCGTGTCTCCCACGCTGGGAAGAGAGACCCAGGGAGCATCCATCTGCCCTCTCCGACCCTTACAGAACAGGAAGTGGCTACTTACTTGACCTTCAGACTCGCCAGCATGGTCTTGTCAATCCTGCAGAGAAAAGCGAGGAAGGGCTTTGGTCAGTGCTGGAGTGGAAGGCGGCCCCTGGTATCTGCAGGTCTCCGCAGGCCTTTCAAAACCCCCAGACTGAGGCTCTGCTGGCTCAGCTGCTACCAGGAGCAGTTCTCCTCCAGCCAGGAAGAGGGGGGCTATGCACCCAGGGAGCACATGTGACCCAAGGGGAGGGGAGTCTTATTCTTCCCGCTTTAGTTCCTTCAGAGGTGGTGCTCAGGCCCAGCTGTGCTGTGGGGGGCTCAGGGGACCATGCAGTGCTGGGGAGCAAACTCAAGGCCTCACTCATGCGAGCAGGTGCCCCATCTCACGAGCCACATCCCTGCCCTTTCCCATTTGACACTCGAGGAAACTGAGGCTTGGAAGGACTGAAACACCACCACGAGTCACCGCGAGTAACTCCAGGGATCTGAGTCCAGACATGGGAACTTAGGAGGTGCTGGGGGTGTCTCCCTGCATGAAGCCCCTCTCTCAATTTAATTCTGTAACCCTAGCACACAGCTCCACACCCTGCATGATTAACCACCAGACTGCACCTCTCTTTGGAAGGCCGCCATCCCCCTTAGCACACCCTGTCCACCCGCTTCCAGGAGCGCCCAGTTCCCCCAGGCCCCACTCGTGGGCAGAACAAGATGGCAAAAACAAGATGCTGGAGGGTGCCCAGCAAGTGGAGTTGTGAAGCCCAGAAGCAGAGAGCCGGGGAGATGGAGGTGGTGGCAGACTGTCCCGGCAGCCAGCCCCCAACGCCAGCCCACACCCGCCCTGCGGGCAGACAAGGAGGCTGCTCCGTTGCTATTTTTACCCCCTGCATATGCCAGCCGTCATCGCTGGCAAGAGAGCCCCTTCCTCTCTCCCGTGACAGAAAGCGGGCAGAGTTCCCCACTGTGCCTCCCCTTGTTCAGGGATTCCACCACAACCAGCTCACTGTCATTATCCAGTCCCCATCCCCAGCAGTGTCCCCAGCCCCACCGCACATGGGGACATCACCATCAAGGCCACCAAAATCATCTCCACTTCGAGGACACATGACACCCCGGAAAATTCCCTCTACCCCGACCGCCCCCCCCATGTCTGACCTGCCAGAGCCTCACATGTGCACAACTGCTGGTGCGGCAGCGAGGGTGGGTCAGCGCTGGGGAGTCTGGGGCAGGCCGAGGGGCCCCCACATTCACAAGTCAGCACAGCACAAGGTCCTGAGACCAGGAGAGGGTCCTTTGGCTCTTCGAGCACCATCAGCTCTCAGTGGCCAGTGGCAACGCAAAACACACACCCAGGATTTAGCTTAGGGCCTCTGGGTTTCTTCCCCGCACCCCACCTAAGACCCTTCCCTGGAGTTTCCATTCCTGCTCTCCACCTTTTTTCTGTTTTTGCTTTTATGTTTGGGGCCACCTCCACTGTACTCCGGGTAGACTCCGGATTCTGTGCTCATGAATCAGTCCTGATCAGCACAGGGGACCATACGGGGTGCCGGGGATTGAACACATTTGGGCTCTGAGAAGGGCAAATACCCTCCCTGCCTGACCCCCAGGGTCTTCTTGGGCACATAGTCCCATCTGAGGGCCTGAGAGATAGCACAGCAGGAAGGGCATTTGCCTTGCACATGGCCAACCCGGGTTTGATCCTCGGCATCCTACGTTTCCCCGAGCCCTCCAGAAGTTATCCCTGAGTGCAGAGCCAGGAGGAACCCCTGAGCACCGCTGGGTGTGGCCCCAAAACAAAACAAACACAGCCCCCTCTGAGACACAGACCCTCCTCTCCTGCCATTCAATCCACCAGGTGGGGAGAGTTTGGACACAGCGTGAGCTCCCCACGTCCCGCCTTTTTATTTTTAGCCCAAGCAAACAAGAGCAAGTCCCAGCAAAAAGTCCCTTACATTGCATAGGGTATCCAGGAATCTCCTTTTATACTCGTATCTCAGAGTCAGGAACAATAGTACAGCGTGGGAAAGGCACTTGCCTTGCTCGCGGCCAACCCAGGTTCAAGCCCCAACACCCCATATGGTCCCCCAAGGCCACCAGGAGCCATCCCTGAGCACAGAGCCAGGAATGAGCCCTGAGCACCACCAAGTGTGACCCAAAAATCAAAAAAATAACATAATAATATTCACTGTGTTGTGAATATATCCCTACATTGTGAGCCACTCTAGTCCCCACTCACACCTGAGAACCTGAGACCAGAGAGGGGGTCGTGCTCAACTGTGCCCCTCAGTAAATCACGGTGGAGCCGGCACCACAACCCAGACTCCCAGGCTGGCCATCCTGCACTGACCACCAAGCCACCCCATCCTGCACCCACCCCTCCACCTCCACAGCAGCCTGTCCACAGGCTCTCATGCTGCGGGTAGGTCTGGGTGGGTGCATCTGATGCTAGACAGCCACGGCTCTCTTTCTTTTTCCTGTTCTTTTTGAAGTAAAAAAGATTTCATTTAGAGGGTTTTAGGAAGGGAGAGGCGGAAGAGAAAGTGAGAGAGAATGCGCTCAAGAGAGAACATGGGCTTCTCAAAGGCAGAGAGAGCCCCTACACACGTCCCAGCATTAGATAGGAAAGTCCACATCTCAAGAGAGGAGGCACAGAGCTGGAGCGATAGCAAAGCGGGCAGGGCATTTGCCTTGCACACAGCCAACCTGGGTTCGATTCCCAGCATCCCATATGGTTCCCTGAGCACTGCCAGGAATGATTCCTGAGTGCATGAGTCAGGAGTAACCCCTGTGCATCGCTGGTGTGACCCAAAAAGAAAAAAAGGGGGGGTGTATGCAGGCAACTCATGCACTCGCCACTCACCACGTGGGTACAAGCAGCACAGGGGCTCAGGCACATATGTGACCCATTCCAGCCTCCTGTCACCTTCCCATCTGGCGCCCGTGGCCCTCCACTCTGGCTTCCAATAGGAATTCCACTGCCACCATGGTCGACGACCTGGGTGACCAGAGCTCTAAGACTGTGAGTCACCCCCAGAGGATGTTCCCCATACACAACTGCTCCTCTTTCTGCCCACCCCAGCCCTCCATGTATCCCACCTCCCCTCCAACCACAAGTCAAATGTCATCGTGGCAAACGCCTTGCTAGCCATTCCATAAACACCTCCTGACCATTCCTTATGTGCCCTCTGCCCGCACATGCCAGGGGTGCCTCAGAGGCTCACTCACTGCCTGGCCCTACAGGATGCCCGACCCCACCTCACCTGCCTGACCTGGACCAGGAGAGCCCTACCTCATTCAAACTCACGACCCACCCAGCAGCAGCTCCTCCTGAACCAAGACCCCGGCACCAGGCCACACTGCTTCAGTCCCAGCACCGCAAATCCCTCCCCGCAGGGCACTTTCCAAAAAGAAGGGAACACACAAACCAACACACATAGGACAGCCAGAGCACAGAGGGTATGTGTTTGCCTTGTATGCAGAAGACCTGGGTTCAACCCCCAGCACCCGAGATGGTCCACCTAGAGCGGTCCCTAAGCATGGAGCCAGGAGTAAGCCCTGAGCACTACCAGGCCAGGTGTCACTCAAAAACAGAGTGCACACACACAGGGAGGGGGAGAGAGCCCCTCCATGCTGCCCTTGGTGTCCCCTTCCCTCTTCTCCTAGGGCCCCCTCAGCACCCACTCTAGCACATGCCTGCTCTCAGCAGCAGGAACCTTTACTGACAACGCCCCAGGTCCCAAAGCTGAAAGGAAACTGATAATACAAACCGCGAGACCCTGTTCCCCTGTGGGGGAGAAGCTGCCAGCAGCTGGGGACCAGAGACAAGAGGGTTTTTTTGTTGTTGTTGTTGTTTGGTTGATTGGTATTTTTTGGCTTTTTGAGTCACACCCAGCGATGTTCAGGGGTTACTCCTAACTCTGCACTCAGAAATCACTCCTGGCGGTGCTCAGGGGACCACATGGGATGCGGGGATCGAACCCAAGTCCGCTGTGCAAGGCAAGCACCCTACCCAATGTTTTATCACTCTGGTCCTGAGAGACAAGCTTTGACCCCACCTTCTTGACCCTGCAGGACTCTCCCCTTTGCTTAGTTTAGCCCTTAGGGCCAGGCTAGAGGCTGGCATGCAGGCTCGATGCTCCTGCTCTGACAGAGCTAGACTCCCTGTGGGGTGCAGGGAGTGGGAAAAGTCTTATCTGGAAATGGGCATGCGCACTCCTCTCACCACCCCGCCCCCCAGAAGGACACTGCCCAAAGGCCCCACGGACTAGACCTTCCCTGGTCTGGAGGCATAGGGGGTCCCAGGAAGGGGCGTAATAGCAGCACACACAGACCAGAGGCTCAACAGGAAGGGGCTGCTCAGAAAAGAGCGTGCACACGTGCTTACACACAGGCACACCCCCCAGCTGGGCCCCCATCTCCCCACAGGCGAGGCATCACCAACACACACAGGAGCACACGCACAGGTCCACGCAAGCACAAACACGCAGTCACACGCAAGCACAGACCATTCCAGAGTGAGCGTGAGAAAACGCTTTGCAGCTGACACCCCAGCCAGGACCCTCCATCTCCCTCGCTCCCTCGCGGCGGCGCCACACCCCAGCCAAGCAAAGCAATGCACACCGTTCGTTCGCTCCCTCCCCTTCAACCGCTGCCACCTGTCACCCACCATCCGAAGCCCCCAAAGGAGACACTGCGCTTCCTGCCAAACATGGTTGTGGCCTCAGGCCCAAGGGCCCAGCGATGTCCCTGGGGCTGTGGACTGCGATGCAACTAAGGGGACCAGGGCACAAGAGAGCCAGCAGCATAGCCGTCCCGGGCTGACTCCACCCCGCACTTCCTGTGGGTGAGGCCCTGGGCCCCAGAGGTGTGCCCTACTCTCACACAGGCACTAGACCTTAGGGAGGTCACTTAGGGCAGCTTGTCCACACCCAGAAAGGAACCCACAACTCCGGAAGGGGCCGGCCCATTACACCACCCAGCCCTGCCTTACTAGAACTCCAGAACGGCCGACAAGTCTCACAGGGTGCTGAGAAGGACAAAGAGGGCTGGGAGGGCTCAGGAGCCCTGCAGCCTGGGAAAACAGCAGCTGGACCACCCCCCCCCCCACACACACACACACACACAGGGCACAGAGACCAACCTGACACACAGAACTGCGCCACATGCATCAGTCATGTACCCACCCAGCAACAAGTAGCAATACGTGTCTGCACATACATGGCACTGGACCTCCACGGACATACACCCACATCTCACTGTCAGACCACGCATGCTCACACGGGGATACAGATGCTCACATATCCATCCCCATCACACTGGCGCCTGCAAGTCACTCGGGGAGGACATGCACAAAGACATGGGCTTGTGCTTCTCAGCACCCACGGGGTCCGCAGGGAGGCAGAGACCAGCAGACACACACGGGCCAGGGTGCAGGCTGTGCGGCTGAGCCCAGACTGCCGCCCATGCAGGTCACACCCGAGCTGCCACGTCAGGTAGCCAGCTGGCACTCTCTGTAGTCAGCCCGGTAGCAGGTGAGAGCACACACAGGGCAGCAGAGAAAGGCAAATACGGTGGCCTCCAGCTCTGGCTGCGCTCATTGGTCCCCCACTAGCCACTCAGGGAGCAGGTCTGAGCTGAGGGACAGCAGACCAGTCCCGGCACAGACAAAGCCATTCCTATTTTCTTAAACTATGGGGGGGGGGCGCGGATGCAAACACCCCAGATGTGGGAGCGGCTGTAGGGTTCCAATTTAGGAACCGATTCAGACCCCGGGGCTAAGTCTCCTTTCAAGGCGGCACTCCTCTCCAGGCCACACCCAGGAGAAGGGAAGGAAGGAGCGGGCAGCTTCTCTCTTGAGGCTTGTCCCAACACTGCTTCCCACCGGATGCCCCTGCCCCTCTGGTCTCTCACCCCACTTCCTGTTGAGCTCCCTGAGCCCTGGCATAGTCTGATATGCTTTCAGAGAGAAGGGGGGCGGGGGACGGAGTCACACCCCGCTGCTGTACTTACTTTCCACCCCTGATTGGCTACTGGCTATCTCACCTGGGCACATAGGGTCACGGGTACTCCAGGGGATACCGCTGAGGATTCCAGTTAGTGAGTGTACACTGAGGTGAGTCCCAGCTAGTAGGTCTCAGGCCAGTGTCTGCAGGCCTGCAAGGATTCTCCCTTTCGGTCTTTTACTTGATGGCCAAAAAGACACAGCTGAGGAACAAAACAGCAACGCCTGACCCACGGCAGCAGGGCGGGGCCTGGGTTGCAACACACCCAAGCTCCCCAAGCCACGGGCATGCAGGACCCTTTGAGGGGGCCCTGACCACAGAGTGAGAGACCTTCAGACAAGGGGGCTCGCAGATGGCCCTTGCATCAACTCTCTGAGCCCCAAGAGACCAGTGAGTCAGCGATTCAGAGCCATGGGCATGCTCCTCAGCAATCCAGGGGTGACCTCTAGCAAGTGACTGGCTGCCACTCCGCCCCTCCCTCTCCCCCTCCTTCCCCCCTCCCTCCCACCACCACCCCCCCCACACACACCAAGGGCTGCAGATGAGAGCATACACCCAGCACCAGGCTCCCAAGTGCTCTGGGAAGTTGTCTCCGTTAGAACCAACTATAAACTCCGCCCTGGCCTCAGACCCCAGCAGCATCCCTTGGGCCTGCGCCCCGGTTCCTCTTATGTGTGCGGGTGGGTGGAGGTGGCAAGGAGCTCCTCAGTTCTTGGGGAAGGGCTGTAATTTAAAAGAGAGAGAGAGGAGCTGGAGCGATAGCACAGCAGGTAGGGGGTTTGCCTTGCACGTGACCGACGCGGGTTCGATTCCCAGCATCCCATATGGTCCCCCAAGCACTGCCAGGAGTAATTCCTGAGTGCATGAGCCAGGAGTAACCCCTGAGCCTCGCTGGGTGTGACCCAAAAAGCAAAAGAGAGAGAGAGAGAGAGAGAGAGAGAGAGAGAGAGAGAGAGAGAAGCGCACTGGGAGGCTGGGGAAAGCCTCCCCAAGACCCAGCCCAGTTTCCTCCTAGACATGAGTGCTTGCTCACATCCCTGGGGGGAGGGGGTCAGAGTGCAGAGCCCACAAGCAGGGGAACAGGGGAGCCAGGGGCAGCACCCGAGTGGGTGACTTCGCCATGGGCCAGTGCTAACCTCACAATTCAGATCTCTACCGTCTCCCCTGCCTCTCTGAAGATCCTGATTCACAGAGCGGGGGGACAGGCAGCCCTTGGGCAGCAGAACCCGGTGTGCATAGCGTCTGGATTCTCAGCCCCCTCACTATACGACCATCTGATCAAACCTGCCTTCATGATTCTGAGGTCCACAGAAGCAGACAACTGAGAGTGTGCCCATTTCACAGATGGAAAAAATTAAGGCCATGAGAGCACTGCTCAACTCAACAACTGGAGACAACAGAGCATGGGAAAGCACCAAGGCCAGCTGGGTGCCAGGTGGCTCTGGGCCCCTTTCCTGAGCTCACTTTGGGCCACCAAGTTTCAAGTTTCTGCCTTCCATCATGGAGGTCTGTAGGTGTTCCTGGTAGCAGCTAAAGGTGAGTCCCAGAATCCCAAACCCAGGTGGAGCACCCCACCCCACCCCTCAACACACACACACACACACACACACACACACACAGAGTCCTCTCTGCAGTATGAGCACTAGGGAAAAGAAAAGCAGAGAAAGGGACCTGGAGCTATAGTATAGCAGGGAGGGCGCTTGCTTTGCAGGCAGAAAATTCATGTTTGGAGGGGAAACCCAGGTTTGGATCCTTGGCATCCATAAGGTCCCCGAGCACAGCCATTTCCTGAGTACAGCGGGAAAAGTAACCCCTGAGCATCGCTGCTGGGTGTGACCCAAAAACAAACCAAAAGAAAGTAGAGCAGGCCAGCTGGGAGCTGAGCAGAGGCAGCTGGGCCCTGCCAGACCCTGTGTGCAGTGAGAGGAAGAGGGGTTGCGGTTTCCTCTGCAAGAAGCTCCATCCTCTTCCTCGCAGTGACCAGCAGGAGCAGAAAGATGAGCAAGAGCCTTTCCCGGGCGCAGGCACAGGCAGTTACAGGAAGCTCAGGAAACAGATGCCCCCAGAGAAGTGGGCACTGAATTATTAGATCAGCCTGTCCTTCCCAACTCCACACTGAGGGTGCCAGCACCCCCAGGGACTCGGCCCTGCTTGCCGTTTCCAGCTCCACAGCTGGAACATTTGCTTCAGTTTCTTTGTCACCAGAGGGGAGGTTGGGCGAGCTGCCTTTCTACATTAGGTGAAGATAAAGGAGGAAGGTGGGAAAACAGGGTGCCTTCACCCCCATCCAGCACCCCAACACTGGTTAGGAATCCCTACCTCAGCATGAAGATAAATGGCATCTAACTTCTGCATTGTGATTTACAATCCACAGATCACTTCCTCCCAGACTATCTCAAGGGTTACATTAAATTTCCCATTGCACAAGTTTTGAAAAGCAAGAGGGTGACCAAAAAACAAAACAAAACAAAAATTGCAAGAGGAGAACTTGTGCAAACTGGCCCACAAGAACTGCACAACTCATTCTGGTTGTCCCAAGAGAGTTAGCAAGGGCAGTAGACTCAGAAGCTACAGAGTATACAATACTATTCAATTTTGAAATAATGACTAGGTATTACTTTTACCCACAAATATTAACGGTCTATAGTAAAGGTCTAAAAGAAAAACACTAGGGCTCCCAGAGCCTCAGAGCCCAGTAGGGCGTTTGCCTTACATGCAGATGACCTGGGTTTGATCCCCAGCATCCCATATGGTCCCCCAAGCACCACAGGGAGTGATTCCTGAATGCAGAGTCAGGAGTAAGCCCTGAGCACCATGGGGTGTGGCCAAAAAGATAGATAGATAGATAGACAGACAGACAGACAGACAGATAAAAGAAACAAACACTGAGGGGCTGTGAGCATGCAAAAAGACCAGGTTTGATCCACAGAACACCTCCGGGAGAAATTGTCAAGCACAGAGCAAGGAGGAGCCCTTCAGCAACACAGGGTATGACACAAAAAGACAAAAATAATGATTAAATGAAATCCTTGCTAATGTATGGGGGGAATAAAGGAACTGGCTTCCCTATCATTAGTGTGTAGGTATTTACCAATATCTCTCAAAAATTTAAGTGCACAGACCCTTGATATCAATTTTCAAGTCATTTATCCCAAAGTAAATTCTGCAGGGTGACAAAATGTATGCACACAGAAGCTAAGTAGGTGCTTGTTCAGCAGCTACAGAAAATGACCAAAATGATTATCTACACTGTAAATTAAGCATGTAGTCAATGAAAAGAATAAAGCAGAAGCTACATGTGTTAATACATAAAAGTGGAGCCAGTGATAGTACAGCGGTTATGGCACTTGCCTTGCACGCGGCTGACCCGAGTTCTGTCCCTGTCACCCCATATGGTCCCGGAGCCCAGGCAGGAGTGGTCTATGATGCTGGTGATGGGATTGATGTTGGAAAATTGTACACACAGAATTTGATCATCACTGATTATAAAGTTGGGTGCTATGAATAACTCTGTAACTTAAGGTACCTCAGTAAAAAATATATTTTTAAAAAAATACATAAAAGCTGGAGCTGGGGTGATAGTTTGGGTAGGGCGTTTGCCTTGGACATGGCTGACCTGGGTCGATTCCCAGCATCCTATATGGTCCCCCGAGCACTGCCAGGAGTAATTCCTGAGTGCACGTGCCAGGAGTAACCCCTGTGTATCGCCGGGTGTGACCAAAAAAAAAAAAATACATAAAAGCTATCCTAGGACCAGAGAGAGAGAGTTCAACAGGTAGAGTACATGCTTTTTATGAGAATAGTCCATTTTTGAATCCCAGTACCCAGGCACTTCTGGGAGCAACCCATAATCACAGAGCTAGGAACAGCGTTATCAGGTGTGACCCAAAAACAACTATATATATATATATATATATATATATATATATATCCTAAAAACCCAAGTGAACAAAAGACGCAAAGCAGTGACTATAGGTAGAACAAGTTCAGACAGATCTGTGAGCTCTTCTTTATTTTTTGTTTTTGTGCCATACCCAGTGGTGCTCAGGACTTACCCTGGCTCTGTGCTCTGAGATCACTCCTGACAGGCTCAGGGGACTATATGGGGTGCCAGGGATGGAACTTTGGTTGGTCACATATAATGCAAGTGCTCTTGACCCTGTACTATCTCTCTGGTTCCAGATTTATAAGTCTGGGGGCTAGAGAGACAGTACAGCAAGTAGGGTATTTGACTTGCACCCAGCCAGTATCCCCAGTATCCCAGATGGTCCTTTGAGCACGGAGCCAGGAGTAACCTCTAAGCATAAGCATCATTGGGTGTACCTTCCCCTCAACCTGCAAAAAAAAAAAAAAAAAACAAGGGACTGAAAAATAGTCCAGTAGGGAGGGAGTTTACCTTGCACACAGCCAGCCTGGGTTCAATCCCTGGCACCCCATATGGTCTCCTGAGCACCACCAGAAGTAATCCTGAGTGTAGAGCAAAGAGTAACCCCTGAGCATTGCCTGGTGTGGCACCCACCCCACAGAAAAAGCAAAAAGCAAAAGCAAAAAAGAAAAAGATCCATATGTCCTTAATATACCTAATCAGTGTTTGGAAGAACACACAGCATTGGTCCAAGACTGGTTACCCCTGAAGCATGTAACTAGAACCTGTAATCCCAGAAAAGTGACTTTTCACTTTGTCTTTCTATATAGCTACGCTGGAAAGGGCTGCTCCCAGTATAATGCTCCAGGAGGCCACTCCTAGAGGTACTCAGGGGACCACGTGGTGCCAGGAATTGACCCCGGGTCCCAGATGCAAAGCGTGTGCTCCCGCCACGTAAGCAATCTCCCCGGGCCCAATATGCTATTTTCTTTTTGTGCCAAATAAGCAGATGGCCTGCCTCAAGAATCAGCGGCAGCTAGAAAGGTCCATTTCTTAAAACTCCTTAAACGAATTAGAGCGCAAACCAACCACTGACCCCAGTCCTGGGACCAGCTTTTCTACCCTGAAGGGAGACTGTCTCAAACCCCAGTGGGACAGTCAAGGTCCCTCTCTCACTGCCTCGCTCCAGATGGCTTTCACCCACTCTGCTTCTCAGCAGTTTGTGTTAGTCTTCAGTGAGAAAACTCAAAGGCGACAAATGATCAACTTCGTGGAGGTAATTTGACAACATATATGAGACTCCTTATGCATGTGTCAAAGGAACTCGAGGGTGCAGATTTTGGCCCATATGGAAATCTGGGTATTGAGCTCACATGGGTGTGTTAAATATATAGAGATGGGACAAGCCTGTACCTTACAATGTGTGCACTTTTCTGTAGAGACAATAAGCTTCATTAAAAGGGTGCTTTCTTTTTATGGTGCAGGAGCTGGGAGTTACACTTGGCAGTGCTCAGAGTATACTCCTGGCTCTCTGCTCAGGGGGGTCTCTCCTGGAGGTTCTGGGGGACCATCTGGGGCACCAGGAATCCAAGTAGGGTCAGCCAGATTCAAGACAATAAATGTACCCTCTGTGTTTCTTTCCAGACTCAACACAGAGAAGGGAAGGGGATTTGTTTTGTTTGGAAACTGCACCTGGTGATGCTCAGGGGTTACTCCTGTTTCTGCTCTCAGGAATCACCCCTGGAAGCACTCAAGAGACCATATGGGATGCCGAGGATCAAACCCCGGTAACCATATGCAAGGCAAACACCCTACCTTCTGTACTGTCTCTCCAGCCCGCCAGTGCTTAAGTTTACTCCTGGGTCTCTCCAGCTTTTTATGTATTTTATTTATTTTTTGCTTTTTTTTGGTCACACCGGCATTGCACAGGGGTTACTCCTGGCTCTACACTCAGGAATTACTCCTGGCAGTGCTCGGGGGACCATATGGGATGCTGGGAATTGAACCTGGGTTGGTCGTGTGCAAGGCAAAAGCTCTACTGGCTGTGCTGTGCTATTGCTCCAGCTCCAAGACTTTTGATGGGTAGGCCTCTACTCCCTGTTCTTTTACAGGTATTGAACATTAAGAAGAATAGGAAACAGAAGGCAAAAAAAGCAAGCTTTCCTCCTCGCTTAGTCAGTGCCCACAGAAAAAGCTTAAAGTGCCTTTTTTATTGTCTATTTTTTATTCAAAGTTCTAAGAGCTGAGAGCACGGAGCACATAGATACTACAGCTGAGAAGTGACATTGCACTGCTATTTGACCTGATTTAAGAATGTATATCATGGGATTTTCAATTAAAAATAAAAGTCAACTGGCTTTGTTTTTTAAAAATGTCCACTCTGGGCCAGAGAGAGTGCAGGGGTTATGAACTTGCCTTGCATATGACTAACCCAGATTCAATCCACAGAATCCCACGTGGTTCCCCCAAGTACTGCGAGAAATGATCTCTGAGCACAAAGCTAGGAGTAAGCTCTGAACACAGTTGGGTGTGCCATCCTGCCTGCCAAAAATGTTCATTATAAGATTTTTATCATATTCAAAAATTCACAAGAATAAAAAAGAAAAAAACACCATAAAAGTAATGTGTATTTTAAAAATATACGAAGACCAAAACAAAACCAAAGGAAAATAATAGCCCCTTCCCAAGTAGCTATCTCCGTAGGAAACCATCTGAGGAGCACATGGAGACATTCATGATTCATGATCCCTCACTTTAAGGTCCCACTTACTTCTCAGGCTCCCCATGCTGGGAGCAGGGTGGGTGCGGGGAGGCAGCGTGCTGTGGTAGGGCGGGGTGGTGCTGAACAGAATGTCGTTGGGCAGAGCTTGGTCAAGCATGGAACTTCGGGAACTGCCAAAGGATGATCCTCTCCGATTGCTGCATATGCTCTCGTCAGAGAAGGTACGATACAGAGACCTTCTTGGAGACAGATTTCCATAGAAGGAAAACTAAGGGTTCAGACACAGGGATGGGGAGAAGGGAGAA
>JAOXYA010000001.1:69394636-69413977 GCA_028565675.1 Sorex palustris
AAGAAAAAGACCTGATCTACATAAATAGTAGGGGCTAGGGTGCATGCCTTGTATGGGCCTGACCCAGGTTTCATTCCTGGAACTGTATGGTCCCCTAAGCACCAGAAGGTGTGGTCCTTATGTTACAGGTCCCAAATAGCACCCCATCCTCAACCCTAGAAAGTAGTTTGAGAACCACCAGCCGCATTGGTAGAGAATCATTAGGAGTGGCTCTTGACCTCCTGAATTCTGTTTGGGAGGCTCCTCTGGATGGACAGGGGCCCTCACATGTCCCCAGTCCAAAGCACTCCTGCAGGATGCAGCTTCATGGAATTCCCTCAATACCTGCTCCTTGGCCGGCAGAAGGTCTGACTTAGAGCAATATGTTAAATGGAGGCATAAAAAGGTCTTTTCCACTCAAAATCTTCCTCCTCTCTCCCCACTGCTGAAAGGCTCCTAGATCAGCATCTTCCATATTACAGGAGATGGGGTAGGAGGTGGGGCTGGATCCTGTAGTTTGATGAAAACCTGGGGGCTGCCTCACCTATGCATGGGGGACCTGTGGGTAAGAACATAGACATTAGGGGGCTGGAGCAATAGCACAGTGGATAGGGAATTTGCCTTGCACGTGGCCGACCCGGGTTCGATTCCCAGCATCTCATATGGTCCCCTGCGCACCACCAGGGGTAACTCCTGAGTGCAGAACCAGAAGTAGCCCCTGTGCATTGCCGGGTGTGACCCAAAAAGAAAAAAAAAAGAACATAGAGCAATTAGAGCAATAGTACAGCATGTAGGTTATTTGCCTTGTATGCAGTCAATCTAGGTTTGATCTCCAGCACCCTATATGCCCCACCCCCCAACCTGCCTGGAATAATCCCTGAGCACAGATCCAGGAGTGATTCAGGTGTGACCAAAAAATATAAGAACAGAGTCACTAGTTTTGTTTTGTTTGAGGGCCACAACCAGTAGTGTTCAGAGCTCACTCTTGGCTCTGAGCTCAAGGACCACACTTGGCAGGGTTCAGGGAAACATCCGGGGTCCTGGGTCAGTTGTACGCAAGGCAATCTGCCTACCCTCTGGCCTATCTCACCAGCTCGAGAACATAGGCACTATTAAAGGCATAACCCAATGAGATACACACTGATGGTTAACCACACCCCCCAAACACACACATGTTTTACATATGGGGAAATTGTGGCACAGAGACACCAAGTAATCAGCTCATGGTCACTGGCCTAGAAGTGGCTATGACTGACTGTATTTGCCAAAGATAGCCACAAGCCATCCATCTTTTTCTTTCCCCCCCACTTCAGTACCAGGGGTTGAATCCAGGTACTCACACATGCAAGGTAGGTTCTCTGTCACTGAGCTACCAGCCCCTTCACAACTCACTTGGTGTTTTGATTGGGATTTGGAATGGGGGCCTGGGGGGCTGTTTTCCAGCCCCAGGTACTTGAGTTTTTGTTTTGTCTATGGCTACACTGGTGCTGCTCAGGGGACCGCGTGGTGCAGGGGTAGAACTCAGGCCTCCCACATGCAGCACCTGTACTCCTGCCCTTCGAGACATCCTACCTGCCCTCCACATGAATTTTTTACCATGTGGCATTGACACTGATCATTGAGAGAAAGAGACCTTACTGCCCTCCTTTTAGATCAGAGAAGAAGTGTGATTATGGAAGAAGGAAGTCTGCATCACTTCTCAGGTGAGGCAAGAACAGGTGAAACAAAGGCTGGAGTGATAGTACAGTGGGTCATGCACTTGACTTGTACACGGCCAGCCCAGTATCCCTGGCATCCCACAGGGTCCCCAAGCCCGCCAGGAGTGATCACTGAGTGAAGAGTCAGGAGTAAGCCCTGAGCACTGCTAGATGTAGCCTCCCAAGCCAACAAAAACAGGTGAAAGACCTTCTACCTCACGCTCTTTCTTGGGATTCTTGCCCCTTAACCCAGCCACCATACTGTGGAGAGTCACTCATGGCGAGAGCATGATAGGAGGCCTGTGTGTGGAGAGCTCTCAAGCTGATGGGCAGCCTCAGATGCTGGACATAAGCTAAGCAGCAGAGCCTCCTTGTAATTCCGTCTCCTGGTCTTCCAGGTTCCCCAGGTACAAGGGCAGAGATGGCAGAGCCGAGGCTTAGCCCACCAAGTCCTGCCCAAGTTGCAGATCAAAATAAATGTTACCAGTGTTTGAACTAATAAGCTCCTGGGTGGTTTATTACGTGGCATTCAAGAGCCAGACATGGAGGCTGGAGCAATAGCACAGCAGGTAGGGTGTTTACCTTGCACACGGCCAACCTGAGTTCAATTTCCAGCATCCCATATAGTCCCCCGAGCACAGCCAGGAGTAACCCCTGAGCATCGCCAGGTATGACCCAAAAAGCACTGCACTACATTATAGCACTATCCTCCCGCTGTTCATCCATTTTGCTCGAGCGGGCCCAGTAACGTCTCCATTGTGAGACTTGTTACTGTGTCTGGATATTGAATACATCACAGGTAGCTTGCCAGGCTTTGCCGTGCGGGCGAGATACTCTCGGTAGCTTGCCGGGCTCTCTGAGAGAGGCGGGCGGAGGAATTGAACCTGGGTCAGCCCAGCCAGCTGCGTGCAAGGCAAACGCCCTACTGCTGTGCTATCACTCCAGCCCAACCCAAAAAGAGGAAAAAAAAAAAAAAAGAACCAGATGTGGCAGGGGCAGGTCTGAACTCAGAGAGCTGGGTTCAGAGCCTGGCATTGTCTGCAACTGCCCCTGCTGTAGGGGGAACCGGCAAGAGGAAAGGCTCTGAGAGTCTCAGGCTCTGAGAGTCTCTTTGTTGATTCCTTCCCTATATGCTCCTGGCATCACCTCTGTGTTCCAAGCTTCCTGCAGGGGCTCCGTTAACTGATTAGACAAATCACTGTTCTGGGGGATCAGGAGGTGAAGAAGTAGGAGATTTTAAAAGATGCCTTTGCTCAGGTGTTCAGTGCAGGATGTTGCACTCCAAAGGGGATCTCTGATCAGCAGGATCAGCAGGCTGCCCTGACATGGCCTCTCGGAGGGAGACTGCAACAGGAAATGCAAGGAAATGCATCCAGCTTCCATGTTCAGGGCTTGCCCCTTGCTCTGAGTTCAGGTATCACTCCTGGAGGTGCTCAGGGGACTATATGGGATGCCAGGGATCGAACCCAGATTGGCCACGTACAAAGCAAGTACCCCCCCCCCCACTGTACTACTGCTCCTGCCCCACCTTCAGCTTTCTGAAGGGCAGAGGGAACAGCAGTGGGAGTCAAGATGAGGAGTGGAGGGAGAAAGGGGAGGCTCAAAGAGCCAGGGTGGATGACGCCTTCATGCAGGAGCCTGGATTCAGTTACCGGCACGGCATGTCTCTGGAGCACAGAATCAGGAGTGTCCCCTGAGTACCCTGAGCCCAAACACCAAGGAGGAAAAGGGGCAGGGGGAGAATAGACTTGGGTCCCATCCCAGCTCCACTCCTCCCACACTGCCATAGTGACCCACTTGCTCTGGGGTGCTTTCAGAACCCACCTGAGGACTGAGCTCCAGGGAGCCAGTAATCGGAGATGTGCTTCACACCGGGCACAATCAGGAAAAGCTCCAGAAAGTTCATAATTGGGGCTGGAGCCATAGCACAGCAGATAGGGTGTTTGCCTTGCACATGGCCAACCCGGGTTCAATTCCCAGCATCCCATACGGTCCCCTGAGCACCGCCAATTCCTGAGTGCAGAGCCAGGAGTAACCCCTGTGCATCGCTGGGTGTGACCCTCCCACCATGGGGATGTGAATCAGAATCCCCTGAGGGACGTCTGGAGCGCTGGACCTCACACGGCTCCCAGGAGCTGTGCCAAACTCTCAGGGAAGAAGGCCTGAATGGGGAGAGGAGACGGATTCAAACAGCTAGCACCAAGACCTCTGGAGGAGCTGGGAGGAGGGGAGCAGGGTGCGGACCCACACTCCCCTAAAGCACACTGATGGAGACAGCCCATTTCTGCCACCCCTACAGCTCCCTACTCACCTCCTCATCCCAGAGTGCTCCCACTCTCTCAGTGCCTGGAGATGGAACTGCCTGTCCCAGTCCCCCAGAACCCCAAAAGTAGTGTCACCAGCACAGCCCTCAGTAAGCAGGTAACAGAGGAGGGATGGGCCACAGAAAGCAAAATGGTGTAGAAGATTCAGCGAGTCTGCTGGGGGACAGATCACCTGCTACCAGACAGGGGAACCTCAAGGACTGGGGAGAGCACCTGGCAGGGTACCAACACTTGTGGCCAGAGAAAAGCACACAGCGCACCAGCAGGGACACACGAGCACATAGGCACAGACGTGCACACCTCACTATAGGGCTGTCAGACACGCAGACACACACACACACACATGCACTCACATATGCACTCGCATCCAACATGCACTCACACATGCTCACTCACATGTGCACTCACTCACACACATTCACACATGTACAAACTACTCTCACTCACACACACTCACATATACCCACTCATACAATCTCACACTCTCACACTCACACCTTCTCATACACTTAAGTCTCTTACACACAGTGTCACACGCACTCATTTACATTCACATATACCATACACTCCACACACATGCTCACACTCTCACACACGCATACACTCTTCAGACACACATACACTCACCCTCTCACATAATCACAAACACTCACATATACTCCCAGTCACTCCTTTACACACACTCAAACACTCCCACCCACACTCATGGACTCTTTCACACACATATATACACACATGCTAACATAGTCATGTACTCTTTCACACACAGATACACTCACACTCACACTCAGATGCTCAATGCACTCATGCACTTTTTCATACACACACACTCACACTTTCACACACTCCCCTCCTCTCCCCCACACACGCAAATACAGCACACACACACATACACACACATACACACTGCTCTTGGTCACTGCCTGACAGCTAATTGGCAGCTCTCCCAGTGCCCAAGTCCGCTGTGACCTGGGAAAGGGGACAGGCACATGCGGGTTCTGTGGACAAACCACAAGATGGAGCACAGACAGAGATAGGAGCCCCACACGCCCCATCTCAGGCCAGGGCCGCCAAAGCAGACCGCTTGCCTTAGATTTTTGGGAGCCTCTTTTGCTGCTTCACCCCTTGAGCAGGTGAAAAAGAATCTCTTTAGAACTATCTGGAAGTCCTAAAGAGTTGTGGCAAACAGAGAGAGAGAGAGGGAAAGAGAGAGAGGGAGGGAGGGAGGGAGGGAGGGAAGGAAGGAAGGAAGGAAGGAAGGAAGAAGAGGGAGAGAGAAGCATGGCGAGCTAATGTCAGACATGAGGTAGAACTTCCCAACAGAGGCGCACCAAAGCATTGACAGGTGTGGACCGGAGTGTCATTCTCCCAAAGATACCTTCTAAGGGCCAGAAAGATGACGGCCCAACAGGCCGGAGCTTGGAGCCTGATCCCTAGCACTGCGTGGTCCCCCAAGCTCTAGCAGGATCAATCCCCAAGCACTGAAGGAGGAGAAGCTCCAGGTTGGGCCCAAAATCTCAAAACAAATGAGGGCTGGAGCAATAATACAGGGGCGAGGACACTTGCCTTGCACATGGCTGACCCGGGTTCGATCCTCGGCACCACATATGGTCCCCTGAATCCACCAGGTGTGATTTCTGAGAGCAGAGCCAGGAGTAACCCCTGAGCATCGTTAGGTGTGTCACTCACCCCCTCCCCCCCCAAAAAAAAACAAAAGCACCAAAGAGGTGAGTGGAGTCTGGATGACAGGCCAGGAAGGCAGTCGCCGTGCCTCCCGCTGGCAGGCAGAGGCTGACGCACTGACCTTTCCCGTGCAAGAGCCAGAGGCAGCTGCATCCGGCCCCACTGTGCAGACTCTCCCCGGGAGAGGGAGGGAAGGCGGGGCGGGGGGTGCATATTACTCAGGGATGGGAGAGAACAAGGAGACCAGGGCCACCTTGGTTCCATGGCAACAGGCCTCCACAAAGGACACAAAGGACATCCATCCCTTCTCCAATCAGTGCTCCCCATGGGCCCCCAGTGTCTGCAGACAACACCCCCGCCCACTTGCCGAAGTGGGCAGTAGCCCGAGAGAGGCAAATCAGCTTGTAGAGAAAAAGCAGAGCAGCGAAGCTAGTCAAAAATGTGCCCTGAAATGTCAAGCCTGTCCCAGATTATGCCCTCAGGTCCCCCCACCTTCTTACAGGCCTTCTTGCAGCCTTTCTTACTGGCCACCCAAACTGCAAACCAGCCTGTCCCCACCACTCGGACAATCGAATGCCTGGCACAGACATGGCCCCGTTCGCCAAAGGCTAGTTCCTCCATCCTTCCTCTGCCTCCTGCCAGACTGCTCTCATCTCCCCCCTGCCCTCTGTTCCGTCTCACCCTCCCCCTGTCCTGTCCTCCCCACTGACTGTGGCTCAGACCAGTGCCCACAACCATCTGGCAGCTCCAAACGCCAGCAGCCGCTCTCCCTCTGCTCCTTCAAGCTGTTTCCAAGCTGCCTGATCTCCTCGCCCCCTCCATCCAAGGCTCAGCAACCAGGTCCTGCAGAAGACAGAGTCCAGGGAGAGAAACATCTGGGCCGACCCAGGGCCAGGGCACGGCTGGGCCCCAAGACAACAGCATGTGAAGCTGAACCAGAGGGTCTGGGAATGCGGCTTGTGATTCTGTGTGGAATTGACCAGGCCAAGGGTCTGTCCCTGAAGTCCCAGATCTGACCAGGGCGAGTCTTTAGAAATCATCTTCCCGGACCGGAAAAGTACAGTGGGTAGGGCGTTTGCCTTGGACGCGGCCGACCCGGGTTCAATCCTCAGCATCCCTTATGGTAATTCCTGAGTGCAGAGCCAGGAGTAACCCCTGAGTATCGCTGGGTGTGACCCAAGAAGAAGAAAAAAAAAACACCTTCCCAGCCTCCCCCTCCACTGGAGAGAATAACTCTGGACCACCCAGGACACACTGGTATCCGAAATACAGAGAACTGCTCCTTGCCTGGAGCCCTCGCCACACATCCAACAGAGTTCACAAACTTAATGTGGGCCCAGAAATAGGTTCCTGATGAGGCACCAGCCTTGCAAATTTATCCCCCAGCCCTACCCACCCCGCACGCCCGGAACAATCCTAAAGGCACTGCTGTTTGGTGCCCCTGACATCAGAACAATAGGTGTGATCTTTGGCACCCCACAGTGAGTTGGTGGCAGAATGTGAGCACTGTAGTCAGGTTTCCGACTCTGGCGAGCACCACCACCACTCGTGGGAGCACAGAAACTCAATATGCGATCAATACCCCCAGCCCTGTCACAGCACCAACAGAAAAGAAGGGGGTTAAGCAATGTTCTTCATTTTATAAAATAAAACATTCCATAAATGCTTTCCTTTCATGGAATAAAGCATTGTTTCCCATGCACAAGCCCCAGAGAAGGAAACCGAGGCTCAGCAGCATTAGGTCGATTGTCCAGAGTCACACGGTGTGTAAGATGCCTCTGCGTGCTACTTTGAGCTCCCTGGGCCAACTCCTCACTCCAGCCCCTTGGGCAGTGACCAGGGGTGCAGGTTTCAGCAGCATGGGGTGGGGCATACTTGAACCCCAGGTCACATGGAACTTCTTGGGGCAGCAGCATGCAACGCCCACAAGAACCCACAGGGCCTCATTCACGTGCAGTTCATGGAGTCCACCACTGTGTACTCAGGAGTACAGGGGGTGCAGGAGCTGACAGGTGAATGCTGCCTCACCTCACTCTCTGACAGGGAGTTTGTTTGTTTGAGGGCCACACCCGGCCATGCCTAGGGGTTACTCCTGGCTACTTCCTGCACTCAGGAATTACCCCTGAGAGTGCTTGAGGGACCATATGGGATGCTGGGGATCAAACCCAGGTCTGTCACATGCAAGAGCCCTACCTGCTGTACTACCTGTCTGGCCCCAACAGGGCAGCCCTGAAAGGGATTCCAGAGCGGACCAGCCCCCACAAGGTGGTGGGAATCAAATTTGTAATGCACCTCATATGATTTCCCCGGTCTCTCCTGCATGCCCACTGCCCCTGCTCTTGTCCCTCCCAAGACTGACCCATGTCTATGGGGACTCAGCTCAGGCATGAGGCTGGGGATTAAAAGTCAGGTCTGAGTGACAACAGACATTCAGTGCCAGGGTCCCTTTCCCCTAAAACCATGAACCACCAAAGCCCAACCACACTAGATGCAGACAGACTCCTGGGGCAGAGGCACAGGAGGGCTGGGACGGAACCCACAGCTTCTCTTTTGTCATCTCTTCTGGAGCTGAGCCACCCCTGCCACGTTGTCTCCAGAGATTCTGTAGCATGGGAGTCCCCACAGACCCCTCCAGCCTCACCACGGAGGCTGGAGACAGCCAGGTCTGAGCAGCCAGACCTAGCGGACAGCCAGTGCCCCATTCCTGACTAGAACCTCTACACTGCTGCCTGAGGGGATGGGCAGACCCCCAACTCCTCCTGTCACGGAGCCATGCTGGGACTTTTCTGGGGGAGCACAGATCCTGAGTCACTCCCAGTCTCTGGCTACCCAGCAAAGGCAGCTTCTGTTTACTCTTCACCCCACAGCAGGAAGGAGGGGCGGAGCTGGAATGAGGGGGGGAGGGACATCTCTCTCCACGGGAAACTGAGGCCCAGGGTCACAAAGCATGGAAAGAAGTAGGAAGCCTGACTCCAGGCCCAAGGAACCGTATTGTGCCCTGGTGAGGGACACTGACAGAGGGCGAGCCCAGATCCCACTTGCATGTGAATGTCATGTGTGTCACAGGAAATAGATGCCAAGAAGGATTATCCCCCTCCCCCCTGCCCCTCTCCCCCACCACGTCCCTCCAACCCCATCAGCTCCAGGTCTAGACATGCAGCCACTGGTAGTGGCAGAACCAAGTGCGGTCTCCACAGTGCTGAGGTCCCCTGAGCAGGGCTGGCACCCCCTAACCCACGCACCCCGCAGCTGAGGAGCGAGCCTCAGGCTGCTCCTACCGCAAAGGCCTCCTGGGCACCACCACCGCACCATCTAGCTCCCCCCAACCCCCCACAAAGGCACGGGTTGGAGTGAGGATGGCAGGGACAGGGAAAACACTTTCAGGAGGAAAACACAAACCCAAGGCAGCGGGCTCCAGGGTCCTCCTGGGCTCTCCCAGATTCCCGGCTCTGCTTCTCCCACCACCTGTAAACAGCCCACTACAGACACCTCGGTTGGCTTCCCCAGCCAGAGTCTGAAGGGCTGAGCTGAGGCTCACTCCCGGGCGCGCGCGCACACACACACATACACACGCACACCCCGAGTGCGCCAATGCCCCACCCGCACGTTTCTGAGCCCAGTCACCCCACCTCCCAAACATCCCCCAACCCGCGCGGAGCGGGGCTCACACACGCCCGTACGGGCACACGCACACGCACTGACACGCTCCCGACACAGCCCCGCTTCCACGCTCGTCCCACTCGGCCCTCGCGCCCGGGTCTCGGCTGCCTGCGGGATGGTCGCGCCGGCCCCACTGACCTTTGGGGCCGCCTGGCGCCCAGGGCTCGCTCCCCGACGTGGCCGCGCAGTGGCACCCGCGGGAGGCTGGCGGCGCTCACCCCGTCGCCGCCGCCAGCGCCGTGTCCATCCGGACCCCAGCGCCCTCCTCCCGGCGCGGGCTTCCCTCGCGGCCCGCCCAGCCGCGTGCGCCGTCACCGCGGCGCGCACACGCGCACCGCCCGCCCCGCACGCACGGGGCTGCGCCGCCCGCAGCCGCCCGCGCACCTGGCGGGGAGGTTCGGGTGGGGCAGTGCCCACCCAGCCCTCCGATGCCCGCGACGCCGTCCGTCACCACCCGGGTCCCCGGGTGCGGGCGGGGGCGGCTCTCCCGTGCTGGGGAGCGCAGCCGCGCAACTGCTCTGGAGGATGGGGGCGTCAGGGAGGGATAGGGCCCCCCGGACCTGAGCGCCGTGCGCCGCCGCGGGGATGCTCGCGTCGCCACCGTCTGGGGATGCCCGAGGCGGCTTCTCCGGAACAAAGGCGCGGGGCGGGGCGGCGGCGCCCGGGGCCCGGGACGAGGGCGCGGAGCGGCCCACCTGCTCGCACGAGTGCTGGAGGGAGAGGCAGGCTGGGCGCTAGGAAGGGCCTGGAAAGGGTCCCGGGTCTTGGTCCGTGGGGGAGGACGTCCCCAGCTCTGCGTGGAGGAGACGGGGAGACGTGCGCAGCTCCGGGTGCTTGGAAGTGGGAGGCCAGACCGGAAGGATGGCCAGAACCCCTGGAACTGCCCCCGTGCTGGAGCGGGCAGCCTACTCTGCACAAACGCGCCGCCAGTTTCTGCCAAACCAAAAAGGGCACCCGAACTGCCAGGGTCGAAGGAATGGAGAGGGTCTTCTGGGCAAACTCTGGGAGGTGCGAGTCCCGCGGGGGGCTGCCGCCAAAGCAGGGCGTGAGCACCTCAGTGCCGGGCAGCTCACTCAGTTCTCCGCAGCTCTGAGCGCTAGAAAGCTCTTCCCTTAATAGCACGGAGATTTTCCTCTGCTGTGGGTCTGGCGCGTCGCTCTACGCTGGCCACAATAGCTTTCTTCATCTAGAACAAACCTGGGACCTTGAACTTGCTGTTCCCCTGCAGGAATACTCTTCTCCCTCATCCATTAACACCCCACCACGGGCAGCTGCTCCATAAATCTTCAGGGACTCAAGGCAAATATCCCTGGTCTCTGGAGAGCCTCCCACCCGCCCCAAACCCACACCCACTGCTTTCTTTGCTCTTGATCTCAGTGCACTGTTCGAGATGCTTCCTCTGCTGTCTGCTCACCTCAGAAAATTTTCTTGCTTCTGTGTCAGTCTCCCACTGCATATGTGTGTTTCCTGTGGAGACAGGACCAGTGCCAGCCTGACAAGGCACCATAATCTGGGGCCTGAGCCAGCGCAGGGTAGAAGGAAGAAAGGCAGGCAGGGTGGTCAGCCCACCGCTCACATCCTTTCAGCAGCCTGTCCCACCGTGTCCTTACATGCACCCTGCCCAGGATCCCAGGGTAACATCTGACACCGTTCCTGTTCACTGAATAAGGGAACAAACCAAGAAATCTGATGGACTTCAGTCTCAGAGCAGTGGGACCTCCCCTCTCTGACTATGAACTCTGCCCTGCACAAGCGTTTCTCATAACCCTCAAACTGGAGGCCTTACCTAAGCTTTCAGTTGACTGAACCCTCAACCAGCCAGTTCTCTCATCTGCCTTCTCACATGCAGACTGAATTGGGGGCCAAAATCAATTACTTTTTATCCCCTTCTCTTACTGTTTTTTTGGGGGGGTGCCAGACACATCAGGGCTCAGGGGCTTATTCCTGGCTCTGCACTCAGGGATCACTTGTGGAGGGGTTCAGGGGGACCAAACGATGTTCCAGTGATCAAACCCAGGTTGGCCACGCACAAGGCAAGTGTCCTGCCCCCCCCCCATACTGTCACCTCAGGTTAAGCAGGCAGAGCCGAACCACTTCAGTCTTAGAACAGGCCTCCCCACTCCCTGAGCACCAGAAGCTCCTGGTGACCTGAGTAACCCTTCCCAGCATTTCTTGGTTCCTGTCGATTCCAGCTAGTGCCTGTTTAGCCTGGAGCTCCTTTCCTAAGGCTCCTGCAAAGGTCTGGGCAGGGAAGGCCTTGCCCTCATGGCACCAATGTGCCAGTGGCTGCAGACAGAGGACAGAGAGCAGGAAGAGGACCCAGGGAGCTGAGCGCTTTGGTGGCTGGAGGGGGAGGGTAAGCGCTTTCTGTCAGAGGGCACTTGGAATGCACCAGGGCTTTATACTGCCTGAAACTGAAGCTCCGGCCCTTCATGCCCACATTTCCCCAGTGTGTTCCCAAGACAACGCCTGTCCTTTCCTGAAAGCCCTCACAGCTGCGCTCTCAGAATGTCTTGTCCAACTCTTCCCAATGTGCTTGCCTTAAGCTCCAGGCAAAGGTTCTCATACTTACTTGGCCTACCACCCCTTTATCAGAAAACCAAGTCACTCACTCAGCAAACCCCTGGAAATCTACCTGCTTTAAAAGATCAACAGGGCCAGAGCGATAGGACAGCGGGGAGGGCTTTTGCCTTGCACGCGGTCTACCGGGATTTGATCCCCGGCATCCCATATGGTCTCCCAAGCACCACCAGGAGTAATTCCTGAATGCAAAGCCAGGAGTAACCCCTGAGCATCGCTGAGTGTGACCCAAAAAGCAAAAAAATAAAAATATTAAAACTAATAAATAAATAAAAGATCAACAGAGGATCAGAGACATTGTAGAGTGGGTAAGGTGCTAGCACTTTGCATGTGGCTAACCCAAATGTGAACCCTGGCATCCTCTATCCCCTCCCTCCACACATGGTCACCTTCAGTATTCCCAGGAGTTATCCCTGAAGGCAGAGCCAGGAATCAGCTTTAACACACAGTGTGTAAGCCCAAAAACTACAATTAGAATAAAATAACAACAGAACACTCCCTACTATGGGTCTCCTGGATTATAACCACTGGGTGGTGTCACCCACTTTGGGAACCGTGGTTAGCATCTAAGGGCTTCCTGTCTTTTCTCTGTGCTGTGTAAAGCCCTCTGGAGTCTAACCACCTATTCCTGGAACCCCAGGAGATTCCTGATGGCCCGAGAAACCTTTCCCAGCATTTCTGTCACTTCCACAGTGTCACCCGGTCTGTGGGCGCCTTTTTGAGCAGAACCACACCCAGAATTTTTGTCTGCCTTGCTACTTTCTGACATCTCTGAGATCATCAATGAGACAAGATGCTCTTAGCTGAACAGAGTGCTGGTACCCAACTAAGCATTCTGGAACTCCTTTAGAGAGCTGCCCCTACAATGACCTTACTTTCACTCTCCCACCCCTGGAGAGGAGACCTGGGCACTCAGGGTCACAAGGATCCTGCTAACTTGAAATCTGGAGCAAGAAGACTTTGAAGGGGAAGTGAAGAGAAAGGTCCAGGGTCAGGTCCAGACACCTGGGGCAAAGGTGTGGAGGCATCCCAGTGTGGAGGAAGCGCAGGCAGGAATGTGGGAGCAAGAAACAGAACCAGGAAATGGCCTTGTTCCCCAGCTGCTCATCCAGACTGGCAGGGCAGGAAGGAAAGGGCAGGTGCCCAGCAAATATGGTGGCCATCCTCCCTCCTCAGGAGGATCCAGGGTCAGGATGTGGCCCAGTGGGAGAGCACTCGCCTTGCATGCGTCAGGGCGTGGGTTGGATCCCCGTTCCTGGGAAGGGGAGAGAGGAACCAGTTGGGGACCCAGGGAGAGCTCCATGGATAGGGGTGTAGCCCCTCCTGTGCAGGCCTGAGGCTGAGCCCCAACACCAGCCCTACGTGCTGAGCAGCAAAGAATGCTGCAGCTGCAGCTGGAGCAATAGCACAGCAGGTAGAGCATTTGCCTTGCACGTGGCCGACCCGGGTTCAATTCCCAGTATCCCACATGGTCCCCTGAGCACCGCCAGGAGTAACCCCTGAGCATCGCTGGGTGTGACTCAAAAAGCAAAAAAAAAAAAAAGTGCTTCAGCTAATGTGTGTGTAACCCACCTATCATTCTAACACCAACAAAGTGCTGGCCAGGGAAAAATTAAATAGTACAATAATCACCATATAAAAAGTAGGAACCAGGACCAGAGAGATAGTATAGAGGGGAAGGCATTTGCTTTGCACACGGCTGGCCTGAGTTCCATCCCTGGCACCACATATGATCCCCCAAGCCTGCCAGGAGTAATCCCTAAGCACCGAGCCAGGAGTAAACACTGAGCATAACCAGGTATGGCCTAAAAGCCAAATTAAATCAAATAAAAAGTAGAAATCAATTTATCTCTGACATTATTTTACTCAAGACCCATAATCCTTCTGGTAGCAGCAAGGAATATAAGGTAAAACACGTCTTACAGAGGAGAAAGCAGAGCCTTCCTGATTGATTACACTTGGGCTGGAGAAGCACCCAGGCTGACACACCTGAGAGCCTGGACAGTCCTTCACCACCAAGAAAAATAGTTCCCCAACCCAGGGTGGAGGTCACCTAAGTAGATGTGAGGTACAGGTGCGGGAAAATAAAGGACAGGCAGTGGGTGCTTTACCTGGAGGGTGACTCAAGATCCGCTCGGCTGAGGATGCGGTGCTGCTGTGGGCTGTAGAGCCATTGAAAGGCTGTCAGTGTCCTCTCCTCAATCCGGAAACGCCCTTCCTGCACGTACCTGTGGGCAGAAGGGGAGACTGTGAGGTAGTGGCATGCGGGCAGCTGCAGAGAAGCTGCAGACTGGAAAAAGTTAGGTGAGGAGTATCTATGCCCCAATAATGCTCTTGCAGGGGCTGGAGCGATAGCACAGTGGTTAGGGCATTTGCCTTGCATGCGGCCAACCCAGGTTCAATTCCCAGCATCCTATATGGTCCCCTGAGCACCACCAGGAGTAATTCCTGAGTGCAGAGCCAGGAGTGACCCCTGTGCATTGCCAGGTGCGACCCAAAAAGCAAAAACATTAAAAAAGTAAATAATAATAATAATCCTCTTATCTGTCGGAAAACCTCGTTTCCAGTGAGTGGTGGGGAGAGGAGACACAATTAATGTTTGAGCATCAAGAAGTGGCCCCACGGAGGAGGTGTCCACTCCACAGAGGGAAAAGTTTTCTGAAATTGGCCATCTGGTGTGGGAGGGAGTCGCTTGGAAAGGGTTTGTGCAAACAGAGGGCAGGTCAATGGGATTCGAGCCTCTCCAAGTGGGGACACGGGACTCTTGACATCACTGCAGATGGTGGAGTAGGGTTGGGTCTTCCAAAGTCTGAGCACACCTCATAGATCCCAGCCACACTCTGGATACATGGTCAGCCTGCCAAGATCCAGGAAGCTGTGCTGGGCCCCGAGTACACAGTGACATGCTCTCGCTCTGTGGCATAAGCATAAATCCATTCACTAACTTCGTGTCTATTGAGTTTCTGCATTGATAAGCCAAAAAGGCATGATCCTGCCCTCCGAGGACTGAGGAGCGACCTACTGAATAATCACACAAATATATCACTCTAAACTGGCCCTCTCCTGCATAACCAGTGGCAGTCCCTTACACCCCCTTACAAGTCAAGTTTGTTTACCTAGGTTCTTGGGGCTGAGGAGATAGTTCAATGGGTAGGACACTTCCCTTGCACACGTCTGACCTGGGCCCTGGCACCATGTATGGTTCCTCAAATCCTTCCAGGAATGGTTCCTGACTTCAGACAGGAGTAAGCCTTGAGCACCACTGGGCAAGAACAAAACAAAACCAAAAATCCTAAATTTTTAAGCAGTGGGTCACAACCTCAGATGGGTTAACTGAATGTGGGGGCTGTGAAAAATTTGGCAATGAAAAAATAATATTTCTGAATGCAAAATCACCAAACATTCATTCAAAATCAAAATCGACCACTCAGTGAATCTGAGGCATTACTGATCATTCTCATCCATGTTGCATTCCACAGGTGAGAAGGGGTCACGTGTGGAAAATGTTTAAGAACTCTGGTCTAAATTACAAATGCATTCCCATCTGTAAGCCAACAATCCCCTTTAAGAGATTTTGCTGCATCTGGCAGTGGGCAAGGCTATCTGGGCACCAATTACAATAGCCAAAGACTGGGAACAACCCCCACTCACATTATTAAGAGACTGGTTAAAAAAATATTTAAACAATTAAAAAAACATTGAGCGGCCAGAGAGATAATACAGTGGGTTGGGCACTTGCCTTGCACACAGTCGACCTGGGTTTGATCCCCAGCACCATATATGATTCCTGGGCCCCAATAGGAATGATTCCTGAACAAAGAGCCAGGAGTAAGCCCTGAGCATAGTCAGTTATGCCTAAAAGCCAAAAGAATAAAACAAGGAACCATCACACCATCAAGTATCCCATATTAAGCAATGAGCAGCCATTGAGACCATGTGAATGAATATAAACTCTATGTGCCATCGTGTCCAACCTCCAAAATACTTCGGGTGGGGGTGGTGAGTGCAAAAAGAGCAGTTTGTTTAATTTATGTTTAAAAAGGAGGAGGAGCCCCCACCACACATATGCATAGCTCGAAGGGGGGCTGGAGCTATGCTTTGCATGGGAGGTCTGTGTTCAGTCCTTGGCATAACATGGTCTTCCCACCCCCATCACCACCAGAGGAGCCCGAAGTGCTGTCGGGTAGGGGGCCCCCAAAAAAGTGGGTGAGGAGGTAATAAAATTCATATGTTCTTATCTGAACCATAGACAGCCTGGAGATACAAAAGCTAATAAAAAGGAATTACCTGGATGGGGAGGCAGTGAAACAGATGAATGAGGGCCATGGGAGAGTAAGTTTTTAACAATGTGTCTTTTCATACAAGCAAGGTATTATCTTTTCCAAATGTTTGATGTGTGTGTGTGTTTGCGTAATGATAAACTGCATAAAGAACTGTGATAAAGTTAGCAGCAGCTACTCTGATCATTCGGAGTCTGAGGGGCCCACAGGCTGTCTGCTGGGGAGGAGAGATTATATCCCAGAAGCCTGGGTTGCTGGAGAGCAGGGGATTTTCATTGCTCCCAAGGCCTCTCAACCAGAGCATCTGACCCGCCCCCCACCCAACTCACTCCCATCGCGCCCCACAGCATGGGCCAATAGGCATTTCAGAAAGACCAGCCCACTGTTGGGAGAAAATGACAGGCAGCCCATTCGAGGCTCTGACAAGGGTCAGGGGAAGGGGAGAAGTCGCTTATAGAGGGAATCAGTGCTGTAGACGGAGAGAAATAGGAAGACTCGTGTGACCAGAGAAATAACGTGGCGGGGGAGACACAGCTAAGTTGTTCTAAGTTCCTGATTTGTGGATCAGTAAAAGCTCCAGTGGCTGAACACATGCAAAGCCTGGGGGAGGCCCAGATTCCATTCCCAGTACTACATAGTCACCCTGAGCACGGGACTGGGAGTAGTCCCCAAACACTGCTGTTGTGGTTAGAAAACAACTAAGTTCCACTTTGTGCGGGTGACTGGCTGCTGTGTCATTCACACTGGACAAGGAAAGGCTTGGAAGGGAAGATCCAATTTCAGTGGGGCATGACCCTCCTCTACTCCATCTCATCCCAATGTAACCACCCTCCTATAAAATCTGCCACAAATAGGACAGGGAGATAGTACAGTGGGCAAGATGCTTACATCAATCTCACATCAACCTGGGTTTAATCCCCACACCCTATCTGGTCCCCTGAGCCCCACCAGGAATGATCCCAGAGCGGAGCCAGAAGTAAGCCCTAAGCACCACTGGACGTGGCCCAAAAAACAACATCAAGAAAAACCCTGGCACAAAACTTGGGTCCTCCAAGAAGCCTGCCCTGAATTATCTCATCCTGCTCTGATCATAGGTTTCCAGGCCTTTCCCCTGCCCCCCCCCCACACACACACCTTCCTCCTCCTTCATATCAGCCCCCCACTTCCAAACACAGATCTTGTCAGTTTCCCAAAAAAATTAGTATCAAGCCGGAGTGATAGTACAGCGGGTAGGGCTTCTGTCTTGCATGTGGCCAACCAAGGTTTGATCCCCAGCATCCCATATGGTCCCCCAAGTACCACCAGGAGTAATTCCTGAGTGCAGAGCTAGGGTAATCCTTGAGCATCACCGGGTATGACCCAAGAAGAAAAAAAAGAATGGTATCTCCTGCAGCATATTAAATATTACCCATGATTCCTACCTCAGAAGTGCAACCCTTCCTCACTGAAACTTACAGTTTCTCCTAACTGTCCATTCTACTCCACCCCACCTTCACAGGTACCGACCCCTGCATTCCTGCATTCCTGATGTCTTTGTTCTTCTACAAACGTCCACCCTGGTCCAGCCTCGGGGCCTTTCATCACATAGATCTAAACTGCTTTCCCTCCATCTCTCCCCCAAACTACCCATCCCGTCCCCACCCTTCAAACCGCCAGCTCCAAGAATCTGTCCCCTGGCCTGTTGCCAGGATCTAAGTAGGCCCCAAGATTTCAGGAAGGCTTTGCTTAACCTTGATCACAACATTGCTCAACACTGCCAGCCTGCACATGAGTTATTTATGTGCTGTCTGTCTCCCAGCTCGAGTGCAAAGACTGCCTAATTGACGCAGAATCCCTCTGCAACCTCACACAATCCTCTTTCCTACCCAGTCAGTCTGCTGCAAAAAATTGCAACGGCACAGGGATCAACTCATTCCTTCCTCGGAAAGCCTCTTTCATAGAATGAAGGCACAGGCACAGATTATCTCCATTAATGAATACAATGTATTAACTTAGTAAGTGGAGTTCTTAAATTGGAGCACAATCAAAGGGGAAACAGAATGAAAGGGGAACAGAATAAAAGGGAGAATGGAATGCCACCTGTCTCCACATATCTTCCCTATGAACCTGAAGTGTATCTGAAATGCTGACAAAGAGCAGACTGAAGGAGATTAACCACTGCAGAGGGTTGGCCTGGTAAATCGTTATCAGCCATGAATACTCTAGCAAGTACCAGCTTCTCAGCTGATCTCTGGGACCATAAGGATCAAGAGACAAAGGCAAATTGGGAACATTTTTTTTTCTTTTTGGGTCACACCCGACGATGATGTATAGGGATTACTCCTGGCTCGTGCACTCAGGAATTACTCCTGGCGATGCTCGGGGGACCATATGGGATGCTGGGAATCGAACCCGGGTCTGCTGCCTGCAAGACAAACGCCCTACCCGCTGTGCTATCATTCCAGCCCCACAAATTGGAAACATTTAGAACAACATGAAAAAGAAGAGGAAGAGGGCTGGAGCAATAGCACAGCGGGTAGGGCGTTCACCTTGCGCGCGGCCGACCCGGGTTCAATTCCCAGCATCCCATATGGTCCCCTGAGCACCGCCAGGGTTAATTCCTGAGCACAAAGCCAGGAGTAGCTCCTGTGCATCGCCGGCTGTGACCCAAAAAGGAAAGAAAAAAAAAACAGAGGAAGATCAGGAACTGTGTACAGAAACTGGCCCCAGGATGTGGGTAGGGAAACACCCCCAGGAGGGTTCAGCCCATTACCTCACTAACTAAAAGGAAAAAAGGCTTGCTCTTTATGGGTGCAGCCTACTTTCTCTCGAAATATTGGGAGACATCAGGTAGACACTGAAAACTGCACCATGAAAATGTTAAGTGAAAGAAATCAGGGGCCAGAGCAATAGTACTATGGGTAACGCACTTGCCTTACCTGTGCTCAACCCTGGGCTCAATCCCTGCACCCATATGATCCCCAGAGCACCACCAGGAGCAATCCCTGAGCAGAGTTGAGAGTAAGCTCTGAGCACTGCCGGGTGTGACCCAAAAAGAAAAAGATGTTTTAACTTAAAAAATGGCCGGCTGCGATAGCACAGCGGTAGGGCGTTTGCCTTGCGCGCAGCCAACATGGCCGACCCGAGTTCGATTCCTCC
>JAOXYA010000001.1:69441240-69464485 GCA_028565675.1 Sorex palustris
AATGACTGAACTCATCTTAGTCTTTCTCTTTGTGAATTACTTTGTTTATCAATAATGTCCACATGTCCAAATAAAGAAGGAAGTCTTCACACATGTCCAAATGAAGAAAAACCAAATCTTGACTCAATAGACTCTGGAGAAATTCAGGGAGAACCTGAGAATGGAGAGGTGTGCCTAGAGCATAAGATACATGACAACTTATCATATTTGCTTATCAAAGTACAAATCACAACTATTCAGTGGATTGTGAGTTATTTTAGCAATTTTATACCAACATTTTAAAATTTAATAAGAATACATTGTCTGTAGCACTGTCCTCCCATTGTTGAGCGATTTGCTCAAACGGGCACCAGTAAGGTCTCTATTGTGAGACTTGTTACTGTGTTTGGCATATCAAATATGCCACGAGTAGCTTGCCAGGCTCTGCTGTGCAGGTAGGATACTCTTGGTAGCTTGACAGGCTCTCTGAGAGGGACAAAGGAATCGAACCCGGGTCAGCCGCATGCAAGGCAAACACCTTACCTGCTGTGCTATCACTCCAGTGATAATAGAAGAAAATGGAAGATAATGGAAGAAAATGGAATTTTTTTCCTCCTTAAAAAAATTAATAAAGATGAATAAAATAAATTAGAAGATATGTTTCAGTGGTAACAAATACTATTTCATGGAAACTTTTTTATATATTACCATATGCATATGTAACAAAAAATATACTTATCTATACATAGTGATCAACTTGGGAAGCCTCTGCTCTAGGAAAAGTCATCTGTTCTGGGGTCTGCCTTTTTTCACCACTGTTGTTATGGAGAAACTAAGGACTAAATACCAGAACAATATAGACTCCATTTGATCTCTCATTTGTATATGTTATCCAGTTGATCATCACAGACCCTTGTTTATATAGGGTGCAACGTTTTAGATAGAAGAAGCATCTAAGATATGGGATTACAGTAATACATATACATTCAGGTCACTGTGCAGAGCAGTGGATTGTAAGAATTGCTGTCTCAGTAACTGAGGTAGTTGTTACTGAACTTTTGCTGACACATTACTGCTACTGACAATAAGTCCATTAGTAGCACTCAGTCTACAGAGATATCACCAATGCATTCTATAAATAAAGAGCCATAGCACTGATGATATCTGTTGGTCAGCAAACTGTTCTTACCATCCACAAGAACCTGAAGTTAGTCAGATCCACCGAAATACTGTTTTGCCATGTAACCACCACTTTGTATTTGGGAGAGTCAGGAACAGGGCCTCCATGTGCATAGTAGGGCCCAGTTCGTGAGTATTTCAGCCACATTCCGGGGTACACAAAGCATTTGGCTGAAGGTGACAGGGGGAGACACATGTATCTCCACGCTGACTATAGTCCTAACAATGGTCCACCAGGGTCACTTAAGGAAAGACCTGAAAGTCATTCAAGTGAGATTCCTAGAACCTCCAACGCTGAACCTTCTGCTGCCAAGAACCCCAGGAACTGTAGCAGAAACTGAAAGAGAACGAGGCAAAAAAGAGTCAGCATATGGGGAGCCTCTCAGAGCAATGTGTGTGCATCCAGGAAAAGCACAGACCAAACTGATGGGACCTAAATCAACACAGAAGGTCGACTCCCCCTTACAATCCAACAGCTAACAGGCCACATGGAGAGTTGTGGTTGGGCTTCCCTGGCTGCTCTTTCCCCCAGATGCTCTGCACTCAAATATTCTTTTCTTCTTTCCTTCCCCCCCCCCATTTGTTTTGGGGCCACATAGTGGCTCAGGAGCTACTTTCTGACTCTATTCTTAGGAATTTCTACTCAGGAGACCGTCAGTGATGCAGAAGACAGAGGAACCAGGGTTGTTTGTCAGTGCCTTAATCCCTGTACTATCTTGCTGGCCCTTTGAGCATCCATTTTTACAATAAAATTTCATGCTTTGTCAGTACACATGCACTCTCAAATTCTTTAAAGAGCCCAACTTTGGGTTCTGGCAAGGATCATCCTGTCTGTAACAATCCCCTACACTTTATGGACTCCATTTAAAAATTAAAGTACATCTGGAACTCTTTTAACTATTTGGTTGTAACAATAAGTATGAAACAAATTATTATGTGCCTGCTAAGGGGACAGTCTTGTGGGGTGGTTGGGAAGATGGGTACGATGGTGGAGGGAAGGTCATCCAGGTAAGGGGATTAATGCTGGAACATCAAAAGCCCATTATAACTGTATTATGAACAGCTTTGTAAACCATGGTGTTTAAATAAAGTATAATTTAAAAATTAAATACATGCAGGCCTTTGGGATGGTGTACCCTTTCTAAAATAAGAGTATTCACTGATAAGTAGGCATATTAAATATAAATGTATATTTAATATATCTATAAATTCCAAGACTGTTGAGAGATTAATTTATTAGTCTAAGTACACAAAATAATAGTTATCTGATCTTACCTAATTTTATTTATCAGGTTACTATCCTAGAAGAAGCACAGGAACAACTGAATAGAGCAGAAAACTTATTCAGCAATGAAATAACAGAAGTTGAGAAGGTATACAGCCCACCAGCATGGGCTGTAAAGAGAGAGAAGTAAGCGTCTGGTTCTATGTCCAGGAGAGATGGCAATACAACAGCACATACATATTTTAGTCCTTTTTTAGGAAACTCATACATATTCATGAGCTAAAACGGGGAGTATCCACAAATAAAAAACCTACAAAGAACATAGATAGGCCACATTACAGAATATTGCAGAAAAAAGATATGGATGTGAGATTTTTAGTTTGGTAATGAATACCAAGAGATCTAGAGTTTAAGGAGGATTATACTGCATAGTCTCCCCTATTTGATATTGTCTGACCAGGAACATGGGATTCTTATCAGCATAAAAGTATTTTTTGAAGGGCTGGAGTTGTAGTACAATAGGCAGGCATTTACCTTGCTTGTGGCCCTATGGTCCACTTAGCCCACTGAGTAGAGAGCAAGGAGTAAGCACTGAGCATCACCGTACGTGGCCCCCCAAACAAAACAAAATAAAAAAAACAATGTGATTTTGAGATTCCACTTTGGCCCAATCAAAGCCAACCAGAGTCAATATAATGCAATGGGGCAGCTTCTGCCTGTGGCAGGTGCCACCCCTCCAAACTACAAGTCTCAGGCCAGTTTGTTTTAGATTTTCCTAAGCCCAGAGACTCCTTCTAAGTTTTGGGGAGAAAGAGAAGAGGCAAAGTTGATTAAAAAAAAACTTTTATAAGGTAAACAGTTTTTTGAAAAATTAATAATGTAAGAAATGTTTCTTAAAATGGATTGTTCAGCTGTTGTTACTTTGATGTCTTCCTGTGAAGTGTCAGTTCTTGCTGGCAGCATGACACTAGCTCTCCCTTCTTCCACATAAGGATGAAAAATCCATTTTCTAAGAGTTAATAGGAAGAACTCATGAAAACAAATTAAAAACCTTAAATTCCGAAGCCCAACTTTAAAACATCTATCTAAATATCTCAGTGGGAAATCACAGTGGGAAGGTAAGATGCTCAAATGAAAATCACAAAGGAAGGAGAATGGCTGGCCTCGTGATGAACTTGAGTCTGAGCACACAGGAAGCACAGCCTCATGCTGGATGAACAACCCTGAGTCACGCTCTCCCTGATTAGGACCTGATGTTGTCACCAAACTTGTCTGGCGACATTAAAGGAGTTTGTCACCTTTCTTGCTTACAAAGCCTTCCCCGATCTTTAACAGGGAGATTTCAAAAAGAGGACCAGAAGTCAAATCCAAAACCCACCCTAGTTAAACTGGCTCAGTGTTTAAAACCAAACAGAACAGGGCAATAGTATCGGAGGTATATTTGCCTTGTATGTGGTTGATTCAACTAACCACAGCTTCAACTCCGGGACTATATATGATCTCCTGAGGACTGCCAGAGTCATTCTTCAGCACAGACCCAGTAATAGCCCCCTGAAAACTACTGAGTGTAGCAAAACAAAAATACAACAACAACAACAAAATATGAAAACAAAAAAAAACACACCAATAATAGAATTGGGGACACTGATGGAAGAAAGTTGACGCTGGTGATGGGATTGGAGTTGGGGCACTGTGTATCTGAAACTTGATCATGAATAGCTTTGTGAATCACAGTGCCTTAAAAAAATGTTTAATTAAAAATATTGGAGCCTGGCGTTTCTTAGACCACCAAAACATGACCCCAGGAGGCCCATATTGCTGCATAGGAACAATTGTTCTTAACTAACATCTATGAGACTCATGGATATTGACATAATTGGTCTCTCTTGTTATCCTGTGTAATTTGTTTACTTTATAAGCATCGTACTATGAGTGGGATCCAGAGGCTCCACCAGACTGTCCAAAGGTAAGAGGGAATCTATGGCCTCATAAAGATGAAAAAACCCTAGTCTGGGGACCAGTAAGATAGTGTAGGTTTTATGCTACATATCTTGCGTGAAATAGACCCTGGTTCAATCCCTAGGACCACAAGGTCCCCTGACATGGGAGGTCTCTCCCTCTTCCCTTATTGCCCACAGTTATTCTTATTCCTTGTTCTGGGGCCATGCATCAATTTTCATTCTTTACCATTCTTTACCAAATTTACCATCAATTTTCATTCTTTACAATTTTCATTCTTTACTAATCTTCTCCAAGAGTAGTGATGCTTCCCCGTAAATCTTGTCTCTGCAGAGAGCCAGGAGAATAACGTAATGGACTGAGTAATGCTTTGCATACAAGAGATTCTGCTTCTGCGTCTTAGCATCACATGTTTCCCAGAGCACTGCCACAAGCAATCTACAAACAGTCAGCAGTGTCCCACAAGTACTGCTGGGGATGATCCGAAGATAAAACCAAAACTTGAGTTAAGAGAAATGGATCAAGAGTGCTCTGAAACTCTTTGTATGCATGCATTCTTACACTGAGCTACCCCAGTGATTTAAGCTACCTCCATACTACCTATGCCTCAGACAAGATGTTCACAGAGAAAGCATGTCCCTTAGAATGTTGGCCCCGCCTTCTACAGACAATCCTCTGACCTGCATCACACTTCAGCCCAGCTCCCAGAGCCTCCATTCCCACTCCTCAAGACTGCTCAGTTGCCCTGAGCTTTGCTCTCCACCCCACCCCCACCGCCTCCATTCTTCTTAGGATATCAGAGTGTCTGAATTGGGCACTGTCTGAGACCTCAGCACTCACAGTGGGGGATTGGGGAGCTTAGTTTCTTCTTTGCTGTTTCTCCTTTTCAGGGAAGGAACAGAGTTGCCACCTCAGCCTGGCTGTCCAGTCTTTGGCTCGAGGGTACGTGCTGCTAGTTTTAATCATTCCCACTCATGTCTTGCACCCAGGCAGGTTTACAGAGCTCTCCCTGGGAACCTTAACTAGGGCCTCTTCAGAGAGGCCTTCCTAAGAAAGGGAAAGAAACAAACCTCACCTCACAAAGGCAGACGATTGGAGTTCAAGTAAAGACAGGGGAGCACAGACCTTCTGGATTTCAATCTATTTGAACACCCTCAGGGGAAAAGAATAACACCCACTTTTCAAGGGAAGTGGCTTTTGGGGAATTCCACAGCAAGTACTCAACAAGTTTGCTTAACTGGTTGCATTAATGTTTAAACAGAGCAAGTCTAGACGTCCCAAGTAAATCTAGTCTCTTCTTAACAGTCATTTTAGCCTTTAAACTCAAGAGGAAAGAGAGAGCATACAGAAGCTGAGCTTATATCTTTTTCTTGGAGCAGCAAAAATGTATTTTTATTTAACTTTTTTTAATTGCAGAACAGTGACAATCACTTTTTCTTTTGATGCATTTCTGAGTTTTAACATACTTTTAGCGTTGTGTCTGCACCTTGGGGATACAGATCCATTACTTTCAAAATCTCCTTAATGCTAGGAAGCCCTTTGAAACTGTTTTCAGGGAGAGGTTTCACACTCAGCAGTGCTCACGATACTTAGGAGTATTTAGGGGACTGTTGATGGATTGAGCCATTGTAACTGCTGTACATACATGCAAGAAAAGTGCCTTAACCTCTCTACTATCTCTTCGATTCTTGAAATTATTAAAATACATAATTATACAGACGGGGGGCTGGAGAGATAAAACAGACAGGTAGGACATTCATGTTGCATGTTACCAACCTAGGTTGTATCCCTGGCACCCCATATGTTCACCTGAGCCCCATCAGAAGTGATCACCAAGCACAGAGTCAAAAGTAAGCTCCGTGTATCACCAGAAGAGACCCCAAAATCCAAAATTGTAGCAAAATAAAATAAAATAATTTTACAGGTGTATACATAGTCAGGAATATTGTTAAATAAGTTATACCATTTTTTCTTATGCTATTCAGATAGAACACTTCTCTCTGAATTTTACTGTATTCCCCTCCAGTTTGAAGAATAAATAAAAATAGTGCAAAATAACCCACACAGGTCCTCACTGAAGGCTTTTTTTCAATAATGTAAAATACTTTTTAAACAACATGAGATTTAACAGATTTCTGATTGTGATAGAGGATGTTACAAAACCAGAATGGACCAAGTGGCCATGGAAGGAGGCCTCTGTGTTATGGCCTGTCCCCCATTCACCGTGGGACCTTCTATTCTCCCTGTCCAGCAGCCCTCCCCTCCCCATAGTGGCAGCTCTGAACCTCCAGCACCTTACCCTGAGGTCTTTGTTATTTGGGAGGCAGTGATGTTGTGTCATACTTCGAAGTGCTCAGAGACTCTTCCTGGCTTTGTGCTTAAGAATTACTCCTGGTGGTGCTCTAGGGACTATGCAGTGCCAGGGATAAAACAGGGTCAGTAGAGCAAGGCAAGTGTTTTTGAACTATTTCTCCAGCCCCTGTATCATCGTCTTTTTCAGCTTTTTCCTTCTGGGTCCAGCCCACCTACTTGCCTCCTATTTTGAGGTTTTGGGTTGTCTGGGTCACACCCAATAATATCCAGGGGCTACTCTTGACTCCTGTGCTGGGGAGTGCTTGTGTGTAAGATTGAACTGAGGTTGGCCAAACGCAAGCACCTGAATCCCTGTACTCTCTCTTCAGCCCTGCTCTTTCTTACCTTCTCTTGCCACACTAATCTGTTGCCCACTGCTGTCTCCTGAACAACAGGAATCGATGAATCTGATACTCTGGAAAGGACGGCCTCTTTTCTTCATCTGTAGCACTGTGGCACTGTCCTCCCATTATTCATCGATTTGCTCAAGCAGGCACTAGTAAAGTCTTCATTGTGAGACTTGTTGTTACTGCTTTGGCATATCGAATATGCCATGCAGGCTCTGCTGTGCGGGTGAGATACTCTCGGTAGCTTGCCAGGCTCTCCAAGAGGGACGAAGGAATCGAATCCAGGTCGGCCATGTGCAAGGCAAATGCCCTACCCGATGTGCTATCGCTCCAGCCCCTTTTCTTCCCCTTCTAAAACATGTGTGTCCGGCCTGAATCCTCGTGTTATCTCTCTGGTCTCAAAACTTAACCCCCAAAACTATCCTTAATGTACAGAAAAAAATCCCTGTGCTGAGTGTCTTTTCTTCTTTGTCTCTGTTTTATGGAAATAATGTGGGTTTGCAGGACCTTGTATTTCCGGGGGGCAACTTTTGCTTCATTGAATTAATTGTGGGAAATTTTCATATGACAGGCACTAAAGGGACAGCCAGGTGTTTACTTATTTCATATTTATTTTTTTTAATTGCTCCCCAGAGCCCACCAGGAGTAATCCCTGAGTGCAGAGCCAGGAGTCAGTCCTGATCACTGCTGGGTGTGACTCAGATACCAAAAAAATAGTTATAAAAATACAATAAAATAAAGTTTAAATAATGTGGTTACAATCATGTTAAAGTTGATACCATTGATGTGCCGGGTAGCTGCACCCCACCATAGCATTAGAACCCTCCACCTTACATCACCTTACATCACCTCTAGTTGGAGCTTCATCTCCTCCCCCTTTATGTTTGTTAATCATTTTTATAATCCACGGTCCAGGGTTTATCAGTTCCCTGTTGTCTATTTCCTTGTCGTGTTCTGTCTATTCCACAGGTGAGTGAGATCATTGATGTTTGTCTATCTCCTCTGACTTACCTTGTTCAGTCTCTGTGGTCCCTCCAGTTCCACCCATGCTGTAGCAAATCAGGGGATTTCATCCTTTCTTTACATTTTTTTTTTGGTTTGTTTTGTCTTTGTTGGTTTTTGGCCACAGTTTGCCTTGCACACAGCCGATCAGGGTTTGATTCCTTTGTCCCACTTGGAGAGCCCGGCAAGCTACCGAGAGTATCCTGCCCGCATGGCAGAGCCTGGCAAGCTCCCCGTGGCGTATTCAATATGCCAAAAACAGTAACAAAGCTCACAATGGTGACGTTACTGGTGCCCGCTCGAGCAAATCGATGAACAACGGGAGGACAGTGCTACGTTTTTATAAGCTTGTGGAGAGAGTTGGGAGGACCTCCCCAGAAGTGCTCGGGAGACTGTGCAGTGCCAGGAATTGAACCTGGGGGTCCATGCGTGGGCTCCAGCCCTTTGGTCTACCCAGTCCTAGTCTTCCCGGCCCCAGCACTGGGCCTGACCACTGAACTGCCCGGCCTTCCTAGCCAACTCGGCTCCGGAGGCCTTCGAAAAAATAAAAAGCTTTCTTCCGTACCCTAGTATGACCCTCTGAAAGAACACCCAGAAAAGTCAGTCCTCTGGAGAAAAGCCCCCTGGGCCCGTGATCCTGCCCCCTCCCCCATCCGCTATGAGGTGGCTGGTCCCCATTCCCAAGGACACCCCTTCCCCCTTGCCCCCTGCAACCTGCTGCCTGTTTTCACTGCATCTGACAAGGAGCTGTCTCCGGGCTTACCTTGTCTTCCGTTATATTATTTCTTGGTGCTTTTTCCCACCGCGTCTATCCACACAGGAGCAGGAAAGAAAAGCCGAATTAGAGTGTCAGACCGTACCTGAGCGTGTTCCCCTTCCTCCCTCACCCCTTCCTGATGCCCCTCGTCCTCCCCTGACCCATGGCTCCTTCCTGTCCTCAGGGAGGCTTGTGACTCAGTTCCCCAAAGCCCCAAAGGGGCTGGCAAGCGTGGGCGGGCAAACCACAGGAGCGAAGGGTTGTTCCGTGTCTGGGGCCGAGACAGGAGAGAACAGTGGGGCCTGGGGCACGCTGTGGGGCCTCTGCCCCCTACCTGGACAGGAATGAGAACCAGTCCCAGCCCACTCCCCACCCCACCTCCCCACCCCCACCTTTTTTTGGGGGGGAGGGGACCTTAAAATTGGAATTGTTTTGTAGTTGGCGATTCATTCAGTAATTTAATAAATAAAGTGTGGGGGGTGGAGCGATAGCACAGCGGGGAGGGCGTTTGCCTTGCACGCAGCCAACCCAGGTTCGATCCCCGGCATCCCCTAGGGTCCCCCGAGCACCGCCAGGGGTAATTCCTGAGTGAAGAGCCAGGAGGAACCCCTGAGCATCGCCGGGTGTGACCCAAAAAGCAAAAAAAAAAAAGTGTGGAGTCCAGAAAGATCGTACAGTGGGGAAGGGATTTGCCTTGCACGGGTCCAACCCAGGGTTGCTCCCAGACTACCCCCATCAGGTGGGTCCCCTGAGGACCACCAGGAGTGACTGCTGAGTGCACAGCCGGGAGTCAGCTCTGAGAACTGTTGGGTGTGGCCCCCCAAACAAAACCAACAAATAATAATTCAAAATAATAATAACCCAGGCCCGAGGACAGCAGGGACTGAGTCCAGCCTCGGGGCAGAGCTGGGGTCTGAGCGTCCAAATGTCCAGGGGAGAGCAAACTGGCCGCCCTAAAAAAAAACCCCTTGAGGCTGCACGGGGGTCACTTACTGCCCCTTTGGTTGTCTGGAGTGGCCACACTGGGGCTGACATGTCTGTCACCCCACTGCTCGGGCCCCCTGGGCACCCCCATCCCCAACACTGGGTACCTGCAACACCCAGGAAAGAGCAGAGGAAGAGGGGAGGGCAGGCCGGGGACAGGAAGTGGCCCCCTGGGCCTGGGAGTCCACCCAGGAACACTCTGAGGAGTGTCCACGCAGTATGGGAGCACGGTGGGCCCAGTGAGGGGGGCAAGGACGCGGCCACACCTTGACCCCGAAGGACCCGCCTCACCTTTGGAGAAGCTGTTGGATCTACCCTCTTTGGGGACTTTGGGGTCTTGGATCATCAGAAACTTGTTGACATCTGATGTTCCCTGAACCTAGAGAAAAGTCAAACTCGGATAAAATGTCTCTCTGTGGAGCTTTAGTGATAGCAAAGCGGGTAGGGCGTTTGCCACGCACGCGGCCACCCGGGTTCAATTCCCAGCATCGCATAGGGTCCCCCGAGCACCGCCAGGAGTGATTCCTGAGTGCATGAGCCAGGAGGAACCCCTGAGCATTGCCGAATGTGACCCAAAAAGCAAAAAAATAATAAAATTAAAAAATCAAGTTCTGGGATTCGAGCGATAGTACAGCGGGGAGGGCGTTTGCCTGGCACACGGCCGACCCAGGTTCGATCCCCGGCATCCCACAGGGTCCCCTGAGCCCCGCCAGGAGTGATTCCTGAGTGCAGAGCCAGGAGTCAGCCCTGAGCATCACCAGGTGTGACACAAAAAGAAAAGTTAAAAAAAAGTTTAAATGTCTCTCTGCATCGATCGGGGCCATGCCAGCTCAAACCCAGGGCCACACGTGAGCCAGGCAAGTGCCCTCCTCCTGAGGGCACTTGGTCCCAGCAGTTCCCCGGGGAGTAGCAGAAAGAAGCCAGTACAGAGAACTGGGCCTCCCGTGAAATTGTCTCACTCAAACCCTCCCCAGCAAATCACCTTCTGCCAATGCATGCCAGACCAGAAGGGAAATCTTGGCTCCTTACTGTCACCTGGATGGCAGTGCCCAGGTTGGGACTGGCTCACAGGCTGCCCACACGCGGCTCTGTGGGCTCCAGCCCAAGCCTTCCCCAGGGCAAACAGCAGGGTCTCTCTTGAGTTTTTGTCTCAGGCCCCCACACTTCCCTGCAGAGGCCAGCGTGTCGATGACAAGGGTCCAGCTCTCAGGACAACTGCCCGCCTCCTCCCACCAACACGCCCAAGGCGGAAGGCAGAGCCCAAAGCTGCCCAACGCCTAACTCTGGGATCTGAGCGATAGCACAGCGGGAAGGGTGTTTGCCTGGCACGTGGTCGACCCAGGCTCAACCCCTGGCATCCCATAGGGTCCCCTGAGCACTGCCAGGTGAGATTCCTGAGTGCAGAGCCAGGAGGAACCCCTGTGCAATGCCGGGTGTGACCCACAAAGAAAAATTCTATAAAAAATTTTAAATGTCTCTCTGCATCAATCGGGGCCATGCCAGCTCAAACCCAGGGTCATACGCGAGCCAGGCAAGTGCCCTCATCCTGAGGCGGAAGGCAGAGCCCAAAGCTGCCCAACGCCTAACTCTGGCGTTTACTGGACCACTCAACTCTGGCCACTGCTCCCGCCAGCCAAGCCTCACAGACCCCGTTTCAGACCTAAAAGGATTTCCATTTCCAAGGATGCCTAAAAGGCCTGCGGTAGTGAGAGGCACAAGACTTAAGAGGCAGAGGCGCATTTAGGGGGCTCCCAACTTCTCCAGGACCAACATTCCCAGACAACGAACGGCTGGTCTGGGGGGCTTGAACAGTCAGCAAGGGTCTCAGAAGGGGCGAAGCTGACACCAGATGAAAGCACCGCCCGCTCCCCTCGGGCCACGGGGTCTCCCCCACACCTGATACCTCAACGGCAGGTGCCCCCAGAGAGGTCTGACTTCCTGCCCCTTCCTGCCCAGGCCTGGCTCTCAAGTAGTGGAGAATGTGGCCCCACTCCACTTCCTTCTTATCAATAAGGACAGAAGCTTCCAGAACCATGCCAACATCCGCTGTTGTTGCTTGATGTAAACTAAGGAAAAAAATGAAGCCCATTCTTCTGGGGAGGAGGCCAAAGCCACGCCCAGGGCAGAGGACTTGGCAGGCAAAGAGTACCCACCCGGTCCTCATCTGCCCCCAGTCTGTGTGCCTGGACACACCCACAATGGCCGCAACCCCAGGCCACGTGAGGTGTGCCACAACTTTCCAGGTCATGTGGCTTTTTTTGGTTTGTTTTTCTTTTCAGCTTACACCTGGCCATGAACAGGGGCTACTTCTGGCTCTGCACTCAGGAATTACTCCTGGCGGTGCTTGGGGGACCCTATGGGAGGCTGGGAATCGAACCCGGGTCGGCCCAAACGCCTTCCCCCACTGTGATATTGTTCCAGCCCCCACATGGCTTCTTTTTCTTCTTCTTCTTTTTTTTTTAAGTAGTTGAGTTTCAAAGTTGCCTGTAGGGAAAGTCACGGTGTTGAGGCCTCACCAGGGCAGGCTGCTTCCCCGGGGGAACTCCGAGGTCCAACCACAGGCTCCCCAGGGGATGAGGAAGCTGTGGTGGCCACAGGCTCCAAAAGCAGGACTCTGCCACGAAAGGTGACCAAAGGACTGGAACTTGAAGGGACAGAGCTCAGGAAAACAGGCCAGGAAGTCCCAGACAATTGCCGGAGACTGTAAGTAGCTGGAGCCAGGAACTGGCAAGCCATGGACACCACGCCACGAACGCCGAGACACAGAAAACCCAGGCGTGGACCAGGAGGGGCAGCGTGACGGGCCCGAGTCGTGCAGGGTGGTGAGAGCTGCAGCCCAGGGCCCTGGGCCGCACCTGCTGGCAGGTCTTCGGTAAGATGCTGGGGGCAAGGTAGGAGTCCCCCGTCTTGGTGTCAACGGCGCTGCCATACACGATGATGACCAACTTCAGGTTCAGGTTGTCGAGGACCATCTCGTTATAGCTGGAGAGCGTCTCCACGTAGGCGTGGTTGAACTGCACGCACTTCTCGAAGGTGAGATCCTGCAAGAAAACGACACTGCCCTATGGGAAAGGACAGCTAGGATAGAGAAGAGAGCACCAAATAAGGGCGCGGGGCCGGTCGCACCCTGCCGAGCCCGCCGCCGGGCCGCCCCGGCCTGAAGGTCACCTTCACTGTCGCCCCCGGCTGCGCTCCCGGCTCCGCACGTGGGGTCCCGGGCTCGGCCGGGCGGCGGGCGGCAGCGGGCGTGCACGGGCGCGCGCGGCCGTGGGGGACATGTGCGTGCACACGCGCTTTCGGGGTGCCGGGCCGGCGCCGGCGGATGGACGCGGCGGCCCCACCCCCTCCGCGCTCGCGCGGGGAGCCCTCGGGGCTGAGGTCACGGGCACTGGTCCTTCGCGCCATCCGCCGCGCGGGACCGCAGCGGGACCCGTGCACGGAGCTGCAGCCCCTGGGCGCGAGGCGCAGCTTGGGGCCTCCAGGGCCGGGTGCGGGAAGAGCCAGGGTCGAAGTGTGTGCGTGGAGCTGTTTCCCTCCCAGAAGGGAGGCGTTCTCCGGCGTTTCAGACTCGGCGCTGCCGTTAGGTCGGCAGACCCGGGGGTCTGCCTGTCTCGGGGGGCAGTGCTGAAACCCTTTGGCAGGAGGAGGTGTTTGTACCAGAACTTGATCATTAACCCGCCTTGTTGCGAAAAGTGGGTCAGCCCAGAGTCGCTGTTTTTTAAGGCAAAGGTCACAGATTGGCGTGGAGCTCCCCAAGATCGCTCGCCCCCCCCCCCCCCACGGGGCGTGCCTTTGGGAGCTGCTGCAGCACTTCTCCTGCGGGGCCTACTTCTCTCCACTTCTGGGGCCTCCTCCGATCCTTCTTCTTGCCTGTGACTCCGATGAGGGCTTTGGGACTGGAAACCTCCTCTCAGCCCTGCAGTTGTCATTCCCAAATCTTCCTCAGAGCCCTTGGCTGTATTCTGCTTCTGTGGTCATTCTGCAGGGGACTAGGAGCTACCACTCCCGGGACTACCCTCTGCAGGACTCTCTGCGTCGCAGTCCTCACTCAAGTGACTGGACCAGTGTTGGGTGGGCACTCTGCCCCACGCCTCGCTGGACAAGGCCGCCGTGTGGGCAGTAGGGCCCAGGCTGATGACAGCAGTGCGCCCTGATGAGGCTATGAATCAGTGAGGCGACTAGATAAGAGCCATCCTCTCCATCAAGAGACTCAAAGAGATGGGGCCACTGATTTGCCCAAGGTCACACAGTGCTTTTGTTGCTGAGGGGGAACATTTGGATGTCCAGGTCATGGTCAGGGCTGTGCTACCCTCTCCCTGAGGAAGCCAGGACCCAGGGGAGGGGCACATGGGTTTGGGTTGTGAGCTGAGAGTGGGGAGGGGGCCCGATGGGGCTGGACAGGCATCTCGGCACCCGAGGGAAGTATCTTTTCAGCCACACTGGGGTTGTGTCTGGGGCACCCGCGTACAGGGAAGGCGCTGCCAGTTTTTAGGGAAGCTGGGCTCATTTGGGGTGCATAAGGGCTGGACACTGGCTGGCTTTTTAGGTCTCTGGGCAGTTGGTACAGCGGGCTACGAGTTTGGACTACGTCCATCGGCAGTCTGCCCCAGGAAGGCGGGGGCTTCATGGAGCCCCCATCAGGCTTTTGTCTGGAATCCTTGCCTCGGGACCCTCTCTGGAAAGCGCTTGAGGCCACTTGAGGAGATCCAGCCCCTGGGGGGTTGGGGAACAAGGGTCAGTTCGGTCCCTGGGAATAAGCTGCTTTGAGGGGTTAAGAGCACAGGCAGGTTTTTCAGGTTCATGGTGGTGAGTTTCTTCTGCCTAGGGGAGGGCTCCTTGGAGTGGAGGCCCAGAGGGGAGGAGAAAGGGGCCGGTGGGCCGGGCCGGGCCGGGCTGTAGGGAGCTGGGGACCCAGAGCTCCCCACGAGTGGTCCATAGGCCCAGTTGTGAGCGACCGTTGGAGGAGCCCTGAGCTGTCCCCAGAGTGGAGACTGCTGGGGAGGGAGGGGCCGTGCAGACTGCGGAGGCACCCGGGGCCCACCTGGGGATCCTTCACATGCTGCCTGCCCCCACGGCTTCCCTTTGAAGCTCTGGGTGCCCAGGATGGGTGGTGTGTCTTGGGCCTGTACTTCCTGCTGTAGCCTCACCTGCAGAGACCTTGGCTGGGGCGGGGCCTACCCTGGCACAGTCTCTGAGCGAGGGAGGCCACGAGGGAGGCCATTTCGGAGTGGGAAAGGCACTGGAGGCCTCTGGTGATGGCCCGCGTTCCTCTTCGGGCTCCTTTGTGCAGCCCGTGGGCTTCCTGTGCTCCCAGGCTGGGCAGGGCACACCAGAGGTGGGGGGAGGGCGGGTGGAGCTGGCCAGGGGAGATTGGCAGGCAGGCAGGCCATTTTGTGTGGACGTCCTTCCCCTTCAAGAGTTCCACCTTTCCCCTTTTCCTGCAGCCCAGACTCTCAGGAGTGCCCTCTGGGATGAGGGGAGAGGGTGCCAGGCCACCATTCAGAGGCTTGGCAGAGCTTAGCACTGGCCCTGTCTCCTGGCTCGGGCCGGAATGGCTACTGTTTATTGGAGGTGCGGGTGTGTGGTGGGGGGAGTGGCTCCCAGAGGGGTGAGTTTGGGCAGCTGAGTCTTGTTTGTTTTGGTTTTGGGGCTACACCCAGAGGCTCTTCAGGGCACCCTGGGCGTCCGGCGCCCCTGCCTCCTGCACGCGCAGCGGGTGCTCCAGCCCTTTTGCCTTTCCCCCTTTACCTGACCTGACTGCTTGTTGCCGTGTCCCTTGGGGACAGTTGAGTTGAGCTGTCAGGAGTGCCAAGGCCAGCAGCATTTGCCTTTCCTCGGCGCCTTGAGCTGACTGAGGTACCTGCAGGGGGCTGGGCCCTGAGCAGACACAGGCCGTGGCAGCCCCATTGGAGGAGCTTAGCCAGACTCCTCGGGGGTCATTGCCAAGCTGCCTTTCCCACCTTCTTCTGCAGAGGATTGGGGTGGGGGGTTGTGGGACAAGGGTCCCCACCCTGGGTAACCTCCTTGGGTGAGCAGTGTATGCAGGGCCCAGACTGGAGGCTTCGCGCCAGGGCGGGTGGGATGGGCAGGGAATGGGGGGAGAGGGCAGTGAGCGCGGCCCCTCCTCCACTCTGGTTAGTATGGATGCCAGAGCAGCCCTGACTGGGCCCTGGCAACAAGTCAGAGGCCCTGGGAAAGCGCCCTGGCGAGGCTGGGCATGTTCCTTCTCCTCAGCCGAACGGCCTTCGGCCTCTTGCTGCCAGCTCTCTTTCCCCCAGGGCAGAGACTTGGTTTTCTCCTGGCAGCACGGGGGCTGCTGGGAAGGGAGAACAGCACCTGCCAGCTTCTTGGTGGAGCCGGAGGCCTGGGGCATAGATGCATTTGTCCTCTGGGAGACAGGGGCCCCTCCCCCTGCTGCCAGCCCAGTGACTCTCAGGAAGGGGAGCGTTGCCAGGTCACCTGCAGGGGGCGGCGGGAGCCAGTGGCCCAGTGGGCCACTTGACCCGCGCAGCCGCCGCCGGCGGGCGCCCAGGGTCTGCAGTGGTGGGGTGGCCGCCTCATGGCCTGGGCCCGGGTCTGTGCCAGCTGTTGCCGGCAGCTGGCGGAAGCGGTCCTGCCTGGCCAGCCTGGGGCTGGGGCCGAAGAGAGGACGCCTTTGCTGGGCCCTGCCCCGGCCGGCCAGCCCCTGCGGCCCTTAATCCTGAGGGCCCCAGAAGCCCCAAACTCCAACTCTGGGCTCTCCTGCTCCCCCGAAGGCGTCACCGGCAGTGATCTCCTTCCTGGGGGGTGCAGGGAGGTGCGTCTGAATGCTGACAGCAGCTCCACCTGGGGTCCTGGAGCCACCAGGGCCTCCTGGCCGGCAGCCGCCCTTCTGGCCGACCTTGAGCAAGATTCGAGGCAGGGGGAGTGTGCCCTTCCCGGGGCTACTCCGGCAGGCCTGGCCCCACTGAAACCCGAAGCCAGCTCGGGCCCCGCCAGCTGCACGGGGGTCAGGGGAGCGGCCGAGGCTGGAATGAGGGACTCGGGCAGTGCCGGCCTGGGGCCGGAGGGCTCCCCGCCTTGCTGCCATGGTGCTCCCGAGCGTCCTGAGCCCAGGAGTCGACTGCCGCTGACCGCACCAGGTGGGCTGGGGGGGCGAGGGGCCAGGGGCCCCCTTCAGCCATGCCAGGGAGACTTCCAGGAGAAGAAAACAGAAAGGGGAAGGGACGTGTGTCTGGGCGAGCGGGGACGCTGGGAGCCAGCCAGGTGCCTTTGAAATCGGAGAGGGGGTGAATGCCCCCTGGGTCCGGGAACCTGTTTCAGGGTGCTTGGTGGAGCGGGTGCTGGGGCCGGCCTCGCCCGCCTTCCCTCCCTGCGCCCCACCCTCCCGCGCCCATTCTCTCGGGGGAGAACAGCTGCTTCTGTCTGGCTTGGGGTTTCTGACTTTGCACTTTTAGGGTCTCACGCCTCAACGCTGTGTGCTGCTTCTTGCACCTCCCGCTTCCCAGGTGCTCGTCAGCCAGCTGCACCTGTCTCCAGGCTCCTGTAGAGCAGGGTTCTGTTCTGGCTGTTCTGACCCGGGTTCTTCTTTTGGGGCCCCCAAACACTCACTTTCTGGGGGCTTGAGGTCGCCGGTTCCGTGTGTCCTTGTGGCTCTTGGGAGTCTCAGTGTGAAGTTTGGAGAGAGCAGGTGGGGCAAGCTTGGTGCCAGTCAGGGGAGTCTCGTGGCGCCAGGATTGTGGGGGCCACTTCATGTCCCCATGGAGGGATCTAACCCAGGACCTCTTGACCTTGGGTGAGGCTCTGAGCTGAGCTGGGCCTCAGATACTTGGGGGGAGGAGAGGGCCCGTATCCGAGCTCCCGGGCCCTGTTTATCACAGCTTGAGGGGACTCAGGAGAAAGGGCGGAGCCTCCTCTCCAAGTGCCCCTGGGTGCCCTGCCGGCCTTATCTCTGCCCTGGAGGCCCCTGCTCCAGTTTCACGTGGGCTGGGTAGGACCCACATGGACCCACACGGGTGGCCAGGAGGGGGCAGGCTGAGGTCAAAGTGGTGCTCCGGGACGGGTGAACGGAGTGTCCCCCGCACCCCCTCCAATGGTGTCTGGCAGGCCTGGGTTCCTTGGAGGGTCCTTGAGGTGGGGGGGAGGAGCCTGGTCCCCTCTTCTCCCTTCAGGGCACCGAAGGGGCGGGGCATGCTGCTCCCAAGCTTCGGGCTCCAGCCATGCTGCGGAGGACACTAGAGCCACTGGCCCTGTCAGGCAGTCCTGAGTGTTTGAGTCTGGGGACGACGCAGTGCTGTCTGGGGTCATTGGGGCAGGCCTTGGAGGAGGCTCACTTCACCTGGGCTGTGGCCGGTGGGTCGGATTTGCCTCAGCAGCTGGGGGGCACACGGCCTCAGTGGCCCAGAGGAGGGAGAGCAGATGCCCTGCCTGGCCGCAGGCTCCAAGTCCAACTGTCAGCAGAGACGGGGGCCTTGTCAGCTTGGTGGCCTGAGTCTGGTATCTTGTAAGCCCCCGGGGCAGTCTAGGTCTTAAGGGATGGTCTGGAGCGGGTTGACCGGATGGCAGCAAGCATGAGTGGTGGCTGGGTAGGAGTGAGTGAGCTGGAGGCAGGACTTGGGGAAGGAACTCTGTCCCCAGCCCCTCTCTGATGGCCATGCTTAAAGCTTGATGGCCCCCGGTTGTGTGTGAGCTGAGTAGGGTGTGGGGTAGGAGTCAGTTGAGGCCATGAGAAGGGAGTGAGGTAAGGGTGAGGAAAGGCCCAGGACCACCTGGGGCTTGGACTCCTAGAACTAAGCGGAGCTGAGAGGGGCGAGAGTGTCGTGTCTGGGAGCGGCAGTGGTGGGCATGCGGCTGAGGCCAAAGGAGCCTTGGGTTTGGCCCACTGAGCACAGGTGACCTGGAAGAGTGTCCAAATGGACACTGGCCGGCAGGTTGGAGGGCGGGATGTGGAGGGGTGATGGAGGCAGGGGGAGGCTGGTGGTGCCTCGGGGCAGGACCCAGATGCCTTCCGCTCCTCCGGTGACTGAGGTGGTCCGTCTGACCTAGTGCCTCTTGGGTGCCCTGCAGAGCTGCCGTCAGTCATGCTGCTGAATGGGGATTGCCCAGAGAGCCTGAAGAAGGAGGAGGGAGCTGCGGAAGCACCCCGAGAAAATGGGCTAGATGACGCGGAGCCCGGAGAGGAGGCTGCTGGCCAGGAAGTCATCGTCATTCAGGACACCGGCTTCTCTGTGAAGATCTTGGCCCCTGGCATTGAGCCCTTCTCTCTGCAGGTAAGCTGGGCAGGGGAGGGGGGCGGCCCAGGGAGTCTGGGACTGGGTCGGGGGGTAGAGGAAGCTGAAAAGCCAAGCTTTGTGCATCCTTGTCCCGGCCCCAGTTCACGCAGCCAGTGTGGTGGACACGGGAGCCCTGGTACATGTTGCTGTCCCCTGACCCCTGGCAGAGGATGGCCCTTTTTGGGGGATGTTCGAGGTGGGTGGAGGGAGGTGGGGCTGGGGTCCCAGGGCTCCCCGACCTTCTGCTTGGGTAAGCCACCTCTCCCTGGTCCTTTTTTTCAGCGTCAGCTTGAGGGAGGGGTAATGGGTGGCCTTCAACCTAGCCCAGGGCCTTACAGCATGATAACTCACTGGGAAGCTAGTCCCAGGCCTTGTTTTGGCCTCCTGCTTGGGTCCAGCAACACTGCTGGAGGTGGGGGTGGCGTTGGGTAGGGCAGGGGCGGGCTGCGCCTTCCTCCCTTTTGTTGTCTTTTGCTGATCTGCTTGGGTCTGGCTCCTGGACTGCAGAGTCACTGAGGCTGAGGACAGGGGCTCAGGCGTCTCCTGCACATGCGTGTCTGTGTACCCCACACCTGGTGCAGGGGACAGTCCAGGGACAGGACCTGGCGTCTGGAAACCCCCAAGTGTGACTCTGGGGTCTTGCAGACATTGATTTAAGGGACTTGGCAGGAACAGTCTGCCCATTTGCCCGTCTCTCGCCATATGACCCCTCACAGGGTGGTCTCTGCCTTCTCCCTGGTAGGTGTCTCCCCAGGAGATGGTGCAGGAGATCCACCAGGTGCTCATGGACCGTGAAGACACTTGCCACCGCACCTGCTTCTCGCTGCACTTGGACGGCAACATGCTGGACCATTTCTCGGAGCTGCGCAGCGTTGAGGGGCTGCAGGAGGGCTCAGTGCTGCGTGTGGTAGAAGGTTGGTCTGGAGGACTGCTCAGATGAGGATGTGCGGTGGGCATGGCACCCTGGATTCTCTCGGCCTGGGACATGCTCTTGTGATACGGGACAAAGAGCCGTTGATTTTTTTTTTCCTCCCTTAAACAAAACAATGTTGGGCCTTGGTGACACGTCTCCTGGCTTGCTGGATTTGATTCCTGACTTTGCAAAGAAGACCCCCAGACGACCATATAGTGCTAAGCAAGGCCTTAATGTCAGCCCAAGTTCAACAGAGATAAGAGTTAAGTTTGGGGACACCAGAGAGACAGTACAGGGGGTAGGAAGCTGCCGTGCATGAAACCAACTCAGGTTCGATCCCTGGCATCCCATACGGTTCCCCGAGCACTTCCAGGAGTAATTAATTCCTTTGTACAGAGCCAGGAATTATCTCTGAGTGCTGCTGGGTATGACTCCCAAACAACAACAACCACAAAAAGTTAGGTTTTGGGAGCCAGAAAGGCTCTAAGGATGAATGCGCTTTACCTGCAGGAGACCCACATTCAGTTCACGGCACTGCCTGGTGCCCTGAACATTTCCAGGTGTTATCTAGATTCACGGGAGAAAACACTTGTCTTCATGGGCTCAGGATGTAGTTCCGTGGTACGGTGCTTGCCTTAAGTGTATGAGGCCCTGGATTTGAGCCTCTGCACCACGAGAAGGGGACAGAGGGTTGTCTCCTAAGGAGCTGGCGCTTCAGTAGAGAAGCCAGGCCTGGTTGTCGTAGCTGGCTGGGTGCTGTTGGTGTGGTTCAAAATTAATCCCTGAACTTGGTTCCCTTGGGCTGGGAGTCACTTGGCAGTTCTGGGCAAGTCTGCTTGTGGAAAGCAAATATAGAACGAAATTAGCCCTGATGTGTCCGACAGTTGTTGATCACGTTACCTCTCCTCCCCCTCAAGAGAACCTGCATTAACATTCCATAAAACACATTGTTTTTTTGTGTGTTTTGATTGCTGTATTTTTTGTATTTAGTCCTGGAAAGTCCCTGGTGGTGGGCTGCCCCTGGAGGCCCAGGTCCAAGGATGTTGGCCTGTGGCTCTGAGGAGCTGAAGACAGCAGGTCTGGGGTGCATGCACATTTCCAGAGGTGCTGCCTCTGCCTCTGGGCGGAAGGGGATCTGCACACTGGTCCCTGCGAGGCAGCAGCCAGGTGCTGGAAGCCGACTCCAGCTAGCGTGTTCAGAATGGCACCTGTAGGGCGCACCTGTTTCCTCGTTGACCCACGCTGAGTGTGCCAGCTGCTTGTGGCCGGGTGCTGGGCCCTGGTGACGCCCCCCTCTCCCCTTCCTGCAGAGCCATACACGGTGCGAGAGGCCCGCATCCATGTGCGCCACGTCCGCGACCTGCTCAAGAGTCTGGATCCGTCTGACGCCTTCAATGGGGTAGACTGCAACTCTCTGTCCTTCCTGAGCGTTTTCACCGACGGCGACCTGGGAGGTGCGGGCTGCACTGGGGGGAAGCCAGGGGCTGGAGACGGGGCCGAGGGTGGAGACCCACCAAGGCAGAGGGGTGGTCGGCCCCTGGGTGGCTCTGTGCTGACCACCAGCCTCCGGTCCCTCAGACAGCGGGAAGCGGAAGAAGGGCTTGGAGATGGACCCCATTGACTGTACACCACCCGAGTACATCCTTCCCGGGAGCCGGGAGCGGCCGCTGTGTCCCCTGCAGCCTCAGAACCGAGACTGGAAGGTGGGGCTTCCTTGCAGAGCGGAGCTGGCTAGGCTGAAGGGCCCGTGCCCCAGCCGGCCTCGCTCACTCTGCCCCGCCCTGCGTGCAGCCCCTGCAGTGCCTGAAAGTGCTCACCATGAGTGGCTGGAACCCACCCCCTGGGAACCGCAAGATGCATGGCGACCTCATGTACCTGTTTGTGATCACGGCTGAGGACCGGCAGATCAGCATCACGGCCTCCACCAGGGGCTTTTACCTGAACCAGTGCGTCCCCAGGGGAGCCCATGCTGGGGGTCTGGGAGCAGAGCTTGGGGCGCCCCCGCGCACTGACCGCCCTCCTCCTGCAGGTCCACTGCCTACCACTTCAACCCCAAGCCTGCCAGCCCCCGCTTCCTCAGCCATTCCCTCGTGGAGCTGCTCAACCAGATCAGCCCCACATTCAAAAAAAACTTCGCTGTGCTGCAGAAGAAAAGGTAGGCCTGTGCTCCGTCTGCCTGGCCCTGCCTGCTCAGTGTCCCTGAGAGCTGGCCCTGAAGGGCCTTCCTGTGGGACGCTGTCCACTAGGTACTGAATGGCCCGTCACTTCTCTTGGACTCTTGAGGGTTGGGGCTTCAGGGTGCCGGGACACCAGATCCCGCTAGGACCCAAGAAGAAAGGGGCCCGGGGCCGGCAGCCTGACCATGCTCCTCTGCCTGCACCCCTAGGGTCCAGCGCCACCCGTTCGAGAGGATCGCCACCCCGTTCCAGGTGTACAGCTGGACGGCTCCCCAGGCAGAGCATGCCATGGACTGCGTGCGCGCGGAGGACGCCTACACCTCCCGGCTGGGCTACGAGGAGCACATTCCTGGACAGGTGGACGCCTCCCCGGGCACCCCCCAGCCCCTCCCGCGCGGCTCCCTCTGCTTTTTACTGCAGGTGGTCTGTGGGAGGAAGTGGAGGGAGGCACCGCCTGGGCCAAGTGAGCGTGTCCTTCCCTGTCCTTGCAGACCCGGGACTGGAATGAGGAGCTGCAGACAACGCGGGAGCTGCCCCGCAAGAACCTGCCTGAGCGGCTGCTGCGAGAAAGGGCCATATTCAAGGTGCGTCAGGGTGCCGGGTGCCTGCCATGGCACAGACACGGGCCATTCCCTCTGACTGCAGGGGCCACCCTGGGCCACCCGCCCTCCAGGGACAGTATCAGCACTCAGAGACAGAGGGAAGGGAGAGAGAGGGAGGGAGGGAGAGAGAAGGGAAGGGAAGGAGAGAGGATAATAGGTTTCTACACTTTTCAATCATGGATCAACTCAGTTACAAAACGTAAGTCAATATTTCTTTCTATGCAGTCTTTAATTTTTTAAAAAAATTAACTAGTTATTGAGGTTGCATTGATTTACATTATTATGTATATTATATAGTTTTTTTAATATCTTTTCTAACCTTACATGCTGTGGGAAAAGGCAGCTCAGATAGAGAAGTGAACACCAAGTAAAGGGTGTTTAGAGAACCCACTCAGGATGGGAGATGTGTATAGTAGACTATAGACAAAACACAATGACCACTCGATATCTCTATTGCAAACCAAAACACACACACACACAACACTCTTAAAGGTCACTTTCTTTAAGCCACGTTTTTG
>JAOXYA010000001.1:69464585-69476258 GCA_028565675.1 Sorex palustris
GGCAGGGGGGAAAAAGGCCTGAAATAAAAAAGAACCAGAATAACATTCCTTTTGAGGGAGAGGAGGGATGGCAGAGGCGGGGCAGGGGAAGGAGGAGGAAAAATGCTTGAAGTTAAACTTAGGAACTGACCACTGTCCTCCTGCAGGTCCACTGCCTACCACTTCAACCCCAAGCCCACCAGGCCCTGCTTCTATCTTCCCATAGTCTTATCACTTAGTGACAATGGAAATAAACCCAAATGTTACTGTGCCGTAGGCCTTTTAGACAGTATCTCCTATAATCCTGTAAAGGTCAGTGTCATTACATTATAAACAAGAAAACTGGCCTGAGAGGAAGCCTGTCCAGTTCCTGGAGTATCTGGCTGGTCGGTGGACCCAAGAGGTCCCCGCCCTTGCATTCTCTGCTGAGCTCTGAGGATGGTTTTTCAAAAATGGGTTTCTTGGGTTTGGAGCGGTAGTACAGTGAGTAGGGCCCATTGCCTTGCTTGTGGCCTATTCAGGTTCGATCCCTGGCATCCTACGTGATTCCCCATAGCCCAACCAGAAGCTGGCCTTGAGCACAGAGCCAGGAGTTAGTCCTGAGTGCTGCCGGGTGTGGTCCCAGAACAAAGGCCTGCCTGGCGTAGGCAGGTCTGGCATCCCCTGTGAAAGATCTGCCCTTCTCCCAAATGCTCCGGGCTGAGGTCGCTCATCTCCCCCTTGGGGTGACCACTCACCTGCGTGCTCCCAGGTACACAGTGACTTCACTGCGGCAGCCACCCGGGGCGCCATGGCGGTCATTGACGGCAACGTGATGGCCATCAACCCCAGTGAGGAGACCAAGATGCAGATGTTCATCTGGAACAACATCTTCTTCAGCCTGGGATTTGACGTCCGTGACCACTACAAGGACTTTGGTGGGGATGTGGCGGCCTATGTGGCCCCCACCAATGACCTGAATGGCGTGCGCACGTACAATGCGGTGGACGTGGAGGGGCTGTACACGCTGGGCACGGTGGTGGTGGACTACCGTGGCTACCGGGTCACGGCCCAGTCCATCATCCCTGGCATCCTGGAGCGGGACCAGGAGCAGAGTGTCATCTATGGCTCCATTGACTTCGGCAAGACCGTGGTGACGCACCCGAGGTACTTGGAGCTGCTGGAACGCACCAGCCGGCCCCTGAAGATCCTGCGGCACCGGGTGCTCAATGACCGCGACGAGGAGGTGGAGCTCTGCTCATCCGTGGAGTGCAAGGGCATCATCGGCAACGACGGGCGCCACTATATCCTGGACCTGCTGCGCACCTTCCCGCCCGACCTCAACTTCCTGCCCGTGCCTGGGGAGACGCTGCCGGAGGAGTGCACGCGTGCTGGCTTCCCCCGTACCCATCGCCACAAGCTCTGTTGCCTCCGCCAGGAGCTGGTGGACGCTTTCGTGGAGCACCGGTGAGGCCGCCTGCAGCTGCTGCTGGGCCTGACCCGGGAGGCTTGGGAAAGTGAAGAGCCTCGTTCTGGTCACAGCCGCGCCGGGGCCGGGCCTGGGCCTTGGGAGGAGGGAGACCATTGACTCACCCCAGCGAGTGCTGCTGTTCCCCCGAGGGGCTGGTGGAAGTCACGAGGTGTCCTTGGTGTCCCGAGGCAGGGCCAGGGCCAGCGCTGCTGGGAGTTAGTGCTTGTCCGGGTGTCAGCAGAGTTCCTCTCCCACTGCGAGTGCCGGGGGCGGGGTGGGGGTGTCAGCCCTTGTCCCCAGCTGTCCTCTGTCAGGCTGGGCCTGCAGAGACTTATGCTGTGGTCCGCTGCCCCTGCCTGGCAGAGCGTGGCAGGCAGTGACGCGTCTGCAGATCCTTTCCTGTCCGTCCTCTGACCCTGCCGTCCTGCTGCAGGTACCTCCTCTTCATGAAGTTGGCGGCCCTGCAGCTGATGCAACAGAAGGCGAGCAAGCTGGAGCCCCCCACCTCGCTGGGAAACGGTGAGCCCCCCTCCTCAGAGTCCAAGCCTGAAGATCCGCTGGGCCCCGAGGCGGGCAGTGAGGAGGAGGGCAGCAGTGCCAGTGGCCTGGCCAAGGTGAAGGAGCTGGCAGAGACCATCGCCTCGGACGACGGCACAGGTGGGAGTGCTGTCCTGTGGGGGGGGGGGTTGTGTGTCAGGCCTGGCCCTGGGGGAGACGGGGACGGGGCTGCCTCCCAGCTGACCGTGTCCCCACAGCAGACCCGCGGAGCCGGGAGGTGATCCGCAACGCCTGCAAGGCCGTGGGCTCCATCAGCAGCACGGCCTTCGATGTCCGCTTCAACCCCGACATCTTCTCGCCAGGCAAGTGGGGCCCCTGCACGGAGCACGTCTGAGCGCTAGCCTCTGCGGTGTGCCCACCCGGCTCAGGCCTCTGCTCTGTCCCCTCCTCTAGGGGTTCGCTTCCCCGAGTCCTGCCAGGAGGAAGTTCGGGACCAGAAGCAGTTGCTGAAAGATGCTGCTGCCTTCCTGCTGTCCTGCCAGATCCCCGGCTTGGTGAGGGAGGGGCTGCAGGGTGGGTCACGGGCAGCCTCCTGTCACTCCCATCCGGGAGCTGCTAGAACTTGGTGGTGGGGGGAGCGGGGGGCGTCGTAGCTGTACCAGCTGGCGTCCCGTTCTGGTACAAATGGGGTCCCCGACCCAGAGGCCATGTGAGTGGGCTGGCTCTCCTCTCAGTCTGTGTGTGGGGAAGTGGGGGTGCAGCTGACAGGCGCTGAGGCCTCACAGGCAGCGGGTATGAAAGATAAAAGATGGGGGTGGCGGCGTCGTCTTCATCCCAGGCCCCCTGATGACCACTTGCTCCACCTAGCTAAGGCCGCTACAGTGGGGTGGTCAGTGGCTGCAGCTGCCCTGTGCAGCCCTGATGGGAGACAGGGGCACTGAGCCGCCAGCTCTCACCCACGTTGGGGGTGTAGGCTCTGTTCGTCTGTGGGGCGCGCTCAGCCCTGCCGTCCTGTGTCCTGGGGCTAGTGCAGAGGCTGGGAGCTGGGACCGCAGGGTAGTGGGGCCGGGCACAGGGGGTGGGGCCTGACCTGCTGCAGCCCGCAGGTGAAGGACTGCACGGACCACGCGGTGCTGCCCATGGACGGGGCCACGCTTGCCGAGGTGATGCGCCAGCGGGGCATCAACATGCGCTACCTGGGTAAGGTGCTGGACCTGGTGGTCCGGAGTCCGGCCCGAGACCAGCTGGACCACATCTACGTGAGTGGGGTGGGAGGGGGCGGGCAGGAGGGGGAGGGGGCTGGGGTGCATGGAGGCCCGGGCCTGAGCCAGACGGCCCTCTGCACCCCTGCAGAAAATCGGCATCGGAGAGCTCATCACCCGCTCGGCCAAGCACATCTTCAAGACATACTTGCAGGTGCCGCCCGCCCGCCAGCCTGGGGCGCGTGTGTTTGTGGGGGAGGAGCTGGGCCCGGCGTCTCACGTCTCTTCTGTACCTCCCCGGCAGGGGGTGGAGCTCTCGGGCCTCTCTGCTGCCATCAGCCACTTCCTGAACTGCTTCCTGAGCTCCTACCCCAATCCCGTGGCTCACCTGCCTGCCGACGAGCTGGTTTCTAAGAAGAGGAACCGGAGGAGGAGGAACCGGCCCCTGGGCGCGGCGGACAACACGGCCTGGGCCGTGATGACCCCACAGGAGCTCTGGAAGGACATTTGCCAGGAGGCCAGCAACTACTTTGATTTCGGGCTCGAGTGGTGAGTGTGGCCAGGCTGCGCAGGGGCGCGGGGGAGGGGGTGCTGTGCCGTATGGGCTCCCAGGCTCTGCCTCGGGCCATAGGACGTTGGGAGCTGCGGAGGGGAGGGCTGGGAGGCGGGGGTTCTGCCCGACCCACCCGTCACGTCTCCAGCGAGAGTGTGGACCAGGCCGTGGAGATGTATGGCCTGCAGAAGATCACGCTGCTGCGTGAGATCTCCCTGAAAACCGGCATCCAGGTGGGCAGTGCTCCCTGGGCGGGGCAGTGCAGGGCGGGCCCTTGGCCGGGGTGGGGGCACTGAGGACACCCGTGGGTCCCTGCAGGTCCTGCTGAAGGAGTACAGCTTCGACAGCCGCCATAAGCCCGCCTTCACTGAGGAGGACGTGCTCAACATCTTCCCCGTGGTCAAGCACGTCAACCCTAAGGCCTCGGACGCCTTCCACTTCTTCCAGAGCGGGCAGGCCAAAGTACAGCAGGGTGCGTGGCCAGGTGTGGCTGGGGGGTGGGGGTCCCACAACCCGGCCCTGACCTTGCCTCCCTCGGTGCCCTGCAGGCTTCCTGAAGGAGGGCTGCGAGCTCATCAACGAGGCCCTGAACCTGTTCAACAACGTGTACGGAGCCATGCATGTGGAGATCTGCGCCTGCTTGCGCCTCCTAGCCCGTCTCCACTACATTATGGGTGACTACGCCGAGGTGGGCCTCGAGCACCCTCTGGGCGGTGTCTGCAGGGACCCTGAGCCTGGCCTGGCATGGGGGGACGCGAGGGATGGATGGGGCTATGCTTTCACTCCCTGTAGCAGTAGCGGCAGCAGCAGCAGGCAGGGAGTTTGGGCCCAGGAACTGGGGCCTCCTTGCCTTGCAGCGCCACTGGGAGGAGCAGGGCAGACGGACACCCTGGGGCGAGTCCCAGAGTTTGCTAAGCCCGTCAATCCTGGGCGCCGTAACCCCCGCGCCCCCCCTCCCCCACCGCCAAGGCCACTTTGGGAAAGGAAGTTTGGAGTCTTGGTACCTGGTGCCTGTTGCGGCCACGTGGAAGCTCTCGGGGGTGTGGGGGGAAGGCGGGTCTCGGGTGCATCTTTCCCTGCTTGAGGCCTGGAGGCTGTGCTGTGACAAGTGCCCAGTGGGGGGCCCCCCTCCCCCTGCACCCACAGGAATGCTGGTTTTCTTCTCTATGTGCACTTTTAAGTCTTAGTGTTCATGCTTCATCTCTAGCACAATTTTTTTGAGCTGTTCATAGGACGTATTTGCAGAGCTGGTAGGGGATAAAGGTGAAGACCAGTTGTCACACCTCACTGGGTTGCCGCAGTCACACGGCTGCCCTCTGACCCCGCTCCGCTGCTTTTACACAGAGAACAGAAAGTGTAGCAAGGGGCCCAGCTGAGGTGGGGGTGAACCCCCCGCCCCCGGGATGACAGCCCCCCTCCTCTCCCAGGCCCTGAGTAACCAGCAGAAGGCAGTGCTGATGAGTGAGCGAGTGATGGGCATCGAACACCCCAACACCATCCAGGAATATGTGAGTAGCCGTTGGCGGGGGGGCTGCAGGGTCTGGGGGTGGCCCTGGCCTCACAACGCTGTCCCCTCAGATGCACCTGGCCTTGTACTGCTTCGCTAGCAGCCAGCTGTCCACGGCCCTGAGCCTGCTGTACCGCGCCCGCTACCTCACCCTGCTCGTCTTTGGGGAGGACCACCCTGAGATGGCATTGTTAGACGTGAGTGCTGGGCCTGGACGCGGTCGGTGGGGGAGAGGAGCCATGATCCCGGGGAGCGCGAGTTGACTGTGACCATCCGGATCCCCCCAGAACAACATCGGGCTGGTGCTGCACGGGGTGATGGAGTACGACCTGTCGCTGCGTTTCCTGGAGAACGCGCTGGCCGTTAGCACCAAGTACCACGGGCCCAAGTCCCTCAAAGTGGCCCTCAGGTTAGGCTGTGCCCTGCTAGGGGAGGGGGCTGGGGGGCCCCTGGGACTGGGACCCTCCTCTTATCTTCATCTGATTCCCGAGATTTCCTTCCCACTCCTTTCTCTCCTGTGAGTCTGATGGATTCCACGACCTAGAGGGACTGTCTGCACAGCCCCCGCCCTGGGACCACCCTCACTCCCCTGGACCCACCTGTTCCTCCTTCACACCAGGCCCCAACCCCTTTCCATCCTTGCAGCCACCACCTCGTTGCCCGGGTCTATGAGAGCAAAGCCGAGTTCCGGTCAGCCCTGCAGCATGAGAAGGAAGGCTATACCATCTATAAGACACAGGTAAGCTTCCGGAAGCCGCGGCCGAGGGTGAGATGGGGCCCATGGACCCCGAGCAGCCCCGATCCCCGCCTGCTCCTGCCACCTCTCCCCCCATGCAGCTGGGCGAGGACCACGAGAAGACCAAGGAGAGCTCTGAGTACCTCAAGTGCCTGACCCAGCAGGCCGTGGCCCTGCAGCGCACCATGAATGAGATCTACCGCAACGGCTCCAGCGCCAACATCCCGCCCCTCAAGGTAGGTCCCGAGCTGAGTCAGGTGGGCCCCACCCTGGCCCCTGTCACGCCCTGGCTCATCTTCCCGCCGCCCCCTCAGTTCACAGCCCCCAGCATGGCCAGTGTCTTGGAACAGCTCAACGTCATCAACGGCATCCTCTTCATTCCTCTCAGGTGAGGCCCCTCGCCTGCCCCGCCCCCCCCCCCCCATCTTTCATTCTTTGTCCTCGGGTGGTCTCTGGGCAGAGCTCAGGGTGGGGCGGGCCAGCCAGCAGTGAGCCGATTGATCCCTCTGAACTTTTCGAAACACGTCAATGCCTAGTTGAGTGGACACCCAACTGTGACTCCCACTCCCCCTCTCCACAATCACAGTGAATGTCTAGGGGTGCTCCTGGGAGTGTTTCTTCTCACTGAGCAGCAATGCTTGACCCTTTTTGTATCAGGATGTCCACGTGGCTTCTCCAGCCTCCTGCCAGCCTGGTGCACGGATGGCCCTGAGGGTTCTGATGTGCACGCCCTCCCCCCCACCCCCCCAACCATGTGGCCCCCAGGGTCACTTTTAGTTTTTTTTTTTTTTTTCTTTTTTGGGTCACACCCGGCGATGCACATGGGGTTACTCCTGGCTCTGCACTCAGGAGTTACTCACCATATGGGATGCTGGGAATCGAACCCGGGTCGGCCGTGTGCAAGGCAAACGCCCTACCCGCTGTACTATCTCTCCAGCCCCTACTTAAAGAGGGAAGCACTTGCACTTTTCCCAACGTGTCTCAGTGACTGAAGCAAAGAGCCTGATCTTGTCCCAAGTAGAAGCAGAGATAGGAAAGGTGTCAGAGGGCCCATGCCCACTCTGACACCCACCCTTCACCCCCCATCCTTCTACTCAGCCAAAAAGATTTGGAGAATCTGAAAGCCGAGATGGCGCGGCGGCACCAGCTCCAGGAGGCCAGCAAAAACAGGGATAAGGCAGAGGAGCCCACGGCCACCGAGCCAGAGCCAGCAGGGGCCCCCGAGGATGCAGGCTCCGCACCCGGGGCTGCTAAGGATCCTTCTTCCCCGAGCTCGCAGGGGTAGAAAGGGAGAGACAGACGGACAATCAGTCAGCTGCCCCGTTGCCCAGTGATCCAGACTCAGGAGACGGGGCTTGCTCTACAGATCGGGAGCGGAAACAAGTCCCCTTCCACGTTTCCAATCCCAACCCCACCCCAGCATCCTCCTGGGACCCCGGCCTGGCCTGCCTGCCCCCCAAAAGATGTTTTTGCACTGGTTCAATGAATATACGATGCAGAGGCCTCATTGAAGACATGTGAATGGAGTGTGTGGACATCAGTTCCCAGCTGGGGGGCAGGTGCCCCCTCAGGCCCCCCATCCTCAAGCAGGTGTGTGCGAGTGTCTTGATCCGTCCCTGTACCTGTACATAGTCCCGAGTCAGTTCTGAGCGGATGACGTGCAGATGAGATTTCTCAGGTCATTTGTATGTTTGACATTACGGCTGCTGCTTTCGCTGCCACTACCCCTGGGGCCAGCCTGGCTTCAAGGCCAGGTTTCAAGCCAAAAAGAGGGGAGCTTTTCCTGTGTCCTGGGATGGGGAGCCAGAGCTCTTGTGGTAGGACTGGAGGTTGGGGTGCACTTTAGCTTTGTGACAAGATGAGAGCCGCGAGAGCTTTACTAATTGTTACGGGGCCTGGCTCTGGCCGGGGCGCCGAGGAGGCCCGGGGTGGCGAGGCTGCGTTCTCAGCCCCCAGTCCCTGCTGCCTGTAGGTCCCAGCAGAGATGCTGCCTACCCACTCCCTGTCCCCCAGTGGGGGGTAGATAACCGTGGGGGCTGTGGTCTGAATGTATCCTCCCCGTTTTAACCTGAGCTGCCTAACGCACAGTGGGGGTGGGGTGGGTGAGGGGCTGGGGGGGAACCAGGGCTGAATCATGGATCCTGGGGAGAAGTCACCAGATACAGGAGGGAATCTCACCTGTTTACGGCCCCCTCCCTGGTTCCTGCCACACCAGGCTCTGTGGGTGGTAGGGCAGGGGCTGCCCCAGCTCCCCTCTCCTGCCTGTCTGTGCTGCTTCTCTGTGCCTGCTGATGGAGCCCTAACAGGTGGGGGGAAATGACCACCCTTGCGAGCAAAAGGGAGCTGGGCGGGCCTCTTCTGGGGCTTTGCGGGGAGCTGCTTTTGGCATGGTCTTGGTCTGCCCAGACCCTGTTTCAAAGGGAGTGGGCGTGAGCTAGCAAGCAGAGCACCCCCACAGCTGATCAAGAACTTTTTCTTGTTTTTAAACCACCACGTCTTCATTTCACATTGGAATAAAGTGAGTTTTTGAAACCTGCTGCCCCAGCCTCTCCTGTGTATTCTGTGCGCCTTGTTGGTTGTGAGGGCTGTTGCCAGAAACGTTGCTAGTTAAAGTTTAAAGCCCTCCAGTGTAGGTCAAACTCAAGGTTACTCCAGAGATCCTGCAGTGGGCGGGGTCCCAGAGCCACCTGCCCCTGTTCCCAAGAAGAAAGGCCTCCCTGGGGCCTTCTGTGGGGCAGGCTGTAGTGCTAGCCAGGGGCTGAGGGCTGCCTGGAGGTGTGGATTTTGGGACAGTGAGTGTGTCCTTGTTTCTGCATCTGAGTCACGACTGGGGGATTCTGTTACCATAATGGGAGTGCTGGGAGAATGATGAGGCCTCTCACGTTGGTCCTCTTTTGGTCAGGGTTTTGGAGTTGCTAGTGACACTGGGGATGGCGGAACCCTGTGGGGCAGGTTGCTTTGGAACAGGGTAGATTATGGAAGTCCCCGTCCCTGTGTCTCCTTACAGCTGGTAGCCACTACTCAGCGTCCACTGCTCAGGTAGGTGTGGGGCTTTGTGCTTTTCCCTCCTCTTTTTTTTTTGGTGTTTGGGTCACACCTGGAAGCAGTGCTCAGGGCTTGCTTCTGGCTCCGCATTCAGGGCTCAGCACTGGTGGTGTTCAAGGAACCTGCTGGGATTTGAATCCAGGTCTGACGAGGCAAGCGCCCTACCCACTGAAGTCTCTCCAGCCCCATCATGCACCTTTGAATTACGTTTTTGAGCACTTAGAGAGGCTTTTGTGTTTTTAATATATATTTTTTAGTTTGCTCTGTTTTGGGGCCATGCCCAGCGGTGCTCAGAGCTTACTCCTGGTTCTGCACTCAGGGATCACTCCTGGAGGGCTCAGAGGACCATATAGGATGCCGGGGATCGAGCCTGGGTCAGCCGCATGTAAGGCAAGTGCCCTACTCCCTGTCCTATCACTCTGGCCCCATCAATTGCCATTAATATTTTAACACAGGTTCCTTGCCCCCATTGTTATTTTTATAATCTTGCTCCTCTGATCAAGCCTTCCTAGTCTTTAGCCTATAAAGACTGTTCAAAGCATTTCTAGACATGGAGCAGTATCTCCCTGTCAGTCTGAGTGCCCCTGTTTGATTACTGTCACTTTTCATGGTTGAGTGCATTTCTGCTCTTAGTTACCAAATGACAAAGGGCTGCTTTTTTGTTTACTTTTGATTTTTGCGTTTGGGCCACACTCAGTGGTGTGCAGGGACGTCACCTGGCTGAGCCACACCTTGCTGTATGGTAAGGGCTCACTCCTGGTAGACTTTAGGGGTCCATATGGGGACCACATGCAGTGCTGGGGATGAAGGGCAGCACCCTATCTCTCCAGCCCCTTAAGGGCTGCTGTTTTATGAAGGAAAAGGGTGAAGGTGTGAATTACCCCCTTCTCTCAGTTGATGTGTATATCTTTTATCTTTTTATTATCTTTTTTCCTTTTGAGCTCAGGTGACCTGGGTCCCCCTCCTAGTGATTCGGACTAGTGGTTCAATGCTTGGGCCCAGCGATGTTTGGGGGCCTCTAGGTTATCCCCAGTAATGGCCCAGGTGATGCTTATGGGACCATGCCAGATATTGAATTGGGGTCAGCCCACATGCAAGGTATGCACCTTAACCTTAACCCGTGCTATCTCTTTGAGCCATTATTTTGTTTTATTTTGGGGCCATATCCAGCAATGCTCAGGGTTTACTCCTGGGTCTGCTTTCAGAGATCACTTCTGACTGCTCAGGGGACCACATGGGATGCCAGGTATTGAATCTGGGTTGGCTGCATGCAAGGCAAGTGCCCTACCTGCAATATTCTGTGACTCCTAATTAAGTTTTTAAAATGAACAGTGGGGGAGGTGGCGGCATGGCTATCAAACCTGGGTCTTCACGGTGCTAAACACCCACAACACTCACTCCAGCCCACTGAGAATCTTTACTCCCCAGATCTCTTTTTTTTTTTTTTTTTTTGCTCCTAGCCCTACACTCAGGAATTATTCCTGGCAGTGCTTAGGAGACAGGGGATCTCAGAGACTGAACCCAGGGTGGGAATGTGCAAGACAAGCACCTTAAAGCACCTTAGCTGCTGTACTACCTCCAGCTCAGGTTTCACTCCCCCCCCCCTTTTCTTCCTGGGATCTCCTAAATGGTGCTCAGGTCGTCTAGGGGCCATCCAGTGATTAGGCCCGTTCAAATGCTAAGTGTGCTGCTAGGGCCCTGCAGTTCTGGGGTTACTAGTCACCCTGGTAGGATGCTTGTCTTGCACACAGCCAAGCTGGGTTCAATCTACAGCACCCCAGGTGGCCCCCTGAGCCTTCCAGGAGCGATCCTTGAGCACAGCTCTCCAAACTCATTAAGAGGGGTGGGCACACACACGGAGTAATCATCAGGGAATATTCCTGACTGCTCAACAGTGACCCCTAGTGGCACTGGGAAACCATACATGGTTCTGGGGATTTGAACCAGGGTCCTGCTGCATGCCAGGAAAAGTGCCATTAACTCGGTACTATTTCTCTGCACCCCCCCCCCCACTCCCAACCATCATTAGTGAGAACTGAGAACTGTTAATTGGATAAAAGGAATTCTTTCTCATGTGGCCCATTCCCTCACCCAGACTTCCAGCCTCTAAGCCAGCGCTTCTCAACCTTTCCTGACCCTGGCCCTTGCCAACCTTGTTTTCTTCCCTGGGGCATTGCCAGTCTACACTGGCTCCCTAGTTTGTGCTGTGAGCCTCTATGTAGTTCTCACATGTGGTTCCCTTAGAATATCCTGGGGGGCCCCTCACCGAATTATGTTTGTCTACAAACCACCAAATAAGCATGAAGAATGGGTGTTTTTCCTCTCAAATGAGAAGTGAAATATCTTTTGTAAGACAAGTAAACACTGCATAAGGAAATCAGACACAGACCACTCAGAACACTCCCCTATATGAGGAACGAGGAGCCTCCTGAATTGCAAGCATGATTGATACAGTTCTTGCTTCTTCCTAGCATCCACTTGATTCCTTAATGGCCATCCCATAATGGACTTCATAGTGGAGTGTGATGTGATGGAGCAGTGTCAGAGGTGGGATGGTCTTTCCTGCATTACTGAACACTTTTTTTTTTAAATGAAGTTCTGCAGAATACTATTTTTTAATTTTTTTATTATTTTTTTTATTAGTGAAACACCATGAGGTAAAGTTGTAGATTTACAAATTTTTGTGCTTGGATTTCGGTCATA
>JAOXYA010000001.1:69513287-69526121 GCA_028565675.1 Sorex palustris
TCTGTGCTCTGGGGCCGTGGCCGTGCCGGAGAGCCGCCCGTCGGGGGCAGCTGGCGACCTCGGTAGGGCGTGAAGGAGGGACCGGAACGCCCCCCTTCCCATGAGGTCTTTGCCCCCGACCCCCGGCTCAAACCTGCTGTCCGCGAGCCTCCCTGCGGCCGCCATCTTCCTTTCCAGAGAGGAGAGGGCGAAATAACTTTTAATTCTGAGGCAAACTGCTATACATGAAATGACTGGAGAATGCAGTAGCCATAGTTCTGTGTATAATCAGATAACAGCTTGTGTTTTAAACTGTTAGGGCTCTAAGAATTCTAAGAATGACTTTCTCTTTTGCCCCTCACCCCCACTCAACCCAAGAATGGCAGTTGTGCTTTCTGTTTTCACCTCTTTTTCAGCTGTTCACATTGTGTTTTGCATTTTTATTTCACTAGGTACTGGGGCATCCTGCATCTACCCTTTACTTGGAACAACTTTAAATGGCTGGTATTTTCTTGCAACTGAAGTCGATGATATGTGCTTCAATTATGCAAAGAAAAATGTAGAACAGAATAATTTATCTGATCTCATAAAAGGTTAGATCTGCCAAATACATAATGCCTTTTAAACTTTATTAATAACCTTTTTGATTGGATACAACTCACCTTTTATTTATATGTTCAAACTATGTTCATTAAAGATTTGGTAGTTTGGCTTTGCTATTTTGTTATAAAAGTAAATTACAGACAGATTTTGAAAACTACCACAGAATAACAGGTTAACATTTCTTGTTTTTACTCCTAGTGGTGAAAGTACCACAGAAAACACTCCTGATGGATGCTCTTAAAGAAGAATCTGAAATAATTTATGACTTTTGCATGTGCAACCCTCCTTTTTTTGCTAATCAATTGGAAGCCAAGGTAAAATATCTTCTATTTTAAAGTAATTGAATATTAAGTTATCTGTGTTTGCAAGAGAGGAGCAAAGAATAACTTTTATTTTGGAGCCTGTATCAGGTACTTCAGGTATCAAAGCCCCCCAAAACCCAGTTCAGGGCTGAGCAATAATACAGTGTGGCTAAGGCATTTGTTTTGCGTGCAGCTGACCTGGGTTTGATCTCCGGCATCCCATATGGTCCCCCAAACTCACCAGGAGTGATCCCTGAGCACAGAGACAGGAGTAATTCTGAAGCATCATCAGATATAACTCAAATGCCTACAAAATAATAATATAAAAATAAATAACAGTTAAGATTGACTTAAACATGAAGAAAGCTCCTTGTCATATCTTAGTTTTGTTTTTTTTTTTGAGCCACATGCAGCAATGCTTAGGACTAACTCTTGGGGTGTACTTAGGGGTCACTTCAGAAAGGACTGAAGGATCATATGGGGTACTAGGGATCCTACCTGCGTCAGCAATAAGCCAAGTGTAATAAACCTTTCATACTGTTTCCTGCTTCCAGTTCCTTGTTTTAGAGACATTCAGAGATAGTACAGACTTGATGAACAGTTTGCTCAAGAAATATGATGTGGGGGCTGGAGCGATAGCACAGTGGGTTGGGCATTTGCCTTGCACGTGGCTGACCTGGGTTTAATTCCCAGCATCCCATATGGTCCCCTGAGCACCACCAGGAGTAATTCCTGAGCCAGGAGTAACCCCTGTGCATCGCCGGGAGTGACCCCCCCAAAAATAACCCAAAAAAACAAAAAAAGAAAGATAATGTAGGCTGAGGTTTTCCAGATTTCTCTTGGGTCTAACCTGGTCCTTGGTTATTTTTTTTCTCAGGCTAACTTACTCGTGACAGAGTAGTAACTCCTGTATTGGGTTTATTGACATGAAAAGGAAGTTATTGTTTTGTTGATTTTTAGACCACAGCTGACAGTTCCTAGGGACCACTTCCAACTCTGTGCCTGGGGGTCACTTTGTACTCAGGATACCATCTGGTGGGGTCCAACCCCAGCCTTTCCTTGCATTCAGCTCATTAAGCTGCTGCTCCAGTCCCCAAAGGTCCTTTTTATTGCCACCTGCCGCTTGTTAGTAAATAAACATTGATTTGGTCTTCATAACCTAAGTTTTTAAAGTGATTTGCTCATGAATATTGAAAGGTACCCTGGGTTAACTAACCTGGGAGACTGGAGCGATAGCACAGCGGTAGGGCTTTTGCCTTGCAAACCAACCAGTTTGCAAAGGCTGACCCGGCTTCAAATCCCAGCATCCCATATGGTCCCCTGAGCACTGCCAGGGGAAATGCAGAGCCAGGAGTAACCCCCATGCATTGCCGGGTGTGACCCAAAAAGCAAAAAATAAATTTAAAAGATTGTTGATAACCTTGAATACATATTCAGTGCCCTTGGTTTTTAACTTGTTTTCCTCTTGAATAGAGTTCTATTAATAGACTTTGAGTAGTGATAAAAAGGAAAGGTAATAAAAAGGAAGGTTACATGCTTAAATATTAAAAAAATGAGAAAGTTTTTTCTATATTTAAATTTACCATTGTTATGTAATACTATATGCTTTAGGAGTATAGATTCACACCTTGATATATGTATATATTATACCACACCCACTACCAAAGTTCTGATACCTTTCACCATAATCAGATTAATCCTCCTCTGTAGCCAATGTTTTTTTTTTTTTTCTTTGTAGGGATGGGGTTGTTTAGGCTACACCAAGTTGTGGTAGGGCTTACTCCTGGCTCCTGACTTTGCTCTTAGAGATCACTCCTGATGGGGATCAGGAGACCATATGGGTCTCTAGGGGATCAAGCATGTGTTGGTCAGATGCAAGGCAAGCACCCCACCAGCCCTTCCTTCCCTCCCTCCCTTCTTCCCTCCCTTGCTTCCTTTCTTCATTCCTCTCTTCCTCTCCTTCCTTCTCCCTCCCCTCCCTCCTCCCTCCTTTTTTTTTTTTTTTTTGCTTTTTGGGTCACACCCAGTGATGCTCAGGGATTACTCCTGGCTCTACACTCAGGAATTACTCTTTGTGGTGTTCGGAATGACTCCTGGAGGGCTCATGGGACCATATGGGATGCCAGGGATCGAACCTTGGTCAGTCGCATGCAAGGCAAATGCCCTGCCTGCTGTAATCTCTCTGGCCTCCCTCTCTCCTCTCTCTGTCTTTCTCACTCTCCCCCCACCCCCCACCCATATCTGTCTGTCTCTGTCGCTGTCTCTCTCCTTTCTCTGTTTGAGCCATAGGGCTTATTACTATCTCTGTGCTTAGTGATAGCTCTGGCGGGCTTGGGGGACCACCTGGGTGTCAGGGATGGAGCCTGGATCAGCTATGTGCAAGGTAAGTGCCTAAGCCACTGTATTCTCTCTCTAGACCCTCTTGCCCCCTCTTGACTAAGACTTGCCCCATCTTTCCCATAAATTATAAAATCACTGTAATACCCTAAAAGCTTCATTTGCATATTTCACAATAAATTTCTTATGGATTAATTTTGGTAGGTTTTTGTGTGGCAGGGATCCAGGAGAGGTACAGAACTGTCATTCTAGCAACATTCTGATTAAAACATAAATTGTGGCTTTTAGAAATCTAAATTGTGGGTCAGAGTGATAGTATAGCTGATTAGGAGCTTGCCTTGCCTGCAGCCGACTCTGGTTTGATCTCTGACGTCCCATTTTGCCCTATGAACCCTCCAACGGTGAGCACACAGCCAGGAGTAAGTCCTGAGCACCACTAGGTGTGGCCCAAAACAGAAACCAAAAAAACCCCCTAAATTTTAGGGATTGGATATTTAGCTTAATTGCCTGAGCACATGGGCTGGAGAGATAGCACAGCGGTAGGGCATTCGCCTTACAAGCGGCCAACATGGCCGACCCAAGTTCGATTCCTCTGACCCTCTCGGAGAGCCCGGCAAGCTACCAAGAGTATCTCGCCCGCACGGCACAGCCTGGCAAGCTACCCATGACGTACTCTATATGCCAAACACAGTAACAACAAGTCTCATGATGGAGATGTTACTGGGCCCATTCAAGCAAATCGATGAACAACAGGAGGACCGTGTTGGCCTGAGCACATGCTTGAGCACTTCCAGGAGTGACTACCCCCCTAACCAATTCTACCTGGCCCAAGTAAAGTCAGGAGTATTTTCCTGAGCACTGCCAGATATGAGCCCTTCCTTCCATGAAAAAGAAAGTAAAAGAAATATAAATTCTAGGGTCTCAGAGAGTTTAGTGGTTAAAGGCGCCTAGTCCCAGAAGCTCTTTTCTGGGACCCTCAAACACTCCCCTGAGAGTGTGTGCAATCTCTTATACGACCATAGCTGAAGATGTAGGAGCACTGTGACAAGGAATACAATTCCCAGGAAGCAAGTGCCCACCCCCTTGGCAAGCCCTAAAACCAGAAATGCACTCAAGCCCTGAATCAAAAAAAAAATAAATTTTAGCCTTCAATTAAGATCAATTGTAGGAACTAAAATATCCACATTTGGGGTGTTAATTTTTTATTTTGTTCATGTTTTCGTTTTGGGGCCACACCTGGCAATACTCAGGGCACCTTATGGGGTGACTGAGATCAAATCCTGGTCAGCAAGGCAAGTGCCCTAAGCCCTGTACTATCCCTTTGGCCCTGGTATTCTTTATTTGCTTGTTTGGATTTTGTTTTAGGGTCACACCCAGCTGTACTCCCAGTTTATTTCTGGGAAGTCTTTTTTCTGGCTGTTAGCTGAGGGATCACTCCTGGCAGTGCTCAGTTCCAGAGATCGAACCCAGGTTGGCAATGTGCAGGCAAGTTCTGCAAGTTCTGCATAATTCTGCCCTGCCCACTGTACTGTCTCTGACCCCTGGAGTATTAGTTTTAAACAGTATCAGGTTACAACACAGGTACATAAAAGAATACATCCCTGTGGGCTGGAAAGGTGGTACAAGCGCTTGCCTTGTTTGCCACGAAGCCTGTTTTAAATCCCTGAAGCTAGAGGTCTCCTGAGCATCACCAAAGTTCGATTACTCCTGAGCAAAGAGCCAGGAATAGGCCTCAGAGGGTGTGTGTGTTCTGCACTCTGCTTCAACCCCCCTCCCCCCATGACCTTTAAATGAGCTCATATGGTGCGCAGAGGTATTTTGTGAACGTGGCTCTCAGGCACCTGGAAGCACAGGGCAATGGGGAGAAGGGTGCCCGTTCCTGACTCCATGCGAGTTCATGATCTTTTTTCACCAACCTTTTTCACTGAACGTCTTCCATAGTGAAGCAAGTATCATTCTTTAGCAAATTCTTAATTTCTTTTTACTGCTGAATAATATTCCATTGTGTGACTATATCACATTTTCCTTATTCATCAACTGATGGACATTTGGATTTTTTTCATAAATAATGATGGTCTGAGCATTGGTGTGCAAGTGTTTATTGGACCTGTTTTAATTTTTCTTGGTTGTATACTTAGTATATTTACTGGATCCTACATAATTCTGCAGTAATTCTGTTTTATTAATGAACTACTAGACTTTTATTTTTATTAATGAACTACTAGACTTTTCCAAAGTGATTGCATCATTTTTCATTCCACCAGCAGCAGTATATGAGTTTCAATTTCTTGACAAATTTGTCAATATTTATTATCAGTCTCTTGATTATAGCCATCTAGTAGATATAAGGTGCTATGTCATTGTGGTTTTTTTCTTTCTTTCTTTCTTTCTTTTCACACCAGTGGTGCTCAGGGCTAACTCCTGGCTCTGCGCTTAATGGATCACTCCTGGCAGGCCCATGAGACCATGTGGAGTGCCAGGTATTGAACCTGGCTGGGCAGTGTGCAAGGCAGGCACTCTACCCGTGTACTATTGCTCCGGTCCTCATGATTGTAATGTGCATTTTCCTGATGACTAATGATGTTGGACATAATTTTATGTTATTTCTCACATATATATTATATTTAGATATTTGCAAACTCAAAAATTGTTACCGTCAAGTGCAACTCACAGTGGAGCACTTTGCCTCACATGTGAAGACCCTAGGTTCAGTTCCCTAGCACCATACACACATAAGATACTGTTTTGGGGCCAGGGACCCTTCCAAGCAGTACTCCTTGGGGATACTCAACCAACTGGGTTTGACATGCCGGTGCTAGTGCTTGAGGATACAGATCTGTTGAGGCCTTGTTGTGCTGGGCCTCCAGGGCCACCTGGTAGTGTTTGGGAACCTCCGGGGATATACCTATTGGTGCTCAGGGGTCCATGAGGTGCTGGGGATTGAACCATGAGCATGATCCTGGGCATGCAAAGCTTGGGTCTCTGGTCTTTGTACGCTCTCGCTTGCTCTCTGCCCCTCCTCCCTCTCTTCCTTTCTCTCTTTTTCTCTTTCTTTCCTTCTCTCCTCTCTCCTCTCTCTCTCTCTCTCTCCCTCTCCCCCCTTCCCTTCCTCTCTCTCCCCATCTTTCTCTCCCCTCCTCCCTTTCTCTCCCCTCCCTTCTCTGATGATTTAAAACTTTGTTTATGTGTTCTGGGTTCAGGTCCATTATTTTCAAACATTTTCTTCCTTTCTGTGGATTGTCTTAACTTCTTGAATGTGTCCTGTAATGCTAGACTTTTTTATTTTGAGTCATATCTAGACATATCTAGTCCAAGCTTGTGAAGATTTACTCCATGTTTTCTTTTATGAGTTTCATAGTTTTAGCTTACATATTTACATCTATTCTGAGTTCATTTAAATAGTGTGTGGTGTAGGAATAGATTACATCGTAAAATTCTTATAACTAGATTGTGGACAACGACTTAGTTTTTAAGATGTAATTTTAATCAGTATTTGTTACTATTGTTTAGGGAGTAAACTCTAGAAATGCTCGAAGGCCTCCACCTAGCTCTGTAAACACAGGAGGCATTACAGAGATCATGGCAGAGGGAGGTGAATTGGAGTTTGTTAAAAGGATCATCCATGACAGTTTACAGCTTAAAAAAAGATTAAGGTAAGTTGGTTATTGCAGCATGGGAATATTTTCTCCTTGTGTAATTTCAAAACCATGCTAGTTAGATAAACCTGCTCAAAGTAATCCGAAGACAGATGAAACCCAAAAAGTAAGTAAGTTCTATAGTTTGCCAAGCCCCTGTTCTGACTATGGTCTCATATGAGCCTTTCATTGATTTGTGTTTCCTGTAATCATCTAGACACGGTTAGAAAAAAGGAAAATACCATATGATTGCATTGCTCCCATTAATATGGTCCTATGATGGGACAAAACTAATTCAAATATGGCTTTTGATTAGAAAACAGATGGGTTCAAATCTGTCCCATGAACCAGAATAAATTAGTCCTGGAAGCAATTTATGTTTTTGGAATTGGTCTCCCAAACAGTGACAGATGCGAAGACATCTAACTGTCAAGCTTAATGAAGGGAAACTGAGATCACTAACCAGTTCCAATGGAGATTTAAGGCTGTTGTTTCTTTTTAAAAGCTAATTATTTAAGATACCACACCTGTCATTAAGCAGCATAAGGTTTTCAAAAGAAGCTATTTGTCTCACTTGACTTCTTACCCTCCTCAGTGTTGTTGAAATGATGAATCGAATGGTAGGTCACAGCTAAGAAGATTTTCCACCTTGGATTTAGCTTTGGGACACAGGGATTGTTTTTCAAATTGGGATAAAATGCACATTATCAAATTTATTATCCTACACAATTTAAAGAATGCAGTGTTATATGCAGTGACATATTTGTTCACAACTTGTTCCAGAACTCATTCTTTTCTTGTAAAACTGAAACTATGCCCAATAAAGAGCAGCCCCCCTTCTGTAACACACCCTCTCCCCCCAGCAGCCCCTGGCAACTGCCAGTCTGCTTGTCCTCTCTCTGAAGCACTATTCTACGTACTTCATCTTAGTGGAATCAGGCAATTTTTGTCCTTTTGTGACTATCTTCTTTCACTCAGCAGAGTGTTAGCAGGGCTCACCCAGTTAAAAGATATATCAGAGTATCCTTCCTGTTTAAGGCGGTATAATATAAACAGTCTGTCATATGCATGTAACCATATGTTGTCTATTAATGTGTTAATGGATTTGAATTGCTTTTTACCTTTTGACTATTGTGAGCAAACGTAGATATATAAATATCAAAAACCCTACTTTCAGCCCTTTCACCTGTATCAGGAGTGGAATTACTTGATAAGAAAGACAAACACAGGTAGTTGGGTTTGTGTTCAGCCAGGTATTTAATGTTAGAGCTAAGAAGGTAGCTCAGACGGCTTGCATGCAGAGGCCCTGGGCTATATCCCAGGTACCACATAGCCTTTCACTATTAGGCCTGGTGGCCCCCAGCACCACCAGCAGTGGCCTTGGGCTCCTTGAGCGTTGCTTGCCCTCCATCACCCTACCTCTTCCAAACCAATAAGCAAGATCATCCCAGGCTTGGAGAGATAGCACAGGAGTTAAGCTGCTTGCCTTGCACGTGGCTGGCCTTATTTGATACCCAGAACTGCATATGCTTCCCAAAGCACTGCCAGGGGTGACTCCTGAGCTTAGAGCTGGGAGTCAGTTCTGAGTACAGCCAGGTACTGTTCAAAAACAATTAACCCAAATATATATTATTGGTAATGGCTTGAAAACTCTAGGCCTTTGGTAAGAGGAAAAGGATAGGCACCCAGGCAGTGCTCGGGGGGCCACATGATCACCTGCAGTGATACTTGGTCAGCAGCTGCATTGTTCAATGTTAGGGCCTAAGGATGTGGGGCTGCTTGGGTGCAGTGGTGCTGGGGACACTAGAACCACCCAGAGGAGCTCGTGGGCCTCTGGGCCTCTGGGACTCCGGGCCTCAATGGCTGTATTCAGTGATACTCAGAGACCGTGTGATATTGGGGTTCAGTCTCACTCCTACACATGCAAGGCATGTGACCCTGATTGCTAAGCTGTCTCTCAAAACCCCTTTCATTGTTTTTTTCCCTTGTGTTCTGGTGATTGAAACCATGTCTTATGAATGTAAGGCATGCATCTTGTCATTGAGCCATATCCTGAACCTCTGAGCATTAATTTTGTAGTGGAAGGGCCACACCTGGCAGTGCTGGGCACCCTGAGCCCACTGCCCACAGAGCTGGGCCCAGCAGTGCTTGTCCCACCAGAACTTGCCTCGCAGTGGTGGGTGGAGAGGCTTGTAGTACCAGGAGATTGAACTGAGGCTTTGCATGTGCTAGGCATGTGTTGTGCTGCTCAAGCTATCTTCCCAGCCCTGATCTAGGTCTTTTGAATTTATTGCTGTTTTCTCATTGGTAAAATGGGATTTAAAAAAACTAGCTACCTCAGGGGTTGGAGTGATAGTGTAGCTGTTAGGGTGCTTGCCTTTCACACTGCCAATCCAAGTTTGATCCCTGGCACCCCATATGGTCTCCCCAACTCCACCAGGAATAAGTCCGATGCGCAGAGCCAGAAATGAGCTCTGAATACTACTGGGCATCCCCACACAGACACACCCATCAAAAAAATAGCTACCTCATAGGGTGATGTATAAGAAGAATCCATGTTCGATATTAATGAATAATAATAATTGGATCATATCTTACTCCTTTGGCAGGGGGTGAGGGGATTGGACTATACCCAGCAGTGTTTCAGGACTACTCCTGGCTCAGTACTTGGGGGCTACCTCTAGTGCTTCTTGGGAGACCATATAGGCTTGGCGATAAAACTTGGGCCTCCTAGGACCAGAGAGATTGCATAGTGGGTAAGCCATTTGTCTGGCCTGGAGCCCTGGCACCACATGTCCCCAAAACCTGGGATCCATCTTGCCTCCCTGACTTCAGAGCCAGGAGTAAGCCCTGAACACTGCTGTATGTTGACACCCCTCCCTACCCCACATCAAAATTTTTTAAAAAGCTAGAGAGACAATACAGCAGCTAGGGTGCTTGTGGCCAACCCAGTTTCAATCCCTGGTATGCCATATGGTTCTCCCAAGCACTGCCAGGAATAGTATCTGAATGCAGAGACAAGAGTAATCCCTGAACATCATCAGATGTGGCCCAAAAATCAAAATAATAGTATCAATAGAGAAACCTAGTTGATGCCACCTTGACTGGATGGTCATTTTAAGTGGCACTGGAAAGGACAGAACAGTACCGCTGTGCCCTTCACGCTTGGACAACCTGAATCTAGATAGGAGGAAATTCACACAGACCAACTTGCTGGGTTTTGTCAAAATAAGTCTTCAGAAATATTAAGGTCAGAAAAGTAAGAGAAGAACTGTTCCAGATTGAAGGAGACTGCAGAGACTTGACACGTAAATGAAATGTATGATCCTAGATTGAATCTTTCATCAAGGGAGGAAATTGCTATGACGGATCTCATTGGGATAGTTGGTATAAAATTTGAGTCTGTACTCTATTTTAGATGATAGAATTGTTGTGAATATTCCATTTTCTCGGTTTTATTATTCAGTTATGAAAGAGAATATCCTTGTTTTTAAAATCCACATGCCAAAATATTTAAGTTTGAAGGGGCACAGTGATGACTGTAGTCAGATAACTCAAATGCTTTAGGGAAAAGCATCTACACAGATTTTGAGCAAATGGGAGAAAATGTTAATTGGTGAGTCAGGGTGAAGAGTATACTAGAAATATTTGTACTAATCTTGCAACACTTCTGTACATTTGAAATTATTTCAAAATAATTTTCTTTGAAACCTACTGTCTCAGAGGAATTACTAACTGCAGCAATAAGTAGAGTGCTACTTTTATTATTAAAAGAGTATAATGGATTTAGAGTCTCTTGGGTAACTAGATCTTTTGTTCATTTTTTTTCCTACTTGCGTTTTGATTAGTTGTCACAAAATGCCTGTTGAGAGTACCTCAGATCTACTGGATAGGGTTTTTTTTTCCTCTTAAAGTGAAGCTAAAATAGAATTTCTAGTACATCCAGTTACATCTGCTTTATCTATAAGACATATATCACTTGCAGAGAACTATATATTGATGAGATTAAACTTGAAAAGTTTTACCATGCAGTATTCAAGTTAAAGTAATAAAAAATTAAATTCAGGGCCAGAGAGCTAGCACATTGGGTAAGGTGCTTACCTTGTGCACAGCTTACCTGGGTTCAATTTCAGCACCACATATGGTCCCCCAAGCTCACCAGGAGTGAATGGCCCAGAAAAGTCAAAACAAAGCAAAATTAATTAAATTGTCAATAAAAAATTAATAGCCTATGTTAAGTATCAGTGATATTTAACTATTCTAACCTTTACTTAGCTAGATATTTGCTTTCCCTCATCTCTTGAGGAATTTTATGCTTTTTCCTCTTTTCTGGACTACTACTTGGCTTCTGGTAACTTTTATCTAATCTATTCAGTATTGCTAGCTTTAATTTTTGGTATTTGATTCACACCTGGCAGCTTTTGGGGCTATATCCAGTGCTTGGTGCTCGGGGAACCAACCTGGGATCCAACTTGGAACTCCTGCTACGATGTATGTTCCAGGCATTCGAATCATCTCCCAGCCCAGGGGATGCTGATTTTTTAAAAAAAGATATTAACCTATTTTACTGATACTATATGAGCACCTAATTTGTCTTAATTTTTTCCCCCTTTATCTTGTTCATAGCATACCAAAGGATTTTAACTCCTGGTTAATAAAATCTGTGTCTATACCTTCTCTTCTTAAACAAAGCATATTTTTCTTCCATATTTCCCACCCCCACACTTTGACCACACCTGCTGGTACTCAGAGCTTACTCCTGGCTCTGTGCTCAGGGAGCAAATCCCCGTTGACCACATGCAAAGCAAGTGCCCTACCCTTTATCTTTGTGCTTGCTTTACATTTGGTTGACCGTGGTTTGTATCATATCACTGAATCCCCCAAGTACTGCCATGGGTTGCTCGTGAGCATACAGCCAGGAATAGCCTCTGACGACCACATGTCTCAAAAAAAGCCAAAGGGGGAGGGGTGACCCCAAAATTTTAAACATCCCCTCCAAAAACAAAACTAAGAAAAATTTCTAAGATAAGATGGTACAGTTGATAGGGCGCTTGCTTTGCATGTGGCCGACCCAGATTCAGTTCCCAGCACCACATATGGTCCCCAGGCCCTGCCAGGAGTGACCTCCCTGAGCAGAGTCATGAGGAAACCCTGAGCACCGTGTGGCAAAAAAAAAAAAAATGAAAAAATGAAAAACTGAACATGTGCTTGGTTAAATTGGTTAATGTGCTGTTTTTAAAAGCAGTATAATCTTGTCATATTTTTAAATAATTTCCTTAATACTCTTAGGTTGAGCAATATGAATTCCCCAGTTTCCACCTTTAAAAATGGCAATTTTATATGGTTTTTAACAACATGCATGAGTGGTTTTAGAAATCCCCACACACCAGCTGATGAAGGGATGGGGATTGTAACATTGTATGAGTGAAACCCAAGTCCTGAACAACTTTGTAGCTTGGTAGCTCTGTCCTCCCATTGTTCATCTATTTGCTCCAGCTGGCACCAGTAACTCTCCATTGTGAGACTTGTTACTGTTTTTTGGCATATCAAATACACTTATGGTAACTTGCCAGGCTCTCCTGTGCTGGCTTCTTGGTAGCTTGTTGGGCTCTCTGAGTGGGATGGAGGAATCGAACCTGGGTCAGCCACGTGCAAGGCAAATGTTCTACCCACTGTACTATTGCTCCAGCCTGAACAACTTTGTAACTGAAAAAAATAATAATAAAGAGCAATGATAAGTTATTTGAAAAGGAACAGAAAACACGTACACATTGACTATCCTTTCTCTTTTTTGTTTCTGTGAACAGGATTCACACACAATTGCTTAAAGCTTCTCAACACACTTTGGCGGTGAGCCTTGGCTCAGCTCACTTTTAGTATTGGTGCTTAATGCACATTTACGGGGGTATGGTGCTGCCAGCAGGTCAATCTGTACCTGTGAGGCGAGTGCATCAGCAGCCTCATGGCGCCTTCAGACT
>JAOXYA010000001.1:69526221-69546510 GCA_028565675.1 Sorex palustris
GGAGTGAGAAGGACCGTGGGGTCACGCTCACTCCAGGCAAGGCGTAGCCCGAGAGCCGCTGAGAGGGCAGACCTACGCATGTGGGGGCAGTACGCGGCACTGACCACCAGTGCCGGGCTCCCCCGCACGGCCGCTTCCGAGAGCCCTTGGCTCACACGCAGATTCTAGCAGAGCAGAGCAGACCCTTCAGAACACCTGCTGGGGAAGTGCCTGGCCACATGCAGTAGCCATGGGGGCCAACCCAGGAAGCCCCACTGCCCTGTGGCTGAATACATGCAGAGGGCAGGGGGGTGCTGACAGTGGGGAGCGGCAAAGTGTGGGGGCTCCCACTAGGTCCCACCACATGCATCAGCCTCAAACACAGCAGCAGCAACAGAAGGCAGAGAAGGAGGAGAACATTCTGTGCTTCCGCCCCGACAGGGTGCAAAGAAGGGGACCCTTGGTGCGAGGGGATTGGGTGGGGGCGCCTGCAGGGAGCTCAGCCGGTAAAGCAGAGAGGCAACCCCCAGCCAGCCAGGGCCCGCCGCCCCGCTGCCCGCTGTGTGCTCCAGGCTGTGGCTCAGGGACCGGCGGGCGTGGGAGCAGGAAGAGTGCACAGCGGGACCTTCAAAGGCTGCTTCTGCTTCTGCCTCCTTCCCAAACCCATTTCCTGCCCGCTTGGCATATGGCATGGAGGTGAAAGTGGGTGCACCACTGGGGTTTGTGTTCCAACGGAAAACAACTGCTGCTTCTGAAGAGTGTTCCCCTGTCAACCTGCCCCTGACTTGTGGAGGGAGGGGGCAGTTCTGACTCTGGTGCCCTGCCCCCAGTCCTCAGGGTGGCTGGGTGGACCGGCAGCCTGCCACCCCTGACCTCCCAAACTCTGCGCTGTGTGGACACGCTCACCCAGCCAGCACATGGGAAACTGTCAGCTGTCCCACAAGGGAAGAGGCTGGGGGACCAAGCCCTGGGCTAGGAGGTCGGAAGCGGATTCTGGAGGGACAGAGAAGGCAAATCTCACGGCCGGAATGGATAACAGATCTGGAGGGCATCCCAGGGAGGGAAATAAGTCAGGAGAGGAAGACAAGTTCTGCACGGTCTCACTGGCAGGAATACCAAGGAACGAGATTTGTGGTTCCTGGAGACGGAAGCAGAGGCTGCAGACAGGTGGCCAGAGGTGCGGGTGTCCGGATAATCACGAGAGTGGTACCTCGGCGTCCTCTGGGCCAGCATCCGCTAGGGAGGAAACGGTACCCGGGACCCAGGTCCTCAGGCCAGTGATGGAGAGCTCCTGCTCATTTGCATGTGCAATCTGATTGGTGCTGTGCCAGGCCTTATTTGCATAGGCGCTCATCTCACCAGCTTTATAAGGGCACGTGTGAACCGACTGGTCATCAACTCACAGTCAGCCCACCCCCTAATTTGCATATATAAGCCAATTGGCTGGTCTAATCAGATGGCCTCGTAGACTAACCAATCAGATAGCAGGACCGGATACGCCTGGGATTACATAGTGTATATAAATTCAAGTCACTGCAGCAGCAGCTGCTGGCCAGGGCTGGGGGAGAAAGGGCAGGGCAGGAGTGGCCAGGGGCAAGTGGCCAGAGGAGAGGAGAGCAGGAGGAAGAGGAAGAGCAGCTGGGGTTGCTGTCGTGGATGCGAAATTCCTGTTTCCACTGCTGCTGCTGCAGCCTGTAGCGACAGGGTTCCATGAGCTGTTAACTAAAGAGTGGGGACCCCTCTCCCGGGCTGTTACAGTTGCCCTCAACCGTTTGCCACAGTCCAGGGCAGAAGAACCTGCACTTGGGGTCAAGGGAAGTGGGAGGCTGCAGGAGTGTGTGTATGCGTGTGTGTGCGTGTGTGTGCATGTGTGTATGTGTGTGTGCATGTGTGCATGCATGCATGTGTGTGCGTGTGTGCTCCCTGCTGTGGTCAGTGTCTGGGAGGATGCCACTGGATTCCCTGCCCATCTGCTCGCCTCAGTTTAGACCAACTCAGTGGAGAACTCCGAAACATTTTCCTTTCCCGCCAATAAAGCTGTACCCTCACCAGAGGAGAGACAGCTGACCCCAGGTCTCGGAGCTGCATTCGGGGTTCAAAGCCACGGGGCAGGCCTGCAGGACAGTCACTGTGGGGGTGCTGACCAGCAGATGGGAACAGGGGACATGCTTTGTGTCATGGGGCGAGTGGCCTGGGCCCGGTGTCCCCTCCCTGTCTGGTGGCGTTACTGGGCTGCCTCTGTCTATCACAGGGGCCCGTTGGAGCCAGAGGGGGCATTGGGGTGGGAGGCACCCAGGAGCGTGTAGACCCACGCACAGGGGGACGAGGCCCTTGACCCCGGAGGGCCCCCCCCACTGTTCCCCGTGTGCTGGGTTGCTCCTCCCTAGGCACACACTTGCTCTCACAGGCCCACACATGACACCCACACAGACACACACAGACACATGCATGCACGGGCACACATACAAGCACACGCGCGCACACACAAATGCATGGGCACACACAGGCACACTGCACACATCTCAGCGAGGTCCCCGTGGCCGGACCGCCCTGTCCCGCCTGGCCACGCCGTGCCTCACCCCACTTGCCCCGTCCCGGACGTGCCCCTGCACAGCCCACGGGCGGCTCCGGCTGCTCCAAGCACGCCTGCAGGCGCAGGGCTCCTCTCGGCTCACTGGCGTGTCTTCCTTCTGCTGAAGAACACTCTCCCCCGCTGACATTCGGCAGTAGGAGGAAGACAAGGGACATGGGCGGGCAGGGATCCAAGTGTCTGATGGGAAGAGTGATGGGAGACGCGCCTCTCCCCGCTCCCGCCCTGTGCTGCAGCTGCAGCCGTGCCCATGCCCGCCCCGCCCCACCCCTGCACCTACAGCTGTGGCTCCTGCCCCTCCCCCTCCCGCCGGCCCCTGCACCTACAGCTGTGGCTCCCGCCCGCCCCACCCCTGCACTTACAGCTGTGCTCCTGCCCACCTCACCCCTGCACCTACAGCCATGGTGCCCACCACCCCACCTTTGCACCTACAGCTATGGCTCCCGCCCGCCCCACCCCTGCACCTACGGCTGTGCTCCCGCCCACACTGCCCCTGCACCTCTGGCTCACTGGCAGGGGACTGGCTGAGCACATCCACCCAGGGAAACCAGACACGCTGTGCTAGTGGCCAGAGCGAGGTGCTTCACCCTGGATTGGCCCTACCCACTACCACCGCTCCCTCTTTAGAACCCACCCACACCCAGAGGAACTGTGGCAGACACGCTGTGGCTGCTGCCCATCCGTCCACTCGTGAAGGGGCCCGCGGCTTCCTCCAAGAGGAGGACCCAGGCCAATGCCTGTCCCTGCCCCCTGCCCCCTGCCCAGGACGGCTCCCAGGGGTGGTGGTGCCCTCAAGAGGGTTGGGGGGACAGCGGGGCTGAACTCTGCACTCGCAGTCGACACCCTGTGTCTCAGCCTGGACACAGGAGCCCAGTGGGGGCGACACTGGGACCCTCTGTCGGAGCTGACAAGCCAGCCTGGCAGTCCAGATCTGCCCTTTCTCAGGCTTCTTGGGGGTCAGGATGGGCTACTCCCAAGGCCACTGGGGCCGAATGATTATTCCCCTGAGCCTGTATCCCAAGGGATTCGCGGGTTTCCTCTGCAGCCCACCCCTGACTCCCGAGGGATTCCCGGGTCCTCTCTGCATTGGGCCTGCACCGACTGGCCTCCCGGCCTTGCTCCCTTCCTGGGCAGGCATCCTCCGCCCCATACCCCAGGCGTCCTTCCTCAGCGACACATCCCAGTCCACATCTCAGTGTGTGTCTCCCTGCAGAGCCCAGGGCGCCGGATGCGTGGAGCGCACGCTGGTGTGGGCTATGCCTCTCGGCTCACCAGGACCCCTCCACAGGGCACCGAGGAGCGAGAGTGGGGTCCTGGCTGGAGCAGAGCTGAGAGTCGGTGGCCGAGTCGTCTTTCCCGTCACTCCCTGACCATGGGACCATTTCCTGCTGCCCACCTAGCATGGCCTGGACGTGGCCTTCTTCCGCTGCATCCTGTCGGGCCCAGGCTGACCGGCCTGAAGAGGGACCAACGTCCAAATGTGCCTCTGCTCTCCCTGAGTCCACCACAGACAGGAACGCTCAACCCGGCAGGGCAGTTCTGCTGCCAGCTCCACTGGCACCGAGAAGGTCCAAGGCGCTCGGCCCCCATGACTCTGCCACTATGTGACTGCCAGTGGCCAAGGGGCCCACGGCCCATGGGAGAGGGCTCAGACGGTCAGTAAGGCTCAGGACAGAGCGAAGGGCCACTCACAGCGGCAGCTGGTCCCAGAGCTACGAGGCCACGGGGCTCCGTGCTCCCCTTTCTCTGCTGTGAACCAGCCGCCCCCAGATGCTGCGGGAGCCGGACGGGACCCTCCCACACAGGGATTCTGTCTCAGCGCGCGACCCGGAAAACACCCACAATGAAGAGATTCCCAAGAGCCGGGGTCCATCTGTGGCGCTCTCCGCATCGCTTGGAAATAAACACATTCTATGTGGAGACGCCGCCATCCCCCTGCGGGAAACAGGACGCGCTCCTGTCACAGCCTCGTTTCCTCAGAGAATATTAATGTGCTGGAAAATGCTACCAAACAAAGTGAGAGGAGGCACGAGTGGAAAGATGCACAACACACGAGCACACGCGTGCACACGCATACACTCATGTGCACAGACACACATGCACACACAGACACAGGCACACATGCAGAGGCACACACACACATGCACACACAGACACAGGCACACATGCAGAGGAGCACACACACATGCACACACAGACACAGGCACACATGCAGAGGAATGCACACACATGCACACACAGACACAGGCACACATGCAGAGGCACACATACACATGCACACACAGGCATGCTTGCACACACAGATACATGCACACACAGGCATGCATGCACACACAGACACCCATGCAAGCACATGAGGGGGCACACACACACATACACACAGAGGTGCAGACACACACACCATCACACACACGCACACAGGCACACATGGGGAGCAGAGGAGCCTTCGTCCCCCAAAGTCCTCCTTGGCCTGGCTCTGGGCTCGGGGAGGCCTGTCCCACATGGCGCTTGTCCCGTCCTTGCCTGCCCTCCGCTGCCTCCTGGACAGACAGACATGTAGCCGTTGAGCTGAGCCCAGGGTGTCACTGTAACACCTCGGCCAGGCCCACCTGGGCCGTGCTCACGGGGACTGGAGCAGGTGCCATGTGTGAGCACACCTGCAGATGGCTGCCAGGTGACCGGGCGCCTCCAGCCGACCAGACGGATCTAGCAGGAGTGAGGCCCACCGGTCGCCACAGCAGTGGACACAGGCTGGGAGCCACACCCCTCCGCCTTGGCGCTACCCGTGGCTCCACGGACCAGGAAGCAGGAGAGCTGTCTGCTGCCCTGTGAATGGTCAAAACACTGCTCCAGAATGGTTTAGAATGGTCTAGATGATCCAGCTGATCCAGGACAGAAGAATCTAGGATGGTCTAGATCGGGGCTGCTTAAACTTTCTCCCCTCTCAACTGCTTTTGCCCGAGAAAATTTTTTGGAAAGAGAACACACCCAGCAGTGCTCAGGGCTGACTCCTGGTTCTGTGCTCGGGGCTGACTCCAGGCTCCGTGCTCAGGGATGACTCCTGGCTCTGTGCTCAGGGATCACTCCTGGCTCTGTGGTTGGAGCCAAATCCTGGCTCAGTGCTCGTGGCTGACTCCTGGCAGTACTTGGGGTTGCCAGGACTCAAACCCCAGTTGGTCATGAGCAAACAAGCCCCTTACCTGCTGCTCTCTGTCAAGTCTCTCCCAGAGAAACTTTCATGCAATGTTGATCTATCAATATGTACAATCACGGTCACGGTCACGGTCCTCCCGTTGTTCATTGATTTGCTCGAGCGGGCCCAGTAACACTGTCCCATTGTGACACTTGTTACTGTGTTTGGCATATCGAATACGAAATATGTACAATAGGTATACAAATAAAATGTTTGCCGCTAGTTAGCTATCATTTCTATTTAAACAAGGTTTAAAGATTTTTGTGAGCCCCACGTCGGGCCGTGCAAGCCCACATGGGGCTGGACCTTCAGTCAGAGCTTGGCTCTAGCGTGGTCCAGCGTGACCTATTGTGTCCCCATGGCCCAGCGTGGCCTAGTGTGACCCAGTGGCATCAGGGGTGGCCCAGCATGACCCACGCCGCCGCTCTCACAGTTTCCCTTTCCTGTTGTCCTCATCTTTTTTTCGCCCTTTATTTCCACAAGTTCTCCTTCTGCACAGAGGGAGGAGAGCATGTTGGATCTTTGAGAAACGCATTATCATTGAAAACGCTCGATGACTTTGTAAGAAAACAAAAAGGTCCTTCTCTGATCCAGTTCCTTCCTGCAGATGGAAGGCGCTTTTAAAAGCATGAATAAAAACCACACAAAGAAAGAAAATTGGTTTCATTTTGTATTTGTTTTTGAAACAGGGGAAATAATTCTTTCTATTCAGTTGCTGAGTAAAATGCCACTGTTCTTAATTTCCCATTGTTTCGTCTCCTGACATAACTCAGCAAAACGAACCCGGTTCTCCCCAGTGCCCTGAGCCGGGATGTTCCGTCGGAGAACGCCCCCGTGGGTGCCAGGTGCGTCCCCTCACAGACGGGAGGCCTTTCCCACGGAAATCAGCACTCTCTCCTGACTCTCACCGGGCTCTAATTAGGCAATAAGTCAGATGTCAGAGCGACTGAAGATCAGAGCTTGGCTTAATTAAAAAAAACAGAAGGGCCTGTTCGGCATGAGATTGCAGGGAGCACTTCACCCACTTCCTCGGATGCAGGACCCAGTACTAGGACCCGCTGGCCTCTGCCAAAGCTCCTGTCCCCGGCGCCCACCACGAGGGCATGCCAGGGGGAGGGTAAGACAGGCCCTGCCCTGCCCCGCCAGCGAGCGCTCGACCAAGGCTCTGCCTGGGCAATGTCTGGACCCCACACTCCCCTGCATGGTGCTCAACCCCTGGACCCGAGGGCCTCCCGCAGACAACTCAGAACCACAGGGCACGCCCCAACGGGGCATTGGGGGCCCACTCCTGGGGTCGGGGTTGGTTCTGTCTCAGGGCTGAGAGATGAGAGAAGTGAAGAGAGGCTGAGGGCCCACTAGCCTCAGACAGACGCATGTTTCAGGAGGTCCCAAGGGGCACGTGCCACTCCTGAGTTGTGGCAAAGCTTTCTAGTGATGCCACGTGAATGACGTCTAATGCCGCAGTGAAATGATGTCTGATGCCACAAAATAACGTCTAATGTCATGGGAATGCCTTCTGTGACAGAATAATATCTAATGCCACGGAATAACATTTAATGTCACAAAATAATGCCTCCCAGCTACGGGAGAGAGGAGGGTTCTGGGCAGGACACGGCAGTGGCCGGCGGAGGACGGGTGTCACTAAACAAGCCTCGGTCTCCTTGCTCCTGACCTCCAAGCTAGGTGCCGTCAGGAGGCAGAGCCTGACCCAGCCGGGCATCTGGTGCACGCGTGTCCATCCCAGGGGCCTCAGAGGGAGCCTTGACGGTGCCCGGGCAGCTGCCCGTTTCACACAGCACCACGGGGCGGGAGCGGTCTCTGGTCAGCACCACACACTGGCCATCCGGGTGGCCACCCTCATTGACACGCAGAGCTGGAGCCCTGCCTCTCCATCCCCTGCACATGTGTCTGCATACCTGTGTGTGCTCACCTGCCCACGAGAGAGGCCAGCCTGCTGTCCAGCACCAGGACTGGCCAGGGCCGGAACCCCTGTCAGTGCATCTGCTGTTGCAGCAGGGTGGGGACAGCGGACTCCACGGGCCCCGTGTGCACACATATGTATGAATACACGTAACACGTGTCTCTGTGGCCCCTCTGTGCTACTTGTGTATGTCCATGGCATAAACAAGCGAATAGGAAGATGTTGCATACGTGGATGCATGCGTGGGTGCGGACATATCCGCGTGTAGATGTTTGGCATACAGACGTGCATGTGCAAATGGATGTGCTCAACGTGTGCATGTGTTACACATGCGTGTCACATACATGTATATGTTCTCATGAGTATGCATGTACACATCCATGCACGTCGATAGGTGCTGTGTTTGCACGCACGTGTGATATATATGTGTATGTATCATGTCTAAATGTGTTTCTGCACATGTGCACGTGTGTATGTGCATCACACAGCGTGTACCTCTGCACCTGTGCATGAGTGTGTACCATGAAGTGTGTATGTATACATATTATTATGTTTACATATGTATACCATGTACATGTGCATATGTGTATGTGCACAGTGTCGTGCGTACATGTGTCTCTGCACACATGTATGTGTACCTTGTCTTAGTAAACGTGCATGTGCTCACGTGCACCACATGGCGTGTGTCTCTGCACATGTGCGTGTGCGTGTATGCACTGTGTGGTGTTTGTCTGCACACGTGCATGTATGTGCCCTGAGTGGTCTCTGCACACGTGTGTGTATGAGCCCTGCATGGCGCGTGTCTGGGTGTGCTTGGCAGAGGTCAAGGCAGCCCTCCCCGGCCGTGCCCTCCCCCTGGCTGTGCCTGGTCATGTCTATCACTGCCTGACACGGTGGGGATGGTCCAACTGGCCGTGTCCCCCTGCACGGGCTCGGCTGCACCTCCAGGCTGTGCTGACCAGCCCCCAGGTGCCCGGCAAGGCCCATGCAGACCCAGCAGCCCGCCTGGCTTCTTCCCCGGCCCTCCCTCCCAGCCGGGTGATGGCACAGTCGTGCGGCCCAGGGGGCCTCGTGGCCCTGGATCAGGCTGCTGCTTCCTGGCCATCCCCGCCTCACAGGTTGGCAGCCCCTCTGTCCCCAGCCCCCACGTCTACCGGCCTGGCAGCTGTCCCGGCACAGGGGGGCCCTGGGTACATGGAGTCCGCGGGCGCCCGGCTGGGGACTGGGGCATCCCAGGCTCCATACCCGCTGCTCCGCCCCGCCGTTCCTGCGCATATGGCAGAGTCATCTGGGCCCGGGGGAACAGCGGGGGCAGGGACCCGGCAGACGGGAGGGGCCGGGCTTGGGGGGGGGTGACTGCGGCAGCATGTCTGAGCCCTGTGCTTCTCGCCGCAGACCCTCAATAATGAGCCTCGTAAACACTCGCACGGCTCCGGGGCCGCTTCCAATCAGCCTGCCTGGACACTGCACGCGGGAGCGAAAACCAACAGCCAAAGCCAAGATCGTTCCCACGGCAGAAGGAGAGGGTCTGGGCCTGCCCTGGTGCCGCCGCCTTCGCTCCCGTCTCTCTCTTTCCGAGCCGTGCGCAGGCAGGCATGTGCCCCCGCGGTCCTCGCTCAGTGACGCCGCCACGCGGACCAGCCGGGCCACTGACGAGGTCGCCCTCGGGACTCCATGATGCGTCCAAGGAGCTGGAGCACTGTGGGCAGGCCCCCAGCGGGTGGTAGCCGAGGCCACGGCGGGTGAGGCCGGAGAGCGCCTGCACCAGGGGGGCCCAAGCCCAAGACATGGCAGAGCCCAAGTAGCCGTGCGCCCAGTGCCGCTGGACCCAAAGGCAGCCGCCGTTAGCCTGTCCCCTGGGCCCCGCCGGCCACTCCCGCTTACCCCAAGCCGTGACTTCCCACATCCTCATGGCAGCCTCTGCCTGGAGCAGCGCTGCTCAGGACTCGTGCAGACCAGCCGGGCCCTTGGCCCCTCCCAGCCCAGCAAGGCCCGCGCTGCCCCCTTAGCCCTGGCCCGAGGCGCAGGCAGGAAGGAGTGGATGCTCTCTGGGAAGAGCCTGCCCACACCAAGCAGCCCTGCCTGACCCCTCTCCTCCTCCCCCCTCCCCCTCCCCTCCCTGGCCCAGGTGAGCTGCCTCCACCCCCAATGCATGCAGCGTGCCCCAGGGGCCGGTCGATCCGCAGCCCAGTGCCCGCCTCTCTCTCTCTGCCAAGTGCTTTTACTAATCAATGGCGGGAGCTCGCGATCGATCGATGGTGCTAAGGAAGTCGGCACCGCGGGCCCTGCAGCAAGTGAGGACAGTCCTCGGCCTTCAGAGAATGTGCCAAGCACCTGAGCACCTGCGCTTGGGGCGGGAGACAGTGCGGGAAGGACTGCCTGGTCCCCACGCATAGCTGCCCGCAGCCGAGAGCCCTGAGCCCGCCACTGCAGGGGTGTGAGCCCGCGGGAGGTCACACTGGACAGCAGGCCCCCTGCCCGGGGCACCGCCGGGGGTCAGCTGCGGGAATCGCAACCCCAGTGAGACAGGGTCTCTGGGCAGAGGTGGGAGCTGGCCCAGGCCTGGGGGAAAGTGCCCCCAGTGGACGCTAGGCTCAGAGCCACCTGCTGCGGAAGGGACTCAGCACGTCCCATCGGACCCACGCACTGAGAGCCAGGGCAGGAGTCAAGATAGTGCCTTCGGGCAGCCCCGGTGCTCAGTGCCGACCTTGTGCCCTGCGGGGGTGGACGGCCCCGGAACCCTGTGTGCAGGAAGCCGGGGCAGCCGCTCTGTGGGTCAGCCTGGCCAGGTGGGGCCACCTGGCCACACCGTTTCATGGCAGTTATTTCAGGCCAGGTCCCACCCGTCCCCCCCAGAAACTTCCTGGCGAGGAGAAAAGCCGGAACCTTGGGTCTGCGGCATCTTCTTGTTTGGGGCCACACCCAGCGATGCTCAGGGGTCACTCCTGGCTCTGTGCTCGAAATTACTCCTGGCGGTGCTTGGGGAGGCCCTGCGGGGCGCTGGGGCAAGGCCAACACCCTCCCCGCTGTCCCGTTGCCCTGGGCCTTGGGTGGAACTGGAGGGGTCAGGCTGAGTGAGTGGGTCAGAGGGGCAGCAGGCAAGGCAAACAGACCCTCAGGGAAACACACTTCTCGCTAAGCACGCGCCTCAGAGCATCGCGCTGCTTCGGGTTCTGCGTGCTGGGTCCCAGCTCAGACGGACACTGTGTCCAGCTGCCCCCTTGGGGCACCCCTGACTCGGGGTCCTTGGACCAAAGACAAGGCGGCTGCCCCCGGGGGCTGCTCTTGATGCAAGCCCTGGGCGCCCGCTGACTCCTAGCCGGTTACCACATTGGGTCCCACAGCCCAGGAGCTTGCAGGGTGAAACGAGTCTGCAGCTGGTCGTCAGAGTCACAGTGAAAACATCGGCGGAGGGTGGGGGGGTGCATCTCAGCTGGCTTGCGGTGGCGAACCAGGGAGAAACCTCGCATTGGATGGACCGTCTCTTCCATCAACCCCGGGGCCCCAGCGCCTGACATCTGTCTGCTTCCCCTTCCCCACTCTGAGGCCGTCACTGTGACCTATGGTGACACATGTGGTGGCCATGGGATAGTGGCCACACCCAGGCTTGCTGGGGGTCTGGACTCCCAGGACACTGCCGTGGGCGGGCCACGGGGACAGCAGAGTGCATGGGGTCACTCAAGCATGAGCTCATTGGCCCCTTTCCGGTCAGTCCCTACAACAAAACAGGCCTATGGAAATCAGCGTGACCAGGACGCCCAGCAGAACAGGACCGCAGGGTGGGCAGGGAAGTCAGCCCAGGTCAGCCGACAGCTGGACCACACGGGAGGCGCTAGGGACACGCGGGTGGGGCGGACGCCGTGGCTTATGTGGCAAGGTGCTTCATCCCCAACAAGCACGAATTATTTGTCAAAATTATGACCAAGAGTGTTGCCCACGAAGTTCTGTCCACTGACCCTGCCTCCACAGAACCATAAGGGAGCAGGGCTGGCCACGCCCCGCGAGCTCAAGGCAGAGGGCAGGGCAATAGCCGCACCCAGGTTGCATGCCTGCACACGTGTGTCTACAGGCGCAGTTTTACACGTGTGAGCACGCGTGAGCATGTCCGTGTGCTGAAGGCGCGCATACGCATGCGTCATGCGCAGAGGTGAACGCAGCCCTCACCCACCTAATAGCCCAGCTCAGTGCCTGGGCAGTGGGAGCGTCCAGCTCTGCTGCCAGCCCTGTTCACCCTGTGAGAACAGACAAGCCTGGGCGGCAGAGGAGGTGCCCAGATGGCGCAGCCCATGGACACACACTCGGCACATGGTCTGAGGGAACTGCAGACCCCAGCCGGCAGGAACACGGCCTCACGGGGGCGGAGGGCAGCGGCAAGCGGTCAGTGTGGCAAGAAGGGCACCGTGGGTGGCCGCAGCACAGTGGCTGGCAGAGCAGAGCCCAGCAGAGGCCCCAAGTTCGGTAAGTTCTGGCGCATCAGCCCTGTTTGTGATTCATTGTCCAAATCGGGGCTTTCTGGAGGGCAGAAGAGGTTGTTGCTTAGAGTTATCGAGGCACGAAAGCACTGGCCGCGGTGCCCAGCGGGAGTCACGTGGCCAGCAGCACTCCTGGACGTTTGCTGAGCGGGTGGCATGGAGGATGGGCAGCCCCTCAGCGTGGTGCCACCTCCATCCCTGGCCCCTGCACCCCCGCCCCCCGTCCTGAGCTCCCGGGGCCTTCCCCAAAGTCTGCATCCTGGGGGGCCCCAGCTGTCCCCCCAGGGCTACACCCACCCTGTCAGCTAAGTTCACCTTGGTCAGCTCATCCCCGAATCCCCTGGGACAGCCGATCACTGTCCATGGCCAGCTCATCCCCGAATCTCCAGGGACAGCTGGTCACTGTCCACTCACTCCTCCCACGGCACACGCCACTGCCCGCCCAGCCTCTGTCCACTCACTCTCTCTCACCACAGCATGTCACTGACCTCCAGCCTCCCCGCTGGAGTCTCCCCCCCACGTCCCTCCGCTCTTCGCCCCCATGCTCGGCCCGCCCAGCCCTCCCCTGCCATCCCCACCTGCCTGTGCCTCTCTCATTCCCGCCTGCCCACCCTGCCTTCTCCCCAACCCTCTGCCAACCGCTCACCCCTGCCTTCCACTCTGCTTTTCTCCATGTCACGCTCCCGCCCACCGGTCACCTCGGTCCACGCCATTCTTGGTCCATCGCCTAGGTATAAATTTCCAGCTGGATGTCAGTTACCGAATGCAGAGCCGGGAGGAGCGAGTCCCCTCTGCACTCACATCCCAGTTCCACTCCTGCGTCCAGAAACCCAGCCTGTCTTTTAGAGGTCCGTGCTGTTATTCTGGAACATTCTGGACTCTACCTTCTAGCACCAAGGGGCCATTTGCAACCACCTTGTCCTTCCTAGGGTGTGATGGGCTCAGGCACAGCATGACTGTGATTTGGCCATCAGTTCTGGACAGCAAGTTAGCTTTGTATATTCTCCTCTCTCTCTCTCTCTCTCTCTCTCTCTCTCTCTCTCTCTCTTTTTCTCTTTCTTTGTCCAACTCTTAGTTAAAACAAGGCTGAAGTCCAAAAACCAACCTGACCTACCCTCAACAGTCATCCCCATTTGACACGTACATAGAATCCCTAATCTACCTAGAATTAGTTTAAAAGTGGGGAGAAGGAGGTGGAGCCATAGTACAGTGGGTAGGGTGTTTGCCTTGCATACAGCCAACCTGGGTTCATTCCCGGCATCCCTTGTGGTGTTCCAAGCACCAGGAGGGATTCCTGTGTGCAGAGCCAGGAGTAACCCTTAAGCATCGCTGGGTGTGACCCAAACCCCTTCCCCGCAAACAAACAAGCAAAAAACCCAACAACAACAACCCTTTGGAATAGTAAGGAGAAGAGTCTTGGGAGTCCCAAGCTCTGACATTAACAAAGTTACCTTAAACAGTTTGACACCTTCTCTGCAAAAACCTCCCAGTGGTTACTCCCTAGACAGGAAAATTCCAGACTTTAAGGAATGTCCTGAGCACAGGAGAATTCAATTTTAAATCAGAGTTCCTGCACAAAGCTCATTTTAGGTAGATTATCACTAATAGATAACTAATTAAACAGATTGGGGATTCTATGGAGGTGCTACAGGGGATGACAAATGGAGTGAGTCCAAAGCACACCAAAAGCGCACAATTTATGAGAATCACATTATTCTCCCTTTTCCTTTTAACAAGTGTCCAAATCCTGAAAGCAAAGCAAAAGTAAAATAACACCTTGAACAGCTAATTAGAAGAAGCTGAAACAATGGTTTATCCTAAGTGGCTTCCTAAAATTCCCTAAAGAACAGGCCTTGGGACTGGAGAGATAGTACTTTGGGTTAGGTGCTTGCCTTGCATGAAGCTAATCTGGGTTTGATCTCCGGTATCCCATTTGGCCGGGTGTGGCGCCAGAGCAAAAAAACCAGGAAGAACAACATTAGCCCTTAATGGGACTGGGACATAGCTCAACAGGCTGGAATGCATGCCTTCTAGGTATGAGACCTCATGCTTAATTGCTGACACTGCGTTGCCCCTCAGCACGGCTCTTTATAGGCCTAGAAGTCTCCAAACACTAGCAGGGTGGCACTGATGGCCCGCAGCACCACTGGGCCCAAGCCACATAGCATCAGCTGACCTGAACATTTAACGGTCCAGCTTGGTTGGCCAATTGTCTGGTCGAGTATTACCAGGAGTGGCCTCTGGCCTAGTTGAGCATTTCTCGGAATGCCCCCGAAATATAAATGAATAAATACATATCCTTACAGTATGTTTCCTTATAGTCATCATTAATCTGAAATGGTTGTATAAGAATTCTTTCAATGCTAGAGCACATCTTTTCATTTCTAAAATGAATCTAGATAAGTGCAGTGGGCTTACTGAATGCACATGACTCGTGTTAGCAGTAAATTAGAATTTTCAACAGAAATGAATCAGTAACCCTAAGTTGTGGGATGCGGTGGTGAGGAGGGGGCGGGGCGGAGGAGAACTAGGTCAGTAGTTGTGTTTAACTACCTGTGGTCCTTAAGCTTCCTCTCATCATCCTCCCTCCCTCAATCCCAGCCAGAGCAAGAGAAGAAAGGTAAACAGTTCCAAGAACAAGCTGAAAGAAACCTAGACAGAGGGAAGGAGAACCAAGAGGACGGCTCTAAACCTCACCGCTGCCGTCAGCACCCCTGGGAAAGCAGTTGCTGATCAAGGGTACCAGTGCTAAGAAACTGTTGCTGGGATACCTCGAATCAGAAATTGCCATTTTCCCTGCAGCTGTTTTAAGTGCTGCTAATGGAACACTTGGGAATGCATTGTTCACAGCTGTGGGTTGGGGGTAGTGGTGGGGAGGGACTAGTATTCTGGAATGAGCAAAACCAGAGGCCCTTAGCAAGAAGCATTCTTGGATGAGCAAGGCTATGAGCAAGGCTCAAGAATGGCCCTTAGAAGTCAAGGGGACTTAGGTGGTTCCTCTTCAAAATAAGCTGATTTTGCTAACCCAGAAGTGCTCTTTGGCTTTGTTCTAAAATAGCTACCAACCCAGAACAGTAAAGGGCAGCTCTGGTCTGTGAGATGGCATGGAGAAGGCCAGAGCTCACTATCTGCTCTCTGCCTGCAGTATTGAGAGATTTATTAAGAGTATTAAGGGAAGCAAGCAAAACAGCCTTTGCGAGGATGCACTTCCACACTGCTGCAGCCATGGTGTGGGCATGGGGGCAACCCAGAGCATTTCTGATGGCACATGGAATTCTAGAACAGTGGTTTCGAAACCCGGCTGACCCAGGTTTGATTCCTCCGCCCCTCTCGGAGAGCCTGGCAAGCTACCGAGAGTATCTCGCCCGCATGGCAAAGCCTGGCAAGCTACAGGTGACATATTCAATATGCCAAACACAGTAACAAGAATCTCAAAAAATGGAACGTTACTGGGCCCGCTCGAGCAAATCAACAGGAGGACAGCATTTGACAGTGTTTTGTTTTATTTTTTTACATCCTGTCATTTTATTGATTTAGGTACCACCTTCCCTGCTCCCATGTCCCCTTGCGAAAAGTCACAAGAGCCAGATGTCCTCAGCGCTTTCTACCCCTAACCAAGTCACTTGTTTCCAGGATAAAGTGCTTATGCAGGTTGAGCCCGTGAGATGAGAGGACCAGGCATTTTGCTTTAGTCAGTGGGAACTATCTGACTGGACCGATAGCTAACACAGGAAGTTCCTTCCCCTTCCTCCCCCCCAACCTGGTTAGTCATTTTATTTATTTATTTTCACAAAGTTGTTCATAATGATTTGTTACAGACATCCAATATTCCCACACCAATCCCACCTCCATTGCATCTCCCCACCACCTTTATTTCCAATTCAGGGAATTCCTTTAAAGCCAGGGGATGGGACGAAGACATAAGAGTTAACCCATTTGGGATGAGAAACCAAAGCATATTCCCCACCCAAGCGCCTCCATCCACATCTGCATTTTCAAATCATAGAAACCAATCATTTAGTCCTCTGTGGAGCCAATTTGTTGGGTTTTTAACACATCGTTCTTGAAGGTGCATTGGCTTGTCACGTTATTTAAACATCCTCTCCGGGCTGGACCATGAGGAAGCTAGAGGGGGCTGATGTTATTTCTGTTTAGAAGAGCTGCGAGTTCACAATTACTGGAGATGCTTGCAGTACATTCTGGAACTTGCTTGCTCCCCGGCCCTCCCCTGCGTTTCTAGCACAACGAGCCGGCAGTTTCTATGTCAGCAGGTCCCCAGAAACGCGACCTCAGACCTCTGTGTGTGTGTTCTTGGCACAAGAACTGCTCCGTGATTCTATTCAGAAGATGCTCTGCCGATTCGCATGGCAGCCACCTCTTTCTGTTTCCGCATCACAGTTTGTGGGCGCAGCTAATTACTCCCCACATCAGTGACAAAGCTCTTTGGGTAGGGTGGACGACAGGCCAGTGGTCTGACAGAAGGATTTAAGGAAGCCTTGGGATGAATAAAATATCACATCCTCCATCACCTCTTTAAAGCGTGTCAGGGATTCCTTGTACTCTGAAAGGGGCCATCATTCTTTAATGACAACTTGTTAACATTTAGATGATCGTTTTGTGTTTTAGCAAGTCACTGAGTTACAAAGGGAACTTTGGGATTGAGGGCACTGAGGAGCAGAGCGCCTGCCAGGAATGAATAACCTGCTTTCATTTAGTACCTCTAAAACACTGACCAAAGCCAAAAAGGAAAAAGGCGGGGCCGGAGCCATAGCACAGTGGGGAAGGCGTTTTCCTTGCTGACCCAGGTTCAATCCCCAGCATCCCATAGGGTCCCCCAAGCACCGACAGGAATAATTCCTGAGTGCAGAGCCAGGAGTAAGTCCTGAATATCACTGGGTCTGACACCCTCCCCCCCAAAAAAGAAAAAAAAAGGCAAACATCTCTTGTCTGTTGGTTTGAAGTATTGGGTTCTCTAGTCCTACTAAGCTGACTGGGTGTGTTGTTTCTAGATTTCTAGAGCACCCAGGGAGTCATGTGTGTACTGAAAACAACAACAACAACAAAACATTAAACTAAGAGATGCTCAGCCTTGCAATCAAAGAGGAGTGACTCAGAGAATGCCTGCAGTCTTGCCTCCGCCTGCAGGCTAGAATGCAGAATCTTGGGCTTGAGTCTCCATTCACTGAGGCAGATGCTGCCTTTTTGTGTAAAAATTGCCAGATAATTAGCAGGCCCTAGAGGAAATGAGAAGGGAAATGGCAGATGACAGAGCTATTGTTCCCAAATGTAACTGGATGTTACAAGCCCCTGAAGGGCTTGTAGAAAAACTCCCAAAGCTTGTTGAAAATAACAGTTTGATGGGTCCTGAGACTAGAGGTACTTTTTGTGGGAGGTGTGGGAAGGCTTCAGGTGCTTGAATTAATAGCAAACCTCTCCAGTGATTAGATGCACAGGGTTGAGAACCACTGCAGAACAAGTGGTCTAGTTCCCAGGGGATATTCTGGAAAGTTTAGTAAAAGAAAAAAGAAACCAATGTTGTGTTCTGCATTAAGACCACGGATGTATGTTAGTCTTTGTGTCTTTACATGCATACTTATATGCATGTGCGTAATTAGATATGTACATGTATATATTCATACATGATCAGCATTATCTTATGCTCAAGCACATGCTATGTTTAATTAAAAATTTTTTAAAAATTAAAACAATTTTTAAATTTATTTTTATTGGCCTGGAAAGAGAAAGGAATGTTCATTTTCATATCATAGCTCTGTAGCACTGTCCTCCCATTCATTCTTCATCGATTTGCTGAGTGGGCACCAGTAACGTCTCCATTGCGAGACTTGTTACTGTTTTTGGTATATCGAATATGCCACGGGTAGCTTGCCAGGCTCTCTGAGAGGGGCAGAGGAATCGAACTCGGGTCTAGCCATGTTTGCAGAGTGTAAGGCAAACACCCTACCGCTGTGCTATCGCTCCAGCCCTACAATCTTCTGATGATAATAATAATAATTTGATTAATCTTTAATTCTATAGTATTTCTTATGAGATGTGTTAAGTGTATGAAATTTCTCAACACCCTCACCCTGCAGCATCCCATCTCATTGTGTCCACATTAAGTTCTAGAACATCAAAGTGGGTCTGTGAAAACCTCAAGAAGAGCCTCTAGAAGCTCTAGATGGAGGATACAATAAGCTGTTTTAAGTACACAGGAATCCAGGCATTAAGTGGGCTATTCAATTCACAGTGAATTAGACCTTTCATCCTTTGTATTTCCCATTTATTCTCAATAGCTTTCGTTTTAAGTAAAGATGGCTCGTGTGAAATTTAAACAAAGGTTTCTCTGAAAATCCAAAAGAACCATACATTCTCTGTCATTATGTAGCTACTTTTATGATCTGATTGTATACAGGAGTAAAGTCATACAAAATTTTATTTTCTCTAAATTAGTGTAGAACATATTTTTTTGTATATGTCTCAGCAAGAATTCTAAATTCCTTCCGACATTGTGTTTCATTTAACTCAATTAGAATTCCATGAACGGAAGATAAAACACAGTATTAAAAAGAGACAGTGAAAGAAACACAAGGAATATAAAGTGGCACAGATATTCTGTAAAACTGGTTTGATGGTTCTTTTTTAAAAGCAAAACATTGAAGTACCATATGACTCAACTGTCATACTCTTGAAAATGTAGCATTGTCTCAAGGAAATAAAACTTTATGTTAAAAAAGCACAAACCTGTATATGAATGAACCTGTAATAACTAAAAGTTGGAAGCAGGCCATGTACTCTCCAACAGGAGAATGTTTAAACTAATTGGGGCATATTGATGTCATGCCACACAGCTCAGCAGTGAAAGATAAAAATTATTTTTATATTTTGGCTTTTTGGGTCAAACCTGACAATGCTCAGGGGTTACTCCTAGTTCTGCACTTAGGAATTATTCCTGGTACTACTCTGGGGACCATATGAGTTGCCAGGGATTGAACTCAGATCAGTCACATGCAAGGAAAATGCCTTACTGGAAAATGCTGTATTATAGTTCCAGCACCAAAAGATAGAAATTATTGATACAAATGACAATTCAGATGAATCTCATAATTATGTTGGCTGATAAATGATGATCTATAAAAGGTACATGCTGTTTATTTTACTTCTGCAGTTTGGGGAGGGAGAGAGGGCTACTCCCATTTCAGTGTTCAGGGCTTCCTTCCAATGGTCCTCAGCAGTCTTTAAGGTTCTGGGAATTGAACCCAGCTTCCTGTATACAAAGAATGTGCTCAATCCATTAAACTATCTCTTCAGCACTGAAATGACAAACATTTTAAGTGGACAGATTTGTTGCTACTGTGGATGGAAGGAGTAGTAGAAGACAGTGTGGGAAAGGATAGCAAATAGAAGTGGATATGGTTATAGAAGGGCAGCTTATAAAAAGGACAATAAAAGACAAACTTATGGTGTTTGAATTGTTCATTATCTTGATTTTGATGATGGATATAAAAACAACTACACACAGTAAAATTGTACAGAATGTGATAAACACAATACAAATAAAATTGGGAAAATCTAAATAAGAATGGTGAATTGTATCATTGTCAATATGCTAACTGTTGAATTGAAATTTTTGAAATGTAATCTTTGATAGAAACCAAAGAAATATATCTGGAATTATTTTATATCTTACCACTTTGTATTACTCTATGTTATCCCTGCACACACAAAATATATTGAAAAGAAGCCATTTAGAAAGTAAAAAGGACAAATAAATGCTTCATACGTCAGTGTTGAAAGATTAAATTTCAAGCCTTTAGAAAATTTTTGAATTATTAGATTGTGATTGCCTACCTCTATTTACTTGAACCAAAGGATAATTTACCTCCTTCTGAGATAATCGGTAACAGTTTTCCTAAAACTGAAAAGTTTTTTTTTTATAAAGTTAAAATTGGAATCTATTTTAAAGAACCTACATCTATTGCTTCTACAGAACCACTCTAAAACCTCATACACATTGCTAAATTTTCCTGTTTGTTTGAGCTTGTCATAGATATTTCCTAGAGATATTTACTTCCTTCACATGTTATTCTTCCGAGGTCCTTCTCCATCCTAAGTAATTCTCTAAGCATATTATAAT
>JAOXYA010000001.1:69549023-69563676 GCA_028565675.1 Sorex palustris
GATAGCACAGCGGGTAGGGCATTTGCCTTGCACGTGGCTGACCCGGGTTCGATTCCCAGCATCCCATATGGTCCCCCGAGCACCACCAGGAGTAATACCTGAGTGCGTGAGCCAGGAATAATCCCTGTGCATCTCCGGGTGAGACCCAAAAAGTTAAAAAAAAAAAAAAAGTAGTTCCCTTTATCTCCCTTCACTTTTTGGGGGGGGGGACAGAATCAGGTCACACTCAGTGATGCTCAGTGGTTACTCCTGACTCTGCTCCTGACGCTGCTCAGGGGACCATATGGGATGCGAGGGATCGAAACTAAGTCAGCCATGTGCAAGACAAATGCCCTACCTCTTGTACTATTGCTCCGACCCCCCTCACGTTTCTAAATAAAATTTCAATAGAACTGTGGGCTGGAGTGATAATATAGTGGGTAGGGTACTTGCCTTAACGTGTGGCCACCTGGATTCGATTCCCAGCATCCCATATGGTTCCCCATGCTCACCAGGAGTAGTTCCTAAGCACGGAGCCAAGAATATATCCTGGGTATCGCAGTTGTGGCCCCCCAAAAAACAAACATCTGATGATTATTTTAAGCAATAAGTTGTCATATTAAAGTAGCAATAGAAGTGCCCACTGGTCTGTTAGTAAAGAAGCTGCATCTTAGATTAAATAGTCCACTACATGACAGCAGAAATGCTTCCTGTTCCTTGAGGCTGATGAGTGGTGAGGAAATCTTGCTGTCCATCCCAGCAGCTATTTCATCAAAGCAATGAGCCGGTGACTTCATGCTCAGTTATCTCTAGTCACTGTCTCTCCTTTTCCTGCAGGTACTGGGAGAACTTAATGATTTAATGCCACTTGGCTTTGTTGAGTGTTTTACTTAGCTCTTATTCATAAGCAGAGCTTTGGCAGCAAAGCAGAAGCTATCCTGATTTGTGTCAAATTACATCTCGCCTGAAGTATCTTGACTAATTGTAGCAGAGTTGGGATTTAAGAAATATACAAACATGGGGGCTGGAGGGATAGTGCAGTAGTTAGGGAATTTGCCAAGATGGGTTTGATCCCCGCACCCCACATGGCCCATTCCTGTAAACGAACTGCTTTTTCCCAAGTTATGCTTCCATTTTAATGATTTTTACATAATAACAGCCCCCAGCCCTGTTGAGTAGTATTCACTGAATCCTTGTCATTCAAAAACCAGGAAAAAGGGATTTGCACTTCTCTACCCTCATCTTTTATATTGTAATTCTAGCTGGGTACAACTTTTTTTATTTTTTAACCGTTATTTTTAGCACGGTGGTTGAGCGTTTTCCTTGCACGCAGCTAGCCCGGCCGAGCCAGGTTCGACCAAACACAGTAACAAGTCTCACAATGGAGATGTCACTGGGCCCACTCGAGCAAATCGATGAACAACGGGAGAACGTTTGTTTGTTTGTTTGTTCGTTTGTTTTTTAACCGTCAAGCTACTGAAGTAGCTACTGAAGTACTGAAGAAGCCTTGCCTGCTAATATTTATTCTGACACCGAAAGGAGTACTTTTCCCCCTGGTTTTGGGGCTTAATCAGCCATTGCTAACTCCTGGCTCTTCTCAGGGATCACTCCTGGTGAGGTTCCAGGGCCCTTAGGGGGTGCCAAGAATCAAACCCAGATCAACTGTGTGGAAGGCAGTTGCCCAACCTGCTATACTTACTACCAGTTCCCCAGCTAAGTGATTCTTTTTGATGGGGCCACACCCAGAGTACTCAGGGCTAATTCCAGTCTCTGAGCTCAGGGATCAGTCTTGGCAATGCTCAGGGGTACCATATGGGGCACTGGGATCAAATCCAGGTCTGTGGCATACCAGGTAAGTGCCCTTTCAGCTGTTACTATTGCTGCAGTCCCAACTACTATAACTTATTCTGGGCCTGCCTACCACAAAAATCTTAAGTACAGATAAGATGACGTGGCTGACCAAGCACAAAAATTTGTAAGTCTACAGCTGTACCTCAAGGTGTTTCACTAATAAATAAATTAATTAATTAAAAAAATAAAAATAAAGAATCTGAGGTAAAAAAAGATGACATGGCTGATTGTTACCAGCTTAGCTAGCTTAGTTAATCTTTTTTTTTTTTTTTTTTTTTTTTTGGTTTGGGGGCCATACCCAAGAGTACTTAGTTAATCCTTACTTAAAAACATTGCTCAATTCTGGGGCCAGAAAGCTATTGCAGGGACTGAGATGCTTATTTTGCATGTAGCCAAATCAATTTGATCTCTAGCACTGTGTCCCATGCACATTACTGGAAGGCTACAAGGTCCAGAAGCAGTTTTGCACTAACACCCCCATCCCACCCCAGACACACACACAAACTTAGATAAAATAATTCTGAGACTATGATGTGCATGTGTGTGTTAAAACAACTCACTAAAATTTTTCCAAACTTTTCAGATTTTGTGTATTGTAGTAAAAGGAGGATGCTTTGATCATCCTTGGCCCTAGTATTTAGAGAGGAGAGAGACAGAGAAGAAATGAAATCAAAGGGGAAGAAGAGATTAATAAGAAGTAACGGGCTAACAGGCATCAGGGCTTCAGTATACCAGTGATATGAGTGAGGAATAATAACCATATACCCAAAATACAGATTCAACAGAACTGGAAACATGAGAACTAAGTGAGGGTGTTGGGCAGGTGGCGTGGCAGCGGTGCTTACTTCTGGCTTCCTGCCAGGGTGCATGCAGGCTAAGCCCCTTAACTATCCCCTCCTTACTATCCCCTCCGGGCCCTCAAAATGATGATTCTCGTTTGTGGACAAAATACTGTAGGCCAGTTATCTCACAGCAGAGGGGAAGCACAGCAGTTGCTAGTTGGAGTTTGTAAACACAAATGATTACTCTATCACAGAGCCAGGAGCAAAGAGCTGGGGGCAGCTATTCTTTTTTTTTGGAGGGGGGGGAACAGCTATTCTTTGAGCCATATTTGTAGGTGACCTTTGATGTTTTGGTGTGAGGTCAAGGGTGCCTTGTTTGCATGACCTCTCCACGGAAGCAGCCCTGAATGTTGGGAAGTTGAGTGGAGAATTGGACTGTGTGCCCCCACCCCACATTCTACTACACATCACCATCTCTCTTCCTCTTAATCAGGGCCAGAGTGATATTATAGCAGGTAGGGTGCTTGCCTTGCATACAGCCAACCTGGGGTTGATCCCTGACATCATATATAGTCCCCAAGCACCATTAGGTGTGACCCCAAAATAAAACAAAAGTAATAATAACTTTGGGGCCAGAATAATAATACAGAGGGTAGGACATTTGCTTAGCTTTTGGCAGGGTTCAATCCATATAGTCCCCCAAGTGCCACCAGGAATAATTAATTCCTGAGTTCAGAGCCAGGAGTAACCTCTGAGCATCAGTGGATATGACCCCAAAAGCTAAATAAATAAATAAATAAAAACAATAACTTTGAACTCTGTAGTGCAAAGTGAAAGGCTCTCAGTAGACTGTAGGATACTGGTGGGGTTTTTTGTTTGTTTGTGTTTTTGTTTAACACTGGGTGGTTTAGTAATAAATACTTAATGTCAATGTAAATTTTTCTCATCTTTCCTGAAACTTTACTTAATGTATAGTGTAGACTGGGGGGGCCGCTGGTTCTTGTAAAATCTCAGTTATTGATCTCACGCCTTTGGGTGTGTGCAGATCCTCCCTCACTGTTTCCAGGTCAGTTCCAAGTGAGAAGCATCTTGTTGGTTCCCTTTATGCAGAAAACTATCTTCAAAGCTGACTTTCTATGCCTTGAATCTTTCTCCTAATAATTCTCACCTAGATTTTGACCCAGACCTTAAATTTTACTCCTATCTTAAAACAAGTTTTGAGGACTGGAATGATTAGGTAGAGTATTTGCACGTAGCTGACCAGCTTTTAAATCTCCACCTCCCCACATGGTCCCCATACCCTGCTGCAAGTGATGCCTGAGTGCAGAGCCAGGAGCACAGCTGGGCGTGGCCCAAAAGGGGAATTTTTTTTTTAATTTTGATAAATTTTGTCATTACCTGGGCTAGAATGAGAGTACAGCAGGCAGGACACTTCCCTTGCAATTGGCTGATCCAGTTTCCATCCCTAGCACCCCATATAGTCAGTCCACTTAGCACCACTTGGTGTGGCCAAAAAAAAAAAAATTATTATTACTACTTTTTAATAACAGCTATCTCCGTACGTTTTTAAAATGGTGTCTGAGTCCCCCTAGTGGGTAGTAATGTGATTCTCCTTCCAAGCTTGAAATAGGTGACAAACTCATCATAGAAGCAGCTTTCAAATCCACTGTCCTCAGTGGTACTCTCTCCCACCCTTTCCCAGCTGAGAGACAGTGCTTGACTAAACTCTGGTGTGGTCCTGATAGCCAGTTATCCAGAAGCCATCCTCCTCTCTGGGATCCTTGGGCCAGGCTGTTCCTAGATAGTGTCTAAGCCCCCGCAAGTATAAACAGACTAGAAGTTAGTGGTTTTGGTATGGTTTTTGTTTTTAGGGACCACCCCTAACCAGCTTCGGGGACTACCAGAGCTACACTTTACAGTGCCCAGACAGTGCCGGGGTTTGAAGTTAGAGCCTGTACATGCTAGGCATGTGCTCTGTCTACCACTCGACCTCTCTCCCCTGGCTCCACATGGAAGTTGATTTTCAGCCATGGGTTTTTCTTTATTGGGTGGGAGAGGAGGGGTCAGAGTAGGGGATCACACCCTGAAGCACTCAGAGCTTACTCCTGGCTCTGCACTCAGAGGTCACTCTTGTTGGGATTCTGAAGACCATATGAGTGCCAGGTATCAAACCCATATGCAGCTGGAGCGATAGCACAGTGGGTAGAGTTGTTTGCCTTGCATGCGGCCAACCTGGGTTTGATGCCCAGCATCCCATATGGTCCCCCAAGCACCGCCAGGAGTAATTCCAGAGTGCAGAGCCAGGAGTAACCCCTGTGTATCACCGGGTATGACCCAAAAAGCAAAAAACTAAATAAACCCATATGCAAAGGAAGTGCCTTACCTGCTATACATTCTCTCTGATCTTACCCATGAAGGGGTTTTGTTTGTTTGTTTAGCTTTTGTGATTTTTTAAATTTTGTTCTTTTTTGGGGGGCGGGCACACCAGGAGATGCTCAGGCGTTACTCCCAGCCTTGTGCCCAGGAATTACTCCTGGCAGTACTCGGGAACATATGAGGTTCTAGGGATTGAACCCTTGCCGTGTGCAATGCAAGCTCCCTCCCGTTTGTACCTTTTCTCTGGCCTCTTGCCATGAAGTTCTTTACTGTAGAGAATACAGTATGCCTTGAGTTCCCACAGAAGAAAAAAATTATACATGCTTGCTTTAGGGATGCATAACTGGTGGATTAAAGAATTCAGTCAGGAAAAGGAGCTGTACGCCAGAAACCAAGAATAAAGGCAGCGTGGCATGGCAGAAAGAACCTGGGTTTGAGATTGAGATCCTACTTTGCAATAGCTAATTTTGTGAATTTGAGCTGATTAATTAGTATCTCTCTATTTCAGTTTTCCCTCTGTAAAATGGGGTTGTGATAAATGTTTTGTAGATTATTTTAAGTATGGAAAGTGGAGGCAGGACAGATGGTACAGTAGGTAAGCTGTTTGTCTTGTATGCAGCTGACTTGGGTTCCATCCCTGACACCCAGGAATGATCCCTGAGTGCAGAGTCGAAAGTAAACTGATCACTACTGGGGGGAGGGAAAGAGGCAGGTGTGTTTTGGGGAGTGAGAGCATACATACAATTACCAGACATATTGCTCACTGCTAGAATGCATGTCTGTGAGAACCCTGAGTTTGATTATGTGGGGCAGGGGGAGAAATGGAAGAAGAGGTAATAAATATGTAAAGGTTTTTGTTTTTTGTTTTTTTTTTTTTTTTAGTCCTCTGTAATTTCCATGGCAATACTCATGGAAATGTTTTTCCTCTGTGTTTATTATAGCACTGAACTGTACTCCCATTGTTCATCAGTTTGCTCAAGTGGGCACCAGTAACGTCTCACAACAAATTGTGAGACTTGTTGTTACTGTATTTGGCATATTGAATACATCATGGGTAGCTTGCCAGGCTTTGCCATGCAGGCGAGATACTCTCAGTAGCTTGCCAGACTCTCCGAGAGGGGTGGAGGAATAGAACCTGGGTTGGCCATGTTGGCCACATGCAAGGCAAATGCCTTACCCGCTGTGCTATCGTGTTTATTATAATGCTTGATATTTGGATAACTTTTCCCTTTTCCCATGCCTTCTTTTTCTTTCAGTCACCACCAAGTAAACGAAGAAAATTAGAGAAGCCAAGGAAACCCATTACATTTGTAGTGTTGGAATCTGTGATGAAAGAATTATCTCTCAAGTCCTCGTCTTTGGGCTCCAAGGCAGAGGAAGGCATAGTAGTTGTGACAACCTGGATCGAAAAAATTCTCACCGATCTAAAGGTACCCATTTAAGCACAGTGAAGATGTACTTATAATCTACCTTTTTTTTCTTTGCTTTTTTAAAGGTGTTTTGACAGAAAATTTTCTCTAAAAAAACTATTTTGTCCTGCAAATAGGTCCAGCACAAAAGAGTTCCCTGTGGAAAGGAGGAAGTTAGCCTTTTCCTAACAGCCATAGAAAACTCCTGGATTCACTTACGGAGAAAGAAAAGAGAACGTGTGCGACAACTGAGAGAAGTTCCCCGAGCTCCTGAAGATGTCATCCAGGCCCTGGAAGAGAAAAAGGCTACCCCCAAGGAGTCTGGCGGTAGCCCAGATTTGGCCAAAGGCACCCTGGAGAATGCCCTGCGTGGGCCTGCCCTAGCTGAAGGTCCACCTGCTACTGCAGAGTGCCATGGTCTGCACCAGGATTTACTTTCCCAGGAGGAAAACCCAGAGCCGATGGAGGATGAAAGGAGTGAGGAAAAGGGAGGGATGGAGGTTTCGGAAAGTTGTAAAGGCTCTGGTAATGGTGCCCAGGACCAGGAGGCTTCTGAGCGGTTCAGCAACCCAGTGTCTGAAAAAGGAAACCATCTCCAAGGAGTGGCTGGACATTACCTGTTTAAGTGTTTGATAAATGTTAAGAAGGAGGTGGATGATGCCTTAGTTGAAATGCATTGGGTTGAGGGTCAGAACAGGGATCTGATGAATCAGCTTTGTACCTATATACGTAACCAAATTTTCAGGGTGGTTGCTAGTTAACTCGAAGCATCTTGCCCCGTCCGGACTACGATCTTCTATAAAGCAGATTTTTGTGGCGTGACCTGTGGGGTGACTGGAGAAATTCTACCATTAACCCACTGGGTAGCATTATGTAGAATTATCTTTAAAAACAGATACAGGGGAAGGGGACCAGAGAGATAGTACAGGGGTTAGCTACTAACTGTTGAACCCCTGGCACCACATATAGTCCCCTAAGCACTGCCAGGATTACCCCTGGAGCACCATTGGGTGTGGCCTAAACTCCCACAAAGGAAATGGCAAAAGTAGATATAAATCAATCCATTATAAATAGAACCCCAGCCCCCCTCTTTTTTTAAGTTATAGGGCATTGTATTATGATAATTCAGAAGGAATAATTATGGTTATTAGTATCACCAAAAATATATATATATATCTCTAAGGAATTTAACCCAGACCTCTACTGATCTCCTTCGCTTTAGCCTGGTCCTCAGAACCCGAGAGAGGATACCTTGAAGTTGATCAAAATTACACAGATTTCTGACTATTGGTGTCACCCATCATTGTCCATCCTTCACTCCCTCCCTCCCTCCCTTCCTTTTCTTCCTCTCTTTCAGCCTTTGTTCCTTCCACCACACCACGTGGTGCTCAGGCCTGGTTCTGCACCCAGGCATCAATCCTGGTGGGCTCGGGCGGACTATATGAGGTGCCAGGGATTGAACCCAGGGCAGCCTCATGCAAGGCTAGTGCCCTATCTGCTCTACTATCTCTCTGGTTCTTCCCTCCCTCCCTCCCTTCCTTCTTTCCTTTCTTCCTTATTTCCTTCCTTCCTTTAACTTAGCGGTACCTGGAATCACATCCAGGGCTTCACACATGCAAGACATGTGCTCCACCACTATATCCTCTGTCCTGCATGTTTATTTTCATTAACAGTCTGTAAAATATGTGTCTCACACACCTTTTTGAGAAGGGTTGCTCTCTTCTTCTCTGAATGGAGACAGTCCCTGGATCGAAAGCGTTTTACCTTCTTCTAATCAACTCTAAGATTAACAGTTTCCCTCCAGGTACATAAAGTTAATTTTACCGGCATCAGTCCTGAGAAGGGAACTGGGCTTGTGGTAGGGCATAGGAGAGTCAGGTAGAGAGATCTTAGAAGACCAGGATGAAGGGCCAGTCTGAGGAACACCTGGCAACAGCACATTACTGACTCACGTCTGTTTTGACGTTGCTTATTTCCTAACAGAATTAAGTAAGAAAAACTCCCAGATAGGGCTAGAACATAAGAGCACATAGCTAGCTCCTTACTTCCCTCCTTTTGAAAGTACTGTATTGTTGCCATTTATTTTATTGTGAATGCATGTAATTTGTTTTGACATTTGACGATGGTGCTTTGTTTTGTTTTTAATACGATTATTCAGAATTGAAAATTTTCAGTCCTAGTTGAGTCCAGGACTGGAGATAGTATTTTCTTCACTTTGAGTTGGTAATGACTGATGATAGAGGCACTTGTCTTGCACACAGCTGACCCAGATTTGATCCCCAGCACCCCAAATGGTCCTCAGAGCCCACTACGAATGATCACTGAGCTAAGAGTAAACCAAGAGTACAACACCAAGAGTAAACCCTGAGCACAGCTGGGTGTGGCACTAAAACAAAAGCTAGTCTCTGATTCATAGCCAGATAGCTCAGGACTAGAGTGCATGCTTTGCATGTGGGAGTCCTTGGTTCAAGTTCCTGCCACTGTACATGGTCCCCAAGCACCACAGGAGTGACCTGAGCACTCTGGTGCTCACAACAAGACAATACAAAAAATCTGATTCAGGGCCAGGGATATAGTTCAGCAATAGTTCACGTTTCCTTCATGAAGCCCAAAGTCCAGTCCCCAGAGCCACAAATGAAAAGAAAAAGAAAATTTGATCTGTTGGCAGACAGATCGTAGTTGATCAAATAATGCATTTTCTTCCTTTATAATCCTTTCTGTTAATGCTTACCTGTTAGCATTAGAGAATTATGAGGTCCAGTTAACTTAGACCTCATTCTTTTTTCCCCTTTTTTTAGTAAGACTTGCTTTTATTGCCATGCAGTCCAACAGACATGAGTAATTGCCACATCAATTCTTTTATTCAGTGGCAGCGTAAACACTCACACATTTTGAAATAAAAGAGTTGGTATATAGAAGCAGCTCTCTTGGTTTTTGTTGTTTTGGGGCCACACCTGGCATGCTCAGAAGTTACTCCTGGTTCTGCACTTAGGAATCACTCCTCGTGGGGTTATGGGGGACCATATAAGATACCAGGAATACAGTCCAGATCAACCATGTGCAAAGCAAGCACCCTACCCGCTCCGGCCCCAGTCGCAGTTTAAGGCTGTTCCACTGCAGAACAGTTCGGGGAAATGCAAACCCCACTCCTTATCATAACTTTAATTCTCTTGTTACTTTGGTCTCTAAGTACATCCTGCACAGTGCTACATTAATTAGGGTTGCATTCAAAAGCATTCATTTCATTTCCCAAGTCTGTTAACCCAGCGATGCTCAGGAGTTACTCCTGACTTTGCACTCAGGAATTACTCCTAGCGGTTGTCGGGGGATCATAGGGGATGCCAGGGATTGAACACAAGTCGACCACATACAAGGCAAGCTCCCTGCCCGCTGTGCTGTCTCTCCAGCCCCTGTCATCTTCCAATTTTTCTGTGATTTTGAAATACTACAATTCTGTGATGTAGTTCTCTACTTCTAGTACTTCTCCTTCTACTTCCTAGCCGGTATCCTCAGTGTTAACTTCTTGGTTACACAATCTTCATTCTTTCCCCCCCCAATTTTTTTTGGTTTTATTTTTGGGCCATACCCAGTGGTGCGCTCAGGGGTTCCTTCTAGCTTTGCTGTCAGCAGTTACTGCTGGTGATGCTGGAGATGGAACTGGGTTGGCCTCATGCAAAGCAAGCACCCTACCTACTATATTATCTCTCTCTAGTCTCCCAAACCATTTTCTTAACTGCTGTTGAGTATATACTTGCATGTTAGCTCTCTTCTATAGCCTGAACCCACACCAAAGTGGCCTTCGCATAGGTTATTGACATTCGTAATAGGGCTTGTGATTGTTTCATTATGTATAATGCATATCCAGTGTTTAACGAGGTTTTTGGCATCTGGAATATTTTCAGTCACAGCATTAAGTATGGTTAGTACTTCTTTTGAGCCTCCCTCGCTCATCAGGTTGAGGGACTCAGAATGTCTTGTTTGCTTTTCCAGTAGTCTTTGTTCATCTTCTGCCATTGTAATCTAAAAGGAGCTATTTTTACATTCTGCCCTATACGTTCAGACTGATTAGCCAGTAGGCCTTTTCAGCATTCTTCTTTTGCCACCTTTCTACTCATTTAGGTGATATTTTTTCTCTTCTGAGCTTTCTTTGAGCAAAAACAACCTATCATCAAGAGTTGCTTTTGCAGTAGTATGTCTACTCTGGTTAGTGGTGTTTTTGTTTTGGTCTTAAGGATACACACAGTTGTGCCTAAGGCTTACTCCTGGCTCTGTGTTCAGGAATGACTCTTGGTGGGCCTCATGGGACCATATGCGGTGCCAGATACTCGATCTGGGTTGTCTGTGTGCAAGGTAAGTGCCTTACCTGCTTTACTATTGCTGCAGCCCCCTGGGTCATTCTGTATCTTTTCCATTCGCTCTGACTACCTTCAGTCAATATGTTACATATATGTCACTATAAATTGCATGAATTTTTTTCTTTGCTTAGATCTGCATAGTATTCCATTTTATATATATATATATATATATATATTATATTATATCACAATTTCTTGATCCATTCATTCATAGTTGGACATTTGGGTTGTTTCTATATCTTGACTATTATACTAAGTGCTATAATGAACATGGGTGTGCATATATCCTTTCAAATTAGTGTATTTGTGTTTTGGGAATAGATGCAAAATAGTAGTATTGGTAGGTTGTATGGAAGTTCTGTTCCCGTAATTTTGAGAGATCTTCATATTTTCCTCTTGAAGAGGTTTTTCGAAAAGAAGTAATCTTAGATTGAACATTTTGGCCTCAAAAAGATTCAAAGACAAGTTTCTTATTGGCATGTTAAACATCTTGCTTTGTTTTTTTGTTTAGTTTTGTTTCTATAGTTGTTCCTACAGCTGTTTTTTTGTTTTGTTTTTTATGATTTTTTAAGGTGAAATGCTTGGTTTAAAGTTATATATTGAGGGGCTGGAGCAATGGCACAGTGGGTAGGGTGTTTGCCTTGCACACGGCTGATCCGGGTTCTATTCCCAGCATCTCATATGGTCCCCTGTGTGTTGCCAGCTGTGACCCAAAAAGTAATAAATAATGTTAGATATTGATTTTTGGGATCATGTTTAATTGGTAATGGTAGAGTTTGATTATTATCCTCAAAATTCAGTGTATCAGTAGTTTTGGTTGAACTGCACTTATATCCTTAGAAGGTTTTAAAGTAATTCTTTTGCTTTTTGGGTCATACCTGGCAATGCACAGGGGTTACTCCTGGCTCTGCACTCAAGAGTTAATCCTGGCGGTGCTCAGGGGACCATATGGGATTCTGGGAATCGAACTCGGATCGGCTGCGTGCAAGGCAAACACCCTACCCGCTGTGCTCTCTGTCCAGCCCCAAGGTTTTAAAGTAATTTTAAAATTTTTTTCCACTGCTATATTTTTGCTTCCTGTAAATCTGAAGTTTTCTTCATTAGCCTTTTTTTTTTTTACTTTTTTATTGAATCACTGTGGGATAGAGTATTACAAAGCTGTTCATGATTGGATTTCAGTCATACAATATACCAACACCCAATCCCTTCACCAGTGCACGTTTCCCAGTGCCAGTATCCTCAGGTTCCCTCCCATCTCCCCCTACCCTACTCCCTGCCTGCCTCTGTGACTGGAGCTTTCCTTCTTTCTCTCTCTCTCTCTCTCTCTCTCTCTCTCTCTCTCTCTCTCTCTCTCTCTCTCTCTCCCTCCCCCCCCCCGCCTCCTCCCCTTTTGGGGCATTGTGGTTTGCAATATTGATACTGAAAAGTTATTGCAAAATTGATACTGAAAGCATAAAAGAATATCCCTTACCTACTTTTAATCTTCATTCATTAGCCATTTTGTTTTAAGTTTCAAATTTGTCTTTTTGTGGGTCTGGTCCTTGGATATTATCACTCTCCACTCTTGCCTCAACAATATCTGATTTTTAAGAGATGTTTCTTGATTCAGAGTCCCAGAGTCCCAATATTTTAATGCCAGTTTCCAGATGAATCTCTGAGGTCTGCACTTGTCTCCCTATTTCTGTTCACCTGACTCCAGACTTCATTCTTAAAACATGTTTCCAGGACCAGAGAGGCAGCTCAAGAACTGGAATAGTGCTTTGCATGCTGTGCCCTAGGATTGGTTCCCTGAGGGCAGAGCCAGGAGTAACCCTTGAATACCATCAGGTGTGACTCTAAAACAGCAACAAAAAGTGTTGATTGGAATGTCAGGGCTTGCCTCTAGAAAAGGAGCTTTTTGTTGTTCTCTTGAACTTTAGGTATTTACTCATTGTGTGTGACTTGACACTTTGTTATATCATCAACTTCAGGTTCTGTTTAGACTGAAATCTGAGCATGGTGTGAGATCTCCTTGCTATCTGAAAAGATGAGGCACTGAGTAAACCTTTCTTCTTCCTTCCTTCCTCCCTCCCTCCCTTGCTTCCTTCCTCACACTTTGAAGCAAGTTCTCTATCCCTATCACTTAAGCTACTCTTTTGAATTGTGACTGTTGGTTACAATAGTACACTAATGACCCAGCATATCTTGGCAACAGCTCTACCTTCAACAAAAGATGGGGGGGGGGGAGGACCTTATTGTTCCTCCCAGTGCAGTGAAGATGGGGCTGCAGAAGTGAACCAGCAAGTTTTTAACTCAGTCCAGGCATATCTAGAACAATGCCCTCAACTTCTGTGCTGGGCCACAGTTGTTAAAAACACAGTGATCTGGGGGCTGGAGCAATAGCACAGCGGGTAGGCATTTGCCTTGCACGCAGCCGACTCGGGTTCGATTCCCAGCGTCCCATATGGTCCCCTGAGCACCGCCAGGGGTGATCCCTGAGTGCAGAGCCAGGAGTAACCTCTGGGCATTGCCGGGTGTGACCCAAAAAGCAAAAAATAAAACAAAACAAAAAAAAACCACAGTGATCTGCCGCTTTGCTTAAAACAGATAGTCTAGCACTGGAGAGACAGTACAGGGTAGGTTGCTTGCATGCATCCGACGTAGGTTCAATCGCAGCACCAAATGTGGTCCACAGACCCCACCAGGAATGATCTCTGAGTACAAAGCCAGGAATAAGCTCTGAGCACTGCCAAGTGTGACCCAAAAATGAAAAAAGCTTCCTGCCATGGACTAAAATGCAGGAAAAGTGCCAGTCCACCTGTGTAAAAGAGGTTAAGAGCGCTGGTCTAGAGGATTATCTCCGAGATTATTTCCAAACGCCCTGTGGACATGGTGTCCCCTCGCAGTTCCCACATGTCCCACAGAGAAATCCTGTGAGATTGGGAAAGAAACTAGTAACCACCGAGACTTGGAGTGTTCCTGTGAGATAATCCTCTCATGCTCATCCATAGCATTCTGCCATGCTTAATCACCTCTGATACCTCACATTTGATTCATCTGCTCTGCCAGGGTCTTCAATATTTTATACCCACCTAACAACCCCTCTATGGGACTGGTGGTAGAAAATCACAGTGCCAAACCCAAATCCAGTTTCCTCCACTTATTTGAATTATGATGGAATTTTAAGGTCATTGGGTTAAGTGGCAATATCTGGTCATCTACAACCTACCGGCTGGCAGAAGAGACCCCCCTTTTCTCCTGGTATGTTTGGTTTTGGCTCCATAATTCATGCATAGGTGTTCATGCATGCAGGGCTTCTACTTCAGCCCATTGAGCTGTCTCCCCAACCTAGAGGAGCTTTCTCCGGCAACTTGCCTTCTCTTATCTTGCTCCACTTCTGTCGCTCATTTAGCAAGTAGTTAATAAGTATTTATTGTTTGCTTTAGTATAAAAGAGCAGTGCATGCTCAATAAAGATCTGGAACAATGAGAGTAAGAAATAGCAACAAAATTGAACACAATCCTAACACAGTCACTCTTGGTATGTTAGTGTTTCCTTTCAGTCTCTGTCTAGAGAGAGGGTGTGTGGATTTAACAATTAGTTATACACATGATGTATATCCATTTTTACGTTTCACTTATTTTTTCATTTAGCATTCCTTAGTATAATGCAGTGTATTTATCCACATTCTTCCCTGTTGAAATTGTTTTTTAGGTTTAAAATTAGCCCTTATTTAAGGCTGATGCTTAAAGATTCCCAGAGAATATTCCTCTGAGTAACTGGAGCAGGGGTGGGAAACTTCCTGCAAAAGGCTCTATATAAGACTGGCAGGAGGGGATAGCACAGGGTAGGGCGTTTGCCTTGCACACAGCCGACCCGGGTTCGATTCCCAGCATCCCATATGGTCCCCTGAGCACCGCCA
>JAOXYA010000001.1:69575703-69588940 GCA_028565675.1 Sorex palustris
GTCAGCTTAATCAGTGGCTGAACAAATAGCAGTACTCCTACATTATTTAAAAAAATAAATTAAAAAAATTAAAAAAAAAAAAGAAGAAAAGGTTCTCTCCCTGGGTTCTTAGTCAAGCGAGGGACCTCAGCATCGCACTGTTAGAACAGCTTGAAGCCTGGGGGGTGGGACTTGACAGTTCTCTCCGGTGCTCAGGGTGGTATTGAGCAGCCGTCTCTCTCTCAGGTTGGGCACCATGTTGAGTTTCAGGCAGATGATGTTCCCACTCCAGTCCTACCACCAGTGTCCACATCCCTCCACCACTGTCCCCAGGTTCCTTCCTGCCCCCAGCCTGTCTCCTTGATAGATAATTTTTTTCTTTTTGGGTCACACCCGGTGATGCACAGGGGTTACTCCTGGCCCTGCACTCAGGAATTACCCCTGGCAGTGATCAGGGAACCATATGGGATGCTGGGAATAGAACCCGGGTCGTCGCGTGCAAGGCAAACGCCCTACCCGCTGTGCTTTCTCTCCAGCCCCAATAGATAAATTTTTAAGTAATTATGGTAGTTCAATCCCTGCAAGTAGCAGTGTGGAGAGCTCTGCCGGTGGTCAGTGTAGCTCCAGTCTAGGTGTGAAGGGAGGAGGGGCTCAGTGGGGAGTAGGCCAGATTGGGGGCAGTTCAGGGTGAAGCCAACAGCTTCTGGGGATCAGATGAAGGCAGGTCAAGGAGGTGAAGTGAAAGGTCCCAGAGTCTGGTGAGTCATTCTCCAAGACACTGAGGTGACAGTGGAGATGATGAATGGTGGGAAGGAGAAGGGAGTATCAGATTTCTTTGGGAAATGGGTTCCTTCCATCGGTGGCTGACTGAGTGGTGCTGGGGGCCTTGAGCATGACCTGAGGGGTCTTAGCCCTTCTGTCCTCCTCAAGGAATGGATAGCAGAGAGGGGCTGAAACCCTGAGGACAGAGTTGATGTGGAGATGCGGGGGAGTGACCTGCGCTTCCTTCACTGTCCCCCGCCCCTCCCCCACCCCCAGCCCACAGGCAGTCCCCAGCATGCAGGGCCACCCTGAGGCCCGGGGCATCTGGAGGTTAGACCTGCTGGAAGGGGGCTGTTTGACGCCCACGGGGCCAGGTTACTGCTGCTCAGAGAATCCTGCTGTCCCCTGCCCTGTTCTCCAGTCTCTGAAGAGGAAAGAGAAGGAATATGAGCATGAGATGGAGCGGCTGGCGCGGGAGAAGATCGCCACACAGCAGCGGCTGGCCGAGCTCAAGCACGAGCTGAGCCAGTGGATGGACATGCTGGAGATCGAGCGTGTGCTCAGGCAGACCGGCCAGCCCGACGATGACCAGGCCTCCACCTCCACCGCCTCTGGTGAGCCGCGCCCCCCAGCCACCATCTCGCCGTCCCTGCCCATCCATTTCTCCACCCTTTTGTTTCTCGGGCCCTTCTGACTTGTCTCTGTCACCCCCCCCCCCAACAGAGGGTGAGGACAACATAGACGAGGATATGGAGGAGGACCAGGCCGGCCTGTGCCCGTCTAAGCTGAGCCATCGCCCTCACCCAGAGCTGTCGAAGCCACCGCCCAGCGCTGCCCCTGTGCCTCTGCCCCCCCACCCGCACCCCCATTCCCAGTCTGTGGCCCTGTCTCCTGCCCACCTGCCCGGGCCGCAGCCACCACAGCAGAAGACATCACTGCCGGCTCCTCCTCCCCCGCCAGCTGCCCCTGCCCAGACACTGGTGCCCGCTCCAGCCCATCTGGTGGCCACAGCTGGGGGAGGCTCCACGGTCATCGCCCACACGGCTACCACCCACGCCTCAGTCATCCAGACTGTGAACCACGTGCTCCAGGGGCCGGGCGGCAAGCACATTGCCCACATTGCCCCCTCGGCCCCCAGCCCTGCTGTGCAGCTGGCACCTGCCACACCCCCCATTGGCCACATCACAGTGCACCCTGCTACCCTCAACCACGTGGCCCACCTTGGCTCCCAGCTGCCTCTGTACCCACAGCCGGTGGCGGTGAGCCAGCCCGTGGCAGTGAGCCACATCGCCCACACCCTCTCACACCAGCAAGTGAATGGCACAGCCGGGCTGGGGCCCCCAGCGACCGTCATGGCAAAGCCCGCTGTGGGGGCTCAGGTGGTGCACCACCCCCAGCTGGTTGGCCAGACAGTGCTGAACCCCGTGACGATGGTCACCATGCCCTCCTTCCCGGTCAGCACACTCAAGCTGGCTTGAGGACGAGGCCACTCAGAGGCCCCCAGTGGGGGCAGGGAGGGGGACCGCTCCCCCGCTCTCCCACCCACCAGCTCCACACATTCCAGCCAGGCCCACCCCACCCCATCCCACCCCCCCCTAGGCCTCTGAGGGGAAGGGGGTGCAGAGACTGAGCCAGGGGAGGGAGGGGCTGCCCCCGGGAGCCAGGCACAGGGCAGGGGACCCCCCACTGCACTAGAACTTGATAATGAGATTCTCGGGTGAACAGGCTGCCTGTCTGGCCTGGCGCCAGCTCCGGTGCCGTTCCCGCTCCCCACCCTCTCCCCTGCAACCCATGTGATGTGGACCTGTTCTCTGGCGCCCTGCCCTGCCCTGTCCGCCTTCCTGTGCTGCTGCTGCTATTGCTCTAGCTAGTGAGGGCCTGAGTCTCCACCTTCTCTTCCCAGGCATTTGGAGGGGGCAGGGGGACGGGAGCAGAACTCCAGCAGCTGGCCCTGGACAGCTAGAACGGCAGGGGCCCTACTTGGGGCCAAGTGACAACTTCTAGGAAGTGGCTGATCTGGGGGACCCTCCCCCGACGGGGGCTCCCCATAGCAGAAACTAGATGGTTCTCTGCAATAAACCAAACCCAAATTGTTGCCAAGTTTCCAGAGCCCCCGCCTCCCCCAGCCCCTAATTGCTGGGCGCTTGACCTTAGGGCAGGCCCAGGGTGGAGTGGGGAGGGAGAGGTTCTGCTCCCCCACTCATCCTTGGGGCCTGAGTCTGGAAGAGAGGTGCTGACTGGCTTTTGGCTTCCAGGAGGCAGAGGGGAGGGGTCTTGTCTGCATCTGCTCCTGGGTTCACAGGGCTCTGCTCTGTGCCAGGGGGGTTAGAGGAACATCCCCAGGTGTCTCCTGTAGCCTGAAAGACAGGAACCAGCGTCTGGTGTGAGTTCCATAAGCCTGAAGCCTCATAATTGGGGCCATCACAAAGCTAAAGCCCAGAGGTGTGGCCAAAGCCTCCCAACCTCTTCTCAAACCACCTGGGCCTTGGAAAAGTGGGAGCAAGGCTGGACCATCGAGGGGAGCTGACGCTTCGGCCCAGCTTCTGTCTCTAGCATCATTTTTCTTGACACCTCCCTTTCCCCAGTGGGCCCTTCTAGGTGTACCCTCCTTGGCGGGCTGCTGTGTGCCACCGCTTGCCTCTGGGTCAAGGGCAGGGCTGAGTGAGCTCAGAAGGTATGAGGGCATCGGGGGTAGGGGTGCTGCTCTCCCTGCCTCGGCCTTAGCACACAGCTCTGGCTTCTCTTCCTGTGTGGCTGATTATGACGAGTGGCCTTAGGTGTCAGGCACACTCAGCTCCCCACGTGAACACAGCCCTCCAATGGCCTTTCCTTGGGAGGAAGTGAGTGTCGGAGGTGTGAGGTCCGCATGGGCTCAGAATCCCCTCAGGTGTGCAGCAGGATGCCACAGCTGGTGCTACTGTGAGGAGATTGATGCCTCCTCAGGCCCTGTCTGCACTTGCCTGGCCCTGGAGCATTCCCAGGAGTGACCTCTGCTGGCAAGGGAAAGAGAGCTTTTGATGCCTTAGTGGCCTCCAGGAGGGACCCCTGTGTCTCCCCAATGTGGCACTCCCACCTTCCAAGCTAGCTGCTTCCTGCACCCGCAGCCAGCCCCGCCTGCCACCCCGGTTCTTGGGGGAGCTGGTTTTGCTTCCCCGGTGTAACAGTGCTTAAAGAGCAGAGCGGCCAGTCAGAGACCTGGCGACCTTGCCCTTCCTTTCATCTCTCTTCTTGCATCCTAAAGCCCTTCCAGAGTGTCAGCCAGGTGCCCCTTGGGCCTGCACAGATACCTCATCTGCCCGCCCCCCACCCCCGAGCCATGGGGGCCCCCAAACTAGTGCCGAATGACTATGTCCAGATTGGTGATGATGGGTGTTGTTGCTGTTGTTTTGTTGTTGTTTGTGAATGCTGTGACGCTGTGTGCCCAAGAGGGCAGCCTCGGCCAACCTTTCATTGGGCATCTTCCCTCTGAGCTGTCAGGACCACATCTGTCCTCGCCCCATGGGACTGCCTGCCCCTCCCCGCCCTTGCCCTTCCAGCCTGGGGGACACGCGTGCACATACACACACACATCTTACCTCTCATGCGTGTTTTACTTTTTGATGTCTAGAGTGGCTCACTGGCTGGGAATCTTTACCTCGGGGAGAGGAGGAGGTCAGTTCCAGGGGAGGGGGGGGGAGGCAAAGAAGGGCAGGGAATACCTGGAGAGGACCGGGGGGTCACCGTAACCCTTGCTCTCTCTAGGAACAGCTTCTCCCTCCCATCCCAGGGTCCCACCCCGTCCCCCAAAGAGGTGGCCCTTGTTTACAGTGAGGACTCGGTCACTGTGTCTCCGTTTCCTGAAATATAAACCGTAGTGACCCCAGACTGTAGAGATTTTTATGTGTTTGGATACATCTGCTGTGTGGGAAAAAAAAAAACTACAAAACCCTAATTTTGTACATATTGTATTTTTACTATTGAACTGTATTCTAGTGGCTGTTCATGCTCCAAGACTTTAGGTATTGAGACATGAATACTACCCATGTAATAAGCACTTGCCTGGAATAAAGTATAAAACTGAAATAAACCTGCACTGAAACCTGAGCAGGAGCTGCCAGCCTGCAGCATCTGGGTCATTTTGTTACAAAAAGTAGCCCACAGAGATCTTTGTGGAGAGGCCTCAGGTAAGAAATCGCCTGTCCGGGCCCTGCTGAGGAGGTGCGGTGGGGGGACAGGCTTCAAGCTGCTTCCAGTGGGCTATTTTAGAAAACATCTTGAGAACTTACCAGTTTTAATCGCCATGTTCAACCCTCTGAGAACTGCAGTTCTCATCTTCCTTATTCTTTTGCAATGCTTTATACTTCCTCAAACCATTCGTACAAACACTATCTTGTTTCATCTCAGTTGCAGAGTGAGGTAAATAAACCCAGAACTAGCCCTTTCTGGTGGACGAGGAAGCAGGTTTGGGGTGACTGGCTAGTTCATAGCAGAGGCCCTGTGGAGCTGGTCAGATCTCAGCATGGGGCAGAGCCCTCCCGACAGTGACCAAATGCTGCCCCACACAGGGACCTTCCATGGGGTTGGGATAGTGAAAGAAAGTTCCAATGGTATGGTGGACAGGTGCTTCCCAGGAGTATGTACAGAAGGAAAAGAGATTTCCTGAGAGGATGTACATTGGATTGTAGTGAGACCATGTCACCTAGGGGACTGCGGGGGTTCCTTCCAGGGAAAAAGTTATATTCTAAGCTGTGCCTGGAACCATCTCTCTCCAGTCTAGAGAAGAGCGCCTTAGAAGTAAGTGGTGGGGCTGGGGTGATAGCGCAGCGGGTAGGGTGTTTGCCTTGCACACGGCCCGACCCAGGTTCGATTCCCAGCATCCCATATAGTCCCCCAAGCACGGCCAGGAGTAATTCCTGAGTGCATGAACCAGGAGTAACCCCTGTGAATCGCTGGGTGTGACCCAAAAAAGCAAAAAAAATAAAAATAAAAATAAAAAAATAAAATCTCAGAGACATTTACTGGCGACCGCTCAAGTAATTCGACGACCAATGGGATGACAGTGATGGTGACAGTGATGAGCTACTTGAAATCTGTAGCAAAGCCAAACACACTCTCGCCCCCAGTGAAGAAGAGGAGAAAACTGCCAAGCTCACGGTCAGACGTGAGCAGTGCCACGGGCCACAAGACCTGTGGGGACGGAGAAGGGGACACACACCACAAGGGCAAGGGGCGTCCAGAGTGACATGCACGCACGCCCTTGCACAGAGACTCCTGCAGGCTGCCTGGCCACTCAGGACCTGGTGGTCACTCTCAGGGGCGCCTGGGATGGACAGGGTGGCCAGGCATGCTGTTTCTCCTTCTGAGCTATGACACAGAGGATGTTAAGAGTCCCCGGTGAACTCTTGCAGGGGGGCCATTCCAGGGTCCCACGGGAGCCCATGCAGACCCGCCTTTCCCTCCACTCTGCCACCAGCTGAGGCAACCAGGACACTCGGACGAAGCACCAAGCACATGTCTTGGTGCACTAAAGTCCACGGAAGCTGTGACCTAAAACGCCGGACGAGGGCAGCCGTGGTGCCCGGGACAGAACCTGACAGCGGACAGCACTTTCCTGGCCAGGCCTCCCACTGACCCTGGTGTGACGCCCTCCCTCACGCACATGCTCTGGGGTTGAGGCACCTGTGGGTGACTCGCACCTCATGGGACTTGTTGTTCCCAAGTCAGCAGGAGCAAGATGATTCTGGAAGGTCTGCGACCAGGTCACCCCAGCTGACCTCCCGGGCAGGATCCACAGACCTGCTGAGCACATCTGGCAACCTCGAGACACTTTCGCGACTGAGCGAAGATCCTTCCGCGGTCAGGCCCCTGCGTCACGTGCCTTTCTACAAGCGCTGACCTTATTTGAGGCACCGTGAGTTACAGCACTGATAACGACAGCTTCAGACCACAACACTCCAACACCAAATCCACCAGAGAGTCTGGTTAGGGTGACCGCTGTCCCGGGGTCCCTCTGCCCCTGACCCCCACAGGGTCAGCTCAGGACACTTTTAAGCCATGGAACACCAGAAAAAAAATTTTGCGGGGGGAGGGCAGAAGGGGGTACACTGGTGATGCCCAGGGCTCACTCCTGCAGGGTTTGGAGTCCATGTGTGGTGCCGGGGATCGAACCCCAGTCAGCCATGTGCCAGGCAAACACTCTACCTGCTGTCCTGTCCTCTCTCCTGCCCCTGGAACCTAACTTCCGCTGACTAAACGGACATGGTGGTACATGGAATTGTTTGAACTTTGTAATCATGTCTGTGTCTGCATTTTATCAACAAACCACATATCTTTTGCTTCAACGGCTTTTTTTAAATATATAATGTAGGTGCCAGAAAGTTGACCTAGTCAAAGTATCCAGCTCACGTCTTCAATACATTTCCGAAACACTGCAAACACATCACCAACTCCAATCTGCCTCGCCTCTCCCACGGGCCAGCACCGTTCCCGAGCAGAGCTCCAGCGGTCACACACTCTGCCTCTCAGCCCATCACACGGCCTGCGGTGGAAGCCGGCCAAGCCCAGGGCTGTCGGCTCCCAGCTGAACACAGTGAGATTCCGGCAGGACAGCTGAGAGGGGCCAAGAGGACGTACGCCAAAACACATATCCGCCAAAATGTGTAAGTCTACAACTGTACCTCATGGTGTTTCACTAATAAAAATTTAAGGAAACACACACACACAAACACACACACACACACACCCCTGTGCAGCACACACACCCCCGGTCAACATGCACCCCCAGTCAACACACACCCCCAGTCAACACACACTCCCAGTCAACACACACACACCCGCTCAACACAACCCCCAACCAACACACACACTCTAAACACATACACACACACTCAACACACTCCCCCAGTCAACATGGACTCCTGCACAACACACACCTCCAATCAACACACATTCCCAGTCACACACACCCCCAGTTACCACACACACACACACCCCTAGTCAACACACACACCCCTAGTCAACACACCCCCAGTCAACACATACACACTCAACACACACCTCCAGTCAGCACACACACACACCTGCACAACACACATCCCCAGTCAACACAGACACACACACACACTCAACACACACACTCAACACACACTCTCAGTCAAAACCTGCTCAGATCTATAGGGTGGAGTCACCCCTGCCGTCATAGGAAGGAGTGGATGGTACCACTTGTGAATGATCTAGAAGGGGAGAGAAAGTCTCATAAATAAAGTTGCTGATCACAGGATGGTCCTTGTGTTGAACTGAGAAATCAAAGGCTCTTCTGTCACACGTCAATAATGCTCAAATTTTTGTCCCCCGTTTAATGTGGTTATTTTCTCTACTTATTGGTGAATAGTGATGCATATTGACTTATTTTGATTCTAAAAAGATTTCTTAACCTAAATTGTCATGTGTACCAAGAAAAGTTTGACTAAACTATCTAAATTCATCAAGCCTCTGGGGTGAGACGTGGTGTCCCAAGGGGGTCCCCTTTGGAGACGCTCGGTCAATGTGTGCCAGGGCCAACAGAGGCTACAGGCTCAGATGGGCAGTGCTGAAGTCATTCCAAGCCAGCCCCGGGCTGCTCAGGGGCCCTTAGGCCACTCAGCCATGGTTGGGGGACTCCAAGGATCTACCATGGGGTCCCAGGGATCAAACTGGGGCCAGCTGCAAGCAAGACGAGGGCCTCAGCCCCTCTCTATCTCTCCAGCCTGAGCCTTTCCACCCTGGGCAAGGATAACCTCACCTTGCTGTGAGAGCAGCAACGCATCCCCAGCTACACGGTGGGCACAGAGGTGGCAGCCCCCGGGGGCTCTCGATGGGACGATGACGATTATCAAATGATAAACTAATGCCACATAAGTGCATGGCTGCCTAGCACCCAGGCGAATAAACACACACGCGCGTAGGCACACGCCTCCACAGCCCGGCCACGTGGGCGACTAGAAAAGGGAAGTGTCGGCTTGCCAAGAAGCGTTCTGCCCTCTTGACATTCCTTCCTGCTGTGAAACAGTCCCAGAAAACGTGGACTCCGGAGCAATAGCACAACGGGGAGGGCGTTGCCTTTTGCACGTGGCTGACTCAGGTTCGATTCCCAGCATCCTATGTGGTCCCCTGAGCACCGCCAGGGGTAATTCCTGTGTGCAGAGCCAGGAGTAACCCCTGAGCATTGCCGGGTTTGACCCAAAGAGAAAAAAAATTGGATTGTTCTTGCTCCTCCCTCAGGGAGCTCAGGTTTATTGAGCTACTGTGCCCCTGAGGCACACCCAATTTCATCAAGCACTAATAATCTGATATTGCTTTTCTCTTTCCTTTATCATTTGCATGGTTTAGCAGTGTCCTTTTTGTATAGACCCAGGAAGGCAGTTGATGCTATGCTTTGTCACACGGGAGTTAACTGACTCCAAATAATATTTACCCCTGGGCATCCATTCATATTTACTTGACTGAAGCCTCAGTTGCCCTTACTTCCTAATACCCCAAGCGGAAGGTCCCAACAAAGGGACTGGATGGACCCAGGGCAAGCTGTAAATTACCCTGGGATCAGAAAGGGACAAGCTAAGTGCCATAAGAAGTAAAATAAGTTAAGAGCACAGTCATGGAACAGACTCTGTCATACCCAAAGAGCGATAGCACAGCTGGTAGGGTGTTTGCCTTGCACGCGGCCAACGCGGCCAATGCGGCCGACCTGAGTTCGATTCCTCTGCCCCTCTCGAAGAGCTTGGCAAGCTACCAAGAGTATCTTGCCTGCATGGCAAAGCCTGGCAAGCTACCTGTGATGTATCTGATATACCAAACACAATAACAACAAGTCTCACAATGTTACTGGGCCCATTCGAGCAAATCAATGAACAACGGGAGGACAATGACAGTGACCCAAAGAGAAGTAACTGAATGAGGACCCTGCTGGGGTTAGGAAAGACTAACCTGGCCTGAGGACTGTGGTCTGGGATATATAGTGAGATGTTCCTCTTCCCCAGGAAGAGCCAACCTTTCAGCATAATATATCTCTTACTGTGTTCATACAAAATGACCAGAAATACTATAGTAAATAAATTTACTATGACTATTCCATAGATGACTAGCTGCGGAAAGGAGAAAGCAATACACCCTGGATAGAAAACCGCCCTTGAGCAGATCTAGTAATCTGGAGGGCTGAACCCTCAGATGAGATTTTGTCCTTGAGTTAATCTCCTAGAACTTCCCTTGAAGTAGTGGATTTACATTGGTTTGTTGTTATGACAATGTTCACCCTCACCTAGGTGTACCCCCATCCAGTCGTGGTTTCTATATAACTATGCTATAGGGGAGAGACAGGAGGACTGAGGAGGCTAGGATGACCGGGACTACGGCCAAAACTACGACTACGATTGTGCCATAAGGGGAGAGATCGGACTCTGCTGGGGAGGAGAGAGAAATAAACTGACTGCCGGCCAGCCTAGGGCCCTGTTCCCTGGTCCTTCGTCCATCCGTTGCCATGGGCCAGCCAGGGGAACGGTTCTCAGACACGAGACTCTTGAGTCCCACACACGCCCAACGCCTTTTCTCTTGTGAAACACACATCACATGCGTAATCTCACACACTCTACACACATACCACACACACTCTCACATACACACACTCACAGTCTCATGTACAATCTCTCTCTCTCTCTCTCTCTCTCTCTCTCACACACACACACACACACACACACACACACACACTTTTATTCCTGTGGCTTCAGCGTGGGGATTCCCTGAAGGCGTTCACCACCTCCTCACTATTCACAGTCCTCCGGGACCTCAGGGGAATTACAACTTAACCATCTCTTAAATTCTCCAGCAGTCAAATCACACACGTGAGCACACACACAAACACAAATGACAACCACAGTCACAAGCAAAACAAGAGAGAAGAAGTCTAAGATGAGCGCGTCCGGGACCCAGCACCAGGGCTGCAGGCCCTGCCCTCGGGTCCGGTCACAATCACCTCCGAGCCCAGCTCTCTCAAGAGAAGGCCAAAGGCGGCCAGGCAGGCAGCAGCAGGCCCGGGAAGCCGGGGACACCAGGACCCTGGTCTCTAAGGGGCTAGGACAGATTTCATTCTCTCAAAGACAAAGGTTCCAAACCACTCCCGAGCACTCGTAGGGCAGAGACGGCTGCCACGGGTCTGTCTGCCTGCTCTGCAGCTGCTGCATTCACCTCAAGAACCACAAAAGGCAAACGAGGACAGCTGCCCAGAGACGCCTCCAAGCGGCTCCCATGCCCAGCCGGCACCTAGGAGGAGATGCCTTTGACTTGGGCCTCCCGGGCGCGACGTGCAAACCCGCCTTTTCTCCCACGCAGAAGCCGTGTGGGGGCCACGCGCCTGGGAGCAGAACAGAACTTCTCTGGTCGCTGCACGTCGGGCCCAGCTGCAAAAGCCACGGGAGCACAGTCTCAGCCCACCCCGCACTCAGCACGGGCCACCCCTCCACAGAGGCGTTAGGTGGGCTCACGGTCCTGATGTGCCCTATTAGCCTGGAAGGTAAGAGGGGAAGAGGGCTCCGGTGGGTGGGGCACGAGCCGGCAGAGTCCGAGCCTGGCAGTGCCCACCCATCAGCACTGCCCATCACAGCACCACAGGCTGGTGCCACTCTGAGTCCGGCCACGGGAGGCCCCGCCCAGGAGCACTGCCGGGAGTGAGCCGTCGCACAGCGGGGAGGGTGGTGGCCTGGCACGGGCCGCCCTGGGTCGGATCCTCAACATGCCATCTGGTCCCCTGGGCCCCACCAGGAGTGACCCCTGAGCACTGCCAGCGTGACCCCAAATCGAACAGACACGTCAAAAACCCAAAGGGAGCATGAGGAAATCAGGAGCATCAAAGGAACTGTGAGAGGGGCTGGAGCGAAGCACAGCGGGGAAGGCGTTGGTCTTGCACGCGGCCAACCTGGGTTGATCCACAGCATCCCATAGGGTCCCCTGAGCACCGCCAGGAGTAACTCCTGAGTACATGAGGCAGGAGTAACCCTTGCGCATTGCCACGTATGACCCAAAAGCAAAAATTAATAAATAAATATGTTTTTAAAAAATTTCACTTTCCAGCTGGAGTGATAGCACAGCAGGTAGAGAGTTTGCCTTGCACACGGCCGACCCAGGTTCGATTCCTCCGTCCCTCTTGGAGAGCCCAGCAAGCTACCAAGAGTATCCCGCCCGCACAGCAGAGCCTCACAAGCTCCCCGTGGCGTATTCGATATGCCAAACACAGTAACAAGTCTCACAACAGAGACGTTACTTGTGGCCAGTCAAGCAAAGCAATGAACAACAGGAGGACAGTGCTACAGCGCAGGAAATTAAAGAGTGAGACTCGAGGGTCAATGGCATGAATACACTGAGCTTCCTAAGCAGCTCCTAAACTCTTGGGGTGTTGGGGACAGTCCCAGCAGATCTGCTGCCGCACGGCGCCGTGAGACATTAGCCACGTGGAGTGGCTGCTCTCCAGTAGCTCTGACCCAGGTTCTCTTCCTAGTACCCTCCCATGTCGGTATTCCCAAGGAATCCAGGGAGGGCCTCATCCCTTCCCTCTCCATCCCTGTCCACTCTCCACTTAAGTCCTCAGTTGCACCCATTCTCCACTTCCAGCTTCTCCATGCAAGCATTTCAGAAAACTCTGCTCCAAACGTGCCGTCTCCTCCCCTCGCTGAAAATTCTTAGCTCCACCAACTTCAAAAAAGAAAAATCAAGGGGCTGGAGCAATAGCACAGTTGGGAGGGCGTTTGCCTTGCACGCGGCCAACCCCGGTTTGATTCCCAGCATCCCATATCGTCCCCTGAGCACCACCAGGGGTAATTCCTGAGTGCAGAGTAACCCCCGTGCATTGCCGGGCATGACCCAAAAAGCAATAAATAGATAAATAAATAAATAAATAAATAAAATAAAAATCAAATATAACAGGTCAAGTATAACGGGTACAACCCTTGCCTTTCATGCAGCCAGCCCCGGGTTTGGGTCAATCCCTGGCAATCCCATTTTGTCCCCTAAGCACTGTCAGGAGTGATTCCTGAGTGCAGACCCAGAGATGAGTGTTGTTTTTTTTGTTTGTGGGCCATATCCAGCAGTGGTTGGGACTTGCTTTTTCCTGACTCTATTCTGGATGTGGCCCAAAAACATCCCTAGTTTTTTTTTTTTTTAATTCAAAGCGTAGGTTTTTTTTTAATTCAAAGCCTACTCAGATCGGGGCTGAGCATCCTCCCCCCAGATCCTCCATCTTCCAGTAGGCGGGGGTCACACCCACCAACTGGCCCCCTGGCGCCGTGTAATCCCATCAACAGCCAAGACTCGGAGACTATAAAACCCAGCTCCCAGAAGCTTATCATCTCATTCCTACTTTGGACAAATTGGCAGGCTACCAAATGTAACCTGCCCACACGGCAGAGTCTGGTAAACTTCCCGTGGCGTACCCAATATGCCAAATACCAGTAACAATGAAGGGTCTCATTCTCCTAACTCTGAAAGAGCCTTGAAT
>JAOXYA010000001.1:69598948-69622548 GCA_028565675.1 Sorex palustris
TCCAGAAGGGCAATGGAGAAGATTATTCATGACTTCTACTCAGATCTCTTTAATAGCCACATCCACTTGCCCACATATCAAATTCCGCAGGATGGATATGTTGTTCCCAATGTTCTCCCTTCCGAAATCCAACATGCCATCTCGTCCATAAAGAAACAAAGAGCACCTGGCCCAGACAAGGTCAGACCTGAACACCTGAAGAACTTACCGTCAGTACTCATCAGTTTCACTAAAAAAAATTTTAAAAAAAAGATTTTTATTTTTGTCAAATGTCTGATAAGGAAGGTTGCATCCTTTCTAGCTATATGAATTTAAAAAGTTTTATACTGGGAGATCCATTCCCCCTTACTACTAACTCAGGAAGAATTGAATAGTATTGCTCTACTTCCAACTGGGAACTTGGAAATTAATGAGAAATACCAGGCAATAATTTGTTTTCCATTAGTTACTTTATTTCTTTTCTTTGTTTGTTTAGCATGTAACCATCACCTTTATTGAAAGGAATAAAATTAAGTGAAAGTGAAACAAGGTTTATTGAAATTTAACATTTTTTTCTTTCCTAGATTTACTTAGGCACTCTGATTTACAAAACTTTTTATTGTAGCATTTTTGGCATCTATTGTGGAATTTTAAGAATTTTAAGCATTGTACGTTCCAACACCACACTCAATGTCCCACCAGAGTATCAGCGTCCCTCCTTCAATGTCCCCAGGTCTTTTTTTTTTCATGTTTTCGTATTCTTTCTCAGGGTAAAGTTGAGAGAAAATGTAACCTCAACTCTAAAAAAAAAAAATAGGAATCTTTTAAAAGGAAAAACTGTGCATGAGGGGCTGGAGTGATAGTACAGTGGGTAGGGTGTTTGCCTTGCATGTGGCCAACCAGGGTTCGATTCCCAGCATCCCGTATGGTCCCCCGAGCACTACCAGGAGTAATTCCTGAGTGTACGAGCCAGGAGTACAGGAGTAACCCCTGTGCAAAGGCAGGTGTGACCCAAAAAGAAAATAAATAAATAAATAAACAAAAAAACCCAGCTGTTCATGAAACCAACTGTGGTATAAAAGTGCAATGGGCCTCATGCGTACTTTACTTTGGAAGGCCCAGGTTTGGATCCTAGACACTGTGCAGTCCTCCAAGCACCACCTCAAACACCAGGCTAATAGTAGCCCCTGAGCACTGTTGAATGTGGAGAGAGAGAGAGAGAGGAGAGAGAGAGAATATAAGAAATGAAAACCAACCTTCACATAGGAGTTATCACAAGACTGTCATGTACCAGGGCCTGTCATGTACCAGGGACCAAGTTTGCATTATGTGTCTTACAGGATTTGGGAGAAGGAATGTTGGCCAAGGTCTCGGTGATTCCCACAGACAGCTTGGTTGATAAGTAGCAATTACATCATAACTTCCAAGGACTCTTTCACACAAGGAAGTTACACAGCATTATGCAAATGTTCTAGTATCTTTCTCTTCCCATTATATTGTGCTTTATAGATAGTGCTGGGAATACAAAAGAGACCCTTTGATGGAGCATATATCTTTCCCTGTCTGCTAATTAAGCTATATTGAATCTTCAACTAGAAGTTTGGAAATTGCTGCATGTAAGTCCTTGATGAGTTCTCCGCCAAAGGCCCTTTATCCATAGGTAGCAGGTAACAGAGCCTGGAGTTGGGGGGGCAGGGGGGAAGGGAGGTGGAGAGAGTGTTTCAAGTACACTTCTACTTATGCTCAATGCCTAAAGCAGTTCTAAAGAATTTGAAAGAATATTTGTTGAAGGAGTATTAATCAATATTCAGTGTTCAGATCAGGCTTTTGATAGAGGATTATTCTTTGTGTCGTAAAGATGTGAGAATAGCAAATGATGCTCTCCAGCTTAGATAGCACCCACGTGACACAGAGTGATTGAAAGGTCAGACTTTATAGCCTTGGCCTATTGTTTGATGGGGATTGTCAACCCCCCAGCTTTAAACTTTGGGACACGCTGACATCTTTGATCTTTTTGTTCCTCCACTGTCCTATCTTGCTCTCTTTATTTTGCATCCACTTGAAATCATTCCCTCTTGGATTCAGTACTTCCAAAGCTGTTCCTTGAGTGTCAGATCTATGTATTAAAACCTCCTTGATAAAAATCTTTTGTTAAGATCTTTCTCAAGCTCCTTCAGTTTTACTGACCTTCACTCATCCTCCCCTCCTCACATTTTCCCAGCCACATTCTCTGTATCTGAGTTAATGACACACCCAATCATCTGTCATCCTAAGTCAGATAGAGTCCCTTTTATTTATTTTATTTATTTATATATATTATTTTTTGCTTTTTGGGTCACACCCAGCAATGCTCAGGGGTTACTCCTGGTTTTGCACTCAGGAATTACTCCTGGCGGTGCTTGGGGAACCATATGGGATGTTGGGAATCGAACCCGGGTTGGCCGCGTGCAAGGCAAATGCTCTATCCACTGTGCTATCACTCCAGTTCCACAGTTATATTTTTAAATGAAAGAAATTAAACATATATGTAAACGACACTCTGAAATGCTCCCCGGGCTCCCTGTGGATGATGGACAAGCCCAGTGGTATCAATTCATGTGATCACATACCCAAAGGCAGAGCTCACCTGGATAAGGGAGCGCATGTTGGCAAAGTGGGTGTCCATGGCACCTCCATTGGGGAAGTTCTGGCTCATCCTCTTCATGAGATGGCTGAAGCAGCTGTAGGCCAGCTGATCTGTAGAGAGACAGGTGTGAGGCAGCAGGACAGAAGACCCCAGCACCTCACTTCACAGGGGGTATCCTGTGGCTCAGAGGACAAGGCTGGTTTTCAACCCCACCCTTCTGGACCTAGTGGTCCTTTTATTTGGTTTGGGGCCACAGCTGGCAGTGTGCGGGGGCTACTCCTGGCTCAATTTTCAGGGTGCTTCCAGTGGTGTTCAGGGAGTAACTCTGGGGTTCCCACATACAAAGCATGCACTCTAGCCCCCCTGAGTCATATCCCTACCCTCTAATTTCTTCTCCATCAGCTCAATCCCAATTCCATTTTGCAAATACCTCTTCAGCCTGTCCCTTACCGTTATCCAGAATGACCAGGAGAGGTGCCAACAGGTCACACATGCCCTGCACGTAGCCCATATCCAGATGCTCCCACACATAGCTGATGGGAATGATAGGAAGAGTCATCATGGGGGAACACCATTCCGTCCCCAGGGACCCTGGGGAGACCATCTGGGGTGTGATGAGAACCAATTATCACCCCTTCACATATTAGTGCAGGGGAAGCCTTGGGGTGAGGAAAATCAGCTAAGGCTTTCTGAAGAAAACGGTAGAGGCTGAGATCTGAAAGAACTCCAGGAATGCTGAAGGGTTAAGTGGGGCACAGTAGCTGGCTGTGAGGGGGAGACATTCTGACCCAGGGGGAGGAAAAGGGGGCGGGTCCCTGCCCCACCCCATAGTGGCACCTGCACATGATGTCTCTGAGCCGCTCCAGGTTGGGGGGTGTGAAGTACCAGTAGTTGCGGTCACATCGCTGTACGTCCTTGTCTATGCGGTGCAGGTTTAAGGCCACAGTGTCCAGTAATTCTATCTGAAAGAGTAGAGGGCCCTCAGGGTGGAGCTGGAGGTCAGAGGTGATACCCAAATACAGGAGTGCAGCAAAAGCAGGGAAGTAGGGACTGAGATGAGGCTGAGCTCAGCGCCACCCTCCAGGACAGTCGGGGCACCCTCACCTTCCAGCCCGCCAGCCTGTCCCCAGCCTTGATGTCAGGAACATCTACATACAGTATAGGCAGCAGCACACACGGCTGCAAGCTCCTCCCCGGCTTCCAGCTCACTGGCGCTCGAGACCTTCTCCTGGGTGGGATCATGGGACTCGGAGAAAACATGGGCCGCAGGGCCTGAAGCATCGGGCTCCCCACCGCCATAGTCTTCTTCAAAGCCCACGCTCTGTCCCTCATCTATGCTTGACTGGATGCCTGAGGCCATGGAGTAATTGCGAGAGGAAGGCAGCCCGGAGTCTGGAGAGTCAAACTCCACTGACTGCTGCTGCTCCACCACAGCAGTGCTCGGGGGGCCCCCTCCGGGGGCTTGCTCAGGCTCCACTTGGGAATCTTCAGAGCCCGGGGGCTTGGGGGGCTCCAGGTCATCCACAGAGATAAATACCTGATGGGAGTGAACAGATGGAGGGGTCACATCTGTACTGTGGCATCTTACCTCAGTTCTCCTCTCCCTTCCTGGGGGTCAAATCTGTGAATAGGAAATTCTCTTCATACCACGATTCTGCTGCTGCCAGGCCTCAGACGTTGTGTCCCCTGTTGCCAGGCTGCCACACAGGCAACCAGGGGAAAAGAAATCAGGCTCTCAGGCCAGAGGTGGATGGTCTGGCCCAGCTATGGGATGAGATAATATGTATGATTCCCGTCAGCTATCCTCAGCCTGTTTGCCTATATTGTGTGGCCCATGAATGAGGTTATAAAATCTCCAATGGCCCCCTCTTCAGGTCTCTTCCTGGAGCATGGGAAAATTATGAAGTTGGGGGTTAGAGAGATAGTATGGCAAATAAGGTTCTTGCCTTGCCTGCAGCTGACCCGAGTTCGATCCCCAGCATCCCATATGGTCCCCCAAATGTAGGAGTGATTCCTGAGTGCAGAGCTAGGAATAAGCCCCGAGTATTCCAGGTGTGACCCAAAAACAAATTAAAAAAAAAAGGAAAAAAGGAAACTACAAAGCATAGGCTTCCAGGGCTACTGCAGGGCAGGGCACCCGAGGCCTGTGCCTCAGTGGCTGGTGATGAGAATGTGACTATACACACACCGCTGCCAGCTGCCTGAGGCCAGGAAAGCTCCTCAGTGGCTCTGTGTGGGGGCATAGGCAGTCTTGGGGAAAGTTGCTAGAGAACAAGTTCTTTACTTCTAGAACTAAATGTTCAGCAGAAGGCGGGAAAGTTCAGTAGCAAGAACAAATCAGTTATACTTTTTAAAATAAGATAAAGGATGATCTGACACAGCATATGGTCCCCTGAGCACCACTGGATGTGCTCCCCTGTTACCCCCCAAAAAATACCCATGGGGTTGGAGAAATAGTATAGGGATAAGATGCTTGCCTTGTGGGAGGCTGATCCTAGTTTGGTTCCTAGTACTGCTTATGGTCCCCTATAACCAAGAGTAACCTCTGAGTACAAAACCAAAAGTAGCCCTTGAGCATTGCTGGGTATGGTGCCAACCCCCAGTTGCAGTCCTACCTCCTTTCCTCATCTTTTTTTTAATTAGTTATTTAAATCTTGCTACAACCTGAGTTTCCTGATAGTAAGGATTTAATAAAGTAACAGAATATACATTATCTAAAGTGGCAATTTCACAGGAAAAAAAAAGGTTAGTTTAAAAATATCCTTTAAAATCCTTTAAAATATATGTATATATCTCCTTAAGGAGATGGGGTTGGCATGTGGGAGATTCTGGTTTGATCCCCAATACCTTACACTTCATGGTTTCTTGAACACCACGCAAGAAATAACTCAAAAGCAGCAGAGAGTGTCCTTACAACTGACATTACTCCCACAGGGCTGCAGAGCCACAGAGTGCCATGAATCCAATCTGAGGCTCCACATACAAAGAACATGCTACAGTCCTTGGGTTGTCTCTCTAGCTCCTACACTGAAAGTTTTTATCAGCTCTCGTGGGGCCCAACAGCTTGTAGTTTGGGACCTGCTATTGACCAAAGGCAAGAAGTGTGACCCTAGGAAGAACAATATAGGCTCCGACCCGGTGTCTGTACAGTCAGTTCTCTCAGGTGATAGAAACACCTTGGTGATAGTGTTTCTTTGCCAGTAGATACCTATAGAAACTTTCATTCTAAGTGCTTCTCTGGTCACCAGCCAACGGCTGTTGAAGTTCTGTACTAAGGATAACACTGAGACAGATCACTGAGTCCCAGAGATGGGAAATCACTCATCTTCTCACAGTAAAACTAGGACTAAGGGGCTGGAACCATAGTACAGCAGGTAGGGAACTTGCCTTGCTCTCAGCCAATCCAGGTTTGATCCCTGGCATCCCATGTGGTCCCCTAAGCCCCATCAGGGATAATTCCTGAGTGCAGAGCCCCAGGAGTAACCCCTAAGCATCACTGGATAGACCCTCCCCCCCCAAAAAAAAAACCCAAACAGAAAAGCAGAATACAATGCACTACCTTACTTTATTCCTACAAAACCCAGACAAATAGGTAGCAGGGGAATAATCATTCCAGTTTCCAGTGGAAGAAAATGATGCACAGACACATTAAGTCATTCTCCCAAAGCTCTACTGCAGCAAGAATTAGAGGTCGAGCTTGTACTCAGGGCTCCTGTAAATATAATCCTGGCACGCCCCGACCCAAACCCGCCCAGGTCCCGCCTGGCTCACGTCATTGCTGATGGTGGAATCTCGGTGGATGAGGCGCTGCACGTGGCTGTCAATGCTGCTGCCCGAGGAGAACTTGGTGAGTGTGGTTGGGTGAGCCTCCCGCTCCCGCTGCCGCACAACTGCTTCGCAGGCCTTCCACTCTGCCAACACCCGCTGGTACCTGGCTGCCACTGCCGTGTCCACCTGTGTGCGAACCACACACAGCCCATAGGGGGAGGGGCGCCCAGCCTTCCTCTGCAAGGGACTGCTGGGTAGGGTCAGGTCCCAGGGTGAGGCGAGGGAGGCGAGTGTTAGTGAATCTAGGCTCCCCATGGAAAGCTAGAATTTTCTGCCTCATGTCTTTCTGACTGGGAAGAAGCTGGGCTGTCTGGGCCCTCTCCCTGGGGTGCCCTGGCTCCAGTCCTCATCTCCCAGGGGAACAAGTTCCCCTTACCTGCTCCATCTCCTTCTTGGACATGCCAAACTTGTAGTGGCCAAGCAGAAAAGGCCAGACATCTTTGCGGATCTCATGTTCCACACCACCGCAGTACACCTGCCGCAGCAGCTCCAGCTCCTTGTAATTCTGAGGGAGCCAAAGATCAAAGACTGTGTAACCCCTGTGCTCACAGCAGACCTTTGGGTGGCTTCATCCAGTGGAAAGGTGGGGCTAGGACAAACTGCTGCAGGCCGAGCAAGCTCTGCTTTGAGGTGGTCATGTTCTCTCCACCCCAGATTCTAGTGGAAAGAGGGTCACTTCAGCCCTCCTTCCTTCCAGGGCAGGAAACAGAGGCCAGAGAGATGCAGAATTCTTTTTTTCTTTTGGGTCACATCCAGTGATGTTCAGGGGACACTCCTGGCTCTGCACTCAGGAATTACTCCCAGCAGTACCTGGGGGACCATATGGGATGCTGGGAATTGAAACCAAGTCAGCCATGTGCAAGGCAAACACCCTACCCACTGTACAGCTCTGGCCCCCAAGATGCAGAAATTTGCCCTAAGCTGTGAAACAATGGAATTTGCCCCTTCTCATGGAAGCTACCAAGCTAGGGGTCTGAGATCCTGTCATGATTAGGGCCCTTCAGTGCCATCTCTGACTTGTCAAGCTGACCCCTTACTAGCTCAGTTTTGGAGAGGACTCCCCAGGAGTGCATGGGAACCATCAGAATTACACCCAGAGGTGCTTGAGAGGTGATGTGGAATGAGGAACTGAATTCTGGGTTTCCTCTTTGCAATGCATATACTCCAGCCTTGGAGCCTCTTCCCAGACGCTTTATGTGCACCTGGTCTGAGAGCTGCTCCTGGAGTAGGCTGCTTTGTACTCAGTGTCTTGGTCCCCACTTCCCATCCCTCAGAGTCTGCACCTTTTGTCTCTGTTTGAGGGCCGCATCCAGCAGTGCTCAGAGGTTACTCTCAGCTTGGTGCTCAGGGGACTATGTGAGAGCCAGTGATCAAACCCAGGCCTCCTGCATGCAAAGCATGCGCTCCAGCCCGCTGAGCTTTGTTCTCTGGCCCACCTTTTCGTCTTTCTGGTACTTGCTCCACACGTCCTTGGTGAGGCCTCCGGAGGCCCCTGGGGGGCGTGCGGGTGGGATGATGTTGTGATGCACCAGCGCTGACAGGTGGGTCCGCACTGTGGACAGGTGGCGGCAGTATGCCAGCCCTGTGGGGGTCAGGGGTCAGGGGAGCAAGGAGACTGTGACCACTGTGCCTGCCCCTTCCCCCACCCTTCCCACCTTAGCCCACACTCACAGCCGTAGAAGGCCCGGGATACAATCTGCCTCTTCATGCTCTCACACAGTAGCCTGAGGGGCAACCTGTGGAGACAACCTGACTCAGCAGGGTGAAGAGGATGAGGGGGACATTCTGGTGCAGAAGGCAAGCCAGGTGCTCCCTCCCCTGGCCACTGTTGTAGGAGATTGCTTTGGGACCAGCCTGGCTTCCAACCCTCCAGGGACCTCAGGCAACCAACCTCTCTTCATGTTAGTGAATCTGGGCTCCCCATGGAAAGTGAAGAGAACCATCTTAGGGTGATCGGTAATAACAGAGTAGTTTTTGTTGTTGTTGTTGTTCTTGTTCTTTTTTTGTTTGTTTTAAAGGCAAAGCAGCAGGTAGAAAAATATCAAGTGCTGGTTGACAAAGGGCACTTGCACAAATGCCATATACATCCTGGCACATGGCAGGTATCCAAGTACCTGTTGTTTTTCCCCAGATATAAAATCTGATGGCAGGACATCCACATGAGAAGAATTAAGAACCTGCTATACATCAGGTATAGCTCTAGGCACCCAGATGGTCCTCACAGGTACTTGTTGAAACAAGTAGGGTTATTCCTGATTTACAGGTGAAGCCACTGAGGCTCTGAAACATAGTTAACTTTCTAATATTACACAGGTAGCAAATGTAAAATTCAAACCCAGGTAGATCCAAACCAAGGCTGCCTGGTTCAGGGAAGTGAAATAGCCATTAATGACAGAAAGGCCCACAGGGAGCTGTTGTGACAGGACCTGCCCACTCACCGGTCTGGGACACAGTTGCAGTGGCTGGGGGTAGCATACGGGGAGCTACTGGTGGAACAGGAGAGGCAGGAGGAGCCCTGGTTGCACAAGGGCTCCAGGTGCCACACTGGCAGGCCAGGTCCAAAGCCTTGCATCTCGATCATGTCGCCAGCATCTGAGGGTGGAAAGGTAGGAGAGTGAGGACTTGGAGGGCCTCTTCTCCCATGCACGGTGCACGCCCACCTCTGTGCCAGAGCTACAGCATGAAGTTACCCATGAGTGGAAAACCACAGGGGTGGTTCCTGCCTGGTCCCGAGCCCAGAGATGGAAATGGTAGAAAGAGAGGACGCCTGACACTTCCCTGCCTCCCCCTAGTCTTTCTGCATGTGATAAAATACGTTGAGTCATGGATGATTATGACTGTTCTCTCCGGCTTGCTCTCAGAAATGGAATAAACATTCACTTTTCTAGAATGAAGAGAAAGAAAGAGAAGGAGCAACAAAAGTCTGAGCTCTCTGACATGCCACCAGCAAGTTTAGCCTTTGAGGATTCACCCTGGTCCTCCTGGACCAACCAACTAAGATTTATAGAAAGGTGCCAGGAAGGTTACAAACCTTCCTGTGCCAGGAAGTCTCCACTCATCAGTCCCTGAGGAGCACCTGTCCGTGAGGCCACCCATCCCACTCTGCAAACCTCATCCCCCAAAGGTTCTAGACTTTGCCACTAGTGACTACAGGAGAACCAAACTCTGGGCCCAAGCCAGGTGCTCCTTCCTGCTGCCAGTTCACACTGGGCCTTCCTGAGTTCTCCCCACCTAGCCTGATACTCAGTGCACTGACATCCTGCACACACAGTGAGCTGAAAGAAGGACAAAACTCCCAGGGCTGCCAGACTGCTGCGAGAATAAGGGAAGAGCCTGGGCTGTGCCACCATCCAGAAGAATGTGCCCAGGGGCAGCCTCAGCAACCAGCTCAAGGGACACGACTATGGCTTAAGCAGACAGAATCTTCTCAGACAACCCAGCTGCTCTGAATGAGAACTCAAGAGCCTTGAGAGGTTCTTAGGGACAGAGTGTGCAGGCACTGGTCTTGGAGGGGGACTCTGGCGAGTTCAGTAAGTCACAAAGATGAAGCAAAGAGAGGGCAGGAAGAAAAAGGATGGGAGATGGCTTCAGGAAGGAGGGAGAGAACAAAGTGAGAGGAAGAACAAAGAGCGAACTATGTATGTGATGAAGAGACCTCTTTCAAGTGGGTTTTTCATTTTTCCTTGTGAATCCTGGCCTAGGCGCTGGCTGTTTGAATCTGGAACAGACCTAGGCCTGGTTTCTGTGGGCCCCAGACTCCACCTGGGTATGCCTTGGAGTGTGCCCTGTCTTAGCCGGGGGCTCTTTTCCCAGATACTCCCCTACCCCACCCCGCCCTTACCCTAGGCTGGGATTTTTGTAGAAATCTGGCCCTTCAGCTCCACCACAAAGCAAAGGAAGGGAACATACTTGGCAAGGAGGGGCTGTGGCTCTGGGCATGAGGGTTTAGAAGCCATGCCCAAAGGAAGAGGAGGGAAGGGACAAGTACAGGTGGGTGAGGCATGTGCCCAGCCCAGGCCCCTGCAGCAGCAGAGGAAAGGCCAGTTGTGGGGCAAGCTGGGTGGGAGCAGGCCCAGCCAGGCAGGCAGCAGGCAGCAGGCGGGCAGGCAGGGGTCGGGGCGTGGGGGCAACAGGGACGGGGGCAGAGGTTGGGCACACAGGGAAACAAGCTCATGCTTAGAAAGCAGGGCCCATACAAGGCAAGTCTCCTGGGTCAATGCTCTTCACCTTAATTCTCCAGGAAGGAGCTGAACCAGCCAGCCTTGAATACTGTCTCAGAATGAACCCAGTGCAGACAGCTGGAGCTCTGGTGTTACTGGGAGAGGGGCAGCAGGCTAGATGGGGGCGCGGGTGGGGGTCTGCTGGGCCAGCTTGGACTCTGACTCTCTCCTCTGAGCATGAGGAAAGTCTGAAGTAAAACAATCAGGGTGGTTGAACCCCACAGCCCCTAAACTCCGAGTGAAAGGCGCCTGGCCTGGAGCAGAATTAGAGTGAACAGCATTTCTGCTCTGGGAGAAGGCAGCAGGACAGGGTCAGGGACAAGGAGGGGAGAGTCTGGACACCCGCCACTTGATTCACATGCACAAGTCAAGCATGTTGCAGGTCTCAAAAGCAATGGCTAGCAGAATGGACTCAACAGTGTTGTCATTATGGACTGGGGTGGAGCTGGGGCTCCCACACCGCCTCTCATCTGCCTGCCAAACTGCTCTCAAGTGTCCTCGCTGTTTCCAAGGGACCCTGCACTGGGTTGGTCCGAACTCCAAGTTTCCTGAGAAGTTGCCCAGACAAGCCTTGTGGCCTGTAGGTCACTCTAGACCTCAGCTTTAAATAAGGGGTGGGCTTGCTATGCCCAAGTCTCCCAAGACAGGGGGTTCTGTTGGGCACCCCCAGTGTCCAGTCTGACTACCAATTTGTGGACCAAGAAGGGGCTCCTGGCCTCCCCTCAGACTCAGCTTTCCCACATCGCTCAAAGTCTGGATTGGCACCAAGCTCAGTACGCAGGGCACCAGATGGCAAGCTGCGTGTGGGCAATACAATCAGTCAGGCTCCCGTATTCCCACCAGGCCTGGCTGCAGTCTCCTATGGCAAGGCTGGGAGAGAATGCAGCTATGTGGTGGGTAAGAGGGCAGCTGAGCTGCTGAGGTGAGGCAGGGGTTGTGCTCTAAGTCAAGGGCTTGGTTGCCCAAACTTGGGGAAACCCACGGTCAAGGAAATAGGCTCTTTGGTAGAACTTGGAAGCATAAGGAAAGGATTTGGCATATTCTTAGTCAGATTCTGGCTGGAGCAGGAAAAAGAGAAAAGAAATTAATTCTGTGGCATGGGAATGGAAAGTTCCCCTAAACTGTTAGAGGCTGACCTTAGCTTCTTCATCATCAGTCTTCCCTTGAGCACCCCAGCCTAGTCCAGACTGGGTTCCTGGTTGATCAGTCTCTTTAAAAAGCTAGGATTTGACCAGAGCAATAGGACAGCGGGTACAGCATATGCCTTACATTCTTTCTGTCGTGTCACTTGATCCCCTGCTTGACCCACACAGATATGCATGAACTGTCCAACCTTACTCAGGCCCAAGAAGGGCCTGGTCCCAAACTCTGATTTGATTAAATCTAGAATCAGAAGCGCAGGATCCAGAGGCTGGCCTTCCCAGGCAGCCAGTGAGTGGGACAGATTCTGTCCTGGGCTTGCCATTATGACACCCAGGAGGAGGAACCGGGCTCAGAGGACCACTCGGGGTTCCCAAGAAGCAACTGATAAGACTTTCCCATTGCAAGATCTTCCTTCTCTCCTCAGGCATAAATCCCTCTCCATACAGAGGCACTGGGGACACCCAGAGCTACCTTCTCTTGGCACTGCACTGTCTTCTCTTCTTGCCAGCATCTCATTTCACCCTCTGACCTGCCTCTGTTAGATGGGATCCACCCTGAGTGTGAATCCCATAATGCCAACACTGCCATTCGAGCCCCTGTGGTGGGTGGCAGGGGCGCCCAGGGAGGAGGACAGGGGATGGGATGGGTCAGGAGAGGGGAGGGATAAAAACCTTTCATCGGATTGGGAGCTGTGAGGTTCCGCGAGCAGATCATTGAGAGCATTGCGTGTAGTTTATCTTCCTCTTCCTCATCATCGTCCACCGAGGCCGGGCGGCTGGCCGCTAGGTGGTGGTAGTTAATAGTGACTGCTCAAAGAAAATAGCAAGAGAAGCAGAGGCATGAGGACCCTGCTCCCCAGAGTCCCTTCCTTGGGGGAGTGAAATGGAGCCTGGGCCACCTTGAGCCTGAAGGGCATGAAGAGGGGAAGGGGAAGTGGAGAGCTCTTTCGATGACTTAACCGGGAGGAAGGAAGATCTAGAGGTGCTCCACTTTTTGGAGGAGGCCTCAAAGAAGAAGAGAGAAAGAGAACTGAAGGGGTACAAGGGCAGTGAAAGGAGGGGATCAAGTGAGGCAGGCGGGCAGCTCAGAAGCTCACCAGCTCCGGCTGAGCCTGGACACAACTGCTACCAGGTGGACCTTCATTAATTCTTCACTTTGGTCTGCCCGGACCAAATCTCAAGATTACTCTTAATCCTTTCCTTCAAATTGTAAATCCAGCCTTCTCCAAGGATTTTCCCAGAGCGGCTCCCAAGGATTCTTAGTTACCAGCTGGATCTTAATGCCTTGATGCCCTAGCTTACCCTTAAGGAAAGTGGTCCTTCCTTGAAGTGATGAGAATTGGGAAATGCTAAGGCCTAAAGAAGGGAAGCACTGGCTGAGTAATCTAAGCTGAGTTGCATCTTGAGATTAAATGTCATGTTTGCAAACACATTCTGGCAAAAGATGTACCTCCTATAAGGCACATCTGGCAGAGGAGGGGAGATCACCCTGTCTCATGCCCTCCAAGCTGTTGGGCCACTTGTACTGTGACCACGTGTCTGCAGTCAGGGTAATCTGTCTGCTAATACAGAGAAAATTTTATATCAATGCATTGCACAAGTTGTGAAGTTAGGGAGCAGGTGAGATAGCTGGCAATAAATGCTCTGAGCTGGCCTTATCCCCAGATCAGTAAGCTAGACCCAGAGCATCTCACAAGTAATAGCAGAACTATGATCAGAAAAGAATTCTGGTGTTGGCGGAAAACTAGAAATAGGTACTCATGGGCTCAGAGGTATGTGTCCAGGACTATAAGGGCCAAACTACCTTTCAACCTTAGCACCCCACTCCTTGGATACCTCCACATCTCTCCCCTTCAGATGGCACCACCAAATCCTTTCAAAATTCCTCTTGTGAGTAGCTGGTTTGACCTTGGATAATTGGAAGAGCCAGTGGACAATTAATGCTATCCCCCGCAAAAGCCCCAAGCTCCCACCAGGAAGCTCTGTGGTGAGCAGACAAGCTGAGGAGAATGGGGTATTCCTTACCTTCTATTGCTAATCTTTTTTTTCTTTGTTTTCTTTTGGGCACAGAGATTGGGTCAGACCCAACAGTGCTCAGGGGCTACCCCTGACTCTGTGTTTAGGAACTGCTCTTGGGTGGTGCTTGGGGGGACCATGCAGCACCAGGGATTGTACCTGGGCCTCCTGCATGTGAAGCAAGTGCTCAGCCCATTGCTCTAACTCTCTGGCTCTCCTGGAGCAGGGCATGAAAGGGTGACTAAGAGAATGAAAATTTAGAGAAACACAGCTAGGCGGAAGAGCAATTTTACAGAGGGATGATTAACAGTAGGAGGGGCGGATCCAATTAGAGGCTAAACTATGACCCTCTCCACTTGGCCTGGTCAGCCGACCTGTCTGCCACCCTCCTAGGTGACAGTGCACCCACCCCCACCCCTGCCTCCCTTAGCATCTTTCCATCCTCTGCCATGCATGAAGTTTGGGACACTCACTGTGCTCGTGCTTGTGGCCTGGGTAAATGATCCGGAACACATAGTCTGTGGCCCGCCCCATGCCCATCTCCTCCACGTCCACAGACCGCATGCTGCTGCGTTTCCGGAGCTTGGGAAACACCTTCCCCTGTGGAGGGCGGGGTGAGGGTCAGCCTCCCCAAGGAACAGCCCATCAAGAATTTCACCGAAGGCTTCTCTGAATCGGTACAGGGAGGGAGGGACACAAAGAAGCCCCCATCCCCACTTCCTCCCTACACCCAGAAACCCCCAAACCAGGAAGTACCTTTCCCTGCTGGGTCCAGAGTGGGGGCTCCAGCTGTCCTCGAGGCAGAAGTCCATTCTCCAGGCAGGACAGAAAGGACAGCAGGTGCCCTCCCTGAGGGAAGTGCAGCGGCGGCCTCTGGATGCCATCCTGGCTGACCAGCACGAGTGTGCCGCCACACTCTGTGGGGTGGGGGGAATGTGGGCTCATGAGGTTGAGACCTCCTGGCTGTGATGACAGCCAAGCTGCACAGGCTGGGAAGGACAACAGTGGGGATGAGTATGCAGACAGGAAGAGGACAGATGTGTAAGGCCACACACAATAAAGAGCTGGGAAAAGACAGTCTCTCTCCCCTCCCCCCTGTGCCCAGGATGAGGGAGGCTCACTTTGCTGGTGGCAGTGGATGCAGACAATCTGACTGAAGGGCACAACCAAAGCATAGTCCCAGTAAACGCTGGAAAGGAACCAGAGCGGTGTCACTCTATCCCAAGCAAGACCTGCCATCCTGCCTTCCTTCCTCAGCAACCCCAACACCCATACACCTGCCCTGAAGGAAGGATGACCGATGTCACGATGTGACCTCCACCAGTCCCTGTGCTGTCTTCATGTCACCGTCCAGCAGTCTCAGTTGCCTAGAACTTGGCACCAGCAAACTGCTTCATGCCCAGGCCTGGCCTGATCTTGGAAAACGTCAGACACTCCCCGCGCAGTATTGCTCTCCCTCCAATTCCTCACATCTGCGTTCTCCTGGAGCAGGCTGACCTCCCCAGTCCCTGCCCATGGTGGCCAGCCCTGCTCCCTCCGCCAGCCACTGGGCGTGAATGTCAATGCTCCTACCTCTTTTCCAGCTCCGAGTCCCCCAGAGTCCCATTCATAAGCTGGTTGGGGGTCCACTTCAGAGTCAGGCTGTCTGCAGACTGGTGCAGGGAGAGGTAGCCAGGGACAGCCTCCATGTCTTCCTTCTGCAGGGAGGAGACACACAGAAGACAGGCTGTGAGGACCGAGGGCGGCCTCTAGGGATGGCCTGTGAGCAATGTACTCAATGAAGAAGCAGGGGAGTGTGTGTGAGAGCTGTCACAGGCCCTGAGCAGGGCTAGGCTCAATAGGAGAGAAGATGAGCTCTCTCAGATGTGGGCCTTTTCTCCCCTGAAGGCCAGCTGTGTTCTGGGCCAGCCACATCCAACCTGGATATTCACTCTGCATGCTGGCTGTCATTCCTGGCCCTGGACAGTTTAGTCAAAAGAAATGCCGTTGCTGGGCAGCAGAGCTCAAGGCTGAGCGAGAACACATAGAACAGTGAAGAACATCCAGGAACCCTCTTCCGTCTCCTTAGTCAAGTCCCAAGGAGAAGGACAGATAGCAGGTCCCAGTCCCGGGACCTTTGAAGAGTGAAGAAGTGGGCATTAGGCTTTCCTACCGGCTGTACCAGCACGTTGTTCTTGCCATAGAGCAGCCGTGTCCTCGAGTTTTGATGTAGGGACTCGACATACTCGCGGGCACAGGCGGCCAGTCTGTCCTCTGATGTGCTGCCACTCGAATGCCGCTTCCGGATCTGTGCAGAAAGCCACAGTCCAGCCCACAGTCCAAGGGAAATGAGCCTTGAGTGTCAAGAACCCAAAGCTTCCATGCTGACTCTCTAGAGCTGACCTCAAGGGCCTCTGCAGCCCTGAGTTTGTACTTAGCTACCCTCTGTTCTGCAGCTCTGTGCTCCTGGTATTTATATGAGTGCCAGTAAGAGGGTGAGGGCCTCCTGAGGCAGATGGGGCACCTCCAAAGATTGCCTCTGTCTGCAAGGAGCCTGGATGCCAGGCTTCCCTCCCTCGAGGCTCAGGGGCATGACCTGGATGAGTACAAGGGCAAGAAGAAGGACACCTACTCCTAGGGCTGGGCGCTTTGCAGGGGAATCCTGGCGATTAGGGGGACCCCGGATACGGTGCCTCTGGACCAGCTCATCAGCAGAGGGGTCAGTCCAGTAGTGATCAGCTGTCTTGAGCTTGGTGTACTCCAAGGCACAGGGTCCCACTGTGGAGACAGGGATATCCAGCTCCGACAATGCCCCCTTAGTACCTGCCCCAGACCACCCCCTAAGCCCAGCATAGGCCTCTCTGCTCTTAGGCTCACCTAGAAGAGAGGCCAAGATGGGGCCAAACACAGGGTCTGCCAGTAATGCCTCCTTCTCGTAGTATTTGCTGCCAGGGAGAGAGACAGGGTGATTTCTGAGTCTTCCAGAGTCATTCCAGGGCACATCCCACAGAGATCAAATTCATGTGAGTCATCAAAAAGAAATGAGGGAGGGGGCTGGAGCAATAGCATAGCAGGTAGGGCGTTTGCCTTGCATGCGGCTGACCCGGGTTCGATTCCCAGCATCCCATATGGTCCCCTGAGCACTGCCAGGGGTAATTCCTGCGCGCAGAGCCAGGAGTAACCCCTGTGCATCGCCGGGTGTGACCCAGAAAGCAAAAACAAAAAAAAAAAAAGAAGAAATGAGGGAGCCAAGGAGATAGCTGGAATACATGCTTTGCATGCAGGGAACCTGGGTTTGATCCCCAGCACCACAGTCCTCTGAGCACTGCCAGGAATTATCCCTGAGTGCTGAGCCCTGGGTATGGCCCGAAATGAAAGAAAATAAGAAAGGAGAGGAGACGAAAAGTGGAAAGGAAGGGAGGGAGGGACGGAGGGAGGGAGGGGAGAGGAAGGGCCAGAAAGATAGTACAGTAGGTCAGGTGTTTGCCTTGCATGCAGCCATCCCAGGTTTGACCTCTGGCATCCTATACGGTTCCCAGAGCATCACTGGAGTGATTCCTGAGTACAGAGCCAGAAGTAAACCTTGAGTATTCCCAAAGATGGCCCCCAGACCAATAAATAAATAAATAAATAAATAAATAATAAAGGAAAGAAGGAAGAAAGGAAAGAAGAGAAATAGAGGCAAGTAGGAAGAAAGGCAAGCATTTGAGGATGCCTATTGCAATCTGTGCTTTGTGGGTTCTATGAGGAAGACAGAATGTCTATGAACTGCTATGGCCAAGCATGCTGTCAGGTGGGGCTACTTGGGGAAGAGGAAAATCACCTGCAATTCTCCACCAGGTACTGTACAACCCTGTCGAGCACTTTTTCGATGAGTGCTGTGCGTACCCATATGTGTTTCAAGGCCTGCAGGCTGAGGGCTGGGGCCTTCCCACTGGCAGAACCCTGTTTCCTCAGGGTTTCCTGGTTGCTCCCCGAGGGTTTCCTGCAAAGAGGGAAAGGGCTTCAGGAATGCCAGGGCCAGCACTGGGAACAGGTTTGGTGCTGTAGGTCGGAACCTGGAAGACTGACCAAGAAGTAAGAATGGAGGCTAGGACAGGGCCTTGGATCTAAAAGGGGCCAATCCCCAGCCTTGGGCCTGCTCCTCACCCAAGAAGCTGGGCAAAAAATGGGCCCAGAAAGTCACTAGGAAGTGGCAAATGTTCACAAGAAAGAACAGAAGGAGGAGTGGAAGGGGTTGGTCTATGGCTCACCTGCCCTCCACTTGTTGCTGTAATTCCTGCACCTTGTGACAAATCTTCCCAGTAACTGGGCATGTCTTCCCCACCTTGGTGAACAGGGCTGCCATCTTGTCACTTCGCAGAAAGCCAGCTGCACGGCGTCTCAGCTGATGCAGAAGGCAAGCCTCTACCGCACCTGGATACAAAGGGAGAGGGAGAAAAGTGGAGGGAGGGAGGGAGGAAGGGAGGGAGGGAGAGAGAGAGAAAGAGAGAGAGAGAGAGAGAAGAGAAGAGAGCACTCAACATGTTTTGCATGCAGGAGGTTTAGCTTGATCCCTGGCACCACGCAGTCCCCCCAAACACTGCCAGGAATGGTCACTGAGCACCATGAAGTGTGCCCCTACAAAAAAGAGGGGGGCCAAACAGGCTGAGAGCATGCTTTGCATGCAGGAGGGCTGGGTTTAGCACCTGGAAACACATGATCCCTTAAGCACTGTTGCAAGTGACCCCCCCAAAGAGAGCATAGAGCCCCAGAGCATTGCTAGTTGTGACTCAAGCCTCCTCACCAAAATAATAATACCTGGAAAGGAGGGTAAAAGGAAGAAATTTACCCTCCTCTTTCCAATACCTATGGAGGGCAGAGAGGCAAGGACAAACCAGAACCGTTTAGAACTGGAGGAAAGATTCAATCTTAGAACAAGGAAATACACTTTGACCTTCTTCTAAACACTTTCTCCCTGTCCCTCTGCTCCTGTCCTGGGTGCTCCTTTTGGGACTGTGACACGCCCTTCCTCCTCTGGGAAGGTATGTTCAGGCCTCCAATAAGTAGCATACCCCTAGGGCTGTAAGGACCAAAGCTTCTGGTGACTCTTTCCTGACTTCAAGTCACCTTGTAGGGACATGCAGCCAGCACCCTCCTGGGGAGCATGAAGATGTGGTTGCTAAGGAACGAAGCTCTGGAGAAGGAACTAAAATATTGATGAAGTCACTGCAGAGATCAGACCTGCCAGCTTCTCTGAATTATTGATGAGCTCAGCAGCTGAAAGTTAGAGATTTCTATTTTCTCTGCTGGGAGGGCTTCCTTTCATTCATTCATGTTTTTAGTAGCTGGACTAATTCCCTCTGGACTGCTTACCACAGGCAGACCCTGCGGAAGGAGAGAAGGGTTTCGTAGGGGAGTGTAGATAGCTGCTGTGAGCATGTCTAGATTCCAAAACTAAAAATATAAATATGTGTGTATGGGGGGATGGGCAGAGGAGGGGTAGAGGGCTATCGTCAATATTGGGGCCAAGCTGATTGTTTCATAAGCAAGGCATCTGGAAACTCAGATGGTAAGAGATCTATTCACATAATGGCAGAACTAGAACCCCTGGCCCAAGTCCCTATGCTCATGGGTAGGGGCTGGGGGTAAGAAGGAGACAGACAGCACAAGTGGAAGGAGATTTACCCTTTACTCCCACAGTACCCTTTTCACACAGGTATTGAAAACAGTTGTTTACTGGTGTTAGGATGTCTATACTTTGGCATAGTCATTCACTACCTTCAGGAAACTTGGGAAATTGATTTACTGATCTGAGGCTCAGTTGTTTTATTTTTCAAAAATTATTTTAATTAAAAAAATTGAGGGGCCAGGGCCAGAGTGATAGAAAGGTGGGGAGGGTGTTTGCCTTGCAAGCGACTGATGCAGGTTTGATCCCTGGTATCCCACATGGTCTCCTAAGCACTGCTGGGAGTAATTCCTGAATGCAGAGCCAGGAGCATCGTCAGGCGTGACCCCAAAATCAAAACAAATAAGTAAATCATTAAAAAAATTAAAGCAAAATAAAAATTGAGGGTTCAGAGTGATAGTAAAGTGGGTAAGACATTTGCCTTGCAGGTGCCCAGCATCCCATATGGTTCCCCGAACACCACCAAAATTGGTTCTTGAGTGCAGGACCAGGAATAACCCCAGAAGCCTGGTTGGGTGTGGCACAAAAAGCTAAAAACATTTAAAAATGAAAAACCAAGGAGAGGGGTTGGGGGGCCACTTGACAGTGCTCAGAGTCTACTCTTTGCTCCGTGCTCAGAGGACCATGTGCAGTGTCAGCAACCAAAACGGGGTCAGACAAAAGAAAGTGCCTTAGCCCTTGTAATACTCCCTCTGAACCTACACATTTTTACTGCAGCTTAGGTAACATGGTTAGAATCGTGTGAACATTTGCTTTGATGTACACATTCTGTGCTCTTTCACCACTACCATAGGACCCTCCACCACTGTTCTTATGTCACTTCTAATTCTCCTCTTCCAATCACCACCCATCTCCCCCACAATTCTTGTTTTGGGGCCACACCCTGCATGACCAGGGGTTACTCTCTGCTCAGTGTTTGGGGACGGAATTCATGGACCCACTTGATGCTAGAGTTTGAACCCCACACAAAACATGCACACTAGCTCTTTAAGTTATCTCCCCGTCCAAAACAAAAAATAATTTTTTATTTTTTGGATTTTTTTTTGGGCCACAACCTTCAATAGTATTGAAGTTACCCTTATCTATACTCAGGAAATACTCCTGGAGGTACTTGGGGGACAATATGAGATGCCAGAGATTGAACTCTGGTCAGCTGCAGGCAGGGCAAGTACCATACCCACTGTACTATCTCTAAAGCTCCCCAGATAAACAATTTTAGTGGTGATTTCCAGCTCGTTTCTAAAATGCAGGTAAAAATAAAGATAGAATTTGTCTTCCATGATTATTTCTTTTTTCTTTTTGGCTTTTGTTTTGGGACATTCCTGGCTCTGTATTCAGGAATTACTCCTGGCAGTGCTCAGGGGACCAAATGGGATGACGGCAATTGAACCCGGGTCATTCATGGGCAACGTAAATCCAGTGTACTACTGTTCTGTCCCCTCCATGATTACTTTCTAAACCCAATCTTCATCTCTTATAACATTAATCACAACAAACCTGACGGGGGCAAGACAGAATATAGTGGGTAAGGCTCTTGCCTTGCACATGGCTTACCTGGGTTCAATTCCCACCACCCCAGATGGTCCCCCAAGTCTCACCAGGAATGATCCCTGAGTAGTCAGAAGTAAGACCTGGAGCACAGCGGGATGGCACAGAAACAAAAAACAGAAACAAAACCTAACGGAGATCCCATTTCTCCTTTTGTCCCCCCCTTCCCTTCCCTGTTGTTACTCTTGCAGGTTGCTGGGGTTGGACACTTGACGCTCGCACACCTTGTTGTGGTTTTTCAGGGGTCACCCTTGTTGTAGCACTGGGGCTGCTACCGGGAGGGCCAGAGATCACGCTCGGCATCCCAGTGTCTCCACTGCCCTGTTCCTAAGAGAATGGCTTCTCCACCCTCCTCTTGGGCAGCCTATGATCCTCCACAGCATTTCCTCTCTTGGCACCAGCATTGGGAAATCCCAAGCCTTAATGGTTAGCATTTGAACAGGATGTGAAGGAAAAGTGAGTAGTCAGGAATTTACAGGGATCAAGGTCCTGCGTGTTAGATCCAGTATCAGGGGTCTGACATATTAGCAAGTCTTCAAAGAACATCATTTTGTTTAACGTTGTCTAATCATTGTTATAACATCGACAAGAAAAAAATAATCTTGGCCTGTTCTGAATGAAACATGAGGAGGACCTGTGTCACAGTTTTACTTGAAGTCAGTGTCGACAATCTTTGATGTTAGCTAAAAAATTAATGTACTTCCTCTCATTTCACACTATCCTAAGATGTATTCCCCAGATCACGGAGCGTGTGCTCCAAGGGATAATAAGCACATGCTTTGCATGCTTGAGGCCTGGGTTCGATCCCGAGCACTGCATAATCTCCTGAGCACCTCAGGGAGTACAATCCCAACACTTGGGGAGAAAAGTTTTGTTTGGACTTTTTCAACTTGGAAAGTCCACATTAGAAAGTCATTGGGACCAACCTGGAAACTGCCAGTGCAGGACCTCAGAGAGGGAATGCAAGGCACGACCCCTCCTGCTCCCGGGAGCTTCCTCCCAGGGCTCGTCCCTCTTTGAAAGGACTTATATAGAAAAGTAATGTAATGTAAAGTAATGTACACCTTCGTGTGTAATTGCAGATAGTGTACCTACATGTGCCACATCAATACGGTTCACACAGGGAATTTTGATTAAATGTTCACATATACCCCATTCCATGATCCCTTTGGTTCCTAAAGGGATGTGTGGCCATGGCATGTGGAGGGGAGAACCTTTTTAATCCCATATTTTGGGTCTGAGGTTGCTGCAGTTTTAAATCCATGCCATTTTGGGGGGCTCCCAACCTGAGTGGGAAAGAAGCAGCACTGAACAGAGCTGGGGGGGTGGGGCAGCAGGTGGCACCAGTCCTGTAGGGAATCATGTGCCTCTGAGATGTGACTAAATGCTGGGATAATGAGTCATTAGCCTTCCCACCTTCCCCAGGCAGCTAGGCTGGGAGCCTGGGAATGGGGGCAGCGGCAGTCCCAGCCCACTTAGACTCACCCACATAAGCAGCCTCTGAGCATAAGCCTTAGGGTCCTCTGGGCATGAGTGGAGCATTACAAAGAATTACTGAAAGTAGGGGATACTGAGAAGCCCGAATATTACTTCCAAGCCCCTGATCATCCTAGCATCCCTAAATTCATTCTGTGAAATTCAGTCAGGCAATGCCTGGTGGTGGGAGAAATTCCTCTCAACCTTCTACTTTCCAAGTAAAGGAGACAATCCCCTATGCCAGACATCCTTAACCCAGTTCCCACTTGGGTTTCTTGGCCAATGGTAGTTCAAACTACAGTTGTCCTTTCCCATTATGAAGGATCTTTGTTCTAGGTCAAAGGCGTGCCTTCCCCCCAATGTCTCTAGTATTGAGTCCCCCAGCTTCCCTCAAGGCCCTCATCTTCTACATGAGCTTGCCCATGAGACGGTGCCTATTTACTCCAGATTGACTCCTTTCTCACAGTTTCCAGAACAACATCACCATGCAATGACTCCTTACCTCACATTCCACAGGGTTACTTAGGCCTCCTGCAGTGAACCAAAGATTTTTCAGGCTATTCCAGAAAGCTGAAGGAACAGTTTCTGTGAGGCAAATATCACACAGATTCCAAAAGTTGATAGCTTAATATACGCAAGTCAACCAATGTACATTATATCAATGCAAGAAAAAAAAAACAATGATAATATCAATAGATCACAGTCACGGTCCTCCCGTTGTTCATTGATTTGCTCAAGTGGGCCCAGTAATGTCTCCATCGTGAGACTTGTTGTTAGTGTGTTTGGCATATTGAATACATCACGGGTAGTTTGCCAGGCTCTGCCGTGCGGGCGAGATACTCTCGGTAGCTTGCCGGGCTCTCCAAGGGGGGCAGAGGAATCAAACTCGGGTAGGCCATATTGGCTGCGTGCAAGGCAAATGCCCTACCGCTGTGCTATCGCTCCAGCCCATCAATAGATACATAGATAATATTTGACAAGAATCAACACTATTTATAATTAAAATACTCAATAGAATAAATATAGAAGAATATTTCCTCAATACAGTTATTAAAATTTCCACCATGAACCCACAACTAACATCATACTCAGTGGTGAAAAACTGAAATCCTTACATC
>JAOXYA010000001.1:69648433-69662984 GCA_028565675.1 Sorex palustris
CAGTAACAACCAAGTCTCCAATGGAGACGTTACTGGGCCCGCTCGAGCAAATCGATGATCAACGGGAGGGCCTTTACACAAAAGTCCTCCTGGGGGTCTATTCCACTGAGAAAGTGACATTTTACACACGAAATCATGGACAGACAGATGGGCGGCAGCAGGGCACGGAGCTTCCTTATTTTTTTAAAGATGAAGCACAAACTACAAGCTGAAACCCTTCTGGGGAAGAGAAGGGGCCTGGGCCCAGATACATACGCAGCATGACATGTATCCTATCACTGACTTGCTCACTGTACTGCATCTCTCTGGCCCAAGTTGCACAGCATTTCTAAAAGGGATCAAATTACAGTGGTTTGCTACATTAAAATCTTTCTAGTTTCCTTCCTACCAGGTGAGGTCACCTTTTAAGCATGCGGGTACCTTTATCTGTAGGGGTTTTTTTTGTTGTTGTTGGGGGGTAACACACTCAGTGATGCTTAGGGGCATCTCCTGACTTTGTGCCCAGGGGTTGACCCCAACTGTGCTTGGAGCTCAAACTTGGGTCTCTTGCAATCAAAACATCACTGTCTGTTGAGCCATCTCTCCAGTCCAACACGCTTTTAGGGTTGGACGGACGGGACGGGCAATACCCATAGTGCTTGGAAGATTTGGTGTTGGGGATTAAGCCCAGGATAATGCACTAACATCCCTCTGAGCCATCTCTCAGGTCCCTAAGACCCACTCCCTGATTTGGCTAAAAGTACTCATCCTCTGAAAGTTGGTTTTGGCTTTTTGAGCTCCACCTGGTGGTACTCGGGGGACAACTTTCAGCTCAGTGATGGGTGTGGGGGCACTTACAGCAGTGTTTGGGTAAGTGCTAGAGATTGAACTCTGTGCTCCTGCATGCCAAGCATGACTCTAGCACTTTGAGCTGTCTCCCACTTCTGCATCTGTACCAGTTGGATCACACAGTACTTGGTTTGACTTTATAGATCTTATTGACAAAAAATTAGTCTCTTTAATCCCCTCAAACAAAAAGATATAGAATATTAATATAAATATTGATATTTTATTTTATATCTTTTTGTTTGAGGGGACATGCCACATCTAATGGTGCTTGGGGGTTGCTCCTCGTAGTGCTTGGGACTGTGTGGTCCTGGGAATCTAGCATACAAAGCATGTACTCAGGGCATTTCTCTGTCTATATCCCCTTTCATCATGAGACACTTCTCATCAACCTGTTTCTTTTTGCTTTGGGGTTTTGGGGATACGCCCAATAGTACACCAGGGGTTATTCCTAGCGGTACCTGATGGCTGGGGGAGTGGGGACCATATACAGTGCTGGGGAGTGGTGGACCAAGGTCTGCTACATATAATGCAAGTGCCCCCTGTACTATTTCTCCAATCCCTAAAAAAGTATCTTAAAGGTCAATTAAGAGTTAGAAAATCCAGTAGTGCCTCTTGGTTGTTCTCAGTGGACCATATGTGGTGCCAGGGAACAAACACGGGTTGGTTGCTTACAAAGGGAAGGCAAGGCAAACTTACCTTACCCTTTATACTACCTCTCTGACCCTTAAACTGGTTTTATACAGAGTAATCACTCCCATTTTGTCTTTAATAGACCAAGCTGATATCTTTATCTCATTAGTTATCTTTAGTCACTAGAAGGTACCCTTTCAAATAGCTTGTCTTTCTTTGATAATTGTATGATTTCCCTAATGAAAAGAAATTTTGAGATTGTCTTGAAGTGGCTCAATAATACTATGATGTTTCCTTGATCAAAGGAAATGTTCTATAGTCCTTTTTCAGCATAAAAGGTAATAATTTACTTCTACCTACTTCACTGGGTGGACAGGAGGATCAAATAACTTTATACATAACATTTTAGAAGGCAAAAATATACCATCAAAAGGGGTTGGTTGTTACCTTAAAAGATCCTGTTTTCTGGAAGAGTTCACATTTGAAGAAAAGATTGCGCCCTGTTACTTGATTCAAAATGGAGCTTGTTAACACTGGTGTGAGGTGAACAAAATCTTGAATGTTGATAAGAGCTTTTTCGACATCAGCAAACGAGATGCAGTACTGAGCATTCATGGTTCTGAAACCCAGGAATAAGGAAGGGAATAAAAGCAAAACCTGAGACGGTGTATTAATTGGAAAAGATTTTGAAAATACAAATCATAAGATGTACAACACTGGCTTGCATTTCAGCAGACCACATGTGGTGCCAGAGAACAAACACAGGTTGGTTGCTTATAAGGCAAGGCAAGCATGTTCTCTCTTGAACATATATCTCTATGTCTCTTTACTTGAGAGAGAGAGAGAGAGAGAGAAAGAGAGAGAGAGATTAAGAGAGAGAGAGAGAGATGGGCTTGTTCTTCAAGTCCGTGTTCTCCCTTGAGCATGTATCTCACTTGCTCACTTGCTTGTCTATTTCCACTCTGTTTTCTTTTTGCACACACTTCTGGGGCCAAAGTGATAGTACAGCAGGGTAAGGCATTTGCCCTACACATGGCTGACCCAGGTTCAATCCTCAGCATCCCACATGGTCCCCTGAGCATCACCAGAAGTAATTTCTGAGTGCAGAGCCAGGAGTAACTTCTGAGCATTGTCAGGTATGACCCAAAAAGACAAAAAACAAAACAAAACAAAAAACAACTTCTCTCTCTCCTCACATCTTTCTAAATAATTTTCAATAAAAACTATATTGCAAGGACCAGAGCAATAGTGCAGCAGATAGGGCTCTTGCCTTGCATACAGCTGACCTAGGTTTAACCTCTGGTACCACATATGGTCCCCTGAACCTGTCAGAAGTGATCCCCAAATGAAAAGCCAGAAGTAAACCCTATTGTAAGCACCTCCCGCCCCCAAAGATGGAAACAACGGTGAACTTTAGTGTCAACTATGGACTTGAGATGGTTCATAATCATAATATGGTATGGGTGTGTAGGTACATCAGTTGTATCTGTACCTGTTCATCAACTTGACTATGAACTTTTGCCTTCTCTAAGGAAAAAATTGCTTTGTGTGTTGTTTTGTTTTGTTCTTAGTGAAGCAAAATAGTTTGTTTGGGGGCCATACAGGAGCTCAGGGATTATGTTCTTCTACCTCTGAATTCAGGGATCATACAGGCAGTGCTTAGGTCTTAGTTCTGGCTCTGTGTTCAGGGATCAGTCCTCCAGAGTTTGTGGGACATGGAATCGAACCTGGGTCGACAGGATTCAAGGGAAGTTCCCTACCTGCTGCACTATCATTCCGTAATTGTTGTATTCAGTAACTCTTATATATCTCCATTTTTATTTCTTTTTATGGTAGTGCTGGAAACCATACCCAGGACTTCACCTATGCAAGATGTTTGACTTCATTCTAAAATTTTTTGGCCATACTCAGTGGTGTTCAAAGATGATTCTTGGCAGGCTCTGGGGACCAAATGGGGTGCTGGGGATTGAACCTGCATTGGCCACATGCAACTTACTACCCTTTTTACTGTTGCTCCAGCCCCAAGTATTTGACTTATTCTTGTTGGATAGCACTGGGTTGTCTTTGCTGCTCCTGCAGGGAGATTAAGTTCTGTTGAGCCATTCCTACAACAGAGCAACTGAGGCACAACTAGTAATCCTATATGGCTTTTCTCTTTCCTTTATGTCATTTGTATGGGGCTTATTTAGCAACAAGCTTTTTGTATAGACACAGGAAGACAATTGATGCTATGCTATGTAACATGGAAGTTAATTGATTCCAAAATAATATTTACTTCTAGGCATCTGTATTTACTTGACTTAAGCCTCAGTTGCCCTTAGTTCATAGCACTCCAAAAGCAGGGTCCCGATGAGAGACTGATGGACCCAGGGCAAGCTGTGAGCTACCCTAGAATGGAAATGGGCCCAGCTAAGCGCCATAATACTTAACTATAAGTTAAGAGCACGGTCATGGACAAACTCTGTCATGACCCAAAAGAGGTAACTGAATAAGGACCTGCTGGGGTTCGGAAAGACTAACCTGGCCCGATGACTGTTGTCTGGAATATATAGAGAGATGTCCCCAGGAAGAGCCAACCTTTAAGTTTAATATGTCTCTTACTGTGGGCTGGAGCGATAGCACAGCGGTAAGGCGTTTGCCTTGCACGCAGCCAGCCTGACCGAGCCGGGTTCGATTCCTCCGCCCTCACAGAGAGCCCGGCAAGCTACCGAGAGTATCTTGCCCGCACGGCAGAGCCTGGCAAGCTACCCGTGACGTACTTGATATGCCAAACACAGTAACAACAAGTCTCATGATGGAGATGCTACTGGGCCCACTCAAGCAAATAGATGAACAACGGGAGGACACTGTGTTCATACAAAATGACATTGCTAGAAATATTACAAGAAGTAAATTTACTATGACTGTTTAAATGGATTACTAGCTGAGGAAAGAAGAAAGCAACACGCCCTGGATGGAATCCCGCCCTTGAGTGGATCTCCTAGTAATCTGGAGTGTTGAACCCTCAGATGAGATTTTTGCCCCTGAGTTAACCCCCTGTAGGAGTGGCCTTACATCTCTTTGTTGTTGGGATAATGTTCAGCCCCCCTTGGCATCCCCACCCTTCATGATTTCTATATATCTATGCTGTAAGGGGGGCTAGATGTTGGGGGCGAGAAAGTCGCCGACGAGACGTTGAAGATGAGGAGGAGAACTAGGGCTTTGGGAGTTCGAGGTCTTTGGGGACCAGAAGGAGGATTAGATGATGACAACATTGACTGGAAGTAGAAGACTGTGAAACTGTGACGAAATGAGGAAGGAGATCACGAGGTCGAGGACTTTGAGGCCCACGAGGTTGATGGAACTGACCACGACTGCTCTGTAAGAGGAGAGATCCGGACTACGCCGGGGGAGGAGGGGGAGAGAAATAAACCAACTACCCACCAGCCTGGGCCCTGGTCCTACATGTCCGTTCCCCAGGTTCTTCGTCCACCTGTGGCCATCCTACAGCCTGGGGACGTGGCTCTGAGCACCTAATGCTGTAGTCCCCTGCGCGGGCCCACCACACCTTTTTCCTTTTGGAAACATACGTGACCCCAGCCAGAGCATGGAATAAAACATCCCCTCCCCTCTCCTCCCCCGTCCCTCCCCCTCCCCCTCCTCCTTCTCCCCTTCCCCTTTTTTTCAGTTTTGGGGCCACACCCAGCCATGCCCAGGGCTCATTCCTGGGTCTATTTTCAGGGCAGGGGGGCCCTGAGTCCTGTTGGGGAGACCCCAACACTCTACCCTGTGTAGTCACTTAGCCCTCACTGCTGCTGGGTCCAGCCATGCCCATGTGGTAGAGGAGGAGAGAATAAGGAAGGAGAGGAGGTGGGCCAGGCCAGGCGTGCGACTCGGCTGGTCTTCCCGCCGGGCCTGTGGGGTCCCTGCACAGCTGCACGGGGGACCAGGACAGTGACCAGCCACAAGCCCAGGGCACTGCGGGCCACAGGGCTGGCACGGAGTGGTGTTACGGGAGAAGGAAGAAGAGCAGCCGGCAGCTGATGGTGAAGGACGCAGAGTGGGCAGGGGAGGGAAAGCTGTGGGGGGCTGTCCAGAACACGGAATTCCTCATTTCTGCTGCAGTCCGCACAGACAAAGCCAAGTGAGCTGTGAAAGACGGTAAAGTTAAGACATCTCCGCACCTCAAAGGAAACGACGGCCATGGCACAGACAGCCCACGGGCTGGGAGGGAGTATTTGCCCACGGCACACTTGATAAATATGCAAGACACAAAGAGCACCAGTACAAGAAAATAATCAGGGATGAACAGAAACTTCCTCAAAGAAGAAATGCAGGCGGCCAAAAGGACATGAAAACTGCTCGTCACCACCATCAGGGAGACGCAGATGAGAACAGCAAGATCTCGCCTCGCGGGACCGAGACACGCACCCATCCCAGACAGCAGCCAGACCGGGCCCAGGGGAGACCCTCACCCACCGCTGGGGGATCCAACTGGCTCAGTCCCTTTGGAAGACAATGTGGACAGCCCCCAGAAAACCTGGAACCGAGCTTCTATAAGACCAAACAACCCCACTGCTGGGCACATGGCCCACAAGCCCCGGGCACAGTGCAGAGCCGTCTCTCCGCTGTGTTCACTGCAACACTTCACGAAGGCAGAACCTGGAAGCACCCGAGTGCCCAGAACAGAGAGGTGGCTAAAGGCACAGGGCACAGCTCCACAGTGCAGTGCTCCACAGCCACCAGGAAAGTGAGGTCAGGCAAGGTGCTTGTAGGGGGACAGAGAATGATCTCTGTCCACCTGGAAGCTCACCAGGGGGCTGGGGGTGGGGTAAGGGCAGCGAGGGGGCACTCAGAGGAGGAGGCTGGAGGAGGATTAGCGTGAGACTCAGGTGAAACCCTGTCAGTGCTATAAACTGAGGAGCCTAAAGTTAATTTTGAAACAGTAAAACTGCCCTAGAGACACTGGTGGGTGAGGGATACTGTGGCAGGGGCCAGGGAAGTGTGTCCTGGGAAGGGCAGGGTGTTGAAACATTGTACCCTGAGACTCAGCCCTGAATAACTTTGTAACTCATGGTGCCTCAACAAAGCTTTTTGTAAAGAACCGTTGAGCTGTGCCCCAGAAGACCGGGTGTCTGTGCTGACGTCACATGCCACCCACAGGGACCCGAAGCTGGCCACAACCTGCTGTAACATTGGGTGTCTCCCACGAACCCGACCCACGCCAGCATCATGACACCCTGAAGGAGAGAGCTCCCCTGCTAACAGCACCTCAGACACAGCGGGGCTCGCCTCAGTGACAGCTTGAGCACCGAGACCCCAACTCCAGCCCAGGGCTCCTGGCTCTGAACCTCGTCCTCACCTGCCATGAACACACCTGCCTGCTCCAGCCCGCATGCCCTGCACACCCACCCTGCACACCCGCCCTGCACGCCTGCCCTCTCAGCTCTCACGCCTGCCCTCTTGCCCTGCAGGCACAGGGCAGTGGGGGGTGTCGTATGGGTGACCGCTTCTATGCAGCCTCTCAGGCCCACCACCTGCCTTTGCAGCCCCATGTCCGAGCCTGGTGTCCGTTCCCTGTGACCATGAAGCCCTGGCCCCTGGGCTCTGCACACCCCCATAATCGCAGAGGCGGGCAGGGCCCACTCTCAGAGGGGCAGGGGTGCGTGGGTCTGGGCTTGTAAGAGCAGCTGTGAGCCCGGGCACAGCAGCCTGCCCAGTGCCAGGGCTCATGTCCTCATGCTCTGTCCTGCGGCTTGGTCACCCGCACCCCACACTCGGTCCCGCTGACCTTCTGGGGGACGAGCCTTGGGCCAAGGACGCCTGGGACATGCTTATGCAATCTCTGAGCCCATGGGAGCTGTGGCTGCGGAGGTCTGCCTCAGCGCCCGGCCCCGCGCCTGGACGAGTTCCTGCTGACGAGGCCCAGCCGCGAGTTGGCCCGGGAGGCGCCCACGTGTGCCCGGGCGGCTGGCGGTGGCTCGCCTTTTCCACGCGACGGCGGGCAAGGGTGGTTGGGGCGGCACCGTTCCAATGAAACACTCTGGGCCTATTTTGGGAAGGTCCTGACAAATACATTTTGCAGAAAACTGTTTTTGCCCTCAATCACTGGATTTGCAAAAGGAAAAAGAAAAAAGAAAAAGAAAGAGAAGCCATGCACATGCCGTCAACTCGCCGGCAGGCTCTGGAAGCTCTTTATAGGGATCGTGGGACCAGGAAACCTCGGACATTTTCCCTATGAGCCAAATCTTCCCGTTTTGCTGACATGAAACAAAACCTGAAGTCAGCATCTTGCGTTCCTTCCTGCCACTGGCGCGACCCTCAGCCCCCTGCAGGAAGGCCTGGAAACCCTGACGCGCAGAAGGCGCCTGCGAGCGTCTGGCTCTGGCCCGCAGCTCTGGGGGCGCCTCCACTGGGCGGGATGGGGAGTCAGCCCCACAGCACGGGTGCTGGGGTCTTGAGCCACAGGACGGTGGACGGGGTGAGCCCAGAGACTCTCTGGGCCCTGGGGCCGACCTCTCTGGGGCCCACAGCTCAGAGCTGCTGCAAAGACCCTGCCTCCACACGCCAGAACCTTCCCGAGGCTCCTGCAGCTTTCCCTGCAGTGACCAGCAGCCACACACCATGCTGAGACCACGTCCAGCCTGACCGTCTGGCCACGGCCCTTGGCACTGCCGTGCCAGGACTGTGGAGAAAACTGACAGCACCCAGTGGCCATTCTCACACTGACCACACCCTCCTCACAAACACTTTCCATACCTCCCCACGCTGACCACACTCTCCTTACACTGACCACACCCTCCCCACGCCAACCATACCTTCCCCACACTGACCACACCTTCCCACACCAACCACACCCTCCTCACACCAACCACACCCTCCCAACACCGACCACACCCTCCTCACACTGATCACACCTCCCCCACACTGACCACACCTCCCCCACACTGACCACACCCTCCCCACACTGACCACAGCCTGCTCCTCTCCCCTCCTCTACCCCACTGGCTCCTTGGAGCTGGACGTGGACTTGGATCCTGTCATGTACTGCCACACGGGCAGGTGTGTCCTTTAACAGACAGAATCATCGTCAGCTTGGCTTGCAGTCACAGGAATGATAAAATAAGTTTTCTGTGGCCGAGCAAAGTCCCCAGAGCCTCAGGCTTGTCCCTGATGCAGATCGTGGACTTGGAGCAGGATTGCCCATGGCCTGGGCCGCTCTGACGTCCATGCGGTGTCCTGCGCGTGGCCCTCATCTGCTGGCACGTCAGGCTCGTGCTCCACTGTATACGGAGGAACTTCACGGGGCTCGGACCCCCAGCTCAGCCTCCTGTGGGGGACCCCTCTGACCTCTGACCTCTGCCCCCGCCCCCACCATTCAGGGTCTCCAGCTGTGATACCCCACGGTTATGGGGGCAGAGACCCCGGAGCGTGGCCCAGCACCTAGCGTCGGCACTACCCGTCCACGGCTGGAGCTGGGAGCGGCTGTAGTGGGCAGGGCACCTGCCTTGTACATGGCTGACCCAACGTCTGTCCTAGAATCCCAGATGGTCCCCACGCCCAGCCAGGAGTGACCCCTGAGCACGAGGCAGGTGTTGCCCCAAAGCTACACAGAACAAAAATGCATCTGAGAGCAAAGGAGCCGAGACAGAGACAACGGCAGACCCCCACAGGGACGATGGGAGACCCCCCTCCCACACAAGGACAACGGAAGACCTCCATGCCCCACAGGGGACAACCAGAGGCCCCATCCCACAGGGAGACAATGGGAGACTCCCTCCCACATGGGGACAACAGGAGACCCCCATCCCACACAGGGACAATGGGAGACCCTCCATCCTTCACAGGGACATTGGGAGACCCCCCTCCCACATGGAGATAACGGGAGACCCCCTCCTCATGGGGATAACGGGAGACCCCCATGCCCCACAGGGGACAACCGAAGAACCCCATCCCACATGGGGACAGCGGGAGTACCCCCCCACCCCATGGGGACAACAGGAGATCCCCCTCCCCAATGGGGACAACAGGAGACCCCCCTTCCTATGGGGAAAATGGGAGACCCCCTCCCACACGGGGTCAACAGGAGACCCCCAGACCCCACAGGGGACAACCGGAGACCCCCATCCCACACAGGGGCACAGACATGGCAGTCAGATTCCACCCAGGGGACACAGGGCAGGAGAATGGGAAGGGACAGACCCCAGGCACAGGGCCCAGAGAGTGTCCAGCGGGGTCAGTGTCAGGACTGACATGATTCTGCCCAGGCCCTAGACGGGGAGGGAGGCACTAGCCCGGCCTGCAGCAGACCCTTATTCGACCCTGGCCCCCAGAACCATGGAGTGGGGCCCGAATCTCCTGAGCTCCCCCCCCCCATGTGAGAGCCCCCAAATCAGCCCCAGCCCACGGGCAGCAACTGTGACACTGTGTCCCCACTCCGAGCTCCTTTGCTCCGTTTTCCAGTTGGGTCAATCTTCAGTACTGGCCAGAGTAAATCCTTGTCCTGACCCAGCTTGGACCTGCTTCTGCCCTGCATGGCCGTCCATCACCTCTCAGCTGCCCCGTCCTGAGAGCACGGAGAGGGGTGGCCGGAAGCTCCCTTCCACATGGGCCTGTCACCCTCTGCTCGGGGACGCTGTTCACATGGGCGAGTGTGCACAGTTGGGGCCTCCCCACGGGATGGTGACAGATGGAAAAAGTTTTGTTTCTTTCCTCACCGGGCCCCGTTTGCCTGCTGGTTCTCTAGGCAAGGAATAAACGAGTGTTTTCCAAATGCTTTATTTCCCCCTAGAATAAAACCAAATATTTTAGCACCTCCTGTGGAAACGCACATGTGGTGTGTCAGCACATCCGGGGTGGTGGCACAGGGTAGCTGTTGCAGCCACGAGCTGGGAGGAAGGGCCAGGGGTCCACCCCCACCCCCCACCCCCGCCCCACGGTTTCCCAGCCCAGCATCTGTTTCTGGGCCTGGCAGGTGAGTGGCCCCGGGAGGGCGTGTCTGAGTTGGAGAGGAAACAGCCTGGCGCTCGGTCTGACGTTTTTCAGAATGAAATTAGTCCAAGTGGCTTGAGCCGACTTCGAGAGTCTGATCCTGGGCGTAAGTTGCAGCTGTGCAGAGAACAAGGACTCACTGTTCTCCGGCGTGTCTTGAGGATGAGCTTTGAAATCATTTCCAGTGGAATTCCAGACCTGGGGTGGGAGTGAGGCACAGATAGGCAGGAGCCAGCAAAACTGAGCAAGACAATCGGGCAGCCACCCGTGGGGGTCAGTGCGGGTGTGCGGACAGCCCACAGCACGGCTGGTCTGCATGGATGGTCCCACGGCACAGGCTGGTTCATGTGTTTACAATCCCACAGCACTAGGTGAGACTTTGAGCGCTGTCCTGGGGCACCAGCCCCCCTCTGCCCACCCTGGGGGTCTCCAGTGGGATCCCACCTAGTTCTAGGATGGGGAGTACAGCTGCATGGACCAGACACCTCCCCCCATGATGGGCAGGCCAAGAGCCCCTCAGACAAAGGCTCTACCCGGAGTGGAGGCTGCTCCTCTTTCCTGGGGCAGACTGCAAGCACAAGAATGAGATCTGAACCATGAACAGGTGCCGTGGTGGACAAAAGCTGCCTCTGCATCCCTGGCCGAGGCTCTAGCTGTCGGCACCACCCTCTTCTTCCTCTGAGAACTGTGTCTGCTTCTTGAGCATGTCCAGTGTAGACACTGGCCCAGGCTCTCGAACCAGTCGCTCACAGGGTCTCGCATGCAGATGGAGGGCAGCGGGTAGCAGGACATGGTGATGCTGATGCTGTCTTCGTGATATATCTCTGTCGCTTCCGTCCATTGAAGGACACCCAAGCAGTGTTCCTGGCTTCTGGGAACAGCATGATCTTCAGCTCCGCTCCTGCAGGGACCACGATGGGCCAGAAGGACAGTGAGTGGGAGCGGATGGGAGTGATCATGATGGCCTGCACATTGGGGTGGATCGTGGAGGCCCAGTGGCTGCCGCATAGGCCGTGCTCCCTGTGGGGTGGAGATGATCACACCTGGGAGGGTCACAGGTGCACCCCAATGGCCTCCTGCCACCAGCCCCCAGGCACCCCACCCCGCCTGCACCTACCATCCCCCTGCACCGTGGTGATGAGGTGCCCCTCCAGGTAGACATCCACATTGGACAGGTCGGATGAGGGGCCCCCGTCAATCACCACCATTCAGCACCTGGGGGTGAAGGAGGCACGTGCAGGAGGACTGACCCCCATGCAGCCCTGAGCACTGCGGAGGCTCTGGGGTGTGTCCTGTGGGCTGGGCCCACACACCTAGTACTGCGTCACCTGCTTTCCAAGTTCCTCGTCCAGGGCAGTAGCCAGCACCCCATGTTCACTGAGATGCTCACTCAACCCGTTGGAGACAGCTGGCACCTGGGCACAGAGCTCCTTCACCACCCGGACATCAAGCAACTCCGTAGAACCACAGCTGTGTTCCCCTAGATGACCTGCATGACCTGGGGCTGGAAGTTCTCGAAGCTTTGTTTTTTTGACAGCTGCATAGTATTCTACAGAGAGCGTGGATGTATTGCAGTTTTTTTTTTTATCCACTTCTCTGCTCTCGGGCACTCGGGTGGTTTCCAGATTCTGGCTGCAGTGAACACAGAAGTGCAGGTTTTCCTGCATTCTGTTTCTGCACACGGGAGCTGGGAGCAAAAGAGGAGACAGCAGCAAGCAGTGGAGCAGTGAGCAGAGCACTGAGCAGAGGGCCAGAATTCAGCCTGGGTATTCTTGTAACCACCACAACGAGGCTCTTGTGGTACCACAGAACGAGCTGTTAAATGAAGAGCTTTTCACATTTAAAATTTTTTTTAATTTCATTGAAGCAGGTGATTTACGAAGTTACTCATAGAACGGTTCTCAAGATCCAGTATTGCAGTCTGATGCCACCCGCTGTCGGCCTCTCCCCAGCACTGCCCCAGGCTCCCCCAGAGCCCCCTCAGCTGCCCTCTTGACGGGCACCTGTCTAAGGAGCTTGCCTGCAGAGTGCAGCTGTGGGGGGGGCGTGGCCACTCTCCACTGTGAGCCCCTTTCCCTGCTGGGCACTGGGAGATCAGCATGTGGGCCGGGTGTCTCTGGTCCTTGAACACAGGGTGAGGCCGGCTGCTGCCGTGCCCACAGGGGAGGTGCCGTAAGCCCCAGTCAGGGCTGCTCAGGGCTGTCCTGGCCGCCTGACCCTACCTCCTGCCCTCAGTCATGACGCTTCTGGTTCTGCTCTGCTCCAAGCCTATTTGTGTCTCTGCGATGTTACTTGGAGAGGAGAGCTGCTCGTGACCAGACTGCAGACACGCCCTGGCCCAGAAGCTTTTTTGGGCCCCGTGAACACAGTCTTATGGAAGGCAGCCTGCACAGGGCAGGACGTTGGGGCCCTGTGTCCTGGTCACCCAGAAGCAAGGTGGCAGGAACAAAGACCAGCTCGCCCAGAAGGGGGCAAGCCCTTCAGCCGCCCTGGCTGCCTCCTGGAAGACGGGCAGGACTCTGCACGGACAGACATGGAGACGTGAGCTGCCCGGCCACACGCTAAAGGCCAACTTGGGCAGCAGTGAGGGACATCCCTTAGGAAAGTGTGATCAGGGGGTGGCTGGGGAGCCCGTGAGAAGTGTGAACGTGCAAAGTCCTGGTTCTCCATGTCCGAGTGTGAGCACACAGCCCATTCTGGGTGTCCGAGTGTGGCCACTCAGGGCCCCATTCTCGCGTCCGGTTGTGACTGCACTAAGCTCGGCTCTGACAGGTCATTGGCCTGAACCCTCTCTGTGCCATCTCACCAGTGGCCTGGCGGTCTCTGGTGCAAACTCCACCATTGCTGACAGGGTCTGTCAGCAACCCTTGGGCAGCCCCTTCCATCTGGCAAACTGGGGACTCAACACTTTCTGAAGTCCCGTAACTGGGTTCCCACCCTTGTCCCCTTCTGTTTCTGTCTTCTGTGGGAGCTGAGGCCTGTCACCCCCTTCCCATCTGTGCCCGCCCCTTCCTGCCCCTGGGTCCCTGCAGCTGTGTTCTTTCCGGCCCTCTGGGGCAGCCTCTGTCCTGACTTCCTGCGGAAACACTCCTCCTCCTCCTTCTTTCTAGGCTTTCCCTTCCAGAGTTAGGACTGGTCCCCTTCCGGAGCCTCTGTGGAGTTGTCTGCCTGCCTGACCCTCGGCCAGCTGTGGCCTCGGGGAAGGGGCGTCCAGCCCCTGGGCTGGGACCGGGTCCACCTGTCAGCTCCTGCAGGAGGTGGGGTCTGCAGGGCATTCACCTGCACCTAGTGTTGGGCTTCTGGTGGGGCAGGGACCCTGTTCGTGCGGCCCCTGTCTGTGCGGCCACACGAACCCAGAGATTGTCCCCACAGCCGCTCAGCCTCAGCTCCGGCTCCACGTGGGCTCCTCTCACCGCTGGCCGAGGGCAGCAGGCACACTGGGCCGAGGGACCACAGGAAGAGGGGCTGGGGTGGTCAGTGCCCAGGGAGAGGCAAGACTGGTCACCTCTGAGCACCCAGGCCAGAGGCTGTGCCTGCGGCAGGTTCCTCTGCCTTCTGCTTCCATTTCTTTGTGTTTTTTTTTTTAAATAAACATCTCCCACACTGGGTTCTCAGCTGGCGATTCCTAAAAAACACTGAGTCAGTGTCTACTCTGTCGGATTCCCACAGCTCGGGCCAGCGCCAGGGAGGAGGGAGACGTGGCAGGACCGGCTGTGGGGGCGAGGGGCACAAACGAAACTTCGGCTGCCCCCCGACCCTCGCTGGGTGCCGCGGGCAGCACAGAGGCCGCAGGACCCTTGCAGGCGGGACCCAGGGCGTGTCGGCGCCACTCGCGCGGGGCTCGGGGTGGGGCGGGAGGGCCAAGCCGGCTCCCGGGGGACCCGAAAGGGGCGCCGTGGGCACAGCTCTGCACGCCCCACACCGCCACTGCCAGGCCCCCGAGACCAGCAGGCCGCTGCACCCCAAGGCCCCCGCCCCGGGCCCATCTCCGCCTCAGCCCTATCACTCTGGCCCCTGTTTTGTTTCTTTTCGGGTCGATGCACAGAGGTTTCTCCTGGCTCTGCACTCAGGAATTACTCCTGGTGGGTGCTCGGGGGACCACATGGGATGGTGGGAATCGAAC